>CAWUFW010010403.1:0-699192 GCA_963921515.1 Calotriton arnoldi
TCATGTACTCAGCCATCCTGGAGCGGAGACCAAGTACATAGTCCACTATATCTTGCTTTGGGGGCTTGAGAGGTAACTCCCATCCTTCCTTCACCAAGCACAGTGGATCCCTCACAGGGTGGCCAAACAGAAGTTCAAACGGGCTGTAACCAACCCCTTCTGAGGCACCTCCCTATATGCGAATAAAAGGCAGGGCAAGAGTATGTCCCATCTACGCCTAAGCTTTTCTGGGAGCCCTTTAATCATGCCCTTCAAGGTTTTGTTGAATCTCTTCAACTAAACCATTGCATTGTGGGTGATAGGGTGTGGTGAACTTATAAGTCACTCCACACTCCTTCCACATTGCTTTTAAGTACCCAGACATGAAGTTAGCACCCCTGTCTGATACTACCTCCTTAGGAAAGCCCACTCTTGAGAAGATTCCCAGGAGGGCCCTTGCCACCACAGGTGCTGTAGTGGTCCTGAGGGGAATAGCTTCTGGGTACCTGGTGGCATGATCCACTACCACCAGGATAAACCTGTGCCCAGATGCTGTTTGGGGATCCATGGGACCAACAATGTCAATCCCTACCCTTTCAAAGGGCACCCCCACCACAGGTAGTGGTATCAGGGGGCCTTTGTCGTGCCACCTGCCTTGCCACTGGCTTGGCAGGTTACACAGGAGCGACAAAACTCCTTACTGTCTTCAGACATGTGGGGCCAGTGAAAGTGAGGGACAATTCTGTCCCAAGTCTTGTTCTGTCCCAGGTGACCTGCTAAGGGAATATCATGGGCTAGGGTCAATAGGAAGCCCCTGAACTTCAGAGTTATAACCAACCTCCTGGTAGCACCAGGCTTGGGGTCTCTACTCTCTGAGTACAGGAGTCCATCATCCCAATACACTGTATGGGGACCACTAGCTTTCCCAGCAGCCTCAGCAGCAGCTTGCTGTCTGAGGGGTTCAAGGGAGGGGCAGCTCTGCTGCTCCTGGCTCAGATCTGCCCTAGAAGGTCCCCCTGTCCCCAAGAACTCAACCTGGTCAGGTTCAAGTTCCTCTGGGACAGTTCCTTCTTCAGGGCTGAGATCATCCCCCTCAAGGGACTGATCTTCCTCCTGAGCCAAGGGGGAAGGCACTGCCTTAACCCTACCACTCCTCCTCTTGGAAGGCACTTGGTCCATTCTTCCAGAATCCAAGGCCTGTTCAGTGCTAGACATTTTGGCTTGTGACCTGGTCACAGCAAACACATCTGCAGGGATCCCCAGCTTTTCTGCATGGGTCCTGAGCTCCACTTCTGCCCAAGCAGAAGTCTCTAAGTCATTGCCAAGCAAGCATTCAACTGGTAGGTTTGCACTTACCACAACCTTTTTAAGGCCAGTTACCCCTCCCCAGGAGAAGTTAATAACTGCCAGAGTATGGTCTGTTCTGACATTGCTAGCATTGGTCACTTGGTACATCTCACCAAGCATAACTTGCCCAGGTAGCACAAGGTCTTGTGTCACCATTGTGACACTTGCCCCTGTGTCCCTAAATGCCAAAGCCTCACGTCCATTGATTAAAGGCTGTTGTCTGTACTTGCCCAGATTACTGTGACTCATAGAGGAGGGCACATCCATGCCTCCATCACAGACTAACATAGCCTGAGTCAGTTCCCTGACTAGGTCAGAGCCAACTCAGTACCCAGGGTGAACCCTACTAAACCCTTGGCTGGAGCACTCCCACCAACTGCACTAGGGGGAACAGGTGCCTTAGGGGCATTGGTGGGTGCTGGACTGGAGTCTTTGGACTTGGTGCAATCACTGGTCCAGTGGGTCTTTTGCTTACAGACCTTGCACCATGGTTTTCTTTGGCCTTTCCCTTTGGTAGACTGTGAATCCCCACCAGAAGAAGATTTTTGGGGGCCTGATGAAGACTTTTGATCTTTACCCTTCTCCCCACCCTTTTCAGAGTTCTTAGCATCTTGCTTCTTGGTTTCCCCACCTTGGTTCTGTACCTTCTGCTTCACCCTGGTTCTGACCCATTTGTCTGCCTTCTTTCCCAATTCTTGGGGAGAGGTCAGATCAGAGTCTACCAGGTATTGATGCAACAGCTGATTTTGACAGTTATTAAGAATCTGCTCCCTCATTATCAGATTGTACAATCCTGAGAAGTCACACACCTTACTGCCCATCAACCAGCCTTCCAGAGCCTTGGCAGAACAATCCACATAGTCTACCCAGTCTTGAGTCTGTGCTTTTGGGTATCTCTGAACTTCAACCTGTACTGTTCAGTGGTTAGGCCAAACCCATCAATAAGAGCACTCTTCAAGACCTTGTAATTGTCAGCATCTTCCTCTCTAACAGTGAGGAGCTTATCTCTACCTTTGTCAGCAAAGGAGAGCCACAAGATTGCTGCCCACTGCTCCTGAGGGACCTTCTGTACTTTACAGGCCCTCTCTAATGCAGTTATCCATTTGTGGATATCATCCCCACTCTGGTAGGGAGGGACAATCTTGCTCAGGTTCCTATGGTCATAGGACCTTTCCCTATCTCTAGGGACATGGCTGCCACCATGGGACTCTAGTCCCAACTTTCTTCTCTCTCTAAGGAGATCTAGGGATTCCCTATCTAAAGCCAGTTGCTTTTTTCTGATTTCCAGCTGAGTTTCCTCATACCGTACAAGCCTGGCTCTCCTCTCATGAGAGGATTCCCTCCTGTGAGAGGAGACAGAGCTCCCTATAGAGGTGCCAGAGTGGTTAGACTCCTGAGAAGGAGATCTAGACTTCCTGGGCACACTCTTAATCCTTCCTGGGGGACAAAGAGGGCATCATCCTGATCATCCTCATCATCATCCACAGGAGGGATTGGGTTATCCAGGTCAGGGTCATTGTCACCCTCCTGGCCAGTTTCAGAGGGGGGCTGGGGGTATTGGTACCCCTGGCCTCCTCCACTTCTCCTGCCCCACCCTCAGCTCCTACCCCTTCAGTCCCCAAGGGCTTACTAAGGTCATAAGCCACCAACAACTCCTTGAGGTGTTGGGTGGTGGGGCTTTGGCCTGTCCTTATTTTTCTCAAGTTACATAAAGCTCTCAATTCCAAGAATGGGAGTGTATCATACTTAGAGGGTGGAAGCTCAATGGCTTCCTGCAAGGATTCTTTGGATCCTGCCCTTAAAGACATTACTAGTGTGGTGTGGTGTATGCACTACCTACTCTAGTGTGGCCTACTAACCTCTCTTGAGTTGTAGAAAGGGTTGTGCTATCCCTTTACACACAACTCTAAGTTCAGTAGAACTTACTGTATTCTAAGCTTAAATTATATGTACCTTAGGTACCTTTAGTGGTTTTCAGTTGATCAATTCAATTGAGATTATCTGGTAAAACAATAGCAAGCTGGAATCCCACCGCTGCCACCAATGTGAGAAGTTGGCCTGGCATATGCTGTCCACTAATTATAGTGGGCACCTTGCACCAGTCCAAACAACCCCTTATTGGAGATAGGTTAAAGACAACCTTATTGAAAGCTATCCTAGTGGTAGCTATGGAGAGCAGCCTTCAGGCTAAGTCTTGAAGGAATGTAAAGCAGCTTGTTTTACCAGTCTATAATCTCTTGAGTGACCAAATGAAAGAGCACCACACCAGGTATATATTCAAAATATATGTATTTATTGCTAAACACACCCTCTAGTCTCTTTATGAGGCTAGAGTTCAAGTACATAAGTTATAAGTTATTAATTCACAGTAATAGCACAAATATACGTTTGGGCCCTAGGGGCGTACCAAACCATATACCAATAAAGTGGTATGTGAACCACGACTGAACTAGACACTAGGCCTAGAGCCTCTAGAAGTGCTTGGACCACAAGGAACCACCCAAGGTAGTGACACAGGGGACCCACGGGAGACGCGTGCAGTGTAAAGACACAACCGCGATATGCCGTTAACTTCTATGGAGAAAGTCGGGATCGGGAAAATAGAGGAAAGGGACACTTAAAAGAGGACTAGGACAAAACCCTTTGAGATCTAGGACTTTGAAGAGTCTCTACCCACGGGAGCACCGGAGTACTCGTGTTACCTCACCCAGGGAAGCCGGGTGCATAGGTGCCTTTCGGGGTCGGGTTTCGTCGTCGAATCGAATGGCGATCTGCTGCAAAGTGCTGCTGGCGGCCAAGAGAAAAGTGTCCGGGTGGATCCAAGAGTGGATCGGAGTTCTGAAGAACCTGAAAGCAGAGGGGACAGAGTCTGGGTCACTAGCCAGTGACCAGGAAGGTGATGGACAGATGCCCACCGATGTCGAGTGCTTCAGGTGCATTGACGGTCGTCTTGACTCTTCAGCCACGAGGTCCGGGAGGTGTTGTCGGCGACCAGGAGCAGGATTCAGGCTGGTACACGATGTCCGTCGAGTGCTGAGGTGTCGGCGACCGGATTGGACCCAACAAACCTTGGCAACGGCAAGTCTTGATTAAGATGTAGATCGTCGATGGTGCAGACCAGCAAGGTCTGTGGAACTCACCCAGCAAGGGTAAGTGAGGGCAGGCCTGGAGCAACCAGGATGCCAAGTTAGGAAAATATTGGCCTTCGTTAAGGGCTACTAGCCAATGGGCTAGCAACCGCAAAGGAGCCTTGTGACGCCGCACGTGGAGCTGGCTTACAGGACACTCGTGGATTGGGGGCCAGTGATCTTCGGTGCAGGTGGTGCTGGAGGCTAGGGCTACTCGGAGCCCAAAGTACGATTTCTTGGAAGACCCAAAAGATGGTGCACTTGCAAATGTGCTCGGTGTCCAGGGGTCACGGTCTCAAGTCACCCACGATAGCCACGGGCCTCAGCTTTGCTGGGGACTCAGGGTAGCCTCGAGGAAGTCTGAGAATCAACCTCTGGTGATGCGATGACTTTGGCGTCCGACGGGAGCTTCAGAGATGCGAACCGGACAGATGCTTCTTTGGTGCCTGCCAAGCAGGGGAGTCACTCCTTGACCCCAAGGGAGATTCTTCAGTCCTCTAATCTTGTCGTAGAGCGTCGAAGGTCCAGGATTCAGTTTCAGAGTTTCGTCCAGGTATAATCTAAAGTCCTAAGGACTGGGTTCCTACCTTTATTCTAAAAATAGGGGTTGGACTACTCTGTGGCCCCACCTATGGGTGGGTCAGGGCAGAGGGGTGGCTACACCCCTTTCCCTTTGTCCAGTTCGCGCCAAAGCAGGGGCTGGAAGCCCCTGATCCGGTTTGAACTGGGGTATGCACAGGGACACCAAATGTGCCCCCAGTGCAGGACTTCAAAGCACACAGATGGTGCTCCCGCCCAGCCCCAATACACATTATCCTGTCTGGGGAGGTGGTCACACCTCCCTGCAACAGGAAACCTATTGTCCAGGCCTCCCCTGCCGGAGTTTCGTCCAGCAGCAGGAGGCCAGACTCGTGTCTGTGGCAGCAGCATCCATTTTGTGATGCCAGGGCTCTGGAGAGAAGTTACCGGGTTAGTCAGGGTTAACATGTCTTTCCCTCTAGAAGGGTGGAATGCTACCCCCGCCGCCAGGATTGGAGGGGGGGTAGTATTCCAAGATGTTTGACACCAAACACGACATGTTTAGGTGCAGCCATTCCAAAGTTAGCATTTTACCGCGAGGATATAATGCGCTTAAGAGTATATGGTCAGGCTGCACTACAAACAGCATCAGAGATGGTCTCCGAACGCTGCAGAGGGGCCCTGCTCATGCAGGGGCACCCTCTCACATAGGAACCATGCACTCTGCCTTTAGGATTGATAAGGCCTGCCTTAGGAGTGACTTATAGGTTTATATGTGTGTATGTATTTCGTGATATAGGTAACCTATATCACAGTAAGGGGTGCATGCACCACCTTACCCAGGTTGCAGTAGCAGACCTGTGGTGTCAGTTTGGATGGCCTTCCAGGGGTGGCATAATACATGCTGCAGCCCCTGGCAGGACTCTGAGGTACCTATGCCCTTGGTACATAGTATACCATATACTAGGGACTTATAAGGGCACTCCAGATCCCAATCAGTGATGTGCCTAAGGCACATGGAAACCATTTTAGAGAGGAAGCAGCTAGGCTGGGGTTCAGATTAGCAGGGCCCCAGCCAGACTAATGTCGAAAAACAGTGAAGCATCAGCAAAAAGTGGGGGTACCCATGTGAAGCAGTTCCTACTCTCCTACAACTACCCCCAGCACGAACCCCTACACTGCCCGAACACCACTGCTCTGCCCTAAAACCTGAAACACCACCCCCAGCACGTCCCCCTACACTGCCTGAACACCACTGCACTGCCCAAAACCCTGAAACATTACCACCAGCACGACCCCCTACACTGCCCGAACACCACTGCACTGCCCAAAACCCTGAAACACTAGCCCCAGCACGACCCCCTACACTGCCCGAACACCACTGCACTGCCCTACACCCTGAAACACCAGACCCAGCACGACCCCCTACACTGCCCGAACACCACTGCACTGCCCTAAACCCTGAAACACCAGCCCCAGCACGACCCCCTACACTGCCCCAATACCACTGCACTGCCCTAAACCCTGAAACACCAGCCCCAGCACGACCCACTACACTGCCCGAACACCACTGCACTGCCCTAAACCCTGAAACACCAGCCCCAGCACCACCCCCTACACTGCCCGAACACCACTGCACTACCCTAAACCCTAAACACCACCCCCAGCACGACCCCCTACTCTGCCCGAACACCACTGCTCACCTAAAACCCTGAAACACTACCACCAGCACGACCCCCTACACTGCCCAAACACCACTGCACTGCCCTAAACCCTGAAACACCAGCCCCAGCACCACCCCCTACACTGCCCGAACACCACTGCACTACCCTAAACACCACCCCCAGCACGACCCCCTACTCTGCCCGAACACCACTGCTCTGCCTAAAACCCTGAAACACTACCACCAGCACGACCCCCTACACTGCCCAAACACCACTGCACTGCCCTAAACCCTGAAACACCACCCCCAGCACGACTCCCTACACTGCCCGAACGCCACTGCTCTAAACCCTGAAACACCACCCCCTGCACCACCCCCTACACTGCCCGAACACCACTGCATTGCCCTAAACCCTGAAACACCACCCCTGCACGACCCCCTACACTGCCCGAACACCACTGCACTGCCCTAAACCCTGAAACACCACCCCCTGCACGACCCCCTACACTGCCCGAACACCACTGCACTGCCCTAAACCCTGAAACACCACCCCCAGCACGACCCCCTACACTGCCCGAACACCACTGCACTGCCCTAAACCCTGAAACACCACCCCCAGCACGACCCCCTACACTGCCCGAACACCACTGCACTGCCCTAAACCCTAAAACACCACCCCCAGCACGACCCCTACACTACCCGAACACCACTGCACTGCCCTAAACCCTAAAACACTCCCCCAGCACGACCCCCTAAATTACCCAAACACCACTGCACTGCCCTAAACCCTAAAACACTCCCCCAGCACGACCCCCTACACTACCCGAACACCACTGCACTGCCTTAAACCCTAAAACACTCCCCCAGCACGACCCCTACACTACCCAAACACCACTGCACTGCCCTAAACCCTAAAACACTCCCCCAGCACGACCCCCTACACTACCCAAACACCAATGCCCTACCCTAAACCCTAAAACACTACCCCCGCACGACCTCACTACCCAAACACCAATGCACTACTCTAAACCCTAAAACACTATCCCCAGCACGACCCCCTACACTACCCAAAGACCACTGCACTACCCTAAACCCTAAAACACTACCCCCGCACGACCCCCTACACTACCCAGACCACTGCAATGCCCTAAACCCTAAAACACGACCCCCTACACTACACAAACACCGCTGCACTACCCTAAACCCTAAAACACTACCCCCAGCACAACGTCCTACACTACACAAACACCACTGCACTACCCTAAACCCTAAAACACTACCCCCTACACTACACAAACACCACTGCACTACCCTAAACCCTAAAACACTACCCCCAGCACGACCCCTTACACTACCCAAACACCACTGCACTACCCTAAACCCTAAAACACTACCCCCAGCAGTACCCCCTACACTACCCAAACACCATTGCACTACCCTAAACCCTAAAACACTACCCCCAGCACGACCCCTTACACTACCCAAACACCACTGCACTACCCTAAACCCTAAAACACTACCCCCAGCAGTACCGCCTACACTACCCAAACACCACTGCACTACCCTAAACCCTAAAACACTACCCCCAGCAGTACCCCCTACACTACCCAAACACCACTGCACTACTCTAAACCACTACCCCCAGCACGACCCCCTACACTACCCAAACACCACTGCACTACCCTAAACCCTAAAACACTACCCCCAGCATGACCCCCTACACTACCCAAACACCACTGCACTACCCTAAACCCTAAAACACTCCCCCCAGCACGACTCCCTACACTACACAAACACCACTGCACTACCCTAAACCCTAAATCTACCCCCAGCACGACACCCTACACTACCCAAACACCGCTGCACTACTCTTAACCCTAAATCTACCCCCAGCACGACCCCTACACTACCTAAACACCACTGCACTACCCTAAACCCTAAATCTACCCTCAGCATGACCCCCTACATTACCCAAACACCACTGCACTACCCTAAACCCTAAACCACTACCCCCAGCAGGACCCCCTACACTACACCGACACCACTGCACTACCCTAAACCCTAAAACACTACCCCAGTATGACCCCCTACACTACCCAAACACCACTGCACAACCCTAAACCCTATAACACTACCCCCAGCACGACCCCTACACTACCCAAACACCACTGCACTAACCTAAACCCTAAAACACTACCCCCAGCACGACCCCCTACACTACACAAACACCACTGCACTGCCCTAAACCGTAAAACACTACCCCCAGCACGACCCCCTACACTACACAAACACCACTGCACTACCCTAAACCCTAAATCTACCCCAAGCATGACCCCCTACACTACACAAACATCACTGCACTACCCTAAACCCTAAAACACTACCACCAGCACGACCCCTACACTACACAAACACCACTGCACTACCCTAAACCCTAAAACACTACCCCAGCACGACCCCCTACACTACACAAACACCACTGCACAACCCTAAACCCTAAAACACTACCCTCAGCACGACCCCCTACACTACCCAAACACCACTGCACTACCCTAAACCCTAGAAAAGTAACCACCACCCCATGCCCAATTCCCCTTACCTCTCACTCCTCGTGGTTCCTCTCTCCTCGTGGTTCCTGCTTCATGTCGTCTCTGAGGGGCGGTGCACGTCGTTGTGAGGAAACGGAACAGCCTCTGTTTCCTTACAACGACGTGGATCGTCTACATTTTTTTAGAACTCATGGTCATTTACCATACATACCTTTACAACAAAATTTGTTGTAAAGGCATGCGTGGTAAATGACCATGCGTTCTAAAAATGTGTAGTAATGACTTTATGATGTACAACTCATGCGTGGTAATGCATGCGTTGTAATGGTATCGCGAAGTAAAAAGTCGTTGTAACGGCTGTTTACTGATCGAAGCTGGCCCCTGTTCTTCAGTGAGTCGTTTATTTGATAAATTAGGAGGAAGGAATGTGTTTTTTTACCGAAAAGTGCATTCCCGGCTGTTGTATTGTGAAAGTGTCCGCGTGGCTTGGTTTCACTTCCGGTGAGAGAGTGGAAGAGTCTGTTTGGATCTAAAGGGGTTCTGCTGTTGCACGGGGCCGGCGCGACACGTCATCAGAAAACTCAGCTAGTGGAAAGCGTTGTCCCCGAAGTGTGGAGCAGTGCCATGAGAGATCAACGAGTGTGCGTCCCACCGCAGTATGACCGTACCGCGTGACCCATGTGCCGCCTCCAGTGTACGGAAGGCAGAAGCGGCATCCATCGCAGGTCCTCTTGAAGACCGTTGTAGCACTAATTCTACATTTTAAATAGGGCATTTTAACCTTGTTGGTCCTGCCAGATACAAAGAGAAGATCCTGTGTTATTCAGTGCCCTCGTTACCTTTTCTGTGGGTAGTGGTGCTTGTCACTTCGCTGCCACGCCGGTGCACACGACTGGGCTCCCCACCTCGTGTGCCATCTGCAGGGCCTCTGCCCTCGGATCACTGGTTTCGGTTTCTGGAGTGGCAACATAAACAGTTGCTCCCAAAGGACTAGCCTGAACACTTAGGTGAATATCCCCTGTGCCAGCATTCCGCGGAAATTCTTTCCTAGCTCTCCCACGTCGACGACAATGTCATAATAGCACGGCTCCGCTCGTGACACCGTATGACATCATAGGAGCCATAAGAGGACCTCGTCGGCGTGCTGACGTCAGTTCCACCCATTTTTTCCGTGCCACGAGGTAAACAGGTGGACCGACACATTTTCACATGTATACATAGTATACTAAATATATATATATATATATATTATCTACTGGCGGTCGCCAGTAGATAGTTATAGTTACAACCTATTATCCATAGGAAATCCGCGACATTCTATTTGAAATAACTCTCTTGCCGGTTGACGTATCTTCGCAAACTTTTCAAACTTTGTGGCCCGCTCCGGTCCGCTCCTACCCTGAAAGTCTCGGGGATTCGTCTAGCGGGGGCCGAGAAAAAGGGGGGTCCCAAAACGCGTTTTTCCCCATGCAATTTTCCATAGGAAACTTTAGACACGGCTACAGCCCGAACTGCTGAACGGAATTACACCAAATTTGGCAAAGAGGTAGTTCTTGGTTCAGAAAGAACCCTTTTGTTAAATGGTGTAAATCCGTTCAGTAGTTGCTGAGAAAATGAAAAGTAAAAAGATAGTGATATCTAGGGCCGCGGATCCTCCCGAGCACAAGCTTTATGTTAATTGGCTGTCAACACTCCAAACCAGGAAGTGTTGGCAGCCATTTTGTCCCTCGGTAGAACCGAGGGACAGAAACAAGTGCGCAAAGCGCACAAAGGGGGCAGGGTAGAAACACCCTGACCCCTAGGCTCTGCTCAGGGGTCCCACAAGGACCCCCTGGGCAAAAAATGTAAAAATAAAAAAATAAAAAATCGGCAGGATGTGCTCAGGGAGCGCGAACCCTGCCGAAAAAAATCGAAGCGCGGTCTCCCGCGCTTTGATGATAGCACTGGCCCCCGGGTGGGCCAAGTCCCGGGGGCATGCTGGGGGGTTAATTTATGTGTGGGGGCCTCTAAGGGCCCCAAGCCCCGGGGACCACCACCCCCGGGGCCTTATGTATAATGGTGCGGGAGGGCTCTGAGCCTCCCGCAGCCCCGGGGACCACCACCTCCCTGGGGCTTCTTTTTAAATTAAAAACCTGTGTGGGGGCTCCAGCCCCCACACGCCCCGGGACCACCACCTCCCGGGGCACTAAGAAAAATTAAAATGGGGGTCCGTTTGGACCCCAAGCCCCGGGGACCACCACCTCCCGGGGCTTTCAAAATGTAGGGAGGGGGCCGCGCGCCCCCTCCTGGAGCCCTTGATGGCCCTGGGGACCGCCACCCCCAGGGTCGGCTCCTGCAGTGTCCCGGGTGCCTACCCCGGGACACTGCTGCTTGCAATGACAGGGCGGAGCCTCGCGGCTCCCGTCCTGTCATTGCAAACTTGCTTTGGATATTGGAAGAGAGAGCAGGAAACCTGCTCTCTCTTCCAATATCCAAAGCTGATTGCTTTCCACATGGGGAGCAGCATGTTAGCTGCTCCCCATGTGTAGCAATGCCGGCTCCCGTATGACACGGGGAGCCGGCTGGACTGTGGGGGCTTGGGGACCCCCACAGTCCCCAACGAGAGGCCAGGCCCCGGGGGATGGGGTCCCCGGGGCCATAAGTGGCCACGGAGGGGGCCACGCAGCCCCCTCCCCAAAGGAAAAAAAAAAAGTGCTAGGCCGGCCCCGGGGATGGGGTCCCCGGGGCCTTAAATGGCCTGAGGAGGGGGCCACGCAGCCCCCTCCAAATAAAAAAAGAGGCCATGCCCCGGGGGATGGGGTCCCCGGGGCCAATACACGCCCAGGGAAGGGGGCCACGCGGCCCCTTCCCCGTTTTTTATTTTTTATTTTAATAAAAAAAAGGGGGTAAGGCCCTGGGGGATGGGGTCCCCAGGGCCTAAAAATAGGAAAACGGAAGGGGGCCACAAAGTTTAAATATTTTTAATATATATAGGAAAAGACGTATTGAAGAATGAGTGGGTGTGTAAGTGTCTGTATGGATGATTTAGTAGGTGCGTGACTGACTCTATAAGTGAGTGATTTAACGTATCTTACTGAATGCATGGGTTAGTGACTAAACTGGGTGAATGTCTGTATCCGTCTGTCTGTTGCTGTGTAAGTGGCTGCATGGGTTTGTGAATAGCTACATGAGTGTCTATATGAGTTATTGATTGGTTGTCTGAGTATCTGTATGGGTGCCTGAGTGTTTGTGTGGGTGGGGTGTGTGCGACTCTGTGCATAGATGTGTGAGTGGGTGATTCACTGGGTGGATGGTTTCAAGAGTGCATCTGTGATAGACTGTATGGGTGGGTAAGTATGTGTAAGAGTGTGTTAGTGAGTGAATGTATGTCCCAGTGGTACATGTGTGAGTAACTACATATGTGAAAGCCAGTATATATGTGTGTTGGAGTATATAAATAGCTATAGCGAGAGTGAGTGATTGTGATAGTGGCTGTATGGATGAGTGTGTGCTTGTATCAGTGATTGTATAAGAGCGTAACAATGTGCTAGTATTTGTATGATTAAGTGAGCTGGTGTGTGTATAACTGTATAGGTGAGTAAATGGCAGTGTGTTTAATTATTTGCATGACTGACTAGGTGTGTGAGTACCTCTTTGGATGAGTGGCGGTGTTTGAGTGTCTATATAGGAGTAAGAGTGCATATGATAGTCCTGTACTGAGTGACCATAAGTATGAGTGACTGTACGGGTGAGTGAGTGGATGTGTGTGTGTAGACCTAAGAATCAGTGAGTGGGTATGTAGTTATTGGTGTTGGAGTGTCTATAGTTTTGCGAATGGCAGTCTGTAATTTAGATTGGGTGTATCAAAGGTTATATTAGGGTGTGAGGAGCTGCATCAGATTATCACGTGGATGATGTCATCAGTGATGTCATTTGAGATGTCATCAGTGATGTCATCAGTGATGTCACTGACCATGTCATGAGTGATGTAATATGTGACGTCAACAGCAGTGCATTGTGGGGCGCGAGTTATAGTTAGCTGAACTAACTATAACGGGGGAATTTCACGGGTTTTGTACGAGTGAAATGTCCAACTAACTATAACTGTCCCTAAAACCTATGGTTTTTTCAGTGAATTTCAAAGGTTTTTTAAATGCTAATTTGTAACTATAACATATCTGAAACCTATGGTTTTTTCAGTGAATATATATATATATATATATATATATATATATATATATACAAATGCATAACCAATAAAGGCATAAAGAAATAGCAACAGATCAAGCATTTTTCACTATTAAAACATAAGCATGATTAAGACATATTAAAAACATTCATGCCAAACAGTAAAAGCATCTTTTGGTAGAAACAGGTGGACAACGGGGAGGCGGGTGGGACAGTGAGGAATCCACAGGCAGATACTGTATCCACCAGAAAAGCATTACCGAAGGTAAGTAACTTGCTCTTCTGATGGATACTTCTGCCTGTTGATTCCTCACCTTTGAATAGAATCCTCAAGCCGTACCTCACCCGGAGGAGGGTGTCCACCTGACTAGACCAAAAATCTTGCAAAACAGATTGAGCAAAATGGCCATCCCTCCTAACCTCCGAATCCAATAATAATCGAATAATTTTTAGTCGAAATTATATTGAAAATAATACTTTAAAAATACTTTTATTAATAAATTTAGACAAACACTTAAAGGAAAACATTTTCATTTATAATTAATTTAAAGATATTTCATACTTTACAAATTACGCCGAAGTCGCGACCCCAGCGCGACTTTTCAAAATGGCTACCGGAATGCACGCAGCCATCGTGTAGGGTGCGCGAAGGGTGCGCAACTTCTGTATAATATGAAAAAAAAAAAAAAAAAAAGAATGAATATAGTTTTCCTAACTAAAAATTATTCACAATTTTTTAAATATATATATATATGTATATATATATATATATATATATATATATATATAAAATAAAAAAAACATAGGATTGAGGTACATTAGACTTACAAATTTTCATTTAAAAAGCCTTTGAAATTCACTGGAAAAACCAAAGGTTTCAGGCACGTTATAGTTAGAAATTAGCATTTAAAAAACCATAGAAATTAACTGAAAAAACCATAGGTTTCAGGAGCGTTATAGTTAGTTGGACATTTCACTTGTACAAAACCATAGAAATTCCGGCGTTATAGTTAGTTCAGCTAACTATAACTCGCGCCCGCAATGCACTGCTGATGACGTCACATATTACATCATTCATGACATGGTCAGTGACATCACTGATGACATCATCCACGTGAAAATCTGATGCACCTCCTCACACCTGAATATAACCTTTGATACACCCACTCTAAAATACAGACTACCATTTTCGAAAAAATAGACACATCAATACCAGTTACTAAATACGCACTGACTGATTCCTAGGTCTACACACACATCCACTCATTCACCCATACAGTCACTCATACATGCAGTCACTCATCAATACAACACTATCATATGCACTCATACACCTATACAGACACTCACACACTGCCACATATCCAGAGTTACTCACACACTTAGTCAGTCATGCAAAGAATCAATCATACTTCCATTTACTCACCTATACAGTTATACAGACACAACCTCACTTATTCATACAGATACTAACACATAATTACTCTCTTATAGAATCACTGATACAAATACACACTCATCCATGCAGCCACTCTCACAATTACTGACTCTCACATATAGTTATTTATATACAACATCACTCACATATACTGCCTTTTACATATGTAGTTACTTGCAAATGTACCACTGAGACATCCATTCACTCACCAACACACCCATACACACACTCACCCACCCATACAGCTGTTTCCACATGCACTCTTGAACCCATACACCCAGTGAATCAACCACTCACACATCTATGCACAGAGTCACACACCTCCCACCCACCCACACACACACTCAGGCAGCCATACAAATACTCAGGCAAGCAACATTAACCCATATAGACACTCATGCAGCTACTCACCAACCCATGCAGCAGCTTACACAACAACAGAGAGACTGATACAGACTTTCACACAGTTTAGTCACTAACCCATGCATTCAGTAAGACACATTTAATCACTCACTTATACAGTCAGTCACGTACCTACTAAATCCTCCATACAGACACTTATACACCCACTCATTCCTCAATACAGCTTGGCATATATATAAAACAAAATTAAACTTTACAGAAACACACAGTCACTGGATGATGTCATCAGTGATGTCATTTGAGATGTCATCAGTGATGTCACTGACCATGTCATGAATGATGTAATATGTGACATCATCAGCAGTGCATTGCGGGGGCGTGAGTTATAGTTAGCTGAACTAACTATAGCGCCGGAATATCTATGGTTTTGTACAAGTGAAATGTCCAACTAACCATAACGTTCCTGAAACCTATTTTTTTTCAGATAATTTCTATGGTTTTTTAAATGCTAATTTCTAACTATAACGTGCCTGAAACCTATGGTTTTTTCAGTGAATATATATATATATATATATATATTTTTTTTTTTTCACTGAAAAAACCATAGATTTTAGGAAAGTTATAGTTAGTTGGACATTTCACTCGCACAAAACCAGAGAAATTCCCCGTTATAGTTAGTTCAGCTAACTATAACTCGCGCCCCGCAATGCACTGCTGATGACGTCACATATTACATCACTCATGATATGGTCAGTGACATCACTGATGACATCTCAAATTACATCACTGATGACATCACTGAGGACATCATCCAGTGACTGTGTGTTTCTGTAAAGTTTAAATATGTTTAATATATATAGGGAAAGGCGTATCGAAGAATGAGTGGGTGTATAAGTGTCTGAATGGATGATTTAGTAGGTGCGTGACTGACTCTATAAGTGAGTGATTAAACGTATCTTACTGAATGCATGGGTTAGTGACTAAACTGTGTGAATGTCTGTATCCGTCTGTCTGTTGGTGTGTAAGCGGCTGCATGGGTTTGTGAATAGCTACATGAGTGTCTATATGGATTATTGATTGGTTGTCTGAGTATCTGTATGGGTGCCTGAGTGTTTGTGTGGGTGTGGTGTGTGTGACTGTGCATAAATGTGTGAGTGGGTGATTCACTGGGTGCATGGTTTCAAGAGTGCATCTGTGATGGACTGTATGGGTGGGTGAGTGTGTGTATGGGTGTGTTAGTGAGTGAATGTATATCTCAGTGGTACATGTGTGAGTAACTACATATGTGAAAGGCAGTATATATGTGTGTTGGAGTATATAAATGGCTATAAGTGAGAGTGTGTGATGGTGAGAGTGGCTGTACTGGATGAGTGTGTGCTTGTATCAGTGATTGTATAAGAGCGTAAGAATGTGCTACTATTTGTATGAGTAAGTGAGCTGGTGTGTGTATAACTGTATAGGTGAGTAAATGGCAGTGTGATTAATTATTTGCATGACTGACTAGGTGTGTGAGTACCTCTATGGATGAGTGGCGGTGTGTGAGTGTCTATATAGGTGTATGAGTGCATATGA
Source organism: Calotriton arnoldi (assembly GCA_963921515.1). NCBI lineage: Eukaryota > Metazoa > Chordata > Amphibia > Caudata > Salamandridae > Calotriton > Calotriton arnoldi. Next base: position 16,726 of record CAWUFW010010403.1, read on the forward strand.
TAGTCCTGTACTGAGTGACCGTAAGTATGAGTGACTGTACGGGTGAGTGAGTGGATGTGTGTGTAGACCTAAGAATCAGTGAGTGGGTATGTAGTTATTGGTGTTGGAGTGTCTATGGTTTTGAGAATGGCAGTCTGTAATTTAAAGTGGGTGTATCAAAGGTTATATTAGAGTGTGAGAAGATGCATCAAATTATCACATGGATGATGTCATCAGTGATGTCATCAGTGATGTCATTTGAGCTGTCATCAGTGATGTCATCAGTGATGTCACTGACCATGTCATGAGTGATGTAATATGTGATGTCATCAGCAGTGCATTGCGGGGGCGCGAGTTATAGTTAGCTGAACTAACTATAACGGGGGATTTCTCTGGTTTTGTACGAGTGAAATGTCCAACTAACTATAACTTTCCCTAAAACCTATGGTTTTTTCAGTGAATTGCTAAGGTTTATTAAATGCTAATTTCTAATTATAACGTGCCTGAAACATATGGTTTTTTCAGTGAATTTCAAAGGTTTTTTAAATGCTAATTTCTAACTATAACGTGCCTGAAACCTATGGTTTTTTCAGTGAATATATATATATATATATATCTATATATATGCTAAATACTTACTTTTTCGTTGTAAAGACATGTGTGGTAAGGGCATATGCGTGGTAAAGGCATGAGTTGTAAAGGCATGCATGGTAACGGCGTGGTCGGTGTAATGCATGGCTCTGTCATACAACTGATAATAATACATACACCACAACATTGAGGGGGGTCCACCATGACCATAGCCTCTCTCTCGATTTATTGTTTGAGCATGAGCAAGAAAAACAAAGTCTTCTCAACAAACATGCTTAGAATAGCTTACTTGGGCATGCAGTCTTCACAGTAGAGTACCTGTCCATAAATGTGTTCTCTTAGTATTACAGTATCAGTCCACAAGTTATATAAGGAGAGAGGGAAAGCTTACTAACAAAGCAGAAGAAAGCTACAGACTAGTACAGACAGGAGGAAGTCAGCTACAGAAACTTGAAATATAGAAAAAACTAGAATAATGCAAGGATAACAAAAATTTTACAAACCTTAGATAGAACAAAGAAGAGTAGGAAAAGGAGATAGGCACAGTTTAAAAAAAAGGAAAAATTACTCTAAATGGGGAGAGGTAAAACTTAGGGAAATAATTATAATATTAACAGAAGGACTTATTGGGGACAGCAGATCCATCAGCCACGGCGCAGGTGGTGGCCCTCCCGGCTCCCTGACCTGCCTCCGAAACCCTCTTTTTGCTCTTAGCTGGTGATGTAAGAAATAAAGAATGCAAAAAAAATAGATTAGTGATACAGTTAATCTCCCAATTTTTGCCCCCAAGGGCAAATGCAGTTACATTGTACTTTTCTAAATCAGATGGCCTTAAATCTAAGCCCTATTCCAAATTTCCTAAACTACATTTGGAACTACTAATGCATTACGACAAATGATCTTTGCTTCTCATCTCATTCTCAATCCCCTTTGATGGGTCAACTCAGTCTTCCTTTTTTTCAATGCATAGGTGCATACTACACATCACTGGGAGATTGCTTGGGACTGTACGAGCTACATAAAGAAAGGCACAGAGAATGCTAACTCACTGATATTACTACTATCACTATCTTAGTGACAGGACATAGGAGTCTGCTTGGCTACTTTAATAATCAGCCCAAGCGAGCACCGATGAGTATGATTAGGTAGCGCCAAGCACCTGGATAGCTCAAACTGGATCACATAATATTTGTAGCGCAAACTTAACTTACCTCTGTGTGTGAGCAGCATGCTATTTGGGGAAAAAAATATTAGCATTGTAGAACACAACAAATACATAATTACTTAGTGGCCTGCAACCTTGATGCCCACTAGGTCAAGCGGGTCCTGCTCCATGTCAAGGATATTGGCCAAGCGGGTTGTCAACTGCCGTTGGGTATGCTGGACCGCAGTGTTGCAACGGACACACCTGTGCACCCTCGATAACAGCAGCTGATGCTCCCACACGGCGTACCCACTCCCAGGCCTGCCACCTGCATCCAGTATGGAGGGGAGGTGGTGCTGCATGTAAAAAATAAGTGAGGCCTTGTCCGCCTCTGAAAAAATGGCACGTTGCTGCATCTCTTGGTGGCACCGGCGACCGCAAGATAGGCAGGTAGCAGCCGTATTGGTGCCGCTGTTCCCTGTCTCACCCTGCTCTGCCATGGTGCTGGGTGGAAAAAAATGAAGAAATAGTAAAAGGAAGTAATTACTAGAAGAAAAAAGGAAGAACTGAGGAAGGAAAACCTAAAAAAGTACAAAAAAGTCATGGAAAAGAAAAAAAAACTAAAATACACAAAGTCAAACATTAATAAAATAAAGGTAAATGAGGATAGAAAAATCAGACCCAGGACATGCACAGAACAGGAAAGTGGTGCTGTTAGTGCTGATTTTGTTGCGTGGAAGTGCACATTGCGCTACTGGCATGTAAAAAAAGCAGCACAAATTGACGGTCGAGCACTTCCACCTGCTCGTGAGATCCGCAGAATCTACTGGAGTTTTTTTGTCACTCCACAAGTTCTGCCCAGGCCTACTCTTTGCATAGACTGTCCCTAGACGAGCTGGTGGACAGTAAGGTAGAGACGGAGTTCAGTTACAGATGACACAACTCAAAATGGAGGCGAGGAAGGTGGCTCTTAAAGAGAAAAGATTGGCCCATGAGAGGAGATTTTAGGAGCCAAGCAGACAGAAATCAGCATCAATGGTAGAAGCATACACTCATTGTCAGAAAGAGACAAGAAGGACCGCACACACAAGGACCTGTTACCAAGTTATGTGGTTGGAGATGACATTGATAAATGTTTTTCAGCTTATGAGGTGAACCTGAGAGTACACAAGATCCCAGAGGGGCAGTGTGTATTTGGGAGGAAGGCTTGTGGAATCATATGCCTCCAGTGGAGAGGGGCATACTTTTGACCCTAGAAGTAGAGGATCAAACCAGGTACACCCCCATGAAAGCCATTCTTCTAGCTAAATTTGAGCTGACTACTGAAAAGTATCACAAGAGGTTCAGGGACAGCCACAAGCTCCCCAGTTTGTCTTGGATGGATTTCGTGGACCACTCTAACAAGGAACTGAATGGCTAGGAGAAGGGCAGCAGCGTTAATGATTACAATGGGCTGTACAACTTGATTCTCATGGAGCACATGATCAATATTTGCTTTGCAGAGCTCCACCAGCAGCTAGTGGACAACAAACTGACTGACCCCAGGAATCTTGCTGAGGATGTGGACCTCTGGGTCAGCACCAGTGTGTCCTAAAAGGCATCGGGGGACTCAAAAAGGGTGGTCAGGGGTCCCACCAGAAGAAAAAGGGGGAGAAAAACTTAAAAGTAAGGATTTTCCAAAGGTCTCCAAAATAATTCTGAAGGGAACAGAGGTAACCAGTCCTACTCTAAACCAAAGAAGAAGAGATTCTTTGATAAACAGAAAGGGAAGTTTGTCCCCAATGCACAGATGCTACAAATATGGGCACTCCAAGGGAGATACCAAATGTTCCAAGAGGGCACAGCCCCCATTGGTGGGCAGACACCTTGGTTGGCGAGTGAAGCGCTTGGGGAGGAGGTGGTTCCAAAAGCTCATATGCCTGCAAATACATCCAAGTATAGGCAGTGGGCCACCATCAATGGACAACGTGTAGAGTCTCTGAGGGACACAGGAGCCAGCATGTCTAGAGTAAGGTGTGAGCTGGTGTCCTCAGAGAAGATCCTCCCTAACACATTCCACCAAGTCATGGTCGCAGACATCCGACAGAGTCCTCTATACCAGTGGCTCTGGTTCCCTTTGTGTGGCGAGGTATCAGGTTCTCTAAAGGTAGCTTTGAGCCCTGCCATGCCTGCAGATTGTCTGTTAGACAATGACCTGTAGTGCACTAAAAGGAGGTAGAGCTCAGGTCCCACTTAGAGATGTTGGGATTGCATGAATTGATCTGTATGACCACACGGTCCATGGGTGCCCGGAAAAGGAGTCAAGGATGCCTGAAGTGTTGAACAATGGCCCAGGCAGCTGCCAAAAAGAATAAGGGCAGGGGGTACAGGAAACAACCCCCTGAAGTTCCCACGATCCAGGTTGATCAGGTGCCTCAGGAGGAGGAATTCTGCAAAGTGCAGAAAGAGTGCTAGAGGGCTTGAGGCAGCCAGCTGAGGCCCAGGCAGCAGGTGATACCTCTGGAAATCACCTTATTTATTAGGAGAATTACCTCCTATACAGTAAGCCAAAGGTCCTTGGACCTGGGGCAGCCCGTGTGCTGATGGTCCCCCAGTGTTACAGGCCCTTCCTATTGGGGTTGGCTTATGATATCCCCTTGACAAGACATCTGGGGCAAGACAAGAGTTTGGACTGGCTTGTTGTCCACTTCGATTGGCCCCAGAAGAAGGCAGCCTCAGATGTATTCTGTAGGTCCTGTCCCACCTGCCAAGCCAGTGGGAAGTCATGGAAAAATCTCAAGGCTTCTCTGACTCCATTACCTGTCATTGGCACTTCTTTCAGAGATTGGGCAACTACATTGTTGGACCTTTGGACCCCAGATAGCTCTAGGCAACAAGTTTATCCTGATCTTGGTGGCGCACTCCACTCTCTGCCCAGTTCGGTAGCGACTGCACCTACGGTGGCTAGGGCCCTGATGGGTATTTTTACTAGTGGTGGGTGGAATGTTTCATTCCACCTGCAGAATTTGGTGACTCTGTGTTAATCTTGTAACACGGAGTTCCAGCCTAATTCCGCCAATCGCCACCTGGTAGAATTTTTGCATGCTAGTGTTCAGAAATGCGAACAAGATTTAGCATTCCCTTGTGCTTTTTTAGGTCGAGCCTAGCGCAGCGCGCATGCGCTGCTCTATGGGAGGCTTCTTGTGAGCACTCAAAACTTCCCCGAAACTTCTCTGTGTGGGTCTGACAACTCCCACACATTCGATTGACCTTTGCGTGTGGCTTTCAATAATGAAAGCATGCAAATGGCCAAAGGCGGGTGCATGTCCCACCTCTTCTCTAAAGGTTAACTCCCACGGTGTTTTGCTCTCGGGAGCGAGCAGGGGAGCGCAAAGGGGCCAGCTTCATTCCTCCCTCCTCGTGGATCATGTTACTAATTAAACAGAGCACGGTCGCTTTTACTTTTACGGCCGCGCTTGTTTTAATACACATCTATATTTAAGTTGCGCTCTCTGGGTGTTTCGGCTTATGAAGAGAAGCTGAAAAGCATGCAAATAAATAACTTTACTGTGGCACTGAGAAGGACTTGCTTGGAATCTCTCACAAGCTTTTTTGCTGATAAGGTTTAATTACTTCAGTGCGCAAATGACGCCAGTGAGCGAGCCATGTGCCCAGCGCAGGGCTGTTATCTGACTGCAGAATTTACCGTGAGCTTTTGCGTTAATCTCTTATCCAACATTTTCATAGTAATAAGCATATTTCCAGAATTTTAAGGGCTTCTTCTGAAAACATTTTGTCAATCGTAGAGCCACCTAAGCGGAGATGAGGACCAGTTACTATTGCCAATATTCTGAATGCCGTGAAATGGGCGCAGAGTCCTTAGTATGTGTGTCACATACCGCCTGCTGTGTCTGACAGTTTTATTATCTGTCACTGGCACGCGCTCCCAAATCCGGGGGCTCCCATTTGTATTTTAATGAGAACCGGAGACATCCCGCTCCACCGGATTATACGCCACAACAGGGTGTGAAAGTCAAATTGCCGAAGACGTACTGCTTTGTGCATGAGCCAAAGTAATATCCGACAAAGGTCACGTGCAGGCAGATGTGATTAAAGCATGTATCAAAGCAATTGCTCTCTCTCTCGCAGACATCAAAGTGCGTGTTTAATGTCATTGCTTTTCCCGGGTCGAGGGGACTAAATGAAGTGCGTGCATTGTTTGAAATAATGATCTGAATTTGCTGCATATCAAATGTACACGCTCATTGAAGTGAAACAGGTGCGATTTGCATGCCTTCTTGGTTTGCTCTTTTGTCTTGGAGTAGTAGGCTTATGTTTTATTCAGTGACCTTGCCGGCAGTTACACACACCGCAGGGCGGAGTCCACCCGCAGGACTGACGCCCAAGACTGCCAAGCCTGGTGCTCGTGGACAGAAAGGCGGGATGGCGCGAAGAACCTCTCGCAGAAAATACTACAATCAGGAGGAAATGCAATACGTCAAGAAGCAAGAAAAAATGTAACAAAAGGCAGCAAATATTCAGCAGCAGACAGCAGTCATACGCAGTAAAGCACAAGAGATGAAAAAAGCACCAAGTTAGATGCATATGTTACTGATGTGTACCTGTCTGCTAGGGCGGGCAGAAGTGGCAGTATTTTTAGGTCGAGCATTCGAGACCTCTTGTATATACCTTTGTATATACTTATATACTTTAGTATATACTTATGTGTATGTACTTTGTGGGCTCTGGAGATCAGCCCTAGGACTTACCCTCAATGCGTCAGTACCCTCAATGTGAATCCGTGCTCCTGCTCACGAGCTCGTCTACCTCTTCCCTACCCTCCATGAGTAGAGTACCTGAGCGCACTGCCCCAGTCCTCTCCTACCCTCGCTGCATGACTAACCACTTATAAGGTCCCAAAGGCGAGACCTATTGGCTATGCCAATGCTTGTTCTAATGTGGGAGTCGCGGTTAGAGGGCTGCTTCTCGAGTAGATTTGCTGCCCCTCAAGTAGATTTTTTACTCAAGCAGCAGCAAATTCGGCTCCAATGACCACGCACTTTGCACACCGCATGGTGTTGTTCGAGCTGATTTTTCAGCACTACTCACGCTACTGGTACTAAATTGCAGTACGAGCAGGACGACATGCATATTTCTGCCCATTGGCAGAACTCTGCGGAATCTCACAGAGTTTTCATGTAACTCCACGGAATTCTGTTGAGTGAAACTGTGCAAGTTCCGCCCACCTCTAATTTTTACCTGTGTGGGGGTTCCCAAAAGAGGTAGTGTCTAACAAAGGCACAAACCTCATGTCAGCATACATGAAGTCCATGTGGGGTGAGTGTGGAGTAACTTATAAGTTCTCCATTCCCTATCACTCCCAAATCAAAGGGCTTGTAGAGAGATTCAACAAGACCCTCATAGGCATGATAATGGTCATACTTAAGCCCATGAGGCATAAGTGGGACATACTTTTGCCATGCCTTCTGTTTGCCTCCAGGGAGGTGCCACAGAAGGGACTGTGATTTAGCCCCTCCAAACTTCTCTATGTCCACCCTCTTATGTGACCTATAAGGCTTGTAAAAGAAGGGTGGAAGCAAGCTCCCAGGAAACCCCCTCAGGATGTGGTTACTTACATGCTAGCATTCTGCAATAATATACATTGCTTCTGGAAAAAGGTGAAAAGCAATCTGGAGGCCAGTCAAGAAGTTATGAAACTCCGGTGTGATCAGAAGGCCCCTCTGGTAGAGTTTCAACCTGGCCAGAAGGTGTGGGTTATGGACCCTGTGGAGCTCAATGCTCTCCAGGATCGCTGGACAGGCCCATATGAGGTGAAGGAGTGGAAGGGGAGTCCACCTCCGTGGTGGATCTTAAGACCCCTAGGAACACTCTAAAGGATGCTCCACGTGAACCAACTCAAACCACTCTATGAGCTGTCTGAAGTCAACATGCTCCTGGTAACAGATGAAGGAGTGAAAGAGGAGAGTGAGCCTCTCCCTGGCCTCCTCTCTGCCCAAGACCATGATGTGTCAGTTGAGGGTGTCAAACTCTCTCCTACTCTGTCCCGGAACAGCAGAGTGACTGTTGCTAATTGCTGGAGCAGTTCTCTTCTCTGTTCTCCCTCACCCCTGGGCTCAAACATTTGTGTACCCATTACATAGACACTGGAAACAGTCCACCAGTTAAAAATAAGATTTACAGGCTGTCAGATAAGGTGAGGGCCAGTATCAAGGAGGAGGGCTTCAATATTCTGGCATAGGGGAGATTGAGCCATCCAACAGTCCGTGGTCCAGCCCTGTGGTGCTGGTAGCCAAGGCTGCCCCACTGGGACCACTCCAGAACATAGGTTCTGTGTGGACTACAGGAGACTCCATTCAGTCATGAAGATTGACACACACCCGATCCCTGACCTGATGATCTCATTAATAGCCTGGGCGCTGCCAAGTTCCTGTCTACCTTTGATCTCACATTAGGGTACTGGCATATTTCTCTGACTGAAGGGGAAAAAGAGAGGTCTGCATTCTCAACCCCAGAGGGACACTTCCAATTTAGGGTGATGCCCTTTGGTGTAAAAAAAATGCCCCTGCCACCTTTCAGAGGTTGGTCAACAGGGTCCTAGGTGAGAAGAAGGCTTTTTGTGCCGCCTACCTGGACAACATAGCTGTCTTCAGCTCCAGCTGGGAGGAATACTTGAACCATCTCCAGTAGGTGCTTCAGGCGCTGCAGCAGGTGGGCCTGACTATCAAGTGCCAGATAGAGTAGGGTTCAGTGGTATATCTGTGCCACATGGTGGGTGGGAGAAAAGTGCAGCCCCTCCAGGCCAAGATTGAAACTATTCTCATCTGGCAACCACCAAAACACTGTGGTGAAGTCCTTCATGGGCCTCACATGATACTACAGGAGACTTGTTAAGGGATATGGCACCTTTTGTGCCCTCTTAACAGAGCTGACTTCAAATAAGTAGCCTAGAAAGGTGATCTGGAGAGAGGCCTGCTAGAAAGCCTTTGACACCCTCAAGGAGTCCATGTGTACTGCACTGGTACTCAAGGCTCCTGACTTCTCTAAGAAGGACTGAACCTGTATCTGTTGAACCCAGGACCCCAAGGTGGCTCCAAGGGCTATCTGGCTGACCTCCTGACTAGAGCCTCAGGGCCAGAAGGCTCCAGCAACCTTGAGCCCAGCACATGGACTCTGCCATCTGTGAGGCTTACCCTGCCAAGTGGTGCCACCCCAGTCCTGGACCTGTGGAAGTGGGCCTAAATGTGCTCTGCCAGCTCATCTGTGGACTCAGCAGAACCAACACTTCTCCTCTGCTGCGTGGCGCAATCCTGAACAGAACCATCTGATCACCTCTCCTGAGAGAGTTCTTCCAACGCAAAGGACACTGTGTAGTCCTTGCAGCCCGCATTAGAACCATCGCCGGAGCAATGATTTCCTGACTAAGGCCCTCGCTACCCAAATCTCTCATCGACATGCAGCCCCTAAGATGGCGCATGTTATCGTATCGCAGTCTCACAGCTCCCACGAACTGATGCATCATCTCGACTGTGCAGCACATCCTCGATGCCGGAATTTGTCTTTCAAGCCCTCGATGACAGGATCCACAGCACCCCGGAGCAGACGCATCGCATCGGCTACTCAACACATCCTCAGCACAGAACCTTGAAACACTCCGCAACCAGGGCCTAAGGTACTTTGTTCATCAGGCTTAACTGGGTCCCTGTAGCTAGCCCATGCTCCATGGCAGTTGGCATACACTGGTGACCTTGTCCCAGTCGGACGTGACCAGATATCCACAGTTGGCGCTCTGTGCTTTTTTTGTGCTATTTTCACTGAAACCTCTAAACCTCCATATCTCCTGTTCTATTGATTGGATTTCTTTGTCATTTCAGTCTTGTTTCGTTTATTAAAATTACTATATTTTTCAAAATTGATGTGGGATTTGTTTTATGTGGTGTTTTCATTTTATTTCTATTTGAAGTGCCGCACAAATACTTTACACATTGCCTCTGCATTAAGTCAGACTGCTCTGGCCAAGCTACCAGAGGGTTGAGCACAGGTTAATTTAGGGTTGGCTTGTGCCTCACTCAGACAACGATTGTGGTTGCTGCTTGACCAGGGCTCACAACCCCAGTCAACCAACAACCCAATTTCTTACACTCATCCAGTCATTTTTTTAAATTTATATTCCCGGGTTTTGTATTCCTGATAGGTAGTGGATCAACTGCAAATTCCAGCTTGCAAAGCAAAAACCTGAATTGGATGAGCTACTCGAACATGGAACTGAGAAATTTGAAAGCTTTAGGGATATTCCAGGATACCACTCACCCATGACCATCCATGTAACAAGGCTACTTGGTAAGTCATGAACCTGGATGCTCCCCTTTCCACTCTGCTACCTTGAACACAACGAGGTAGGCACATGCTGCAAGAGATGTATAGACCCAGCTCCCTCCTCTAGCTACCACAGGCATGTCAGCTGAAGAAAGTGCAGAAGAGAAAGTGCAGCATGGCGAGAAGTGAGGCCTACCAGCCTCACTTCTCTCCATCTTCCAATCCTCCCAAGTGGAAGGGTTGCTTAGCTGCGGCTTGGTTTTCGCTCAAGAAATAACCAAACAGGGACACACTAAGCAGCCCTACCTTCACAAATGTATGAAGACAATGAGGGTGAAAGATGAAGCCATCAAGAAGATCATTGTAAAGAAGCTCATAACATTTAGTAATCGGTTCCAAACAAAGGAGTGAATGATGATTTCATGATGGCAGTGGACATGCTCAACACACATTTAAAGCCTCAAAAAATACATTTTATGAGCAGTTCCTGCTGTGACAGTCCCAACCGGATCAGGGCAAATCCACAGCTTAAGGTCTCCTCTGTAGTTTTCACCCAAAAATACAAATATCTGGGACAAATGCCCACAGGCATGAACAAGCATGTCCCTAAGCAAACACTTAAATGAGACAGGTGATCAACGTGTCATAGAAAATATAGTGGTGGATTTGAATCAAGTCTAATGCTTCTCCAAGTTGATCTAAATGCCAGCTACCATCAGCTGGAGCTACACAAAGAATTGAGGTACATCACAATGTTTTCCACTCATGTTGGTGTTTAAGATGCAAATAGTATCTTCTCAGCTGGAAAAGTAATCTGTGACATCTTAGTCGATGTATCCTGAGTGTTCAATGGAAGTGATGAGCTTCTGATCTATGCCAAGGCAGCAATGTGACATCACAACTGACCATGTGCCCCTCTACAATGGTTCTAAGAAAAAAGGCCCATCTCCATAAGGACAAGTATACAAACTGCTGCAAACCAAGACTTCAGTTCATCAGCACCATCATCTCATCGGCTGACTCTTGGAAAGTGCAGAATGAGAAGCAGGCAAAAGAACCTCGGAGTATGACAGGAAAATGCAGATGTCTATGATGATCCACTATTGTTCTTAATACATACCCTATATTAGCCCTGGCTTTTACAGCGGGTTTATCCCCAGATTGTTTGCTTTGTGGCATTCTGTTTCTTACCTGTTTTTGTGTGTTTATGACTCTGGGCACTTTACCACTGCTGATCAGTGCTAAAGTGCATATGCTCTCCCTGTAAATTGTATGTATGCATTGGTGTTTCCATGATTGGCTGATTTGATTTACTAGTCAGTCCCTAGTACAGTGCACTGTGTGTGCACAGGGCCTGTAAATCAAATGCTGCTAGTGGGCCTGCAGCACTGGTTGTGCCACCCACATAAGCAGCCGGTAAATGTAACTCAGGCCTGCCATTGCAGTGTCTGTGTGCAGTCTAATACTGCCATGTCGACTTGGCAAGTGCACCCACTTGCCAGGCCCTAACCTTCCCTTTTCTTACATGTTAGTCACCCTTAAGATAGGCCCAATGTACCCCTGTGAGCAGGGTGCAGTGTATGTGAAAGGTAGTACATGCCCTGGTGTGTGTGGCATGTCCTGATAGTGAAATACTGCCAATTTCGTTTTTCACTATTGCAAGGCTATCTGTTCCCATAGGATAGAAAGGGTGGTTTGCTTATAACATGTTATAAGCCTAACTACCCCTGAGAACAAAGTAGGAAAATAAAGTTTAGTGTGCCTGAACTCAGAATGTTAAAATGCATCTTTTAGTGAGGGTGATTTTTACATTCTGTGTTTGAAAATACCACTTTTAGAAAGTAGGTATTTTCTTGCTTAGCCATCCAGTGTGCCTCTGCTAGGAAGTGTATTGACTGGCTTTTGAGTGACAGGGGCTGAGGATGTGCAGTGGCTCCAGAGAGTCTGGATGAGTCAGCACTAGGCTCAATAGGCCTGGTCTGCTTTTGGAGTGGTGGGAGGAGTAGCACCTGAATAGGGCTGTGCCTGCCTTCTACAATGATGGCTCCGCCCCTGTGTGGTGTGTCTGGAGCCAGGGCTCACACTGACAATGGAGGTTGTTGTGCACTTGCAAAGTGCCCCCCCAGAACTAGATTGGACTCGGCTCAGAGCCCTGGGCCAGCAGAGAACAAAGAGATTTACTGTATCAAAAGAGGAGCCCAGACCCCGGAATTTTAGATCACTTCTGGGAAATCAAGAGGAACCTTTGCCAAGGAGAAGAGCTGGAGAAACTGAGGAGGAATACTGCCCCTGTGCTGTTTGCTGTCTGGGGTTGGCCTGCACTGGCTACTTTGTGCCAAGGAAAGGGAAAAAGGACTTTGCTGTTTGCTGTGTCCCCTGCTTGAGGAAGATCTCCAAGGGCTTGAAGAAGAGCTTGCCTCCTGTTCTGAAGTTTCAGGGACACAAAGACTTCACCCCAGCTCCCCTGAACTTCCTTGCTGGAAGTTCTGACCTGCCAAGAGGTGCCTGTAGCTTTTTGGGCCTCTGGAGGTTGTTCTGGCTGTTGGGAGCTGGAAATGCAATGCAACAACAAGAAGCGTGATGCATTCGCACCTGTTTCCAATGCAGCGCCAAAGAAATCGTCGCAGCACCTGCCTGCGGCTCGAGAAATCGCCACACGCCGCATCGAGTGCACGATCTCCGAAGTCCAAGATCACTGCACCGCTTCCAACGCAAGCCCTGTTATGCGGCTGAAAGAACCCACGCATCGTCCCAGATCATTGCATCGCATCGAGGCACCAGGTCTGTCGCATAATTGGGGGACGCAGTAAGAAACCCACGCATCACCTCCCCATGCAGTAAGAAACCGACGCATCACCTCCTCTCCAGTAAGGAACCGATGCATCACCTCCCCTGCACAGCAGTAAGGAACCGATGCATTACCTCCCCGGAGCAAGGATCCAATGCATCACCTTCCCTGAGTGTAAGGAACCAACACATCACCTTCTCTGCAGATCTTTTTGTTGTGTGCGCAACTCATCCAAGGTACTTTGTGTGAAAAGTGTGCATCTGCAATTTGCTTTGAACAGAACTATTTCTAACATTTAAAAGTCATATTTTTATTACTGTATTGTGGATTTTTGTTGTTTGGTCTTGTTTGGTTTAGATAAAGATTACTTATTTTCCTAAACTGGTGTGGTGTCCATTTGTAGTGTTTTCACTGTATTACTGTATTTGTTCACAAATGCTTTACACACTGCCTCTGAGATAAGCCTGTCTGCTCGTGCCAAGCTAGCAAGGGGGTGAGCAGGGGTTATTTTAGAAGTGTATCCCCCTTACCCTGATTAGAAGCAGGGGTCCCTATTTGGACAAAGGTACCTACCTCTGCCAACTAGAGACCCCCATTTCTAACACCCTATCCAACGTAAAAGTGCATGAGCTTCAGAAGCAAATGAGGGAGTGGGTTTGGGTAAATAGCGAAGGAACCGTTTAAAAGCACAGAAAATGGCCTGCCTGCCTGCCAAATATCACCATTGCATGCTCTGACCCCCAATATGAGTCAAATCTTGCAGCCAATGCCACGTTATGTGGACTTGAAAAGGTGCTGCTCTAGTCAGAAAAGGGAGACAACCGGGCCTTGTGACTCTTGTCAAATAGGTCTTGACACCCACTGAGCAGGGCTGTTCCTAAATACAGTGGCAGATCACCATACTCCAGTACTGCTACCATTTTCATCTTTATACAAACACTCATTCAATGTGACCATTAACCATAAAGTGGTGGTATGGCTGTTCATGGGTTGGCCCACATTTAACGCCTTACATTGAAAAGGGATTCCTTCAGCTGTTCTGCATAATGTAGGTTTGCCGCCCAGCTGTTGAGACTCTTTTACGCTCTCTCTTGAGACCCACCTACAGCCATCTTAACAGAAAGGAGAAGCCTGACCTAATAACAGAAGCGTTTTCCGCCATTGTGGAGATATCATCTTGAAAGCCAGTATGTTTGATGATGTAGTTGGTGCAGTAGCTGAAGGTAATTGCCTGCAGCTAATATTCAGGGCTAAAACAAGGGAAGGTGGTAAAGAGTAACACTTACATTCTTGAAAGAGTTTGGTTCATAGGAAATGGCCGATTAATTGAATGGGAAGTAGTCCAGTGCCTCATGGTACAGCTGTTTAGGTCAGGAAAAAAATATTCTCCCATTGTGCTAGAAGATCTAAATATGACTTTTACATTTGCCTGGGTGGACAGCAAATATTTTTGATGGCATGCGAGTACACCCGGTACATCGAAGCCGAAACATGGACTACCGTGCAATGGTGATGATCCCTAAATTTGAAAAGGTTGCTTCCTATGGGATTCTCGGGATATCATATAGGATAACTGTCCCACATTTCAGGGTTAAGACTCTCAGCAGCATCTAGCCTCTGTGGGAATCTGTTAAGGCCTTCTAGCATACTGGCTTCCATTTATGGCAGTAATGTCCTAGCTATTTATTCTGTAGTCCCTAGTGTTTTGACTGCCCCAACCCTGAACTGTTATAACCTGTCAGAGAATTTCATATGATATACCCTTATTTTCACAGCAGTTACTGGGGTGCATTTCTTGGGTATTGTTAAGCTGTACCTATGCTCTAACAAGTGGCCATCTTGGAGCATAGTTAGTTTTTAAACAAGCTTGAAGCTTTGGCTACTCACGTTGCTGAAGGTTTTGAGAGTGGTATACTTACCCTAATGATTCCAAGGTTCCTAGTGGAATCCTCATTTTGGAGAAGTTGGGTCATTGAATACTTGACCTCAGGAAAGCTTACCATATTTTTTAAAGCACTCAGAGATGGAGCTGTATGCTCTTCAGCTGGAGTGCGGGGATTCTTTGTGGTTGGCCCTAAGGCTGCTTTTTGTGGCCTGAAGAATGTAAAAAAAGACTCAATACATGTTTATGGTTGTCTTGAATAAAAATGTTTATTTAAACAACTTTTGAGAGAGTAATGCATTGATTACTTGCTTGGTAATTGCATTACTCCGAGTCCTACTCACTTGCTCTAATTCATCAGGATATGAGGTGGAACTGCCTCCATAGACACTCCACCCACTTCCGACTTCATCTATAAATGCTCCTCCCCCATCACTCAACGTGTTCAGTAGACAAGCTCAGCTCCCATCCAACTCATTTGTCCTGACTGTTCAGGGAGGGTGGAAGGGCTGTATGAATTAAAGTGAGGGAGTAGAACTCGGAGTAATGCAATTACCAGGTAAGTATTTGATGCATTCCCCCATCCCTCCCTCGCTTCAATTCATCATGATATGAGACGTAACAAGCTTCAAGAATGCAGACAGAAAACTGAGGGTGCAACGCAACCCCAACACCAAGTCTTTATTTTATAGCTTCATCCTATATTGCAGAACCTAGAAAAACATTATTTTACTACATATAAGCGAAAACTCGCGTTCCTAAAACATCCTTCAACTCCGCACCTTGTTCTATCCTATAATGATTCACAAAGCTAGACATATATGCCCATGTAGCTGCTCAACAAATCTCCCCAATGGAAGACCCTTTAAGCTCTGCCATAGAGGAAGACATGCTACGTGTCGATTTCCCCTGGTTTCTGGAAGGCGATACCTGACTTATCGCCTCATAAGCTATAGAGATCAAGGTTCACACCCAATGACTTAAAGAAGCGGAGGAGGGTTTCTCCCACCTCTTTTCAGATTCAAAATTTACAAATAGGGCCTCTGTTAGCCTGAAAGTAGCAATCCACGACAAGTATATAAGTAATGCTCTCCTCACAGTAAGCAAATGCATTCTATTTTCGTCCTCTAAAGAAGGCATAGGGTACACTTTAGGAAGATTCATTTCCTTATCTCAATGAAACTGATAATTTACTTTAGGGGTAAAGGAAAGTAAAGGGTTCAACACAATTTGATGCTGAAAAATCCTACAAATAGGATGCTTACAAGACAGCACTCCCAATTCCCCCAATCTCCTTGCTGAAGTAACTGCAACAAGAAAGAAAACCTTCAATGTCAGAAACTTGAAATCAGCCTATTCCATAGGTTCAAAGGGTGAACCCGTAAGGCTCATCAAACCAAGTACAAAACCCACTCTAGAAACTGCTTAGGAGGAACTGGAGAATGTTCCCCAAAACCTTAAAGAGACGAACCACCAGATTATCCTCATCATTCAATTTGCCCCATGAACCCCTAAAAGCCAGAATAGTGTCCCATTGAACTCTGAATGAGGACACCCTGAAACCCAATGCTGCTCCATCCTTCAGAAACTGCATTACCTGCACCAGATAAGCTTTAGTAGGATCTAACTCATCCATGCTACACCATTTTGAAAAATATCTCCAGTATAGTACAAAAAACGTAAGTGAAGACGATCTCCTGGATGCCTGCAAAGCAACTGCTAATTCTTCAGATAAACCCTTAGCTCTAAACTCCCTCCTTTCAACTTCCAAGCCATCAGGTTGAGCTTCCATAATGCCTGAAGACTTACCACCAGAAATATCAAAGGGCTGAGAGGAAGTTTCCAACCCTCTGACTCTTGTAACTTCATCACCAGAGGATACCAATCGGAGTGAGGCCATGCTGGAGCTATCAATAGCGTTTCTACTGATAGTGACCTCAGCCTCACCAGAAATGACTTAAACAAAGGGAATGGAGGGAAAGCATAAAGAAGTCTTTGAGGCCATCTGTATGACAGGGAGTCCATCACCCATGCTCCCTCCTCCACTGTTCTGGAACAAAATGTTGGCACCTTTGCATTGTCCTCAATGCAAAAAGATCCACTCTTGAATCCCCCATCTAGTTATCAGACGTTTGAATACCCTGGGATGTACAGCAAAGTGTACAAAGGATGGAATCTCCTGACTGAGACTGTCTGCTACAACATTGCTGACTCCCTGAATGTGAATGACTCTTACAGAAATCAGTATTCTCTGTGCCCATTTAAATAGCTTGTCTGAGATCCTGTCCAGGGAGAGAGACCATGTTCCTCTCCGTCTGTTGATAAAAGCTTTGACTGTAATATTGTTGGTCCTTATCAACACATTCCTGTTCTGAAGGCATCTGGAAAATCCCCTTAATGCCAGTCTTATGGCTTCCAACTCTTGCCAATTCGAGGAATTCTGGTTCTGGGACAGGGACCAGCAAACCTGCAGTTGACAAGCCCACTGCCAGCCCCCCCCCCATCCTGCAAGGCTTGCATCTGTAGTTACAATCATCATTGGTGAAGGATCTAATAGAACTCCCTTCTTCAGATTACTATCCTCAGGCCACCCGGACAGCTACATTCTCATCCGTGGCGTCATAGCAGCTCGCTTGGTAAAATCCAGAGACATTGGGGACCAATTCCCCAACAGATACCTCAGCAGTTGATGAAGATGAAACCTGGCCCAAGGTACTAAAAGGCTATGGCCGCCAAACCTCTCTGTATCTGCATCCATGACAACATCTTTGGAGGCCTCTGAGCAAAGCGACCCCTTATGTGCGTCTTGATCTTTACGATACACTTCTCTGTTAATGGTATGGTACAAAACTTTGCTCTGATGAGACACAGCTCTTGCATAGGACACAAATGTGATTTTTCCCAAACTTATTAAAAATCTGTGATCCTGTAACACAGTGAGAACCCTTCAGGTATACTGAGACACACGATCTCTTGAAGCAATCTGGGTTAAGAGATTGTCAAGATATGAATGAACAAATATCCCTTCCGTGTGCAGACAAGAGATGAGAGGAGCCAACATCTTTGTAAATACTCTTGGTGTTGCCTTTAAACCAAAGGGCAGCTCCTTGAATGGAAAATGTGGCTTTCCAATGGCAAAACGCAGGATTCACTGATGGGACTCTTATCAAAATGTGCAAATATGTGTCTTGTAGATCCATGGAGGTCAGAAACTCTCCTCTGGAAAACATTGGAATGATGGACTGCAGGGTTACCATCCAAAAATGGATCACTCGTACCCATGAATTGACCCATTTTAGATCTAGCTCTAGATGATAGGATCTGAAAGCTTTTGTACCAGAAACAAAATGGAGAAAGCCCTTTGCCAATTTCGGTCTCTGGAACCGGTACAATTGCCTCCTTGTCTAGTAAAGCCTGAAAGCCCTCTAGAAGGGCCTTCCTCTTCCCTAGTACTCTCGGGACTGACATAATAAAAGTTTCTGTCTCTGGGGGCCATACAACAAAGTTTATCGTGTAGCCCTCTTTTACCATGTCAAGAACCCAGCGATATGAAACCATTGTTACGCTACACCTGAAGAAAGCACTGAATCCATGAGCCAACCGTGGCTTGAGAATCTCTGTAGTTGCCAGGACTTCTTCTTTGTCTGCACTAGCTGTTTAGAGAAATCACTCTTTTTGTATGATTTCCTTGGTTGATGCTGCTTCTTTCTATTAGCCCAACCTTTGCATTGCTTCCTAGGGGAATATCTGGAAGTATAGTTCCACTCTCTTTTGTTTTACGAAGATGAACCCTTATAAGACAACGAATGCTTCCGATCTTTAAATGCCTCAGTAATCATGCTATATAATTACTCTCCAAGTAGCATCTTCCCATTGAAAGGTGTCTTGAATAAAGCTGATTTCTGTGCTGGTTCAGACTTCCTATCTCTCATACAGAGACTTCTGCGAGATGACACCACAGACCCTATTCCCATTGAGCAAATTATATCCAATGCCTGCCATCAACTTAGATGCTGCTCTATCGCCACCAGAATCTGCACAGTCAGAACCCTTTTGGATGGCCTCGGAGAAGTTGTTAAAATCTTTGACCAATGACTGCTATGTAAGCCGTGTATGTGCTTGCTTTCAATGCCAGATTTTGCACCAAAAACGCCTTCCTTAAGCCCACATCCACCTTCTTATCCATAGACTCCATTGGGGTACAGTCTTCTGGGTTCAACGGTGTTCTACCAGTTCAGGTTGCTAGAATCGTATCCACCTTAATAGACTGAGGCAAAGCATCATCTGGTTGTTCCAGCAGGTATAATTTCTAGAGAAATCTGGGAACTGACGCTTTGTCCAAATCCATTCATTCCATATATATCAAGTATTTAACCTACCTCATGGAAAGGCATAGTTTGGACACAAGTTTGACATATTGTGAGAACAAACCTCCTTCATTTGTGTCATGCACTCACCTGGTCCCAACCGCAAAGGAGACATTGGAGCTGATGCTGTACCTGCTATCCTTCTCAGATCCGCACAAGATCAAGGAACTAACAGGCACATGCATCAATGTTGGATTTTGCGACTTCTTAATTGCGATTTTTAAGGAATCGCAATTAAGGAATCGCAAAAGCCTATGCATGTAGAAATCGCTTAAAAAATAGCGATTTCTAAACATTCCTTAATTGCGACTCGCAAATTGCGAGTCGCAATTAAGGAATACCTCCCCATTCATTCCTATGGGCCTAGAGGCCCATAGGAATGAATGGGAAGACATTCTCAATTTGCGATTCTCAATTAGAAAATCGCAAATTGAGAATGCAATTTGAAGGGTGCCAGGGTGTCAAAAGGACACCCTGTTGCACCCCTGAAATCTGCATATGAGCACATCTTGCACACACACATGCCCCAAGGGCATGTGTGTGTGTAAATGGAACTTTGAAAAATGCACTTTAGTGCATTTTTCAAAGTTTTTGCACATTACCATGATGTTCAACTTCATGGTAATTTGCGCCCCCTATTAGCGAAATCGCTAATTTTTTTACTTTAATGCATTGCATTTAAGGAATCTCAATTTGCGATTCCTTAAATGCAATCGCAATTTGACAACTCGCAATTAATTGCAAATTCTCAAATTGCGAGGGCCTTGACCCTTGATGCATCGCAAAAGCTAATTTTGCGATCGCAAACGGCCGATTTTTGCGAATCGCACTGTTTGCGATCGCAAAAAGCTTTGATGCATGTGCCTGTAAACTCCTTAGATCACGCTCAGCCCCTGGGGGAGGGGGGTTGGGACAAAATAAGAAAAGAGAAATTTGCAGTATTGGATCTGCTCAGTGGCTGTGCAACAATACGCAACAGGATCTGTCACATCTCAGACTTTCTACGTTTGCATGGTAGATGTGCACTGGACCAAAACCTCTGGTTTTGCGATGATGTAATGCACTGGAGATAACAAGAGGAGGCAGCTGCCATTAGTACACTAACAGATCTCTACATACAATGAACATGCATTAACATCAGTGACATACACTTACAAGTTTAATCAGCAGCACGGCATGAGAGCAGAATAACCCAAATCACAGATTGGAGTGTGACCCTCCCAAGAATAAGCTCAGAACACAAATTGGAGTTACCTGAACTACTAGGGATAAAATCGGCACAAAGGTTGGAGTTGCTTGCACTCCCAAGGATACACTCAACACAAAGGTTGGAGTTACTTGCACTCCCAAGGATACACTCAGCAAATAGGTTGGAGTTATTTGCGCTCCTGAGTGTTGGACCTGGCCCTTCTTGCAGGGTTGTCCCTTAACTTTTTGCCTTCTTCCTCTATTTTTTCTGACCTGTTTTTGTTGGATATAGGACTGATCAGTGCTAAAGTGCATGTGCTCTCTTCTGTAAATTTGGTATGATTGGGCTACACCTGTTTGGCATATTTATTTTACCCATAAGTCCCTTGTATAGTGGTATCCCATTTACCTAGGGTCTGTAAATTAAATGTTACTAGTGGGCCTGCAGCGCTGCTTGTGCCACCCACATAAGTAGGCTTTCAAACCTGTCTCAGGCCTCTGCCACTGCAGAGCCTGCATGCACAGTTTACTGTCACAGTCATTTTGCATTTAAAGTGCTTGCCAAGTCTTAAACTCACCTTTTACTACATATAGGCCACCCCTAAGGTAGGCCCTAGGTAGCCTAATGGGCAGGGTGCTGTGTAGGTAAAAGGTAGGGCATGTGTCTTTGTTGTGTGGCATGTCCAGGTAGTAACAAACAGCCTATTTGGTTTCTCACTGCTGTGAGGCTGCTCCTCTCATAGGTTTGCATTGGGAATTCCCTGATATGTGTTTCAGTGGTAATTTGTAATCTGGAAGGAGTAGCACTGTCATGTTTGGTATGTTAGGAATAGTGATGATAAATCCTGCTCATTGGTGAAAGTGGATTTTTTATTACTATTTTAGAAAAGGCACTTTTAGAAAGTGGGCATTTCTGTGTGCTTATGACTTTGTCGGCCTGATTACGAGTTTGGCGGTGCAGCGCCTGGTCCATCCCACCGCTGCCCACCAAACCCGTGGCCAGGCCGCCGTCAGATTACGAGTAATTCTCATGTCTGGCGGGCTTTTTTTTTTACGTTCCCATGGCGGTTCCCTGAAAATGGGCACCGCATTGGGAATGCCAAAAACAGTTCCTGCACGGCATGGACTGTTAAGTCCATGCCGTGCAGGAACTGGGGTGCATGCATACAGGGGGGACAGGGTGGACAATGTTTTGTCCCTCTGCATGCATCAAAATGGCGCTGAGTCACCAGGGGGCCCTGTAGGGCTCCCTTTGTTTCCTCTCTGCCATGGTTTTCATGGCGGTGGAACCGCCATGAAAACTGTGGCAGAGAGGAACCTCGTAATAAGTTTGGCAGGTCCACGGTGGTCCCGCCAAGCATATTGTGGCCTCCTGACTGCCACTGGATGGCGGTTCCCTGGCGGCTGCGGCTGGGCAATGGCGATCCGACTGCCCTGATGGTAATAGGGCTGTCGGGAGACTGCCACTGCCGTACCCCAATGAGTCTGACGGTCCGTGGACCGCCAGACTCGTAATTAAGGACTTTGTCCTTTGCAGCCTGACTCCAATCAAAATCTGGTTTAGACTGACAGGGGCCTGTTTGTGCATTCTCTCTAGACAGTCACAAACGGAGCTGAGGTGTGCCCTTCATATCCTGATGGGTCTTCGTGAGCTAGAGTTGTGGGAGGAGTTGTCACCTGCACCTAAATAGGGCTGTGCATGCCTGTCTCCGTCTCCCTGTAGTGTGTCTGGAGCCAGGGCTGGGGATTGAATGGGGGTGTCGTGCACTTCCACAGTTTGTTTGAAGTTACCGCCAGATCAAAGCCTTTTTGGGTATAAGTACAGGGGCTTTGACCCCATGATTTTAGACACAGCGTGGGACTTGTAACCAGATGCTGCTGGCTCTACAGACTGCACCTTGCCAGAGGACTGCCAGGAGGAACTGCCATTGGACTTCATTGATTTGAGTGCTGATCTGCTGCTTGCTGGGCTGAGAGAAGGACTGACACTTTTGCTAAAGACACCTTTGTGCTGGACTGCCTGCCTGTGCCCCGTTGTTGGTGCCCCCAGCTTGCCCTGTGTCCTGCCTAGCATGTGGTGAGTGCTTCTTGTTCTGCCTCCTGTTCTCCGAGGTCTCAGGGATACAAAGCACCTCCCTTCCAAGCAAGATCTACAATTCTGCTTTCGACTGCTTGTTTTCACCGGCAGGGTGGCCCCTTTGTCCTAGGGTGAGCGGGCCGGAGACGTGCCCTGCTCTGTGAGGAGTAAGTTCTTTGGGACTGGGAGAGTCAGCACTGGCCGAATGCCAGCTGGGTTCATCGCGTCCTACTCTTTGCACCCGATGGACCCACCCTTCTAGTGGCGGGTGCAGCAGAATCCCATATGAGGGCCGCTCCGCCACCTGCATTTTCTGGCTTGGGCTGTGCTGGAGCAACATCATAGTCGCCCCACCCTCCTTTTGCAGGTGGCTCTGTCGTTGGCTTTTCTGGCTGCAAAAACCAGGGACAGTCAATGCGACCCAAGAGGCCACCCAGGAACTGTGGGCATCCCGTACTCCTTACCGCTGCACCGCAGGTTAGTGGGTGGTGGCTCTTGATCTCCCTGCATGGGGGGACCGAGCGAGGTCTCCCTGCCGAATTCACAGTGTGGGTGTTCCTCCCCCCCGTTTGTCGTGGTAAGACGTATCTGGGGTGCTGATTCATTATTGCTGGGCAGATCCCCAATGGAAGGCCTGTGTCTCGGCCCCGCCTAGCCACACCAGTGCCCTGTTCCATCTGCAGGGCTCAGGGGGGCCTAATTGTTGAGCCAGGAAGGCTGGGCCTGATTCACAGAACTAACTTACGTCAAAAACGTAAAGTTAGTACTTTTTGGTATTCACAGAATACACTTACTCATTTTGGTATTCACAGAATGAACTTACTCATTTTGGTATTCACAGAAGTTAGTAGTCCTAACTTTAGGACTCCTAAATGCCTTCTGTGAATACCGAAAGTCTTAAAGTTAGGATTTTTCTCAGTTTAGGAGTAGTAAAGTTAGGACTAACTTTACTACTCCTAAACTGAGAAAAATCCTAACTTTAAGACTTTCGGTATTCACAGAAGGCATTTAGGAGTCCTAAAGTTAAGACTACTAACTTCTGTGAATACCGAAATGAGTAAGTTCATTCTGTGAATACCAAAATGAGTAAGTGTATTCTGTGAATACCAAAAAGTACTAACTTTACGTTTTTGACGTAAGTTAGTTCTGTGAATCAGGCCCTTCGTGTCGGCCAGCAGCTGCACTGCAGATGCAGGCAATTGCCTTTGCTGACCCCTTTGCGGGAGAGACTGAACGAGGTCTTCCTGCTTAATTTTTCAGTGTGTGCCCCCCCTCCCCCCCCCTCCTAGTATGCTTGGGACATACCATGGGCTTTCTGCACAAATTTCACTTGCCACATTCAGGAAGGCTCTATCAGTGTTTTGGTTTACAGAAATTGCCACATTACCTATAATAGGCGAGCAGGTGCTGCCGTGCCCGGTATCCTTGTGACTATTACTGTTTAACGTTTAAAAAGAGCACAGGAGCACTGTCATATGTTTCTGCTGCAATTCATGACCTGATATTGATATACGTCGTTTTATGCCCTAAACTGGTTAGGATAACAAGGACAATATCATGTGCCTGCATAAATATGCACGGTAACATGGTCTTTCATGATGTTTGGGAAACATGTGATTCGTATAACTTGTCTTAGACTGCTTCATCTATGCCCTGATGTGAAGATGTATGTTGTAGTTATGTCTTATACTAACAGGATAACGAGTACTCTTTCAGGAGCTACATAATTTGTACAGTAATGGTGTTTTTATGATGTGTACAACATGTAAGTCTTTACCTTATTACACTAACTGTGATGTGATGACAATTGCCTAGTTGACAAAGTGATTTATGATTTATGTGGTTTGGTCTACGTGTTATATACAAAATATGATATTTTTATATAATATTGTGTGGAGCCTCTTTTGTGGTGTATTTATTGTGTCAATGGCGTGTGTGTGTTGCGCAAATGCTTTACACATTGCCTCTGGGATAAGCCTGACTGCTCGTGCCAAGCTACCAAGGGGGTGAGCAGGGGTTATCTTGGGTGTGTAACTCCCTTACCCTGACTACAGTGGTGGGTTCTGCCTGGCTTAGGTGCATGTCCTAGCCAACCAGAAACACTATTTCTAACACTAAGGATACACTCGGCACAAAGGTTGGAGTTACTTGGTCTCCTATGAATACACTCAGCACAAAGGTTGAAGTTACTTTCACTCCTAAGGATACACTCGGCACACAGGGTAGTGTAGAAGGTTGAAACAGATATCAAAGGCTTTGAAGTGCTTTCTCTTGGCACTACTGTTCATTAGAGAAACACAGGGCTAAAGTCTTTAATCCTTGTGCAGTGACAGTTCTAGCATCAAGGTTGTAGGAAGGGTCCGGAAGCACTGGAGTAAATCACAGAGAGGGCATGGAGGAAAAGTCTATAGTGTTTGAAGACGTTGATACTCGGTTCTGCTTACTGCTATAGGAGAATTAGTGAACTCTTAGCTGTTATCAAGTACTTAGCCTAGTTCTTTCACTTGACTGAAGTTTGAAAAGATCTTGAGGTTTTGATTCAGGGAGTCACGGAGGGGTCCAGAGTAGCAGTGCAGGAGGGAGAGAGGAGGAAGACGTCAAGGGAACTGGAGCCACAGTAGCCACAGGTTCAGATGGACATAAAGAAGACTGGAGCGCTTCTCGGTTCTGGCAGGATTCGTCAGGTGAGTGGAAAGGGGGAAGCTTGTTCCTCAGGGAGCGAGGCCAAGCCACGATTCGGGGTTGGGTGGGGTTTATATACCCTCTCGAAAGCTCAACGGATGTAGCTAGATCACGTGGGGCACATGACCGTCTAGAAGGTTCTCAAACCTTGGAGAAAACACGTTAGTATATTCTCTTTGACCTTAAAGAATGGGCAGTGGCAGCTTAGTGATCGGAACCAAATAACAGGAAACAAATGTATTGTGTTTGCTTCAACGTGCTTAATGGAAAACAACACCAAGGTCCCAGTAACAGAGGGCTCAAGGCTTGCCATTGGCTCATGGGATTCTGGGTGAAGATTGCAGGGATTCAATGGAAAATCATACCAAGGTCCTAGTAACAGCGGGTGCAGATAATCCATTGGTTTACAGGTTCTGGGGGATGCTTGCAGGGATTCAAGAGCAATGGAATTACGGGTTCTGGGGGACGCTTGTAGGGGTTCAAGAGCAATGGAATTACGGGTTCCGGGGGATGCTTGTAGGGGTTCAAGAGCAATGGAATTACGGGTTCTGGGGGATGCTTGCAAATACTCAACTGCAATGGACTCATGGGTTTTGGGGGATGCTTGCAAATACTCAAGTGCAATGGGCTCATGGGTTTTGGGGGACGCTTGCAAATACTTAAGCACAATGGAATCATGGGTTTTGTTTTAACATCAGTCATGGTATCATAGCGCACCATAAAGCGCCACACAAGTAAAGTAACATGAGCCCTATGTGCTAGACCTCTACGCAGGGGATGCAGGAATGGGTTGTGGCAGAGAGGGGGCAGGAGGGGGTTGTGATAATCTGTATCCCTTCAAAATGGATGAAATCCCCAATTTTATCTCACATGAGAGAGAATGTCCATCATCTCTTCCCTCCTGATGTACTTACCCAAAGATGTAGAAGGAGCCGCAGCATCTGACTGGGAAGATGGAGAAGGGGATTTTGTCTTCCTATCCCTCTTTCTCCTTGATTTCGACTTCAAATTGGCTGTTACAGCCTTAGAAACAGCCACATTAATCATTTCCTGGACATCAGCTTGCATCAGTAAAGATGGTAACTGTGCCGCAGGAGACCCGATTGTCTTGATCTAAGTCTCCTCGCTGGATTAGGGATCTCTTTATCTGAAGAGGAAGACAGAAGATGCTTTCTTTTGCACAAACGTTTCCCCTCCATAGTAAATGACAAAATGCTCAATATCTCTTCTTCTTAAATACACCCATACTGGCTGATTCTAAACCAACCAGAAGACAGGATTGTATGTTAAATGATCCAGAAAAGTCAGTCAATGAGAAATGAGCCTGCATAATCCATGGCAAATCTACAGAATGCCATAAAGTTGCTTTCTCAGGCTCTTACCTGCCAGACCTCGGCAACCAATAGAAGAGAATGAAGTCACCACTCTTCCTGACTCTATCCTTTCTTAAAAGGTGTTCGTCACTCACCATGCTGACCTGCAGTCCCAGCAACCTGAGAGCACACCAGACTCCATCCCAACCTCTCTCCAACCGCTACCCAGAAGCGCAGCCCCAGCAACTCAAGAGCCTGCCCGACTCTGTCCTGACTGCTCTCCAGCCACCAGGTACTCGTCCTCTTATGCTGTTGAACAATGCCTCTCCAGGCCCGTGATCCGCAGTCAACTCGAGGGCTCCAAAATATCCAAGAAGCTGCTCCGAATCCTGAGCAAATGCCAGAGTGTCCCGCCAACACCAACAGATAGGATGCTCGAGACAGGCAAAAAAACAGGTTGAGTGGTGGGGGAGGGGCATTTATAGATGAAGTTGGAAATGGGTGGGGTGTCTTTGGAGGCAGTTCATCTCATATTGTGTTGAATTAAAGACAGGGAGGGACAAGGGAGGAATTATTATTAATCATTGCTATGTATTATTGGATTATAGTTATTGATAAATTATTATGGTGATTTTTTGACAGAGCCAATAGATCTGCTTTATATAGATTGATGTGCTTGGGAACACCCACGCTGCACCCATGAAATCCCTCACTGGGGTTCAGTGACAAAATATTGAAACTGAAAATATCGTCCTACAAAATTATCGTGACAGAAATATCGATGTCAAAAATATCGTCATCCTATCTTTATAATGTAAATGACAAAAATATAGGATTCAAAATATCGTTGTCACTAATATCGTTATCAAAAATATTGTTTTTTAAAATAGATATAAATATAAATATCAAACATTAAATATATTAAAAAGTAACAGTAAAATAATACAAATGAAATATATTTAATTCTAAAATAAATATAACTATTATACTTATTTACAAAAATAAAACACACATATATTAATATATATATGTATTTACATATATCTAATTACACATATTATTAAACTAATATTTTCAATTTATATTGTAATGTAATAATATACTTTAAATTCAATAATATAACAAATATATATATATATATATATATATATATATATATATATACCCAATATCATAAAAAATCTCAAGAAAATACCAACTTAATTATGAATTAAAAAATAAACAACATAAAAAATTACAATTTACTAAAAATATATTACATATTAAAAATAATAATAATAATAATTATTATAATTTTAAATACACAAAAGCATAATAATAGAAATTTAAACAATAGAAACTAAGCTATAAAATTCTACAGATAATACATATACTATTCCCACTCCAATAAATGCAACAGTAGGGAAAGTGTTGGATTGCAGAGGAGTAAAATTACTATTTACTATTCCCACTCCAGTCACTGCAACAGTAGGGAAAGTCTTAGATTGAGGAGGGCTAAAATTTCAATTCCCACTCCAGTCAGTTCAACAGTATGGAAAGTGTTGGATTACGGAGGCGTAAAATTTAGTTTTCCCACTCCAGTCAGTGCAACAGGTGGGAAAGTGTTGGGTTGCAGAGTGGTAAAATTCACTAATCCCACTCCAGTTGGTGCAACAGTAGGGAAGGTGTTGGATTGTGGAGTGGTAAAATTTACTATTGCCACTCCAGTCAGTGCCACAGTAGGGAAAGTGTTAGATTAATTAACTAAAAATGCATTGTTAAATAATTAAATTTATTTACTTCCCACCCTATATTCCTCAAAACCCCACAATCCGCTACGGTACTAAAAATCACAAACAATTCTTAAATTAATTTCAAAACTACAAAAAATGCAAAAACTATATTAAAAAACATTAACAATAATTATATAAACAATTTATAACATATACAACAAAATATATACTAAAATACATAAAAATAATTAAAAAACAATATTATTAATGTTATTTTTGTAAAAGTTATTAATGATTTCGATATTGTTAAAATCGATATTACTCACCTTAAAATCGATATTCTTGACAAAGATATTCTTACACATGATATTTCTGCATGACAATATTTAAAACTTGATATTTATGTCTGATGATACTTTAAATCCGATATTTTGAATGAATACCCTTCACTGGGGCAGAGTAACAACACTGTGCATGATGGGGGCGCGAGTTATAGTTACTTTAGTTAACTGTAACAGGTGAATATATAACTATATATATAAATATATCTGTATATATATATATATTCACTGAAAAAACCATAGGTTTTAGGGACAGTTATAGTTAGTTGGACATTGCACTGCGTACAAAACCCGTGAAATTCCCCTGTTATAGTTAGTTCAGCTAACTATAACTCGCGCCCCGCAATGCACTGCTGATGACGTCACATATTACATCACCCATGACATGGTCAGTGACATCACTGATGACATCACTGATGACATCTCAAATGACATCACTGATGACATCACTGACGACATCATCCAGTGACTGTGTGTTTCTGTAAAGTTTAAATATGTTTAATATATTTAGGGAAAGGCGTATTGAAGAATGAGTGGGTGTATAAGTGTCTGAATGGATGATTTAGTACGTGAGTGACTGACTCTACAAGTGAGTGATTAAACGTATCTTACTGAATGCATGGGTTAGTGACTAAACTGTGTGAATGTCTGTATCCGTCTGTTTGTTGGTGTGTAAGTGGATGCATGGATTTGCGAATAGCTACATGAGTGTCTATATGGGTTATTGATTGGTTCTCTGAGTATCTGTATGGCTGCCTGAGTGTTTGTGTGGGTGGGGTGTGTGTGACTCTATACATAGATGTGTGAGTGGGTGATTCACTGGGTGCATGATTTCAAGAGTGCATCTGTGATGGACTGCTTGGGTGGGTGAGTGTGTGTATGGGTGTGTTAGTGAGTGAATGTATATCTCAGTGGTACATGTGCGAGTAACTACATATGTAAAAGGCAGTATATATGTGTGTTAGAGTATTTAAATGGCTATAAGTGAGAGTGTGTTATTGTGAGAGTGGCTGTATGGATGCTTGTGTGCTTGTATCAGTTATTGTATAAGAGCGTAAGAATGTGCTAGTATTTGTATGAGTAAGTGAGCTGGTGTGTGTATAACTGTATAGGTGAGTAAATGGGTGTGTGATTAATTTTTTGCATGACTGACTAGGTGTGTGAGTACCTCTATGGATGAGTGGCGGTGTGTGAGTGTTTATATAGGTGTATGAGTGCATATGATAGTCCTGTACTGAGTGACTGTAAGTATGAGTGACTGTACAGGTGAGTGAGTGGATGTGTGTGTAGACCTAAGAATCAGTGAGTGGGTATGTAGTTTTTGGTGTTGGAGTGTCTATGGTTTTGAGAATGGCAGTCTGTAATTTAGAGTGGGTGTATCAAAAGTTATATTAGGGTGTGAGAAGATGCATGAAATTATCACATGGATGATGTCATCAGTGATGTCATTTGAGATGTCATCAGTGATGTCATCAGTGATGTCACTGACCATGTCATGAGTGATGTAATATGTGACGTCATCAGCAGTGCATTGCGGGGCGCGAGTTATAGTTAGCTGAACTAACTATAACAGGGGAATTTCACGGGTTTTGTACGAGTGCAATGTCCAACTAACTATAACTGTCCCTAAAACCTATGGTTTTTTCAGTGAATTTCAAAGGTTTTTTAAATGCTAATTTCTAATTATAACGTATCTGAAACCTATGGTTTTTTCAGTGAATTTCAAAGGTTTTTTAAATGCTAATTTCTAACTATAACGTGTCTGAAACCTATGGTTTTTTCAGTGAATTTCAAAGGTTTTTTAAATGCTAATTTCTAACTATAACGTGCCTGAAACCTATGGTTTTTTCAGTGAATTTCAAAGGTTTTTTAAATGCTAATTTCTAACTATAACGTGCCTGAAAACTATGATTTTTTAAGTGAATGTCAAAGGTTTTTTAAATGCTAGTTTCTAACTATGCCAACAGAGGTAGGACATGTGAAGAAAGAAGAAAAAACGCACAGAAAGAAGCAAAAGATGTGCAGAAAGAACCAACAGAGGAGCAGAAAGAGGCCTTGTTGCAAAATCATCCTGTGCCCACAAATTTTTCAGACGGGTACTGGTGGTAACTGACTCTGACTAACCAGAGCCAGTGCGCGTTTGCACAGTGGTGAAGGGAGGGGGCCTGAGGTGACATGTGTGCAAACGCGCCCCGTGGCGCGTTTTAAGTTGCGGGATTAAGTCCCCTTGAATCCTGAGGGTCCCTGGGGCCCAACTAGCCCCCCAGGTACCTACAGTTAGGACCACAGAGCTGAGTTGCAGAGAGGCGTTCCGAGGCCACGCACCTTTTTTCACCTCTCTGCAACGCACCTCTGTTGTGCTTACTGAAGGTACCTGGTGGGCTAGTTGGCCCCCAGGATTCAAAGGGAATTAACTCCCCAACTTAAAACGCACCACAGGGCGTGTTTGCGCACATGTCACCTGAGGCCCCGCCCCTCCCTTCACCACTGTGCAAACGCGCCCCGTGGTGCGTTTTAAGTTGGGGGATTAGGTCACCTTGAATCCTGAGAGTCCCTGGGGCCCAACCAGCCCACCAGGTACTTCCAGTAAGCACCACAGGCCTGCGTTGCAACGCCTGTAACAAATTGTGCAGTTGTGTTTAGGTAGTGAAGAGGGTCGTGCTGGGGGTAGTGTTTTAGGGTTTAGGGTAGTGCAGTGGTGTTTGTGTAGTGTAGGGGGTCATGCTGGGGGTAGATTTAGGGTTTAGGGTAGTGCAGTGGTGTTTGGGTAGTGTAGGGAGTCGTGCTGGGGGAGTGTTTTAGGGTTTAGGGTAGTACAGTGGTGTTTGGGTAGTGTAGGGGGTTGTGCTGGGGTTAGTGTTTTAGGGTTTTAGGGTTTAGGGTAGTGCAGTGGTGTTTGGGTAGTGTCGGGGATACTGCTGGGGGTAGTGTTTTAGGGTTTAGGGTAGTGCAATGGTGTTTGGGTAGTGTAGGGGGTACTGCTGGGGGTAGTGTTTTAGGGTTTAGGGTAGTGCAGTGGTGTTTGGGTAGCGTAGGGGGTACTGCTGGGGGTAGTGTTTTATGGTTTAGGGTAGTGCAGTGGTGTTTGGGTAGTGTAGGGGTTCGTGCTGGGGTAGTTTTTTAGGGTTTAGGGTAGTGCAGTGGTGTTTGTGTAGTGTAGGAGGTCGTGTTTTAGGGTTTAGGGTAGTGCAGTGGTCTTTGGGTAGTGTAGGGAGTCGTGCGGGGGTTTTGTTTTAGAGTTTAGGGTAGTGCAGTGGTCTTTGGGTAGTGTAGGGGTTGTGCGGGGGTAGTGTTTTAGGGATTAGGGTAGTGCATTGGTATTTGGGTAGTGTAGGGGGCCATGCGGGGGGTAGTGTTTTAGGGTTTAGGGCAGTGCAGTGGTGTTTAGGTAGTGTAGGGGGTCGTGCTGGGGGAGTGTTTTAGGGTTTAGGGCAGTGCAGTGGTGTTCGGGTAGTGTAGGGGGTCGTGCTGGGGGAGTGTTTTAGGGTTTAGGGCAGTGCAGTCGTGTTTGGGTAGTGTAGGGGGTCGTGCTGGGGGAGTATTTTAGGGTTTAGGGTAGTTCAGTGGTGTTCGGGTAGTGTAGGGGGTCATGCTGGGGGTAGTGTTCTAGGGTTTAGGGCAGTGCAGTGGTGTTCGGGCAGTGTAGGGGGTCGTGCTGGGGGTGGTGTTTCATGGTTTAGGACAGTGCAGTGGTGTTCGGGCAGTGTAGGGGGTCGTGCAGGGGGTGGTGTTTCAGGGTTTAGGGCAGTGCAGTGGTGTTCGGGCAGTGTAGGGGGTCGTGCAGGGGTGGTGTTTCAGGGTTTAGGGCAGTGGTGTTCGGGCAGTGTAGGGGTCATGCTGGGGGTGGTGTTTCAGGGTCTGGGGCAGTGCAGTGGTGTTCGAGCAGTAAAGGGGTCATGCTGGGGGTGGTGTTTCAGGGTTTAGGGCAGTGCAGTGGTGTTCGGGCAGTGTAGGGGGCGGTGCAGGGGGTGGTGTTTCAGGGTTTAGGGCAGTGCAGTGGTGTTCGGGCAGTGTAGGGGGTGGTGCAGGGGGTGGTGTTTCAGGGTTTAGGGCAGTGCAGTGGTGTTCGGGCAGTATAGGGGGCGGTGCAGGGGGTGGTGTTTCAGGGTTTAGGGCAGTTCAGTGGTGTTCGGGCATTGTAGGGGGCGGTGCGGGGGCTGGTGTTTCAGGGTTTAGGGCAGTGCAGTGGTGTTCGGGCAGTGTAGGGGGTGGTGCTGGGGCTGGTGTTTCAGGGTTTAGGGCAGTGCAGTGGTGTTCGGCAGTGTAGGGGGTCGTGCTGGGGCTGGTGTTTCAGGGTTTAGGGCAGTGCAGTGGTGTTCGGGCAGTGTAGGGGGTCTTGCTGGGGCTGGTGTTTCAGAGTCTAGGGCAATGCAGTGGTGTTCGGGCAGTGTAGCTGGTCTTGCTGGGGCTGGTGTTTCAGGGTTTAGGGCAGTGCAGTGGTGTTTGGGCAGTGTAGGGGGTCGTGCTGGGGGTGGTGTTTAGGGCAGTGCAGTGGTGTTCGGGCAGTGTAGGGGGTCGTGCTGGGGCTAGTGTTTCAGGGTTTAGGGCAGAGCAATGGTGCTCAGGCAGTGTAGGGGGTTGTGCTGGGGTGATGTTTCAGGGTTTAGGGCAGTGCAGTGGTGTTAGGGCAGTGTAGGGGGTCGTGCTGGGGGTGGTGTTTCAGGGTTTAGGGCAGTGCAGTGGTGTTCCGGCAGTGTAGGGGGTAGTGCAGGGGTGGTGTTTCAGGGTTTAGTGCAGTGGTGTTCGGGCAGTGTAGGGGGTCGTGCTGGGGTGGTGTTTCAGGGTTTAGGGCAGTGCAGTGGTGTTCGGGCAGTGTAGGGTGTCGTGCTGAGGGGTGGTGTTTCAGGGTTTAGGGCAGTGCAGTAGTGTTTGGGCAGTGTAGGGGGTCGTGCAGGGGGTGGTGTTTCAGGGTTTAGGGCAGTGCAGTGGTGTTCGGCCAGTGTAGGTAGTCTTGCTGGGGGTGGTGTTTCAGGGTTTAGGGCAGTTCAGTAGTTTTCGGGCAGTGTAGGCGGTCGTGCTGGGGCTGGTGTTTCAGGGTTTAGGGCAGTGCAGTGGTGTTCGGGCAGTGTACGGGGTAGTGCTGGGGCTGGTGTTTCAGGGTTTAGGGCAGTGCAGTGGTGTTCGGGCAGTGTAGGGGGTCATGCTGAGGGTGGTGTTTCAGGGTTTAGGGCAGTGCAGTGGTGTTCGGGCAGTGTAGGGGGTCGTGCTGGGGCTGGTGTTTCAGGGTTTAGGGCAGTGCAGTGGTGTTCGGGCAGTATAGGGGTCGTGCTGGGGCTGGTGTTTCAGGGTTTTGGGCAGAGCAGTGGTGTTCGGGCAGTGTAGGGGGTCATGCTGGGGGTGGTGTTTCAGGGTTTAGGGCAGTGCAGTGGTGTTCGGGCAGTGTAGGGGTCTTGCTGGGGGTGGTGTTTCAGGGTTTAGGGCAGTGCAGTGGTGTTCGGGCAGTGTAGGGGGTCTTGCTGGGGGTGGTGTTTCAGGGTTTAGGGCAGTGGTGTTCGGGCAGTGTAGGGGGTCTTGCTGGGGGTGATGTTTCAGGGTTTAGGGCAGTGCAGTGGTGTTCGGGCAGTGTAGGGAGTCTTGCTGGGGGTAGTGTTTCAGGGTTTAGGGCGGTGCAGTGGTGTTCGTGGCAGTGTAGGGGGTCGTGCTGGGGGTGGTGTTTCAGGGTTTAGGGCAGTGCAGTAGTGTTCGGGCAGTGTAGGGGGTCATGCAGGGGGTGGTGTTTCAGGGTTTAGGGCAGTGCAGTGGTGTTCTGGCAGTGTAGGGGGTCATGCTGGGGGTGGGGTTTCAGGGTTTAGGGCAGTACAGTGGTGTTCGGGCAGTGTAAGGGGTCATGCAGGGGGTGGTGTTTCAGGGTTTAGGGCAGTGCAGTGGTGTTCGGGCAGTGTAGGGGTCGTGCTGGGGCTGGTGTTTCAGGGTTTAGGGCAGTGCAGTGGTGTTCGGGCAGTGTAGGGGGTCTTGCTGGGGGTGGTGTTTCAGGGTTTAGGGCAGTGGTGTTCGGGCAGTGTGGGGGTCTTGCTGGGGGTGATGTTTCAGGGTTTAGGGCAGTGCAGTGGTGTTCGGGCAGTGTAGGGGTCTTGCTGGGGGTAGTGTTTCAGGGTTTAGGGCAGTGCAGTGGTGTTCGTGCAGTATAGGGGGTCGTGCTGGGGATGGTGTTTCTGGGTTTAGGGCAGTGCAGTAGTGTTTGGGCAGTGTAGGGGTCGTGCAGGGGGTGGTGTTTCAGGGTTTAGGGCAGTGCAGTGGTGTTCGGCCAGTGTAGGTAGTCTTGCTGGGGGTGGTGTTTCAGGGTTTAGGGCAGTTCAGTAGTTTTCGGGCAGTGTAGGCGGTCGTGCAGGGGGTGGTGTTTCAGGGTTTAGGGCAGTGCAGTGGTGTTCGGCCAGTGTAGGTAGTCTTGCTGGGGGTGGTGTTTCAGGGTTTAGGGCAGTTCAGTAGTTTTCGGGCAGTGTAGGCGGTCGTGCTGGGGCTGGTGTTTCAGGGTTTAGGGCAGTGCAGTGGTGTTCGGGCAGTGTACGGGGTAGTGCTGGGGCTGGTGTTTCAGGGTTTAGGGCAGTGCAGTGGTGTTCGGGCAGTGTAGGGGGTCATGCTGAGGGTGGTGTTTCAGGGTTTAGGGCAGTGCAGTGGTGTTCGGGCAGTGTAGGGGGTCGTGCTGGGGCTGGTGTTTCAGGGTTTAGGGCAGTGCAGTGGTGTTCGGGCAGTATAGGGGGTCGTGCTGGGGCTGGTGTTTCAGGGTTTTGGGCAGAGCAGTGGTGTTCGGGCAGTGTAGGGGGTCATGCTGGGGGTGGTGTTTCAGGGTTTAGGGCAGTGCAGTGGTGTTCGGGCAGTGTAGGGGGTCTTGCTGGGGGTGGTGTTTCAGGGTTTAGGGCAGTGCAGTGGTGTTCGGGCAGTGTAGGGGGTCTTGCTGGGGGTGGTGTTTCAGGGTTTAGGGCAGTGGTGTTCGGGCAGTGTAGGGGTCTTGCTGGGGGTGATGTTTCAGGGTTTAGGGCAGTGCAGTGGTGTTCGGGCAGTGTAGGGGGTCTTGCTGGGGGTAGTGTTTCAGGGTTTAGGGCGGTGCAGTGGTGTTCGTGCAGTGTAGGGGGTCATGCTGGGGGTGGTGTTTCAGGGTTTAGGGCAGTGCAGTAGTGTTCGGGCAGTGTAGGGGGTCATGCAGGGGGTGGTGTTTCAGGGTTTAGGGCAGTGCAGTGGTGTTCTGGCAGTGTAGGGGGTCATGCTGGGGGTGGGGTTTCAGGGTTTAGGGCAGTACAGTGGTGTTCGGGCAGTGTAAGGGGTCATGCAGGGGGTGGTGTTTCAGGGTTTAGGGCAGTGCAGTGGTGTTCGGGCAGTGTAGGGGGTCGTGCTGGGGCTGGTGTTTCAGGGTTTAGGGCAGTGCAGTGGTGTTCGGGCAGTGTAGGGGGTCTTGCTGGGGGTGGTGTTTCAGGGTTTAGGGCAGTGGTGTTCGGGCAGTGTGGGGGTCTTGCTGGGGGTGATGTTTCAGGGTTTAGGGCAGTGCAGTGGTGTTCGGGCAGTGTAGGGGGTCTTGCTGGGGGTAGTGTTTCAGGGTTTAGGGCAGTGCAGTGGTGTTCGTGCAGTATAGGGGGTCGTGCTGGGGATGGTGTTTCTGGGTTTAGGGCAGTGCAGTAGTGTTCGAGCAGTGTAGGGGGTTGTGCAGGGGGTGGTGTTTCAGGGTTTAGTGCAGTGGTGTTCGGGCAGTGTAGCGGGTCGCGCTGGGGGTGGTGTTTCAGGGTTTAGGGCAGTGCAGTGGTGTTCGGGCAGTGTAGGGGGTCATGCACGGGGTGGTGCTTCAGGGTTTAGGGCAGTGCAGTGGTGTTCGGGCAGTGTAGGGTGTTGTGCTGGGGCTGGTGTTTCAGGGTTCAGGGCAGTGCAGTGGTGTTCAGGCAGTGTAGGGGGTCGTGCTGAGGCTGGTGTTTCACGGTTTAGGGCAGTGCAGTGGTGTTCAGGCAGTGTAGGGTGTGAGAGGTTGGCCTGGCATATGCTGTCCACTAATTATAGTGGGCACCTTGCACCAGTCCAAACAACCCCTTATTGGAGATAGGTTAAAGACAACCTTATTGAAAGCTATCCTAGTGGTTGCTATGGAGAGCAGCCTTCAGGCTAAGTCTTGAAGGAATGTAAAGCAGCTTGTTTTACCAGTCTATAATCTCTTGAGTGACCAAATGAAAGAGCACCACACCAGGTATATATTCAAAATATATGTATTTATTGCTAAACACACCCCTCTAGTCTCTTTATGAGGCTAGAGTTCAAGTACATAAGTTAGAAGTTATTTAAACACAGTAATAGCACAAATACACGTTTGGGCCCTAGGGGCGTACCAAACCATATACCAATAAAGTGGTATGCGAACCACGACTGAACTAGACACTAGGCCTAGAGCCTCTAGAAGTGCTTGGACCACAAGGAACCACCCAAGGTAGTGACACAGGGGACCCACGGGAGACGCGTGCAGTGTAAATACACAACCGCGATACGCCGTTGACTTCTATGGAGAAAGTCGTGATCGGGAAATTAGAGAAAAGGGACACTTTAAAGAGGACTTGGACCAAACCCTTTGAGATCTAGGACTTTGAAGAGTCTCTACCCACGGGAGCACCGGAGTACTCGTGTTACCTCACCCAGGGAAGCCGGGTGCATAGGTGCCTTTCGGGGTCGGGTTTCGTCGTCGATTTGAATGGCGATCTGCTGCAAAGTGCTGCTGGCGACCAAGTGAAAAGTGTCCGGGTGGATCCAAGAGTGGATCGGAGTTCTGAAGAACCTGAAAGCAGAGGGGACAGAGTCTGGGTCACTAGCCAGTGACCAGGAAGGCGATGGACAGATGCCCACCGATGTTGAGTGCTTCAGGTGCGTTGACGGTCATCTTGACTCTTCAGCCACGAGGTCCAGGAGGCGTTGTTGGCGACCAGGAGCAGGATTCCGGCTGGTACATGATGTCTGTCGAGTGCTGAGGTGTCGGCGACCGGATTGGACCCAACAAGCCTTGGCAACGGCAAGTCTTGATGCAAAGGAAGATCGTCGATGGTGCAGACCAGCAAGATCTGGGGAACTCACCCAGCAAGGGTAAGTGAGGGCAGGCCTGGAGCAATCAGGATGCCAAGATAGAAAAAGATTGGCCTTTGTTAAGGGCTACTAGCCAACGGGCTAGCGACCGCAAAGGAGCCTCATGACGCCGCACGTGGATCTGGCTCACAGGACACTCGTGGAGTGGAGGCCAGTGATCTTCGGTGCAGTTGGTGCTGGAGGATAGGGCTACTCGGAGCCCAAAGCACGACTTCTTGGGAGACCCAGAAGAGGATGCACTTGCAAATGTGCTCAGTGTCCAGGGGTCACGGTCTCAAGTCACCCACGATAGCCACGGGCCTCAGCTTTGCTGGGGACTCAGGGTAGCCTCGGGGAAGTCTGAAAATCCACCTCTGGTGATGCGATGACTTTGGCGTCCGACGGGAGCTTCAGAAATGCGAACCGGACAGATGCTTCTTTGGTGCCTGCCAAGCAGGGGAGTCACTCCTTGACCCCAAGGGAGATTCTTCTGTCCTCTAATCGTGAGTAGAGCGTCGAAGGTCCAGGATTCAGTTTCAGAGTTTCGTCCAGGGATAATC
The DNA here is from genome assembly GCA_963921515.1 of Calotriton arnoldi. Lineage (NCBI taxonomy): Eukaryota > Metazoa > Chordata > Amphibia > Caudata > Salamandridae > Calotriton > Calotriton arnoldi. The sequence continues at coordinate 54,687 of CAWUFW010010403.1, forward strand.
TAAAGTCCTAAGGACTGGGTTCCTATCTTTATACTAAAGATAGGGGTTGGACTACTCTGTGGCCCCACCTATGGGTGGGTCAGGGCAGAGGGGAGGCTACACCCCTTTCCCTTTGTCCAGTTCACGCCAAAGCAGGGGCTGCAAGCCCCTGATCCGGTTTGAACTGGGGTATGCACAGGGACACCAAATGTGCCCCCAGTGCAGGACTTCAAAGCACCCGAAAGTGCTCCCGCCCAGCCCCAATACACATTATCCTGTCTGGGGAGGTGGTCACACCTCCCTGGGACAGGAAACCTATTGTCCAGGCCTCCACTGCCGGAGTTTCGTCCAGCAGCAGGAGGCCAGACTCGTGTCTGTGGCAGCAGCATCCATTTTGTGATGCCAGGGCTCTGGAAAGAAGTTACCGGACTAGTCAGAGTTAACATGTCTTTCCCTCTAGAAGGGTGGAATGCTACCCCCGCTGCCAGAATTGGTGGGGGGGTAGTATTCCAAGATGTTTGACACCAAACACGACATGTTTAGGTGCAGCCATTCCAAAGTTAGCATTTTACCGCGAGGATATAATGCGCTTAAGAGTATATGGTCAGGCTGCACTACAAACAGCATCAGAGATGGTCTCCGAACACTGCAGAGGGGCCCTGCTCATGCAGGGGCACCCTCTCACATAGGAACCATGCACTCTGTCTTTAGGATTGATAAGGCCTGCCTTAGGAGTGACTTATAGGTTTATATGTGTGTATGTATTTAGTGATATAGGTAACCTATATCACAGTAAGGGGTGCATGCACCACCTTACCCAGGCTGCAGTAGCAGACCTGTGGTGTCAGTTTGGATGGCCTTCCAGGGGTGGCATAATACATGCTGCAGCCCCTGGCAGGCCTCTGAGGTACCTATGCCCTTGGTACATAGTATACCATATACTAGGGACTTACAAGGGCACTCCAGATCCCAATCAGTGATGTGCCTAAGGCACATGGAAACCATTTTAGAGAGGAAGCAGCTAGGCTGGGGTTCTGATTAGCAGGGCCCCAGCCAGACTAATGTCGAAAAACAGTGAAGCATCAGCAAAAATGGGGGTACCCATGTGAAGCAGATCTTACTCTCCTACATAGGGGGTCGTGCTGGGGCTGGTGTTTCAGGGTTTAGGGCAGTGCAGTGGTGTTCGGGCAGTGTAGGCGGTCGTGCTGGGGCTGGTGTTTCAGGGTTTAGGGCAGTGCAGTGGTGTTCGGGCAGTGTAGGGGGTCATGCTGGGGCTGGTGTTTCAGGGTTTAGGGCAGTGCAGTGGTGCTCGGGCAGTGTAGGGGGTCATGCTGGGGGTGATGTTTCAGGGTTTAGGGTAGTGCAGTGGTGTTCGGGCAGTGTAGGGGGTCGTGCAGGGGCTGGTGTTTCAAGGTTTAGGGCAGTGCAGTGGTGTTCGGGCAGTGTAGGGGGTCGTGCTGGGGCTGGTGTTTCAGGGTTTTGGGCAGAGCAGTGGTGTTCGGGCAGTGTAGGGGGTCATGCTGGGGGTAGTGTTTCAGGGTTTAGGGCAGTGCAGTGGTGTTCGGGCAGTGTAGGGGGTTGTGCTGGGGGTGGTGTTTCAGGGTTTAGGTCAGTGGTGTTCGGGCAGTGTAGGGGGTCTTGCTGGGGGTGATGTTTCAGGGTTTAGGGCAGTGCAGTGGTGTTCGGGCAGTGTAGGGGTTCTTGCTGGGGGTAGTGTTTCAGGGTTTAGGGCAGTGCAGTGGTGTTCGGGCAGTGTAGGGGGTTATGCTGGGGGTGGTGTTTCAGGGTTTAGGGCAGTGCAGTGGTGTTCGGGCAGTGTAGGGGGTCGTGAAGGGGGTGGTGTTTCAGGGTTTAGGGCAGTGCAGTGGTGTTCGGGCAGTGTAGGGGGTCGTGCTAGGGGTGGTGTTTCAGGGTTTAGGGCAGTGCAGTGGTGTTCGGGCAGTGTAGGGGGTCATGCAGGGGCTGGTGTTTCAGGGTTTAGGGCAGTGCAGTGGTGTTCGGGCAGTGTAGGGGGTCGTGCTGGGGGTAGTGTTTTAGGGTTTAGGGTAGTGCAGTGGTGCTTGTGTAGTGTAGGGGGTCGTGCTGGGGGTAGTGTTTTAGGGTTTAGGGTAGTGCAGTGGTGTTTGTGTAGTGTAGGGGGTCATGTTTTAGGGTAGCTCAGTGGTGTTTGTGTAGTGTAGGGGGTCGTGCTGGGGGTAGTGTTTTAGGATTTAGGTTAGTGCAGTGGTGTTTGGGTAGTGTAGGGGGTCGTGCTGGGGGTAGTGTTTTAGGGTTTAGGGCAGTGCAGTGGTGTTTGTGTAGTGTAGGGGGTCGTGCTGGGGGTAGTGTTTTAGGGTTTAGGGTAGTGCAGTGGTGCTTGTGTAGTGTAGGAGGTCGTGCTGGGGGTAGTGTTTTAGGGTTTAGGGTAGTGCAGTGGTGTTTGTGTAGTGTAGGGCGTCATGTTTTAGGATAGTGCAGTGGTGTTTGGGTAGTGTAGGGGGTCGTGCTGGGGGTAGTGTTTTAGGGTTTAGGATAGTGCAGTGGTGCTTGTGTAGTGTAGGGGGTCGTGCTGGGGGTAGTGTTTTAGGGTTTAAGGTAGTGCAGTGGTGTTTTTGTAGTGTAGGGGGGTCATGTTTTAAGATGCAATGCTCCAATACCTGACCAGTCTGCACTACATAAAACTGCAAAAAAACTAAAAATAAAAAGTGTTTTGCACACTTTTGTCATTGGGCTATATGTGGGCTACATCTGGGTAATATTTGTGCTACATTTGGGCTCTTTTTTCACTGGTGGCCATCTTGGAAGACTTCTTTGTTATGAAGTTTCCTAATTTCTTCATTTACTGCAGTCTCCTCAGTAGGAAATGCTTTCAGTTTTTTATTTGGATTCCATCAAGAAGGCATTCAGATGTCTCACATCTGCCATAAATTCAGAATGTTAGCACTCTAGTTGCTCATTAGATCACTGGAGTAAAGCTACTGCTCACCAGGGAGTTAACTGGTAGTCTGCTGCTGGTATTGAAAATGATTGTTTCAGTCTGCTTGTCAGAATTTTCTAATGAAATAGAAGAGGATTTGAGATCTCACTTAAAACATGCCCTAATTTTTCTTTCTGCAGCACTAACCATAATTTCTATTTAAAAAAGAACCCCTCATTTTGTTCCTTTTTAAATTAAATGTTTTAAGTGTTACTGGTTTATTCCAATCAAGATGGCTTCAGGTGTGCCATACTTTTGTCATAAGTAAGGCTGTTAGCGCTCTAGTTGTTCTTTAGAACACTCTGGGAAGCTGCAGTAGAACACAAAGGCATCAACTGGCAGGCTGCTCCTGTTGAAATATAACAGGAAGATATTTGAGATCATACTTGAAATATGTCCTAATTTTTCTTTCTACAGCACTAACCATAATTTCTATGACAAAATGAACCCCATCATTTTGTTCCTTTTTAAATTAAATGTTTTAAGTGTTACCAGTTTATTCCAATCAAGATGGCTTCAGGTGTGCCATACTTTTGTCATAAGTAAGACTGTTAGCGCTCTAGTTGTTCTTTAGAACACTCTGGGAAGCTGCAGTAGAACACAAAGGCATCAACTGGCAGGCTGCCCCTGTTGAAATATAACAGGAAGATATTTGAGATCACACTTGAAACATGTCCTAATTTTTCTTTCTACAGCACTAACCATAATTTCTATGACAAAATGAACCCCATCATTTTGTTCCTTTTTAAATTAAATTGTTTAAGTGTTACCAGTTTATTCCAATCAAGATGGCTTCAGGTGTGCCATACTTTTGTTATAAGTAAGGCTTTTAGCCCTCTAGTTGTTCTTTAGAACACTCTGGGAAGCTGCAGTAGAACACAAAGGAATAAACTGACAGTCTCTGCCCTTGTTGGATGTACATGTTTTACTGAGAATTTCAGACTTCATTCTCACATGAGTGAGAAAGATAATGTGAATTTACAGAAAATATGCTCTCATTTTAGCTTCTGGAGCACCTTCCAAACCTCCATGGGACAAGCATGAGAAAATAGTGTTCTCTCAAACATGATTCATGATATCCCAGCAGAAGGTTTTTCACATGGTAAAATCACCTTAGAATACACCACAATTCCTAAAATTAGTATGGTACCATCAACAAATAAATTCTAATGTAACTAAAGCCTGTTATCACCCTTTATAGTTCTCCTTTTGGTGACCCTCAAAATCTTCTATTCACTACAATGCATTTCAATGAGGTACTATCATTTATATTGGTCCCAAGATGGCTGCCAGCAATTCCAGGATGAAGTGCTGACAGCCAATCAGATCTCACGATGACATGTGTGGTTAGGCTCCGCCCAGATATATATGTGACTTTACTTTTGATTTTCTCAGGAACTACTGAACGGATTTACACCATTTAAGCAAAAGGCACGACACTGAACCAAGGGCTACCTCTTTGCCAAATTTGGTGTAATTCCGTTCAGCAGTTCGGGCTGTAGCTGCAACTAAAGGTTCCTATGGAAAAATGAATGGGGAAAACGCGTTTTGGGACCCCCTTTTTCTCGGCCCCCGCTTGACGTATCACCCCGAGACTTTCAGGATAGGAGCGGACCGGAGCGCCCCAACAAGTTGGAAACTTTCACGAAGATTCGTCAACCGGCGCCAACGTTATTTCAAATAGAATGTCGTGGATTTCCTATGGATAATAGGTTTTAACTATAACTATCTACTGGCGACCGCCAGTAGATAATATATATATATATATATATATATATATATATATATATATATATATATATATATTCACTGAAAAAACCATAGGTTTCAGACACGTTATAGTTAGAAATTAGCATTTAAAAAACCTTTGAAATTCACTGAAAAAACCATAGGTTTTAGGGACAGTTATAGTTAGTTGGACATTTCACTCGTACAAAACCATAGAAATTCACCCGTTATAGTTAGTTCAGCTAACTATAACTCGCGCCCGCAATGCACTGCTGATGACGTCACATATTACATCACTCATGACATGGTCAGTGACATCACTGATGACATCACTGATAACTTCTCAATTGACATCACTGATGACATCACTGATGATATCATCCAGTGACTGTGTGTTTCTATAAAGTTTAAATATGTTTAATATATATAGGGAAAGGCATATTGAAGAATGAGTGGGTGTATAAGTGTCTGAATGGATGATTTAGTACGTGCGTGACTGACTCTACAAGTGAATGATAAAACGTATCTTACTGAATGCATGGGTTAGTGACTAAACTGTGTGAATGTCTGTATCCGTCTGTCTGTTGGTGTGTAAGTGGATGCATGGATTTGCGAATAGCTACATGAGTGTCTATATGGGTTATTGATTGGTTCTCTGAGTATCTGTATGGGTGCCTGAGTGTTTGTGTGGGTGGGGTGTGTGTGACTCTGTACATAGATGTGTGAGTGGGTGATTCACTGGGTGCATGATTTGAAGAGTGCATCTGTGAGGGACTGCTTGGGTGGGCGAGTGTGTGTATGGGTGTGTTAGTGAGTGAATGTATATCTCAGTGGTACATGTGCGAGTAACTACATATGTAAAAGGCAGTATATATGTGTGTTAGAGTATTTAAATGGCTATAAGTGAGAGTGTGTGATTGTGAGAGTGGCTGTATGGATGCGTGTGTGCTTGTATCAGTTATTGTATAAGAGCGTAAGAATGTGCTAGTATTTGTATGAGTAAGTGAGCTGGTGTGTGTATAACTGTATAGGTGAGTAAATGGGTGTGTGATTAATTTTTTGCATGACTGACTAGGTGTGTGAGTACCTCTATGGATGAGTGGCGATGTGTGAGTGTTTATATAGGTGTATGAGTTCATATGATAGTCCTGTACTGAGTGACTGTAAGTATGAGTGACTGTACGGGTGAGTGAGTAGATGTGTGTGTGTAGACCTAAGAATCAGTGATTTGTTATGTAGTTATTGGTATTGGAGTGTGTATGGTTTTGAGAATGGCAGTCTGTAATTTACAGTGGGTGTATCAAAAGTTATATGAGGGTGTGAGAAGATGCATGAAATTATCACATGGATGATGTCATCAGTGATGTCATCAGTGATGTTATTTGAGATGTCATCAGTGATGTCATCAGTGATGTCACTGACCATGTCATGAGTGATGTAATATGTGACGTCATCAGCAGTGCATTGCGGGGGCGCAAGTTATAGTTAGCTGAACTAACTATAACGGGTGAATTTCTATGGTTTTGTAAGAGTGAAATGTCCAACTAACTATAACTGTCCCTAAAACCTATGGTTTTTTCAGTGAATTTCAAAGGTTTTTTAAATGCTAATTTCTAACTATAACGTGTCTGAAACCTATGGTTTTTTCAGTGAATTTCAAAGGTTTTTTAAATGCTAATTTCTAACTATAACGTGCCTGAAACCTATGGTTTTTTAAGTGAATTTCAAAGGTTTTTTAAATGCTAGTTTCTAACTATGCCTACAGAGGTAGGACATGTGAAGAAAGAAGAAAAACGCACAGAAAGAAGCAAAAGAAATGCAGAAAGAAGCAACAGAAGTCCACAAAGACGAAGAAAAGTGCAGGAAGAAGCAAAAGATGTGCAGAAAGAACCAACAGAGGAGCAGAAAGAGGCCTTGTTGCAAAATCATCCTGTGCCCACAACTTTTTCAGACGGGTACTGGTGGTAACTGACTCTGACTAACCAGAGCCAGTGCTATGCTAAAAGACACTTAGAATACAGTGAAAACACCTACATACACTAGGGAACACTATGCGTTGGGGTACCCCTGTGATTAGCATGACCTCCTCTGTAAGTCCCTAGTACATAATAGGGCAGGGGGATTAAAACTACCTATTAAAACGCGCTACAGGGCGCGTTTGCACAGTGGTGAAGGTAGGGGGGGCCTGAGGTGACATGTGTGCAAACGCGCCCCGTGGTGCGTTTTGAGGTTGGGGGATTAAGTCCCCTTGAATCCTGAGGGTCCCTGGGGCCCAACTAGCCCACCAGGTACCTACAGTTAGAACCACAGAGCTGAGTTGCAGAGAGGCGTTCCGAGGCCACGCACCTTTTTTCACCTCTCTGCAACACAACTCTGTTGTGCTTACTGAAGGTACCTGGTGGGCTAGTTGGCCCCCAGGGTCCATCAGGATTCAAGAGGAATTAATTCCCCAACTTAAAACGCACCACAGGGCGTGTTTGCGCACATGTCACCTGAGCCCCCTCCCTTCACCACTGTGCAAACGCGCCCGTGGCGCGTTTTAAGTTGGGGGATTAGGTCACCTTGAATCCTGAGGGTCCCTGGGGCCCAACTAGTCCACCAGATACTTCCAGTAAGCACCACAGGCCTGCGTTGCAGAGAGGTGGTCCGAGGCCACGCCCCTTTTACAACTCTCTGCAACGCAGCTCTGTGGCGCTTACTGGAGGTACCTGGTGGGCTAGTTGGACCCCAGGGACCCTCAGGATTCAAGGGGACTTAATCCCCCAACTTAAAACACGCCACAGGGCGTGTTTGCACACATGTCACCTCAGGCCCCGCCCCCTCCCTTCACCACTGTGCAAACGCGCCCCGTGGCGCGTTTTAAGTTGGGGGATTAACTCCCCTTGAATCCTGAGGGTCCCTGGGGTGCAACTAGCCCACCAGCTACCTCCATTAAGCGTCACAGAGCTGCGTTGCAGAGAGGTGTAAAAAGGGGCGTGGCCTCAGAACACCTCTCTGCAACGCAGCCCCCTGGTGCATACTGGAGGTTCCTGGTGGGCTAGTTGGCCCCCAGGGACCCCCAGTATTCAAGGGAAATTCGTTCCCCATCTGCAAACGCACCAGGGGGCGCGTTTGCAGAGTGCTGCAAGAAGGGGGCGTGGCCTCCGGCGCGATGCCGGTCTTTTTTTTTTTTTTTAAAGAAGGGGGCTGTGGAAGGGGGGCTGTGTGGCCCCCCCTTCTTTTTCTAATTTATTGGCCCTGGGGACCCCATCCCCCAGGGCCTACCCCCTATTTTTTTTTTTTTATTTGGAAGGGGCCCCCCTCCCGAGGCCTTAATCACCCCCGGGGACCCCATCCCCCGGGGCATGGCCTTTTTTTTAAAAATTGTTTTGGAGGGAGGCTGCGTTGCCCCCCGCCTCAGGCCACTTATGGCCCCGGGGACCCCATCCCCCTGGGCCGGCCTTTGTTTTTTTTTTAAATTTTGGGGAAGAGGGCCACGTGGCCCCCCTCCCGGGCCACTTGTTGCCCCGGGGACCCCATCCCCCGGGGCTGGCCCTCTCCGTTGGGGACCGTGGGGGGGTCCCCAATCCCCCACGGTGCTGCCGGCTCCCACGTCCCTCGGGAGCCGGCATTGCTTTCCACATGGGGAGCTGCTAAGATGCAGCTCCCCGTGTGGAAAAGCAATTTGCTTGAATTTTGGAAGAGAGAGCAGGTTTCCTGCTCTCTCTTCCAAAATTCAAGCAAGTTTGCTATGACAGGACGGGAGCCGCGAGGCTCCCGCCCTGCCATAGCAAACTACAGTGTCCCGGGGGTGGGCACCCCGGGACACTGCAGGAGCCGGCCCTAGGGGGTGGTGGTCCCCAGGGCCATCACAGGCTCCAGGAGGGGGGCCGCACGGCCCCGCTGCCAACATGTTCAAAGTCCGGGGGTGGTGGTGGTCCCCGGGGCTCGGGGGTCTGAAACAGACCCCACATTTAAGTTCTTAGTGCCCCGGGGAGGTGGCGGTCCCCAGGGCGTGTGGGGGGGCTCGAGCCCCCCCACACAGGTAATTTAATTTAAAAAAAATAAACCCCGGGGGGTGGCGGTCCCCGGGGCTGCGGCCCAGTGCCCTCCCGCACCATTTTTAATTCAAAGCCCCGGGGGGTGGCGGTCCCCGGGGCTTGGTGGGGCCTTAGAGGCCCCCCACACAATTTTTCAATCAACCCCCGCATGCCCCCGGGACTTGGCCCACCCGGGGGCCAAATCACAAAGAAGCGCGGGAGCCCGCGCTTCAGGTTTTTTTTTTTCACGGCTGGATCCGCGCACCCTGCGCGCATCCTGCCGATTTATTTTTAAAAAAAATGCTTTTTTTGGCCCTGGGGGTCCTTGTGGGACCCCCTAAGCAGGCCTAGGGGGTCAGGGTGTTTCTACCCTGCCCCCTTTTTGCGTTTTGCGCACTTGTTTCTGTGCCTCGGTTCTACCGAGGAACAAGATGGCTGCCAACACTTCCTGGTTTGGAGTGTTGACAGCCAATTAGCATACAGCTCGCGATCGGGAGGGTGCGCGCAGGGTGCGCGGATCCTCCACGGCCATAGATATATATGTGATTTTACTTTTGATTTTCTCAGGAACTACTGAACGGATTTACACCAGGGCACGACTCTGAACCAAGGGCTACCTTTTTGCCAAATTTGGTGTAATTCCGTTCAGCAGTTCGGGCTGTAGCTGCGACTAAAGGTTCCTATGGAAAATTGCATGAGGAAAACACGTTTTGGGACCCCCCTTTTTTCTCGGCCCCACACTTCACAAATCACCCCAAGACTTTCAGGATAGGAGCGGACCGGAGCGCCCCACGAGTTTTGAAAATTTCGTGAAGATTTGTCAACCGGCGCCAAAGTTATTAGGAATAGAATGTTGCGGATTTCCTATGGAAAATAGGTCCTAACTATAACTATCTACTGGCGACCGCCAGTAGATAATATATATATATATATATACATTCACTGAAAAAACCAAATGTTACAGGGACGCTATAATTAGGCTCAGATTTTACTCGTACAAAACCAGTGAGGTTCAGCAGTTATAGTTAGCTGAGATAACTATAACTCGTGCCCCGCAATGCACTGCTTATGACCTCACATATTACATCACTCATGACATGGTCAGTGACATCCCTGATGACATAAAAATAGGCCCCCGGGTGGGCTAGGTCTTGGGGGCAATGTGCAAATATAGGAGGGGCGCACGGGCACCCCCTCCTGGGCTTACTAATGCCACCACCTCTCTGGGACTTTCTCATAAAAGTAAGGCAGGGGAGGCACGTACGGCCTCCCGTGCTGCCCCGGGGACCACCACCTACCCAGGGCTTATGATTTTATAAATGGGGGGACCTCTTTGACTCCCCCCAGCCCTGGGGACCGACACCTCCCAGGGTCTTAAGTTGAAAATAATGGGATCCAGCATGACTCCTGCCGAAAATGTAACAAAAATGCCTTTTTTGGCCCTGGGGGGTCCCTGTGCCCCCCCCCCCCAAAAGGCCTGTGGGGTCAAGGCGTTCCTACCCTGCCCTCCTGTTTTTTAAACATTTTTCCTGTGACTCGGTTCAACCTAGTCACAAGATGGCTGCCAACACATCTTGGTTTGAAGTGTTGGCAGCCAATCAGATCTCAGGCACGAGATCGGGAGGGGTCGCGGATCCTCTGCATCCCAAGAGATACAACTGGAAATTTCATTAAATATCTCCGAAACTACTGAACGGATTTACACCATTTAACAAAAACTGTGCTTTCTGGACCAACAGCTACATTTCTGCCAAATTTGGTTTAATTCCATTCAGAAGTTTGGGCTGTAGCCGTGTCTAAAGTTTCCTATGGAAATTAACATGGAGAAAAAGCGTTTTGGGACCCCCTTTTTCTCAGCCCCGCTTGACTGGATCACCCTGAAATTATCAACACAGCTGCTGAAGGGACTACCAATTTATTTTTGAAGATTTCGCAAAGATTCGTCAAACGACACCAAAGTTATTGGCAAATGAAAAAACGCTTTTCCTTTGTTCCTATGGAAACTACATCAGAACTAAAACTACGCACTGGTGACTGCCAGTAGGTAATATATATACATATAAATATGTAGGTATATATACACATATAAATATGCCGGATTGAAAGTAAAGTTTCTGATGAAACATCCTTTGCTGAGTGCATCTTCATTTTGGACAACAACTTGGAAGCATATATATACATATATGTATGTATTTATATGTATATATATATAAATTATATTAATTAAAGAAACATTTTCTACCACACCAAAGACGAGAACAATTGTCACAGCCAACGGTATCCAATATACAGCAAGGAGATTTAATGGTAGATGACATGAATTTAATGCTTGAACTAAGGGAACTAGAAAGTGAAAGCACTAACCAAGATACAATCAGGAGTGCTGAGACCCTAGCGCAAGAACAAGGTGTTGACATATGAGGTGATGCACCGACAAGTTTTAGACCTAGTTCACGCTTCATACCAATTGCAGCCAGAGATGCTACGGATGTTTACAATGAACTGGTGGTTAATGAACTTAAAAATCTGCACAAATGTATTAGTGAAAAGAAATTTGTGAAATCACAGAAACAAAAGGAATATTCTGCTCTGGTGAATAAATTATCACAAAACAATGAATGTATTGTGCGTAATGCAGACAAAGGCGGGAATGTAGTTTTGTGGGATAAAGGAAAATATCTAACTGAAGCCTACAAACAATTGAATAACAGGTCAAACTATGTTAGAATCAAGGAAGATGTAATGTTAACAAGTCATCATAATTATAATATTGAGCTACAGAAGTGATATGAGCAAAGTTTAATCAGCCACGATGAATTCATGTTTTTGAAAATAAGCAGTCCAACAACACCAGTACTTTATTTAATACCCAAGGTACACAAGGATGCAGTGAATCCGCCAGGGCGCCCCATTATTTCAGCTATTGGGAGCGCCCTGGAAAATACATCGAAATATGTCAATTCATTTCTTTGTAAGTTGGTCAAGACTCTCCCATCCTATATACAGGATACGGGATACTTCCTTCGGAGGATCTATGACCTTCCATGGGAAGTAGACTTTCTATTAATTACAATCGATGTGACTACACTTTATACCAGTATCAAACACGATGATGGCCTGCAGGCCATAAAATACTTTTTAGGAGGTAGACCTTTAAGATTATGGTCACACACGCAAATGCTCCTACAAATGATAGAAAAGTGTCTCAGCAGTAACTACTTCCTGTTTAATGGAGAACTTTTTCATCAGGTATGCGGTACAGCAATGGGCACCTGCTTCACCCCCAGCTATGTGAATTTACACATGGGCTGGTGGGAGGAGCAGGTGGTCCGCACAAAATACCAAGATGAATGGCAGCACCATATCATGCATTGGAGTCGTTTTATTGATGACTTGTTTGTGGTATGGAAAGGTTCCGAAAGGGAAGCAAAGGAGTTCATTAAGAAAATACAAGTGAACAATTTAAACTTAAGATTCACAAGCAACATCAGTGATACTAGTGTAAATTTCTTGGATCTCACAGTATATATACAGAATGGCAAGCTTGAAACCAAATTATACAGAAAACCAACAGCAGGTAACACGTTACTTCATGCAACTAGTTTCCATCCCAAAAACTTGATTAGAAGCATCCCGTATGGGGAATGTTTAAGAACGATGAGAAACTGCAGCAATCCGGTAGAAACTAAAAATGAGATATCTTGCATGAAAAACAGATTTAAAGGATACTCAGATGATTGCATTGAATCAGCGATCTTCAAGGCAAATAAAAAACCGAGGGAGGAAATCCTATTCAGTAAAAGTAAAACCAAAGAAAAACGTGAGAAAAACAACACAGATCAGTGTAGAATAATAACTACCTACAGTAAACAGCAAGCCAATTTCAGAAGTATTTTAAATAAACATTGGCATATCGTACGAAATGATCCTACCTTAGGTAAAGTAGTACCCCGTAAGCCAAGGATAACTTTTAGGCGAGCAAAATCACTCAAGCAAGTACTTGTCAGTAACATGTTAAAAGATAAGAAATCAACAAAGCCAAAACCAATGTGGCTAAATAGGAAACAAGGTTTTCTAAAATGTTCAAAATGCAAAGCCTGCCTCCATGGAAAAAACACGACATCATACAAGTCAGGTCTATCGAACATGGTGAAAAAAATTAAAGGCGAGTTCAACTGTAAGACAGAGTTTGCTGTCTACTTGCTTCAGTGCCCTTGTGGCCTGAGATACGTAGGGAGCACAACTCTGGCGGTACATAAACGTATACTTCAACATATAAGAGCAATAAAAAATGGTGATAGATCATATCCTGTAGCTCGCCATTTTGAAAGTTTTCACAACAAAGATGTAAAAGGTTTAGCGTACTTGTAACAGATGCAGTACCTCCCAATATAAGGGGTGGCAATCAGGAAAAGAAATTAAGGAAATTAGAGTCTTGTTACATTATTGAACTAGACACTAAAAGCCCATTAGGATTGAATATGGAAGAAGACTTCCATACTCACTTGTGAGAAGTAGCTGCTGTAACAAACTTCCTCGGTCCGCAGTATCTGTGTACATATATAAATTTTATCATGACGTATTATTTATTTATTTCATTATAATTTTTGGGGGTAATTTTGTTTTAATTCACAATTGCACTTTGCACTTTTAAAGACAGTCACTATTCAATAGTATAATATGTACTGATACATTTGCCCACCTGGGCTAAATTGCAATAGTATACCAAACAGGAAATGTTATTCCGAAAATCTGCCCACTTGGGCTGTAGTGTAAAAGCATGCAGTAAATTGCATACTGGTCATAGGAAATATCCTGTCTCAATTTTATGATTGACATGGTTGTGGTATATAACTGCAAAAAAATGTATGCATTAAACATGTTTTGAGTTGGGGGTATTCATATCAGTATTTAGATTTAAACCTGAATTTATTTTCAAATTTAAATTTTGTTTACCTTCCATTTATGTGTTAGTACTTAAATGAAATTGCGATAAATCACTGTGATTTGTAAATGTATTAAGGTTAATATATCAAAAACTACGAGTATGTCTTCAGTAGTAATCTCACAGTAGTCTACACGTGACACGTGGTGAACAATGTGTTTAAAAAGTGTTTGAAAACTTTACTTCGGCATTGGTGAACAAGGCTGCTGCGCAGCCGAAACGCGTTCAATGGAGGCCGGCAAATAAACATATTTGCGCATCTTTACATGGCGTCGTCATCCTTTTGGTAAAAGTGAATGGTGATAAGTAAACGGACCTAGCTTGTGTGGTCCGGTCTGACTACGCGCCCTTTGATCGAGAGCAGCGGCGGTGATACACAAGAAAGCACGGAAGGATATATATATACCCACATGGGTATATGGTACAAGTTAGGATTGCTAATACCACAATGCTTAGCGGCACACGCCCACTGGGGCGGGACATACGCCCACCTGGGCGCGTTCAATAAATTAAGTTGCAAAATACTTACCTGTTGTTTGCCTTCTTCCTTCGTGTAAGGCTCTTGACAAAGGACGCTGGTCTGAAACGCGTTGAGCCATGGCATGAGCTGGAAGGGCGGAGCTGTTTTCGCTGCAGTCCACAGTTACAAGAGAGAACCTTCCGGGAGGGCTTCCCCAAAGAGGCTGTTCTTTTTTGTTGGATGTATTTTGGCCTTTGCCGGTCGAGGGGAGGCACCGCCGCCTTGTTTGCGGATCCTGAGCGGCTGGAAATCTGGCTGTCTTACTGGGACCGGAAGGCTCAGGCTGTGGGACTTCGTATTACAACGATAGCAGCAAGTGTTTCTTTCATCAACCCACTGTGGTAGAAAAATGCACTAAGAATCAGGAAAAAGACAAGCACCCACATGGGTATATGGTACAAGTAAGGACTGCTAATACCACAATGCTTAGCGGCACACGCCCACTGGGGCGAGACATACGCCCACCTGGGTGCGTTCAATAAATTAAGTTGCAGAATACTTACCTGTTGTTTGCCTTCTTCCTTCGTGTGAGGCTCTTGACAAAGGACGCTGGTCTGAAACGCGTTGAGCCATGGCATGAGATGTAAGGGTGGAGCTGTTTCGCTGCAGTCCACAGTTACAAGAGAGACCCTTCCGGGGGGGCTTCCCCTAAGAGGCTGTTCTTTTTTGTTGGATGTATTTCGGCCTTTGCCGGTCGAGGGGAGGCACCGCTGCCTTGTTTGCGGATCCTGAACATCTGGAAATCTGGCTGTCTTACTGGGAGCGGAAGGCTCAGGCTGTGGTACTTCGTATTACAACGATAGCAGCGAGTGTTTCTTTCATCAACCCACTATGGTACAAAAATGCACTAAGAATCAGGAAAAAGACAAGCACCCACATGGGTATATGGTACAAGTAAGGACTGCTAATACCACAATGCTTAGCGGCACACGCCCACTGGGGCGGGACATACACCCACCTGGGCGCGTTCAATAAATGAAGTTGCAGAATACTTACCTGTTGTTTGCCTTCTTCCTGTGTGTGAGGCTCTTGACAAAGGACGCTGGTCTGAAACGCGTTGAGCCATGGCATGAGATGTAAGGGCGGAGCTGTTTTCGCTGCAGTCCACAGTTACAAGAGAGAACCTTCCGGGAGGGGTTCCCCAAAGAGGCTGTTCTTTTTTGTTGTATGTGTATATATATATATATAGCGATGTGATGGTGTGCTAAATAAACTAAAAAACTAGCACTGAACCTGGGTCTGCGCTCGTTCTTTTCCTGGCAAAGGATTCTCAAGGCGAGGATTTGGCATATATATATAAATATATATATATATTCACTGAAAAAACCATAGGTTTCAGGCACGTTATAGTTAGAAATTAGCATTTAAAAACCTTACAAATTCACTGAAAAAACCATAGGTTTTAGGGACAGTTATACTTAGTTGGACATTGCACTCGTACAAAACCCGTGAAATTCCCCCGTTATAGTTAGTTCAGCTACCTATAGCTCGCGCCCCCGCAATGCACTGCTGATGACGTCACATATTACATCACTCATGACATGGTCAGTGACATCACTGATGACATCACTGATGACATCTCAAATGACATCACTGATGACATCGTCCAGTGACTGTGTGTTTCTGTAAAGTTTAAATATTTTTAATATATATATAGGGAAAGGCGTATTGAAGAATGAGTGGGTGTATAAGTGTCTGTATGGATGATTTAGTAGGTGCGTGACCAACTCTATAAGTGAGTGATTAAACGTATCTTACTGAATGCATGGGTTAGTGACTAAACTGGGTGAATGTCTGTATCCGTCTGTCTGTTGCTGTGTAAGTGGCTGCATGGGTTTGTGAATAGCTACATGAGTGTCTATATGAGTTATTGATTGGTTGTCTGAGTATCTGTATGGGTGCCTGAGTGTTTGTGTGGGTGGGGTGTGTGCGACTCTGTGCATAGATGTGTGAGTGGGTGATTCACTGGGTGGATGGTTTCAAGAGTGCATCTGTGATAGACTGTATGGGTGGGTAAGTGTGTGTAATAGTGTGTTAGTGAGTGAATGTATGTCCCAGTGGTACATGTGTGAGTAACTACATATGTGAAAGGCAGTATATATGTGTGTTGGAGTATATAAATAGTTATAAGCGAGAGTGTGTGATTGTGAGAGTGACTGTATGGATGAGTGTGTGCTTGTATCAGTGATTGTATAAGAGCGTAAGAATGTGCCAGTATTTGTATGAGTAAGTGAGCTGGTGTGTGTATAACTGTATAGGTGAGTAAATGGCAGTGTGTTTAATTATTTGCATGACTGACTAGGTGTGTGAGTACCTCTATGGATGAGTGGCGGTGTTTGAGTGTCTATATAGGAGTATGAGTGCATATGATAGTCCTGTACTGAGTGACCATAAGTATGAGTGACTGTACGGGTGAGTGAGTGGATGTGTGTGTAGACCTAAGAATCAGTGAGTGGGTATGTAGTTAATGGTGTTGGAGTGTCTATGGTTTTGCGAATGGCAGTCTGTAATTTAGAGTGGGTGTATCAAAGGTTATATTAGGGTGTGAGGAGGTGCATCAGATTATCACGTGGATGATATCATCAGTGATGTCATCAGTGATGTCATTTGAGATGTCATCAGTGATGTCATCAGTGATGTCACTGACCATGTCATTAGTGATGTAATATGTGACGTCATCAGCAGTGCATTGCGGGGGCGCGAGTTATAGTTAGCTGAACTAACTATAACGGGGGAATTTCACGGGTTTTGTACGAGTGCAATGTCCAACTAACTATAACTGTCCCTAAAACCTATGGTTTTTTCAGTGAATTTGTAAGGTTTTTTAAATGCTAATTTCTAACTATAATGTGCCTGAAACCTATGGTTTTTTTCAGTGAATTTCAAAGGTTTTTTAAATGCTAATTCCTAACTATAATATGTCTGAAACCTATGGTTTTTTTCAGTGAATTTCAAAGGTTTTGTAAATGACAATTTTTAAATGTATTAAATGTTATATTTATTTTTTTGATACTGATTTACTACATTTTTTTAAACTATTTATTTTTAGATATTTTATTTTTTAAATTACATTGTAATTACATTATACATTACATTACAAAATATACTTTCTCAGAATGAATTACTTTAGTTTAAATACTTTGCAAATAGGCAGTAGACTTTTAAGTACAGTAGTTACAGTTGTTGCAATGGGCAACACAATTTCAAACACAATGCAACATTGTGCTCAATGTGAATTTCTAGTTAAATGCAATTAGTTACTTTATGGATTACTTTTCTAACCACAGGACTGGATCCTAGATTCAGTCCTGGGACATCTCCTGTAAACAGTTGAGTAAAAGCGTTTTGGTTACAGTAGTGATTTTTAAGGAATATTATTGTATTTTAAAAGTTGACACTTAGAAACTTTTTCACATAGAATCACCAATGTTATCCTATGGGAGGAAATTCACTTACCAGGTAAGTAGTGTTATCGTTACTTTTTTTCACTCAGTGGTGGATCCTGGATCCACAACTGGTGCATCTCCTGTAAACAGTTGAAAGAATGCGTTTAAGTCATACAGGCGATTTTTAAGGAATATTTGTAGTTTGTGAAAATCGACACAAACTTTTCTGCTGAAAACCAGACAATGGATTCCTATGGAAGGAAATACAAGTTACTGGTAAGTACGGTTAGAATTACTTTTCAGGGTCAGTGCTGGGCTAAAAGATGCAGCACTGGGTTCTCCCCTGATAACAGGTGAGTAAATCGGAATTCGTAGTTCGGCTGATTTTAGAGGAATATTATAAAGTTCCAAAACTCCACACTTAGAAGAATTTCCAAGTGAAACCAGTCAATGTTAGCCTATGGAAGGAAATTCAAGTTACTGGTAAGTACGGTTAGAATTACTTTTCAGGATCTATACTGGGCTCAAAGATGCAGCACTGAGGTCTCTCCTGATAACAGGTGAGTAAATTGGAATTCGTAGTTCAGCTGATTTTAGAGGAATATTATAAAGTTCCAAAACTCCACACTTAGAAGAATTTCCAAGTGAAACCAGTCAATGTTAGCCTATGGAAGGAAATTCAAGTTACTGGTAAGTACGGTTAGAATTACTTTTCAGGATCAGTACTGGGCTCAAAGATGCAGCACTGAGGTCTCTCCTGATAACAGGTGAGTAAATCGGAATTCGTAGTTCTGCTGATTTTAGAGGAATATTTGTATGTTTCAAAAATCGACACTTGGAAACTTTGTCAGCAAAAAGCAGGCAATGATATCCTATGGAAGGAAATTCAAGTTACTGGTAAGTACGGTTAAAATTACTTTTCAGGATCAGTACTGGGCTCAAAGATGCAGCACTGAGGTCTCTCCTGATAACAGGTGAGTAAATCGGAATTCGTAGTTCGGCTGATTTTAGAGGAATATTATAAAGTTCCAAAACTCCACACTTAGAAGAATTTCCAAGTGAAACCAGTCAATGTTAGCCTATGGAAGGAAATTCAAGTTACTGGTAAGTACGGTTAAAATTACTTTTCAGGATCAGTACTGGGCTCAAAGATGCAGCACTGAGGTCTCTCCTGATAACAGGTGAGTAAATCAGAATTCGCAGTTCGGTTGATTTTAGAGGAATATTTGCACAATGGTGAAGGAAGGGGGTGGGGCCTGAGGTGACATGTCTGCAAACACGCCCTGTGGCACGTTTTAAGTTGGAGAATTAATTCCTCCTCAATCCCGAGGGTCCCTAGGGGCCAACTAGCCCACCAGATACCTCCAGTATGCGCCAGAGAGTTGCGTTGCAGAGAGGTGTTCAGAGGCCACGCCCCTTTTTGCACCTCTTTGCAACGCAGCTCTGTGGTGCTTTCTGGACGTACCTGGTGGGCTAGTTGGCCCCCAGGGACCCTCAGGATTGAAGGGGATTTAATTCCCCATCTTAAAATGCGCCACGGGGCCTGTTTGCACACATGTCACCTGAAGCCCCGCCCTCCCTTCACCACTGTGCAAACGCGCCCGTGGCACGTTTTAAGTTGGGGTATTAAGTCCCCTTGAATCATGAGGGTCCCTCGGGTCCAACTAGCCCACCCTGTACCTCCAGTATGCGCCAGGGAGCTGCGTTGCAGAGAGGTGTTCAGAGGCCACGCCCCTTTTTACACCTCTCTGCAATGCAGCTCTGTGGCGCTTTCTGGACGTACCTGGTGGGCTAGTTGGCCCCAGGGACCCTCAGGATTGAAGGGGATTTAATTCCCCATCTTAAAACGCGCCACGGGGCCTGTTTGCACACATGTCACCTTTAGCCCCGCCCCCTCCCTTCACCACTGTGCAAACGCGCCCATGGCGCATTTTAAGTTGGGGGATTAAGTCCCCTTGAATCCTGAGGGTCCCTGGGGTCCAACTATCCCACCAGGTACCTCCAGTAAGCGCCACAGAGCTGCTTTGCAGAGAGGTGTAAAAAGGGGCGTGGCCTGGACCACCTCTCTGCAACCCAGCCCTGTGGCGCATACTGGAGGTTCCTGGTGGGCTAGTTGGCCCCCAGGGACCCCCAGTATTCAAGGGGAATTCGTTCCCCCTTTGCAAACGGGCGCGTTTGCAGAGTGCTGCCAAGGAGGGGGCGTGGCCTCCGGCGCGATGCTGGATTTTTTTTTTTTTTTAAATTTTTTAAAAGGGGGCTGTGTTGCTTCCCTTCTTTTTAACTATTTTGGGCCCTGGGGACCGCATCCCCCAGGGCCTGACCACCTTTTATTTATTTTTTAAAAAGCAACGGGAAGGGGACCACGTGGGCCCCCCTCCCGTGGCCAATTTTGGCCCGGGGACCCCATCCCCCGGGTCATTGCCATTTTTTTTTTCTTTTCATGGAGGGGGGCTGCGTTGCCCCCCTCCTCAGGCCTCCTTAGGCCCCGGGGACCCCATCCCCCGGGGCCGGCCTTTGTATTTTTTATTTTTTTAAATTAAATTTTGGGGAGGGGGGCCGCGTGGCCCCCCTCCTGGGCCACTTCTAGCCCCAGGGACCCCATCCCCCGGGGCTGGCCCTCTCCGTTGGGGACCGTGGGGGGGGTCCCCCAATGCCCCCACCGTCCCGCCGGCTCCCCGCGTCCTGCGGGAGCCGGCATTGCTTTCCATAAGGGAGCTGCTGAAATGCAGCTCCCCTTATGGAAAAGCAATTCTGCTTTGCTTCATTGAAGCGAGAGCAGGTTTCCTGCTCTCGCTTCAATGAAGCAAAGCAAGTTTGCAATGGCAGGACGGGAGCCGCGAGGCTCCCGTCCTGCCATTACAAACAGCAGTGTCCCGGGGGTAAGCACCCCGGGACACAGCAGGAGCCGGCCCTGGGGGGTGGCGGTCCCCAGGGCCACCACAGGCTCCAGGAGGGGGGCCGCGCAGCCCCCCTCACATGTCTTTAAAACCCGGGGAGGTGGTGGTCCCCGGGGCTCGGGGTCCGTAACGGACCCCTGCATTTACATTATTAGTGCCCCGGGGAGGTGGCGGTCCCTGGGGCGTGTGGGGGCTCGAGCCCCCACACAGGTTCATTAAATAAAATAAAAAGAAGCCCCGGGGTGTGGCGGTCCCCGGGGCTGCGGGAGGGCCGAGTGCCCTCCCGCACCATTTTGAAATAAAAGCCCCGGGGGTGGCAGTCCCCAGGGCTTGGGGGGCCTTAGAGGCCCCCCCAATCATTTTTATTAACTCCCGCATGCCCCCGGGACTTGGCCCACCCGGGGGCCAATTAAGAACGAAGCGCGGGAGACCGCGCTTCGTTTTTTTTTTATCGGCAGGATCCGCGCACCCAGCGCGTTTTTTGCCGATTTTTAAAAAAAAATAATAATAATTGTTTGGCCCTGGGGGTCCTTGTAGGACCCCCTGAGCAGGCCTAGGGGGTCAGGGTGTTTCTACCCTGCCCCCTTTTTGCGTTTTGCGCAATTGTTTTTACTGTTTTCTTGTGACTCAGTTCTACCGAGTCACAAGATGGCTGCCAACACTTCCTGGTTTGGAGTGTTGACAGCCAATTAGCATACAGCTGGTCATTGGGAGGGTGCGCGGACCCTCCGCGGCCATAGATATATATGTGTTTTTACTTTTGATTTTCTCAGCAATTACTGAACGGATTTACACCATTTAACAAAAGGGTTCTTTCTGAACCAAGAACTACCTCTTTGCCAAATTTGGTGTAATTCCGTTCAGCAGTTCGTGCTGTAGCCGTGGCTAAAGTTTCCTATGGGAAAATGAATGGGGAAAACACGTTTTAGACCCCCTTTTTCTCGGTCCCCGCTTGACGAATCACCCCAAGACTTTCAGGATAGGAGCGGACCGGAGCGGGCCACAAAGTTTGAAAATTTCGGGAAGATTCGTCAACCGACGCAAGAGTTATTTCAAATAGAATGTTGCGGATTTCTATGGAAAACAGGTCCTAACTATAACTATCTACTGGCGACCGCCAGTAGATAATATATATATATATATATTACCTGCTGGCAGTCGCCAGTAGGTAGTTATAGTTAGGACCTTGTTTTTAT
This sequence comes from Calotriton arnoldi, assembly GCA_963921515.1. Lineage (NCBI taxonomy): Eukaryota > Metazoa > Chordata > Amphibia > Caudata > Salamandridae > Calotriton > Calotriton arnoldi. The sequence goes on from CAWUFW010010403.1 coordinate 76,313, forward strand.
TCAAAAGCGTTTTTCTTTTGCCAATATCTTTGGCGCCGGTTGACGAAACTTCGTGAAATTTTCAAAACTAATGGCCCACTCCGGTCAGCTCCTGTCTTGAAAGTTTCGGGGTGCTTCGTCAAGCGGGTGCCGAGAAAAAAGGGGGGTCCCAAAACGCATTTTCCCAATGTTAATTTCCATAGAAACTTTAGACACGACTACAGCCCGAACTGCTGAACGGAATTACACCAAATTTGACAAAAAGGTAGCTTTTGGTTCAGAAAGCGCCCTTTTTTTAAAATGGTGTAAATCCGTTCAGTAGTTACAGAGAAATTCAAGAAATAAAAAATGTATATATCTGAGCACCGAGGAGGAGTCGCGACTCCTCCCGAGCAGGAGCTGACTTCTGATTGGCTGCCAACACTCCAAATCAGGAAGTGTTGGCAGCCATCTTGTGACTCGGTAACCGAGTCACAAGAAATCAGTTGAAAAAAAGTTGAAAAACAAGAAAAGGGGGCAGTGTAGAAACACCCTGACCCCCTAGACCTGCTCAGGGGGTCCCACAAGGACCCCCAGGGCCTAAAAAAGCATTTTTTTAAAAAAAATCTGCCGAATTTGCGCTGGGTGCGCGAATCCGGGCAAAAAACCAAAAAAAAAACGAACCGCGGGTTTCCGCGCTTTGTTTTTGAAAGCCCCCGGGTGGGCCAGGTCCCAGGGGCAATGCTGTTTTATGTAGCAAGGGGCCCGCGGGGGCCCCCGCAGCCCCAGGGAACACCCCCTCCCCGGGGCTATCTTAACCTTGGGAGGGGGGCCGCGCTGCCCCCCTCCTGGAGCCCTTGATGGCCCTGGGGACAGCCACCCCCCAGGGCCGGCTCCTGCAATGTCCCGGGGTGCCCACCCCCGGGAAATTGCTGTTTGCTATGACAGGGCTGGAGCACGGCTCCCGCCCTGTCATAGCAAACTCTGCTTTGCTTTTGCACAAGGGGAGCTGCATCTCAGCAGCTCCCCTTGTGCAAAAGCAATGCTGGCTCCCGCAGGAGACGGTGAGCCGGCAGGGACCGTGGGGGCATTGGGGCTCCCCCCACGGGCCCCAACGCTAAGGGGGATGGGGGATGGGGTCCCTGGGGCCAGAAGTGGCCCGAGACGGGGGCCACATGGCCCCCCTCCCTTTAAAAAAAAAAACGAATGGCCGGGCCCCAGGGGATGTGGTCCCCGGGGCTGAAATTGGCCTGGGGAGGGGGGCTGTGCGGCCCCCTCCTCAAAATTAAAATGATATAAATAATGGCCAAGCCCCAGGGGATGGGGTCCCCGGGGCCAATAGTGGCCCAGGGAAGGGGGGCCACGCGGCCCCCCTTCCCTATAATAAATTTTTTTTTAAAAGGAGAAGGCTGGCCCTGGGGGTTGGGGCCCCCGGGACGAAATTTGCCTCAGGAGGGGGGCAGCGCGACCCCTTCCTGTTTTTTTTGTTTAAAATGTGCAGGCCCTAGGGGGATGGGGTCCCCAGGGCCCAAAACATATTGAAAGAAGGGGGGGCCACACATCCCCCCTTCAAAGAAATGTTTTTTTTTAAAAAGCAGGCATCTCGCCCGGAGGCCCTGCCCCCTCCCTGCACCACTCTGCAAACGCGCCCACTAGCGCATTCTAAGTTGGGGAATTAAGTGTGAATTAAGTCCCCTTGAATACTGAGGGTCCCTGGGGGCCAACTAGCCCACCAGGTACCTCCAGTAAGCGCCACACAGCTGGATTGCAGAGAGGTGGCCCGAGGCCACGCCCCTTTTTACACCACTCTGCAAACGCGCCTCTTGGCGCACTGCTGGTGGGGCGATGAGGGCCTCTTGTGTCCTAAGGACCTCAGGACACAAGAGGACCTCATCCCCCTAGCAGCAGTGCGCCAGGGGCCGTGTTTGCAGAGTGGTGTAAAAAGGGGGCGTGGCCTCGGAGCACTCTCAGCAATCCAGCTGTGTGGGGCTTACTGGAGGTACCTGGTGGGCTAGTTGGCCCCCAGGGACCCTCATGAGGAAAGGGGACTTCATCCCCCAACCAAGAGCGCGCCAGGAGGCGCGTTTGCAGAGTGGTGGAGAAAGGGGGCATGGCCTGTGTCCACCTCTCAGCAATCCCACTGTGTGGGGCTTACTGGAGGTAAGAGGTAGGCTAGTTGGCCCCTAAGGACCCCAGCAGTGAAGGGGACTTCAATCCCCATCGAAGAGTGCGCCAGGGAGTTTGTTTGCGGAGTGGTGGGCAAAGAGGGCGTGGCCTGTTATGAGAACTTAGCAATCCTTCTGTGTGGCACTTACTGGAGGTAATAGGAGGGGTAGTTGGCCCCCAAGGATGTCCTTGGGGGCCAAGTACCCCTCTTGTTACCTCCAGTAAGTCCCACACAGTAGGATTGCTAAGACGTCTTCGGAGGCCATTCCCCCTTTCTCCACCACTCTGAAAACGCGCCTCCTGGCAGACTACAGGATGGGGGATGAAGTCCACTTTACTCCTGAGGGACTTTGGGGGCCAAGAAGCCCTCCTGGTACCTCCTGTAAGTCCTATGCAGCGGAGTTCCTGAGCGCTGGTCGGAGGCCCAGCACCCTTTCTCTACCACTTTGCAAACGCGACTACTAGTTAAAGTAGCATGTTTCTGCACCTCTGACTTAGAGGTAGTTTTATTTAATGAGTTTTATATAGCGCTGGCTAGACCCGTAGGTATCAGAGCACTTTACATTAGGTTACACAATGTTACAGAAAATGATAACACATTACATCAAAAATAAGCAACACCTTGTGAGAGGAAGGAAAGGTGAGACAAATAGAGCGGAGGGGGGAAGTGTGAAGGGGGAGGATGAGGATGAGGGAAAAGACGGCCGGAGAGACGAAAGGAAGTCTGCCCAAAGACCGACTGGGTAGGTGACGTCTGAGGAGGGAATCCACAGCCCGTCTCACCTATAGCTAAACAAGGTAGCTCCATCAGGCATTAGTCAAAATAGCTAGGTCTCAACTGGCGAGGGAAAGTTCACAGAAGAAAGTCCAGTGGATAAACAGGGTGGGAACTATGAGCAAGGACGGGTGGGGGCAAAGGTCAATAGCTGGAAAGAGGAGAAGAGTAGAGCGGAGAGGTGTAGGGGGTGGGGTGAAGGGGGAGGAGGGAGATAAGGTCAGGAGAGACGCAGGAAAGTTTGCCCAAAGACCAGCTGGGTAGGTGATGGTCAAGGAGGGAATCCATAGTCCATCTCCCCTTTAGCTCGCGAGGTAGCTCCACCGGGCATCAGTCAAAATGGATAGGTCTCCGCTGTCGAGGTAAAGTTCTCAGAGTAAAAGTCCTGGTGGGTGAGCAGTAACAGGGTCGGGTGAGGGCTGATCAAGATCAGGTTGATGACAAATGATTTTAGACCAGGAGAGATAGAGCATCGAGGAGGGTCCCACTGAGGCGGCCATCTTGAGGTCAGGCAAGGGGGATGAGTCCTTGAAGTTCGAATTCAGTCAGTCCCCATTATTCTCTATGACCCAGAAGGAAGGTGGGTGTAAGCTAAGCAGTGGATTTTTAAACCAAGGGAGTCTGCTTGCTCTGGATGTGGCACCCTGGTGTCCTGTTCTGCGCCCACTATTCCGTTTCTCGGGGGCCAGAGGGATTCAAACGCCCGCAACCATCCTTTTCCTCGTCCGGCCTCTGCTCAGGGGATTCCTCTATACTTTAGGTGCGCCCCAGGCCCGGGTGATGCCACTCCTCCCCCCGTGGCCTCGAGCGGGGAAACACTTGTATCTGGATGAGTAGCGCCGGGATTAGGGTTGTGAAGAGCTTCTGGCCGCCATGTTAAGGTCAGGCACATCAGGCAAGTCCCCGAAATGCCACCTATACCCAGGAAGCATGTCGTTATGTCGATATTTTACTGTACCGGCAAGATGTTTTCTTATATCAATCAATCAATCAATCAGGAGTTTGTTAAAGCGCGACTACTCACCCGTAAGGGTCTCAAGGCGCTAGGGGTGGGGGGTGCAGGTTCCATTCCATCAAGGAGGGGTCTGTCGAAGAGCCAGGTTTTGAGGTTTCTTGCGAAGATGGGGAGCGATGTTGTCTGTCTGAGGTGGAGCGGAAGGGCGTTCCATGCTTTGGCCGCGAGGAAGAAGGAGCGGCCTCCCGATCTGGTCTTTCTGGTGCGGGGGACCACGGCGTAGGAGAGCTGGGCTGATCGTAGGGTCCTTTGGGGTGCATTGAATTTGAGTCGGCTGTTCAGGTATGCTGGTCCGGTGCCGTGGAGGGCCTTGTGTGCGTGGGTGAGCATCTTAAAGGTGATTCTCGCCTCGACGGGGAGCCAGTGGAGTGTGCACAGGTGCTGGGAGATGTGGCAGTGTTTTGGCAGGTTGAGGACCAGTCTTGCGGCGGCGTTCTGGGTGTTCTGTAGCTTGCGGATGAGGTTTTTGTTTATTCCGGCGTAGAGTGCGTTGCCGTAGTCGAGTCTGCTGGTGACCAGGGCGTGAGTGACTGTCTTTCGGTGTTCGAGGGGGATCCATTTGAAGGTCTTACGAAGGAGGCGGAGGGTGTGGAAGCAGGAAGACGAGACAGAGTTGATCTGGCGGTCCATTTTGAGCTCGGAGTCCAGGATGATTCCCAGGTTGCGTGCCTGGTCTGTGGGGGTTGGCGGGTTTCCGAGGGCAGGGGGCCACCAGGTGTCGCTCCAGGCTTCGGGGTTTGGGCCCATGATGAGTACTTCTGTTTTGTTGGTGTTTAGTTGTAGGCAGCTGTTTTTCATCCATTTGGCGACGGCTTCCATGCCTTCTCGAAAGTTGCGTTATATGTAATTTCGTCAAAGATCGGACACCACCTGTATACCTAGCAGTCTCCTTGTCTGTCGCCGAGTGCTGTATTGATTTCGGGAGGCAGGATTTTTTAATCCCCCTGCCCTATTATATACTAGGGCCTTACAGGGGAGGTCATGCCAATCACAGGGGTACCCCAACCCATAGTGTACCCTAGTGTATGTAGGTGTTTTCACTGTATTCTAAGTGCCTTTTAGCATAGCACTGGCTCTAGGCCTGGTTAGTCAAAGTCAGTTACCACCAGTACCCGTAAGCAAAAGGTTGGGGGCACAGGATGACTTTGCAACAAGGCCTCTTTCTGCACCTCTGTTGGTTCTTTCTGCATATCTTTTGCTTCTTTCTGCACCTTTCTTTGTCTTTCTGGATTTCTGTTGCATCTTTCTGCATTTCTCTTGCTTCTTTCTGCCCCTTTCTTCCTCTTTCTGCATATGTCCTACCTCTGTAGGCATAGTTAGAAATTAGCATTTACAAAACCTTAGAAATTCACTGAAAAAACCATAGGTTTCAGGGACGTTATAGTTAGAAATTAGCATTTAAAAAACCTTTGAAATTCACTGAAAAAAACATAGGTTTCAGGGACGTTATAGTTAGTAATTAGCATTTAAAAAACCTTAGAAATTCACTGAAAAAACTATAGGTTTCAGCCACGTTATAGTTAGAAATTAGCATTTAAAAAACCTTTGAAATTCACTGAAAAAACCATAGGTTTCAGGGACATTATAGTTAGTTGGACATTTCCCTCGTACAAAACCAGAGAAATTCGGCCGTTATAGTTAGTTCAGCTAACTATAACTCGCGCCCCCGCAATGCACTGCTGATGACGTCACATATTACATCATTCATGACATGGTCAGTGACATCACTGATGACATCACTGATTACATCACTGATGACATCACTGATCATTGAGGCAAGTGATGTCAGGAAATCCAGGTCAAGCAAACTGTAATTTTTTTAAGTGCTTTGAATAATTGTGGGTCATAATCGTTTCTTGCGTGTTTTTTTCGTTTTCCATAGCGCAACCTGGCCAGAGGGCATCAGAGCACTCTAACAAGGACTAGAATATGTTACACATTTTGTTAGGCACAGTGTTTATTTAATGATTTGACAAAAAACACCAGAATTTGAAACTGGCTTTCTAGTTCCAAAGTCAGTGGCACCAGCCACACAAGGCCACCTCTTCTACTTGTGATCAACTGCACGTGACTTGGCATTACCACGACCACAATCATTAACTTCAAAATTGCAGCGCGTAATCATACTCTCAAAAGTAACCAGAGGATATTTAATTATCACATGTTTGGCTCTCAATAGCTTTTACCTGTGGCTGCGAGATCAAGGTGGAGCTGGGTAACATGTGCAGATTGCATATAAGTTTGAGCTAAAAGTGGAAAAAATGTTGCGCAAAATGTGGGGTTTTTCAGCTCAAAGTAGCCATTTTTGACTGCCTTGTAACAAGTCTCGTGGGCGTGTTTCAATCTCTTGAAGGTACGAGTCGAGCCCCTGCTCTGGCAAGAGAGAATGACATGAGGTATCTGCTCTGCCTGCAACCACACGCTTCATGCCCCAGTTATTATTAATAATACATTTTACATTTATAGTGCACCTATAGACTCATATGATCTTGGGCAGATATGGTTTGAAGTTGCAAATGTAGGTATATATGTTTACTGAAAAAACACACAAAGGTTAAAGTGACGTCTAAGTTAGATTTTGACATAACACAGAATAACAACATTTAAAAACTAAAAAGTACTAAAATTCACTACTTATAGTTTACTGAGTTAACTGTAACGTGCACCCCTGCCAAGCACTACTCTTGACCTTTCATATAACCATGGGCGGCCAACCAACCACTGCGCACAGCCTTTAGTCGTGCACAGTTGGCAGTTGTCTACAGGGAATGGCCTCTGGCCAGGCCCTGTGCCCAACCCTCCATGGATGGCAACCCCCCCTCAGACCCCAAGCCATATTTGATTGTTATTTGCTTTTTTAATAGATTTTCACGATACCACAGTACTCGCTCAGTGTTGGCACTCAAGCTTAACAACTCTGCGCCTACCGTGCCACTGGTGGCCAACCCCCCGCTGCACACAGTGGGAATTTGGCTGGTCCTGTGGCTAACCTCACCTGCATGTAGACAACCACACCTACCCAGGCAGCCAAACACCTGCAGTGCATGGCCTGTAGCCGAGACCTGCACCAAACCTCCTCCTGCAATTGGAAGCTTCTCACATGTGCAGTCATGCCCAGCGCTGGCCCTTTAACCAACCCCCTGCAGATGCCAATCCCCCACCGACACCCACATCCCATTTAATTTATTTATCTACACTTTTTGCTGTACTCCTGCAAAATCAACTCTCAAGCTTCACCTTCATGGCACCATGGAAATGAGAAAGCTTTACTCAATAAAGGTTGCACGGTCCCGCAGTACCATGATGGTGAAGCTTCAGCGGCTGTACCATGGGAGTTTCATGGCACTTCACAGGAGTACTACGGTACCAGCAACATAGAAAATGTTTTTTTAAACATTTTTGAGCCTTTGGGTGAGTTGGGCCCATCTGGGTCACCCCAAGCAGTACCAGTCCAGTGGGCTTTCTTTTTTTTTTTTTTTTTACTTCAGGACATAGGGAGTCCTGTAATGGTGGCTGCAACATTTTTCTCTGAGTTGTGGCTAGCCAATCAAATCTCTTGGGCCCACAGGACAGGAAAGGCCAGTGAGAGAAAAAGCTCCAATGGCCAATCAGAGAGTCTGCTTCTTCCATATAGCAGGAGATGCTTGTACATGCGCTGGTCCCTAGAAGATGGGGTACCGGAGGCTCCGGGGACCAGAAAATGGCTTGGGGGGAGGGACCCCTTTCATGCCCCCTCCCCATAATGTGAGAAAATAACGTTGTGCCGACACCAGGGCCCAGGCCCATCCAGGGGGTAATATCCCTAAATAAGGCAGAGGGCCACATGCTCCTTTTTCTTCATTTCTTAACATGAGCAAATCTTTTGAAATTCATATCTTGGGCTCTGTTACTTCATCTTGGGCTAATTTTGCTCCTGGTGGCCAGGCCTAGCGACAAGGAGCATTTTCATAATGCATTCTGGCCTCTAAAGTGGCACATTCTGTGGAGAGCTGGATGTTCTTGCTCCCTGCACCATCCTTCTCTTCTGCCTGGTTCCTGGTGCTCCTCTCCTGAAGTGGGGACATCATAGGCAGCCCCTCCACTACCAGCCAGCAGAACACCCTCTTGCCCACACTCTCCAGGTCCTCCTGGCCTTCTGGCCATCTTGCAGGGCACCTGTGGTGGGGCAGTGAAGTCCAGGTGTTTCCTTCCAGCTGGTCCTCAGGGTGCATAATTGGGCCAGCATGACTGGCCCTGGAGAGACACTTCCTAGTCCTGGGGTCAGTTGGAGTCAAGGTCCCTAGTCCATCTTTGCAGGGCATAAGGCAGCTTTTCTTTTCAGCTGGTCATTCTTTCAGCCTCTAGCCAATCCAAGAATGCCACATAATCCATCCACCCCTGTCCCAATCCTCATGCACAGCATTCTGGTACAATCCAAAATGGCCACTTCAAGTTTTCTCTGGAAAGAGCTCCTCTGAGGGCCTCAGCTCCACCCCTAGCTGACACTACTTCATGATCCCTGTTAGACCTGGCATCCTTGGCGTGGGTCTCCCTTCCATTTTTTCGTAATGCCTCCACTGTTGCCGATATGTTTTTGCTGGACTAGATGCTCATGGGCACTTTGCCGCTGCTAATCAGTGCCAAAGTGCAAGTGCTCCCTATCGTTAATTGATATATGTATTAGTGACTCCATGATTGGATGATTGGTTTACTTGTCAGTCCCTAGTACAGTGCACTCAGTGTGCCCAGGGCTTGTAAATCCAATGCCGCTGGTGGGCTTGCAGCACTGGTTGTGCCACCCACAGAAGCGGCTTGTAAAATGTGTCTCAGGCCTGCCATCGCAGAGCCTGTGTGCAGCCTCGGGCTGCCATGTCGACTTGGTGAGTACACCCACTTACCAGTCCCTAAACCTTCCCTGTACTGCATGTTGGTCACCCCTAAAGTAGGCCCTAGGGCAGGGTGCATTGTAAGTATAAGGTAGGACATGCCCTGGTGTGTGTGGCATGTCCTAATAGTGAATTACAGCCATTTTCGTTCTTCACTATTGCAAGGCTACCTGCTCCCCATAGGCCAGAATGGGCAGACTGACTATTACACCTTATAATCAGAACTGACCCAGGGAACATGGTAGAAAAACGAATTTAGTATGCCTGAACTCAGGATGATAAAATACATCTTTTAGTGAAGTTGGTTTTAACATTCTGTGTTCGAAAATACCACTTTTAGAAAGTGGGTATTTTCTTGCCTAACTATCCAAGCCTGCCTCTGCTAGGTTGTGTATTCCTTGTCTGGAGATTGAGTGACAGGGGCTGGGGGTGGCTACCGGAGACAGGGTGAGTCAGCGCAGGGCTGAATAGAAAGATTTGCATCCAGAGTGGAGGGAGGAGTTGCACCTGGGTCTGAATAGGGCTGTGCCTGCCTTCCACAATGCTGGCTCCACCTCCTGCCGGGCGGCTGAGCACTCTGCCCCACATTCTGAAAGGAAAGAAGGAGTCAGAAAAACAAAGTGCTCCAGAACTGACCAGAACTGGTTTTGGACTAGGCAGAGGCCTCTCTGCCTCCAGAGAACAAAGAGAATCAGGGTATAAGAGGGGCACCCAGACCCCAGGAAGATTAGATCACTTTTGGGAACAAGAAGAAACCTTTACTGAGGAGCGGAACCAAGAAGAAACTGAGGAGAAACTATCCCTAAGCCTGAAGTGCTGCTTGGGGGATTGGCCTGCAGTGGTTTGCCTGACTGCCAAAGAGAGGAGAAAGGAACTTTTGCTTTGCTGTGACTTTCATCAACTTGTGAAGGATCTCCAAGGGCTTGGAAGAGAGCTTGCCCCCTGACCGAAGTCCCAGGACCATTGGACTTCACCCCCTTTGTGAATTGCTGCTGGAAACTCTGTTTCAGTGGCTACAGAGGTAGGGAGCTGTGACCGACTCTCACGACCGACTCGGTGTCCTGCAAGCACCGCATCGAAGCACCGTCTCGCCCTGCAACGCACGGCCCTGGTCTCACCGACTCCGTCAACGAGCCGCTGCCTGCACCGCATCGAGGGACAACGCGTCCTGCAACGCTTCGCTACGCCGAATCGAACTGGTCCGACCGACACGGTCACTGCTGCTGAGTTCGAGTCCTGTGACCGCACCGGAGTTGGGCACCGCTCGCACGCTTTGCGACGCACCGCCCGACTCGCACCGCTGTCCGGACTGATCGACGCCAGCTCCTGAATCCGGCTCCGTCGCCGCACCGCAACCTGCCAGCACCGCATCGAAGCACCGTCTCGCCCTGCAACGCACGGCCCTGGTCTCACCGACTCCGTCTCGACGACGTCAACGAGCCGCTGCCTGCACCGCATCGAGGGACAACGCGTCCTGCAACGCTTCCACTTTTGCATCGCGACGAACAGCCATCCGGCTCGCACGCCCGTGCCTGCCGCTTCAAGTAAAAGGTACTGTGACCGAGTCTGTCTACGCTGTGTTGGCCCGTCTCGACGCGGTCAGCTGGATTTGTTAGACTCTGTTTGTTCTCGACATCGCCGTAGCCGGAGGAGGCTACCGACTCGCACAGAACCTTGAATTAAGCCTTTTTGATCAGAACTAAGTATTCTTAACAGTATTGTGGATTATTTTTGTCGTTTATGGTCTTGTGATAAATCTATATAAAGTATACCTATTTTTATAAATATATAACCTGGGTGGTGTCCATTTGTAGTGTTGTCACTTGATTACTGTATGTGTTCACAAATGCTTTACACACTGCCTCTGAACTAAGCCTGTCTGCTCGTGCCAAGCTACCAAGAGGGTGAGCAGGGGTTATTTCGAGAGTGTACCTACTCTCCCTGACTAGACGCAAGGGTCCCTATTTGGACAAGGGTACATACCTCTGCCAACTAGAGACCCCCAAATCTAACATTGGTGGTCAGCGGTGAGGATTCTGGACTTGCATTTGTGACTCATGTACAGTGATTGGTGAACACTACTTAGTGAGTGCAGACCAAAACGCAACCACATACTTTAATAGCATTTTTTCTGGGATTTCCTATTTTTGCAAATGCCAAGTTCAGTCACTATGGAGAAACCAGCATCAGTAGCCTCTGTTGAATGTGATTGGGAAGAAGAGAGGCTAGAATGCTACACCCTTAAGCAGCTCAAGCAATTCTGCAAAAAGTTTAAAGTGTCCATGACCGGGATCTCCAGGAAGGAGGACCTCCAAAAGGCGCTGAGGGCCTGGGTCGAATCAAGGAGTGCCCCTGTGGAGGGGGCTGAGAATGCAGAAGGGCAGCTGGAGGGGCTATTGGGTCTAGGGGCTAGAAGACCACCTTCCCCAGTAGGTAGCAGTGTTTCTGCCAGAGGACTGTCTCCAGAGGAGTTGGAGGACAGGAAAGAGAGTAGGGTGCACGAAATGGAGCTGACCAAACTCAAGCTGAATAAGCAGTTAGAATTCGAAATGCAAACAAGGAAATTAGCCCTAGAGGAAAAGAAAATGCAGTTTGAACATGAGGAAGTTTTGAGGGAGTTGGAATTGAAGGCCAAGAGCTTAGAGATTACTCCCTCTGGTGGCAGTGTACCGCCTGTGCCTGTTGAAGCTAGGGTGTATATTCCCAAAGATGTGGTGAAGGAGTTTTTTAAAAATGACGACATAGGGCAGTGGTTCAAAGCCTATGAGGTAGCCATGTCTTCCCACCGGGTCCCTGAGAAGGATTGGGGAGCGGGGTTGTGGGGACGGTTCCTCAGTGAAGGGCGGGATACCTTGTTGGATTTGCCCTCTGAAGTCTATAATTCGTACAGCCACATGAAGGATGCCTTAATGACTAGATATGGTTTGACCCCTGAGCTTTATAGGCAAAGGTTCAGGAACTGTAGTAAGATTGAAAGCAGTACCTGGGTTGAATATGTGACCTTCTTTTGCAGAGCCTTGGATGGTTGGGTAAAGGGTAGCAAAGCGACTGATTTTCAGGCGCTCTTTGATTTGATTGCCTGGGAGCACTTGTCCGGTAATTGTTTTCCTGAGCTACGCCAGCACCTGATTGATAGTAAGCTGACTAACCCTAGGCAGCTTGCTGAGGAGGCGGACCGCTGGGTGAGTACCCGGGTCCACAAGGGTCACGTGGGAGACTCCGCCAAGGGTGGGCAGGGTCCCCAGCAGAAGAGTGGGGGGGACAAGGGTAAACAGAAGGAGTTCCATAAAGGGCCCCAAAGTAGACCCCCAGGGAACCAAGGGAAAGGTTCCCAGCCTCCCCCTGAGAAGAAGCCAGTGGCCCTGACAGGCCCCCCTGTTCACCAGGGACCACTGGTATGTTACAAGTGTGGCGCCCCTGGCCACAAGGCAAACGATCCTCGTTGCCCTTTGCATGGAAAACCAGCACCCACCAGTGCAGTCCCCCGGCAGTTGGCTAGTGTAGCCCTGGGGGAGGAGTTGGGTGCCCAAGGTGGGGGGATCCCACAGTGTTTTCCCTTGTCTCATTAGGAGACTCTGAGATGGTCCCTAGGACCCCGCTGCCTGAGAACACTAAGAAATACAGGCAGTGGGTGACCATCAATGGCCATAGGGTGGAGGCTCTGAGAGACACAGGAGCCAGTGTGACAGCTGTCAAGTGTCACCTGGTGTCTAAAGAGCAGGTTATCCCTGATGCATTCTATCCGGTTGTTGCCGCTGACAACACAGAGAGTCACTGCAAGGTGGCTCAGGTTCCCTTTGAGTGGGGGGGTCTCGGGTACTCTTCAAGTAGCTGTGAGGCCAGCCATGCCTGTTGACTGTTTGTTAGGGAACGATTTGGAGAGCTCACCTTGGGCTAAGGTGGAGCGGAGTGCGCATTTAGAAATGTTGGGCTTGCCTGATTGGGCATGTGTGACCACCCGGTCAATGGCAGCTAAAGGTGTTCAAGAGGACCTGGAGCCTGAGAGGGAGGCCCAGGTGCCTGCCGGAGAGAGAGGAGGCAGGGGGCGCGGGAAACCGGCCCCCGAGGTTCCCACGGTCCAGGAGGAGGCAGACCCTGAGGGGGATGCCCTGGAGCCTACAGGGGAACAGGTAGCTGAACTGGGGGACCTACCTGAGCTGACCCATTGGCAGCAAGAAGGAGGACCCTCCAGGGAAGAGTTCTGCAAGGAGCAGAACACATGCCCTTCTCTCGTGGGTCTGAGGCAACAGGCCACAGACCAGGCAGCAGGTGATCAGTCTGGATCACATTGGGTTTACTGGGAGAATGGTCTCCTGTATTCAGAGCCTAAGGTTGCTGAGCCTGGGTCAGCCCGTGTGCTGGTGGTACCCCAGCGCTTCAGAGCCTTCCTACTGGGGTTGGCTCATGATGTACCGTTAGCGGGACATCTGGGGCAGGACAAGACCTTTGACAGGCTTGTTACCCATTTCTATTGGCCCCAGATGCGCAGGAGTGCCGCCACTCACTGCAGAACATGCCAGACTTGCCAGGCAAGTGGAAAGAGTGGGAGGAAGCACAAGGCTCCTCTCCAGCCATTCCCTGTGGTCAGCACCCCCTTTGAACGGGTGGGTATTGACATTGTGGGGCCACTGGACCCCAAGACAGCCATGGGCAACAGGTTTATCCTGGTCTTGGTGGACCATGCCACCCGGTACCCTGAAGCCATCCCTCTGAGGACAGTGACGGCCCCCGTGGTGGGACGGGCACTGATGGGAATTTTCTCACGTGTGGGATTCCCTCAAGAGGTGGTGTCTGACAGAGGTACCAACTTCGTGTCCAAGTACATGAAGTCCCTGTGGCAGGAGTGCGGTGTAACTTACAAGTTCACCACTCCTTACCACCCTCAAGGAAATGGTCTGGTTGAGAGATTCAACCGGACCCTCAAGGGCATGATTATGGGTCTGGAAGAACCCATGAGGCGTAAATGGGACGTCCTCTTACCATGCCTGTTGTTTGCATACCGGGAGGTGCCACAGAAATCTCTAGGGTTCAGTCCCTTTGAGCTCCTCTATGGACACCCGGTGCGAGGACCTCTGAGTTTGGTCAAGGAAGGCTGGGAGCAATCTCCCAGGAAACCTCCCCAGGATGTATACAGTTACATGCTGGCCTTCAGGAACCAGACTAGGCGTTTCAGAGAGCTTGCTGAGGCAAATCTGGAAGCCAGCCAGGAGGAGATGAAGCGGTGGTACGACCAGAATGCCACTCTGGTAGAGCTTCAGCCTGGTCAGAAAGTGTGGGTCATGGCCCCTGTGGAGCCCTGTGCGCTCCAGGACAGGTGGACCGGCCCTTTTACGGTGGTGGAGCGCAAGAGTCCAGTTACCTATTTGGTGGACTTGCAGTCTCCCAGGAACCCCTTGCGGGTCCTGCATGTGAACCGCCTGAAGCCCCACTTGGAGAGGTCCCAAGTGGGCATGCTCTTAGCTACAGATGATGGAATGGAGGAGGAGACCGAGCCTCTTCCTGACCTCCTGTCAGCCCGAGAGCAAGATGGATCAGTGGAGGGAGTAAACCTCTCTACCTCCCTGACACCTGAGCAGCAGGGTGACTGTCGCCAACTGTTGGGACAGTTCCCTGACCTGTTCTCCCTGGTTCCCAGTGTCACCCATTGGTGCGTCCATGATGTGGACACTGGGGACAGTCTTCCTGTGAAGCACAAGGCTTACAGGGTGACTGACAGGGTCAGAGCCTGCATCAAGGAGGAGGTCTCCAAGATGTTTGCGCTAGGGGTGATTGAGTCCTCTAACAGCCCTTGGGCCAGCCCCGTGGTCTTGGTTCCAAAAGCTGCCGCGCCTGGTGCCACACCAGAACTCCGGTTCTGTGTGGACTACAGGGGACTCAATTCCGTCACCAGGACTGACGCCCACCCCATCCCCAGAGCTGATGAGCTCATAGATCGGTTAGGGGCTGCGCGGTACCTCAGCACGTTTGACTTAACGTCTGGATACTGGCAGATCGCCTTGACTGATGGGGCCAAAGAGAGGTCAGCATTCTCCACACCAGATGGGCACTACCAGTTCCGGGTGATGCCCTTTGGGATGAAGAATGCCCCTGCCACCTTTCAGAGGTTGGTCAACCAGGTGTTGGTTGGACTGGAGGATTTCAGTGCCGCCTACCTGGATGACATCGCAGTGTTCAGTGCCCGTTGGGAAGAGCATCTGCGCCACCTCTGGGAAGTGTTGATGGCGCTGCGGAGGGCAGGCCTCACAATCAAGGCGAGTAAGTGCCAGATTGGGCAGGGTTCTGTGGTGTACTTGGGACACCAGGTTGGGAGCGGCCAGGTGGCGCCCTCCAACCGAAAATTGATACCATTCTGGCTTGGGAGCCCCCAAGACCCAGACAGAGGTGAGAGCCTTCCTAGGACTCACCGGGTATTACCGGAGATTCGTCAAGGGGTATGGCAGCATTGTTGCCCCCTTGACCGAGCTGACTTCCAAGAAGCAGCCCAGGAAAGTGATTTGGACTGACGCCTGTCAAAAAGCTTTTGACACCTTGAAGACTGCCATGTGCACGGCGCCTGTGCTCCAGGCACCCAACTTCTCCAATGAGTTCATTGTTCAGACCGACGCTTCAGAGCATGGTGTAGGGGCTGTTCTATCACAGATCAATGAGGAGGGCCTAGACCAACCTGTAGCCTTCATCAGTAGGAGGTTACTTCCCGGGAACAGAGATGGAGTGCTATTGAGCGTGAGGCATTTGCTGTGGTCTGGGCACTGAAGAAGCTGAGACCATACCTGTTTGGGACTCACTTCCGGGTTCAGACAGACCACAGGCCCCTCAGATGGTTGATGCAGATGAGGGGTGAGAATCCAAAGCTGTTGAGGTGGTCCATTTCCCTACAGGGGATGGACTTTACGGTGGAACACCGCCCTGGTACAGAACACGCCAATGCTGATGGACTGTCCAGATTTTTCCGCCTTAGCGATGAGAACTCCCTAGGGGTAGGATAGTTCTCCCCACATTTCAGCTGGAGGGGACACGTGTTAGACCTGGCATCCTTGGCGTGGGTCTCCCTTCCATTTTTTCGTAATGCCTCCACTGTTGCCGATATGTTTTTGCTGGACTAGATGCTCATGGGCACTTTGCCGCTGCTAATCAGTGCCAAAGTGCAAGTGCTCCCTATCGTTAATTGATATATGTATTAGTGACTCCATGATTGGATGATTGGTTTACTTGTCAGTCCCTAGTACAGTGCACTCAGTGTGCCCAGGGCTTGTAAATCCAATGCCGCTGGTGGGCTTGCAGCACTGGTTGTGCCACCCACAGAAGCGGCTTGTAAAATGTGTCTCAGGCCTGCCATCGCAGAGCCTGTGTGCAGCCTCGGGCTGCCATGTCGACTTGGTGAGTACACCCACTTACCAGTCCCTAAACCTTCCCTGTACTGCATGTTGGTCACCCCTAAAGTAGGCCCTAGGGCAGGGTGCATTGTAAGTATAAGGTAGGACATGCCCTGGTGTGTGTGGCATGTCCTAATAGTGAATTACAGCCATTTTCGTTCTTCACTATTGCAAGGCTACCTGCTCCCCATAGGCCAGAATGGGCAGACTGACTATTACACCTTATAATCAGAACTGACCCAGGGAACATGGTAGAAAAACGAATTTAGTATGCCTGAACTCAGGATGATAAAATACATCTTTTAGTGAAGTTGGTTTTAACATTCTGTGTTCGAAAATACCACTTTTAGAAAGTGGGTATTTTCTTGCCTAACTATCCAAGCCTGCCTCTGCTAGGTTGTGTATTCCTTGTCTGGAGATTGAGTGACAGGGGCTGGGGGTGGCTACCGGAGACAGGGTGAGTCAGCGCAGGGCTGAATAGAAAGATTTGCATCCAGAGTGGAGGGAGGAGTTGCACCTGGGTCTGAATAGGGCTGTGCCTGCCTTCCACAATGCTGGCTCCACCTCCTGCCGGGCGGCTGAGCACTCTGCCCCACATTCTGAAAGGAAAGAAGGAGTCAGAAAAACAAAGTGCTCCAGAACTGACCAGAACTGGTTTTGGACTAGGCAGAGGCCTCTCTGCCTCCAGAGAACAAAGAGAATCAGGGTATAAGAGGGGCACCCAGACCCCAGGAAGATTAGATCACTTTTGGGAACAAGAAGAAACCTTTACTGAGGAGCGGAACCAAGAAGAAACTGAGGAGAAACTATCCCTAAGCCTGAAGTGCTGCTTGGGGGATTGGCCTGCAGTGGTTTGCCTGACTGCCAAAGAGAGGAGAAAGGAACTTTTGCTTTGCTGTGACTTTCATCAACTTGTGAAGGATCTCCAAGGGCTTGGAAGAGAGCTTGCCCCCTGACCGAAGTCCCAGGACCATTGGACTTCACCCCCTTTGTGAATTGCTGCTGGAAACTCTGTTTCAGTGGCTACAGAGGTAGGGAGCTGTGACCGACTCTCACGACCGACTCGGTGTCCTGCAAGCACCGCATCGAAGCACCGTCTCGCCCTGCAACGCACGGCCCTGGTCTCACCGACTCCGTCAACGAGCCGCTGCCTGCACCGCATCGAGGGACAACGCGTCCTGCAACGCTTCGCTACGCCGAATCGAACTGGTCCGACCGACACGGTCACTGCTGCTGAGTTCGAGTCCTGTGACCGCACCGGAGTTGGGCACCGCTCGCACGCTTTGCGACGCACCGCCCGACTCGCACCGCTGTCCGGACTGATCGACGCCAGCTCCTGAATCCGGCTCCGTCGCCGCACCGCAACCTGCCAGCACCGCATCGAAGCACCGTCTCGCCCTGCAACGCACGGCCCTGGTCTCACCGACTCCGTCTCGACGACGTCAACGAGCCGCTGCCTGCACCGCATCGAGGGACAACGCGTCCTGCAACGCTTCCACTTTTGCATCGCGACGAACAGCCATCCGGCTCGCACGCCCGTGCCTGCCGCTTCAAGTAAAAGGTACTGTGACCGAGTCTGTCTACGCTGTGTTGGCCCGTCTCGACGCGGTCAGCTGGATTTGTTAGACTCTGTTTGTTCTCGACATCGCCGTAGCCGGAGGAGGCTACCGACTCGCACAGAACCTTGAATTAAGCCTTTTTGATCAGAACTAAGTATTCTTAACAGTATTGTGGATTATTTTTGTCGTTTATGGTCTTGTGATAAATCTATATAAAGTATACCTATTTTTATAAATATATAACCTGGGTGGTGTCCATTTGTAGTGTTGTCACTTGATTACTGTATGTGTTCACAAATGCTTTACACACTGCCTCTGAACTAAGCCTGTCTGCTCGTGCCAAGCTACCAAGAGGGTGAGCAGGGGTTATTTCGAGAGTGTACCTACTCTCCCTGACTAGACGCAAGGGTCCCTATTTGGACAAGGGTACATACCTCTGCCAACTAGAGACCCCCAAATCTAACAATCCCTTTCCACCAAAACTTCAAAGGCAAGCCCCTTATGTGTTGGCTCTAGAGATCTAGCCCTCCTTTTTAGGTCTAGCCTAGGCAGCGCGCCTCCGCTGTCTGCAAGACCTGGTGTAATCAGTATACAGAGATTAGTCCCGCCTGCTGCTTGCCATTGGTTCACGCTTATGTTGCTCTTGTTTCCTAGCTCGTTATTTGTTGGTTCTCCTTAGGCATCACTTCCGTTTTATAGAAAGCAGCACCGACCAACTACAGTTTACTTTCGCTACTAGATGTTTAGGGGTTTGGTTTAGGGACTACTTCCTTTATTTGTTGTTAGGGATATTGTATCAGTATGGCGCCTAGCATGGCACCTGCTTTCATGTTTGTGCTTGTTTATCATGGCAGCCGCTTTACGGGCTGCTCCTTTCATGTATGTATTTGTATCATCATGGCGCCTTTTGTGTGTAAATTTAACCTGCATGGAAGCTACACCTAATGTTGTAGCACGGCGCCCACTTAATTTAATATACTGGGCGCCGCGCTTTATATTCTACCATGGCGCCACTTACTTTTATATGCAGGGGTGCCACGCATGATGATGTAGCCCGGCGCCCACTTTCACCATTAAACACGGCGCCCGCTTAATGTAATATGTATAGGTGCCGCACTTCCTGTTGTAACACCGCGCCCGTGGCACGCAGCCCTGCTAAGGAGCAGCAGCCAGCTCCCCTAAACATAGCTGCCAAGGTTTCAGATTGCTATGTGTGACATTTTCATAATTTCAGTGTAATGATGAGTGACATTTCAACGATTATGAGTGACACTTTCTCACGAGTAAATCCAAACAATGAAGTGCTTGGAAAGAGATAATGTCAGAAAGTACACCCTTTTGAGCAATGAGAAGCTCTGAAAACTACGTGAAACTTCTAGAAAACCCCTCAAATGGAAAGTTAAGACTAGGTTTATAACGAACACCAAGTTTCTGCATTTTGCACCAGCCTATCTTATACTGTATGCAATTCCAGTTTAAAACAATGTGCATATCCACAGTGCTTTCTGTCGCAGGCTGGGGCCTCCTAGCACTATAATACAGATGCCGCTG
Organism: Calotriton arnoldi; assembly: GCA_963921515.1. Lineage (NCBI taxonomy): Eukaryota > Metazoa > Chordata > Amphibia > Caudata > Salamandridae > Calotriton > Calotriton arnoldi. The sequence continues at coordinate 95,575 of CAWUFW010010403.1, forward strand.
TTCACCACTGTGCCAACCAGTACTGGACTATGTTTACAAACAAAACATTCATTCAAACCCCTGGCATTTTAGAAAAATAATAAGCCTCTTGTGGAAACTAACTGGAGTAATTGCAGTGACCTAATAAGGTTAAAGCACATGCTGCGGAGATCAGATGAGTGAACTGTACAGTCTGAGACAGATTGCGTGACTCACCTAGGCTGGTAGCACCAAAACTCTAACCAAGCTGTAGAACAAAAGAGCTCTGCGGTGCTCTGTTGATCTACACAGCTTGGTTAGAGTTTTAACACACACAGATACATGCATGTATCAACATGTTAGACATTGGTGGACGAGTTCTCGTTTAGCAGATGTCAGAGGCACCTGAGGAGGAAGCATTGGGGATATACCTGGGGAGGAGATGTGGCCTTGGGGATAGAGCTGCCAACCCTGGAAATAGGTAAGCATTACCAGGTTCAAACAACCAGCCTCAGCGCAATAACCTGTGATTTTGGGCAATTCACTTAATCACCCCATGCCTAAAACATATGTGTAACATGTTCTCGTGCTCATGTAAAGCGCTCTAATACCACCGGCCACGTTTGTGCTATATAAAACTGCAAAAAAAAACTGTAGCCATTTTCATTCTCACCGGGAGGGGATGGTGGATGGAGCTGTCCCCGATGCACAAAAACAAAGCATAAAGCAAAAAGGGTTAGAAGATTGCGAGACATCGGCGGGCCGGGCGTGGGATTGTGGCTGACATACGGGTAAGTGCCCCTCACCAAGGCCAGTAAATGTCCAAAAGCTGAATGCTGTCTTCACTTTTAAATGTATCACACACTTCACGATTGCAGCATGTTTCATGCAGTTCACTAATAAATAAACATAAAAGCAAACCATCACGCCTGAGAATTCCCCAGCTGGCTCGCATAGTTCACAGCCAGCCAGGGCGATGTATTATTTCAAAACTCCCCAACTCAAATCATAATAACTCCGAGCGGTCCGCGCGCACTACCTGGGCAGCCAGTGGCAAAAATCACACTAGCAGACTGTCACAGTGCTACACCAGGCTCTGCTCTGCCAAGTGTCACCGCTGTGGTGCTGTTAAAGTAATCTGTTGGACCGGCAGCCAGGCACCACAGAGTCAGTCACAACAGCTCACCCTCACCGGCCCAAATGTTTACTGGACAGACTGAGACTTGTGAGTTTGTGACAGGTTGCAGGGCAGAGGCAGCTGAAAATGAACTAGCGCTAAGCGCTATTATAACTTATAGAAAGCAGAGTGTTCTTAAAAACAGCAGCAGAGTGAGAGGTACCTCACTCCACCCACTGACTCACTTTACAAACGACGGCCGCCGGGCACGATTCAGACTCTCTGGGTTGGGTCCGGTCGCGGGGATCGTTTTCATTATTTTGGGCAAATGTTACTGCGATGGGAGCAGCGCTGACATTGCCACTGGCTGCAGCCTCCCACAAATTCATTTCATGAACTGCAGCCACCCGCTGGCGCCGCCATTCTCTCTCCTGCCGTCAGTCATCCTGATGTAACGAATCATTAATGGCGCACGAATGGCGGCAGGCTGTCTGACTCAGAGCAGCGCAGCGCCACGGGAATCCCCCAAGATCGATACATTGTAGCAATGCAGGCATGAATTTACCAGCACAGCAGCTCATAGCTCAGTGGCGAGCATACCAAGCCTGCAAGAGCAGGCGCACAGGCCATGCGTCGCCACGTGATGCCATTGCCAGCTGCCACACACGCCAGTTAATGCTGCAGCGCTTCAGCTGGGACACTATGGAGAATGCATCATAGGCGTGACAATGCATTTCAGTGCGGTGATGCGGAGCACAGCACTGAACTGCGTTAGTGTCACACCTGATGCGTGATACTTGGCAGAACTGCCTAAAGAGCAGGGTGAAAGCGGAAGGCTCATTTGCCAGGGCCGCCTGGATAATTGTAACTCAAGAGCACCGGCAAAGATAGCAGCGCAGTTCTGGGCATAAGGGTAGTGCAGGCAGAGGAGCAAACACTGCCTCATAATGCTGGAGGACGCCCGAGGAACCATGCACAGGAAACATCTTCCTGCAGGTAAAGTTCCACTGGTACTCGCTTCAGGTTTATATTTGTATCATCATGGCAGCTGCTTCATGGGCTGCCGCTTTCATGTTTATATATTTCATTATGGCAGCCGCTTCACGGGCTGCTGCTTTCATGTTTATGTTTGTTTCATCATGGCGGCCGCTTCACGGGCCGCCATGCGCATAAATGTAACCTGCGCGGGCACTGCACTTAATGTAGTAGCACAGTGCCCGGTTAATTTAATATGAAGGTGTACCACGCTTGATGATGTAGTTGGAGCCCACTTTCATCATCATTTTTTTTTTTTTTTTTTAATCATGCAACCTGGGCCTCTTAGTGCCTCATTCAAACATGGCACCTGCTTAAATTAATAAATATAGGCGCCGCACTTCCTGTTGTAACACGGCGCCCGTGGCATGCAGCCCTGCTTCGGAGCTGCAGCCAGTTGCCCAGAGAGCTGGGTGAAAGCACAAGGCTCACCTGCCAAGGCCGCCGGATAATCGCAGCTCAAGAGCACCGACAGAGAGAACAGTGCAGCTCGGGGCATAAGGGTAGCACAGGCGGAGGAGCAAAGGTACTGCATAAAGGAGTGCAGGCACCAGCTGATTGATGAGGCTCACACTGCGGCCTCCACTGTTAGCAGGGCCCGGTACCGCCCCCCCCGTCACTCACTTTACATTGCCAGGCATGCTGCATACTCTGTACAGCCACGAGAACACTGCCTCAGGATGCTGGAGGGTGCCCCAAGGAACAAAGGACAAGAAGCAGCTTTCTGCAGGTAAAGTTACACTGGTTGACAAAAAATGAGAGTTGGACACAGACGGTACTGAAGTAAGCAGTAAGCAAACTTCGCACTCGTCTACAGCAACAAATGTTAAAGAGCAGTGTATGCTGGTTCCCATCAGGACACTGTGTGGAAACAGCATCTTTAATATGATGCATTGTTATCTTTACTCATTAACTGTAGTGTTTTGGCAATAGCAGCTGCATTGCATCCTGGTAGTTCATTTTCCCAACGTTTGCACGCACATACTGTAATGCGTCGGAATTGTATTTTGAAATTTTTAGATATGGGCTTTTCAGGAGAATATGTGGAATAAAAAGCTAAAACTAGCGATGAGATCATTACAGGCCCAACGGAACTGCCCATTACTAGCACATGCCTTTATTGCAGTCTCTGTTGGCGTCCCTCTGGAAGTAGCTCAAGTGGCTGTTGTCAGTATTTTTAAGATGGCCACTGCACCTTGTGAGAGATTAGCCTACTCATGCCCCTGACAAAAGGAACGTTTAGTGAAGCAGAGAGAAAAGAGAGTGTCTGTTGTGGCCCCATTGGACACCAGCTTGGATAGTAAGGGTCACTCCCAAGGGCCGCATCCATAATAACACCTGTGAGGCCATTGCAGCCTCACACTATCAGAGGTACTGGGCTGTTAGCGGGTGAGCCCGACTGGCTTAGTGTGTATATTTAGGGTCAGTCCTCTCTAAACACTGAATTCCTGGTGATGTCTAAACAACTGAGCTATGGGAGCAAAGACAAGCTGAGCAAATCCACACACATCTGCGTATCAGCCCACAAAGAAAGCCTATATTTTGCTTGCCACCGTAACAACTTTGGAGCAGTTGAGGACTTGTGACGGTGATCAAACAGAAATGTGAGTAAGGTTAGATGCCAACTGCTTAGCAGAATGAGATAAAAACTCATAATGAAGTATTGCGTGCACTTATTCCTTACATAATTACTCCATTGCAAAGTAAAAAATATAAATAAAACATTACAATTTATAATACCAGTAGCTTTTACTTTTACAAATGCAAGACCTATTGCATTGTAAATGCTTGTTTGTTCTAGTGGGCCAGGTGCAGAGTGAAAAGTGAATTATCAGATGCAGATTCCCCCCACCCATTTCCTCTCCAAGTTATTGGGTCAATATCTGTTGATTGCTCCTTTGTGTGGTAAGGCCTTTGATCCTTCTGCTGGGGAGGAGTGTGATTAATTTGACCCAGTAGGTGGGACAAAGGTCTACCTTCTGATTATGAGCCGAGCCAGAGAAATATGACAAATCCTGAAGTTCTAAAAGATGTTGATGTGTGTTACTGGGAACTGCAAATTCTCGTTGTGCATGTTTTAACCCAGTTTCATACCTTGCTGGACCCTGTAAGCCTAAGAGAGTGAACATGAGCTATGGAGGTCTGGGGTTGAGCAGGACCCTTAGGGCCTTAGGGTGAGCAGGGCACCAGTAGAGTTGAAGCTAAACATAATTGAGTCGCATGGTGAACATGAGTCTTACAGACCTGAAGGTGCTACGGAGCTTCAAAGTGAAAGTGAGCAAGAGCTACAGGGTCTAAGGGAGAGAAGGGAGAACAGGGTGGCTCAAGGTGAGATCAACTCCAATTGCATTTGAAAGTGAGTAAAAACCTCACTGGCTCTGAGAGTGGAGATGGCCATAAAGGTCCTAAATAGAACTAGGTAGTTTTGGAACCAACTGATGATGAGCAAGAACCTCTGTGAGCAAGATTCATGGGGCCCGGAGGATGAGCGAAACTCTCCAGAACTGAGGGTTAGTGTGATTTTCTGGGGTCCTGTTGGTCAGTGGAAATTGAGAATCCCTAAGGATAAGCAAGAGATTTAGGGCTTGATGGCAGATAGGGCAATCGTGGATTTAAAGCAGGGGCGTAGCTTCAGGGGGGGGTTTGGAGTGTTACACCTCCCTAATAAATGTATTATGTAGTAAATAGTTGTTTAAAGGAGCTATAAGTCAGGTATGGTGAGGTGTTTGTCGGATTTCACTTGCAATTTTTACGTACACACGCAGACAAATAAGCACACACACACTCTTGTCTCTGTTTTAAAGGTCTTAAAAAACAATTTTACAAAATATTGAGTTTTAAGCACCCCTCACAATCGGAGCACCTCTACCTTCGTTCTACTCATTAAGCCACTGCTGTGCTTCTTATATAATGTATTTTAACCAGAGTGATTTTTGACAGTGGTGTAGCAAGGGGGTGGGGGATTTTTGGGGGCGGCCTCCACCCCGGCACCCCACCCCCGTTCTTTTACGCAGCCGCCAGGTGGCAAAAGCAGTGACCGCCATGTGTGGCACAAGGGCTAGCTACGCCACTGATTGTTGGGAAATATGAAGCTCACCCCCCCAATCTTACTGACCAAGCTACGCCCCTGAATTCAGTGTGAGCAAGGGCTGAGGGACCAAAGAGGGAGCAGCAGTTTCAGGGACTTAAGTTTGAGGTGAAGATTTAAAACCTGAAGATTAGTGTCAGGAGGCCTCTGGGGGAGTTGCAGTGGAAAAATGGCATGTCCAGTCTTGACCAATTTTACTCACCCGTCAAGCTTTTAAACACTTAATTTCAAATGAATTTATCTCCAAATTAGTCTCCTCATACAAGTAATATTTTGCACAAAGTCACATCTGCAAAGACGAGTAACCTTTTTTTTGGGTGCCTCGGCCTATTTTCGGTCCCAATCCAACCCTGGTGCTGTCTCAGTGCCAGTGGAGCCCCACTGTAAGATTAGTGGTGCTGCTGATGTGGGCCAGTGCTGGCTCACTGGAAAAGTAGCAGCCTTGTGAGATGTACCAACAATTTCCCATTGTAAGCATGGCAGTGTGGCTGAGACACGTCAGTTCTGCCCCTGAGCAAGCACAGTAGGTCTCCTGACAACGACTAGCACTCTCCCACTGTAAGAGTGAAAGACCAGTTGAGAAAGGGCAGTACTTGTTTTTAGCGACTAGTTAAAAATGTGATTTTCAATTAGTGCAAATAAAGTTCTGAAACGTATCAATCAATGCATCTATCTGCATTGCCATTCAGTGCCAATGTCGCTGTAATACTGCTGCTTAATTTGTTAAAGAATAAGTGGGAGCCCTACGTTTTGGTCATAAATAATCCCACAGCTTTTGCTATAGAATGTCTGGGGTGCCTAAAACCAAAGCTACATATTCTTGATTTCACCTCATGCCTCTTTCATTCCCCATCAGACACTGGCCCGTCTCACTCGTGCATGTTTTTCATCCCCGCTTTCTCATTTTGTTTCTGGTTTTCTATCTTTCTGTTTCCACTGTTTTACCCCTTTTGTGTTTTTCTCTCTTATGCTTGGTTCAAAATCTGGCCCGGAAACATAAGTGCCAGTGGGTCTCACCTGCTCAAATTAAGCACTGCTGACACAGCTTCCGTTCTGTTACAACCATTTGGCATCCAGGATAAAGCTGAAAACTAAGGGGCATATGCACTAGGACTTAACACCGCCGTAGCGTCAATTTTGTGATGTTACGGCAGCTATTTTTTTATCGCCATATTTACAAGTTGGCGCTAACCTCAGTTAGCGGCAGTTTTCTGGCCAAAACTTGCATTTTTAAGATTGCCACTTCTGTTAGCGGGAGTTAACGAAAATGAGATGCAAGGTAGGCGTTCCCGTCCAAAAACTGCCACTAACCCCACTTCGCGATATTTACAAGGAATTCCTTATATGGTGCAAAACCAAAAAAACTGCCTCTAACTGCAGTTAGAGGCAGATTTTTAAGACCAGAAAATAGCTGGTCTTAAAATTGGTGCAAACATTTGGGGCCTCATTTCAGAAGGTTTTGGTGCTGGACAGCGCTGCAAGGAATGTTGCTGTGCTGCCCTGCGACAAAACTACAGGGCAGGAATGCGCACCATCAATAAGATAGGGCGCATTCCTGGGCCTCATTCATGAAAAGTGTTGCATCGCTGCGACAAAACAGCGTTGCAACACTTTTCACTACGCCCTTCTTGTGACACCTTGGATGCGCTGTATTCACTCGATCCACGCGATCTTCGTTTAGTTCCGGGTAAGTATCCATTAGAGTCAGGTTAAATTAGCTTGTTACGATCCTGTTTACGCTGTATCTAATGCTGGCATCTCCTTTGATAGATCGTGAAGCTGGCACTAACAGACTTCCTTGGAAATTGGTAAGCGGAATCTCGCATGTATTTGCGTAATACTTGGTGTACCAATGAAGTACAAGTACACAAGCTGGCGTTTATTTTTTGTTTAGCTTGTGAGGACAGTAATCCAGTCCTCATGACAGCTGTAAATGCAATCTTGAGTGCACCCTGCTGTTGTGTAGCCTTTAAGTCAGGCTCTGTCAGCGCTTTCAATTGGCGTCGATTATAAGACTTTATCAAAAGTGCCTTTCAAACCGCATTACCCACGATACCGGAGAATGCACCGGTAAATGTAATCTCGAGTGCACCCTGTTGTTGTGTAGTGTTAGACTTGGCATCTTTTGGCGTGTTTCCCCTGAGTTTTTGCTTTCTGACCTCCCGGTTTTGACTCTGTTTTTGCTGGCGTAATGTTTCTGCGCACTTTTCGCACTGCTGATCAGTGGGAAAGTGCAGGTGCTCCTGTGGTAAAGTGTGTTATGGATTGATGTTTTCACGATTGGATATTTGATTTGCATGTCAGTCCCTAGTAAAGTGCACTACGGGTGCCGGGGCTTGTGAATCAAATGCTACTCAGGGGCCTGCAGCACTGGTTGTGCCACCCCCGTGAGTAGCCCTGAAAACGGTAACTCAGACCTGCCATTGCAGAGTCTGCGCGCAGTTGGTAACTGCCATGTCGACTTGGCCAGTGCACACACTGGCCGGTCCCTAACCTTCCCTTTTCTTACATGTCAGACACCCCTCAGGAAGGCCCAAGGTACCCCTGTGGGCAGGGTGCAGTGTATGTGAAAGGTGGGACATGCCCTGGTGTGTGTGGCATGTCCTGATAGTGAATTACAGCCAATTTCGTTTTTCACTATTGCAAGGCTACCAGTTCCCCATAGGATAGAATGGGAGGTTTGTTTATAACATCTTATAAACATAACTGGCCCAGGGAATTCGGGAAGAAAATAGAATTTAGTATGCCTGAACTCAGAATCTAAAGATGCATCTTTTAGTGAAGGTGATTTTTACATTCTGTGTTTGAAAATACCACTTTTAGAAAGTAGGTATTTTCTTGCTCAGTCATCCCGTGTGCCTCTGCTGGAATGTGGATTGCCTGTCTGGGTTTTGGATGACAGAAGGCTGGGGGACCGGAGGGGCTCCAGATAGTCTAGGTAGGTCAGGAAAGGGCTGAACAGACCTGGGCTGCGATGGGGGAAGGGGGAGGAGATTTCCTTGCACCTCAAAGGGCCTGGTCTGCCTCTGACAATGCCGTCTCCACCTCCTGCCAGGAAATCACACCAGAGAAGGCAGAACTGGTTCTGGCCGGGCACAGACACCCTCTGCCTGAAAGATCAAAGGATTTTTGGATACAAATACTGGGGCCCAGACCCCTGAACTTTAGAACTATTTTGAATCAAGAAGACTGCCAAGAAGAAGAGCTGGAGAAGCTGTGAGGAGGAACTACCACTTTGCTGTGTGCTTTGCTGTGTTGGCCTGCAGTGGCTGCTTCTGTCTTGGGCAGTGAAAGGCCTGGACTGGACTTTCTGCAATCTACTTTTGTGAGTTTCTCCAAGGGCTTGAGGTAGAGCTTGTCCCCTGTTCAAGAAGTCTCAGGAACAGCAAAGACTTCAAGTTCTTCTGCCCTCAGCACTGGGGACTGTGTGTTTTGTGCTGCAACAGAAGAAAAGCAACTTGACGACGTCGACAACAACGCTGCCGACTCCGTGTCCCAAAGGCACAGCAGAGGGCACCGCCGCAACGCCGCACCGCGACCCTGGTCTCACCGACGATGCCTGCTCATGCCGCCACTGAGCCGCTGCTCGCACCGCGACCTGTGGGCACCGCACTCCGCACCGCCTCGCTTCACGACGACGCCTTGGTATCCGCGACGATGCCGCTCCACGCCGAAATCTATGCCGCTGCTTGCACCGTGGTTCGAGGGCACCGCTCGTAAAGTTACACGACGCACCGCCCTCATCCCGCTCTGAGCCTTGGCCTACCGACGCCGGTGCCATCGACTCCAATTCGTCAGCCGACGACAGCGCTTCAGCAACGACGACGCCGCTGCTTGCACCGTGACCTGCCAGCACCGTGACGAGCACCGCCTTCATCTCGCACCGCGACCCTGGTCTCACCGACGACGCCATCCGATGCCGCCACCGAGCCGCTGCTTGCACCGCGACCTGAGGGCTCCGCACGCTGCACCGCTGCACTTCGCACCGCAGCACCCGACGCCAGTGCTCCTGACTCCATCAGAGAGGAGATCGGCCTGCAACGCATGTGACTTCGAGGGCCCCGACGACTCCTGCACCGACCTCCGGAACCAACGCCTGCGGACGCCGTGTTTTCGGAAGCTCAACGAGAGGTCATCAACGCCCTGTATTTCTAAAAGGTACTGTTTGCGGGTCTTCCCGACACCGTAGCTGGCCCGCGACGCCGCGGTCAGCCAGAACTGTTTGGATTTGTTTGCTCACGACGGCGTGATAGCCCCGGGCGGAGCTTTCGACATCAATGAACTGTGTTTCAAGCGTATTTTGATAGTTGAAGATTTTTGAGTACTGTATTGTGGATTTTTATTGTTTTTGGTCTTGTCTTAAGTATATAAAAATATTGGATATTTTTCTAAACTGGTGTGGTGTCCTTTTGGAGTGCTTACACTGTATTATTGTTGGTTATGTGCAAATGCTTTACACACTGCCTCTAAGATAAGCCTGACTGCTCGTGCCAAGCTACCAAGGGAGTGAGCAGGGGTTATTTTAGGAGTGTAACTCCCTTACCCTGACTAGGAAGAAGGGTCTCTATTTGGACAGAGGTGCAAGCCCTTGCCAACTAGAGACCCCCATTTCTAACATTGGTTGTCAGCGGTGAGGATAGGACTTGCGTTTGCACTTGACTTACAGTGATTGGTGTGCACTACTACCATATCGCAGACCATTACGTACCACAAACTAGCCCGTTTTTCTTTTTGGCCGATTTTTTGTGGTCTTGCCAGATGAACTTTCTACTTCGCCATGCCATAATCAATAGCATCATCCGTTGCATCCATGGACATTGCCTTTGAGGAGGATAGGTTGGAGCTCTACACTGTTAGAGAATTGAAATCCATTTGCAAAAACCTAAAAGTCCAAGTCAGAGACCTCACTAGGAAAGACGAGCTACAAAAGGCGCTGAGGGCCTGGGTAGCAGCCAGAGACGCAAGTGGGCAATCTGGTGATCTTAATGGAGAGGCGGAGGAGCCTAGTCCTAGGGTGGATGTGCTGTTGGGAGGGGGGGAAACCTCCCGGCCAGGCAGCAGTGGCCTGTCCCCAGAGGAGCTGGAGGACAGACGGGAAGCAAGGAAAGTAGCCACAGAACTAGAGAAGATCAGGTTAGTCATGGAAGAAAAGAGAATGGTATTAGACTACGAAATCAGAATGAAGGAGCTGTATCGAGAGAAAAGAACCAGCTCAGATGGTGGCAGCAACTCGTCAAGGCAGGCAGACAGAATCGTGCACATCCCCAAGAATGTAGGCAAGGAGTTCAAGAATGGGGACGACATACAAAGGTGGTTCCAGGGGTACGAGGCCCCAATCCATATGAATGGGGTCCCTGAAGAGAATTGGTGAGCAGGATTGTGGCCACTCTTCCCCAAAGAAGCGAGGGATACTTTAATAGCTTTGGGTAAGGGGTATCACCTCACCTATCCAGACATGAAGGATGCCCTCCTCACCAGTTTAGGTCCAGTAAGAAGTCCGATGCCAACACATGGTTGGAATGTGTGGATGTGTTTTGCCGATCGTTGGATGGCTGGGTAAAGGGCAGTAATGTGACAGATTATCAGGGGCTGTACAATTTGATTGCATGGGAGCACCTGTCCAGTCTATGTTTTGCAGATCTGCAACAGCACCTAGTTGATAGTAAGCTGACTGACCCCAGGAAGCTTGTTATGGAGGCGGACCACTGGGTGAGTACCAGGGTCCACAAGAAAGTGTTTGGGGGAGACTCAGCCAAAGGTGGGCAGGGTCCCCAGCAGAAAGGTGGGGGGGACAAGGGTAAAACACAGGAGTTCTCTAAAGGGCCCCAAAATAACACCCATGGTAAAGGTTCCCATCCCCCCGGAGATAAGAAGCAAGGGGTCTCGACAGGAAAACCTGCTGAGACTGGCCCCGCAAATATTTTGCATGTGACCAGGTGGGGCACATGAAGGAGGACCCCAGGTGCTCCAAAGGAGCACAGCCACCCACCAGTGGGCAGTCCAAGGTGTTGGCTAGTGTAGCGCTTGGGGAGGAGGAGGAGTCCCAACAGGAGGGTGGGGACCCCGCAGAAATGTCCCTCGTCTCACTAGGGGACAGTGAGATGGTCCCAGGGGCCCAGGTGCCCCCTAACACAAAGAAATACAGCACCTGGGTGACCATCAATGGGAAAAGGGTAGAGGCTCTCAGGGATACTGGAGCCAGTGTGACCTCAGTTCGGTGTCACCTGGTCTCTGAGAGGCAGGTAGTCCCCGGGGCATTCCACCAAGTAATTGCAGTCGACAATTCCAAGCACCAGTGTCTGGTGGCGCAGGTTCCCTTCGAGTGGGTGGGGGCTCAGGTCCTTTGAGGGTGGTTGTGAACCCTTCCATGCCTGTCGATTGTCTGCTCGGTAACGACCTGGAGCAGTCCTTGTGGAAGGATGTTGAGCTCAGGTCCCACTTGGAGATGCTTGGGTTGCCAGAGTGGGCATGCGTGTCTACTCGGTCAATGGCGGCCAGAGAGGGTGATCAGAGGGACCCGGAGCCTGAAACAGTGGCCCCGGTTCCTGCCAAGAGAAAGGGCCGGGGGTGCGGAAAACCGGCCCCCGAAGTTCCCACGGCCCGGGAGGAGGCGGACCTTGAGGGAGACACCCCGGTGCCTACGGGGGATCAGGTAGCCAAACTGGGGGACATCTCTGAGCTGACCCATTGGCAGCAAGAAGGGGGTCCCACCAGGGAGGAGTTCTGCCAGGAGCAGAAGGAGTGCCCTTCTCTGGAGGGTCTGCGGCGGCAGGCCGCAGCCCAGGCGACTGGTGATCAGTCCGGGTCACATTGGATCTACTGGGAGAATGACCTCCTGTACAGCGAGCCTAAGGTCGCGGAACCTGGGTCAGCCCGTGTGCTGGTGGTACCCCAGTGCTTCCGGACCTTCCTACTGGGTCTGGCTCATGATGTGCCTTTGGCAGGACATTTGGGGCAGGACAAGACTTTTGACAGGCTTGTCACCCACTTCTTCTGGCCTCAAATGCGAAGGCAGTCGGATGTGCATTGTCGTTCTTGCCAAACGTGCCAGGCAAGTGGCAAGAGTGGGAGGAAGGTCAAAGCTCCTCTCCAATCATTCCCCATTGTTGGGACACCCTTTGAAAGGGTAGGGATGGACATTGTAGGGCCACTGGATCCCAAGACCGCCATGGGCAACAGGTTCATCCTGGTCTTGGTGGACCATGCCACCCGGTACCCGGAGGCAGTCCCTCTCAGGACAACGACGGCGCCAGTGGTGGGCCGGGCGTTAATGGGGATCTTTTCCCACGTGGGGTTCCCCAGAGAGGTGGTTTCCGACCGGGGGACCAATTTCATATCAAAGTATATGACAACCCTGTGGAAGGAGTGTAGTGTTACTTACAAGTTCACCACCCCTTACCACCCCCAAGGTAACGGCCTGGTAGAAAGGTTCAACCAGACCTTGAAGGGCATGATCAAGGGTCTCACCGAACCCATGAGGCGTAAGTGGGACGTCCTCTTACCGTGACTTCTCTTTGCGTACAGGGAGGTACCCCAGAGGTCTCTCGGGTTCAGTCCCTTTGAGCTTCTGTACGGTCACCCCGTGCGAGGACCTCTAAGCTTGGTGAAGGAAGGCTGGGAGGCCGCCCCCAGGAAGGCGCCCCAGGATGTGTTTAGCTACATGCTGGCCTTCCGAAACCAAACTGCCCGCTCCAGGAAACTCGCTCAGGCGAACCTCGAGGCCAGCCAGGAAGAAATGAAGAAGTGGTATGACCAGAATGCCACTCTGGTCTAGTTTCAACCTGGACAAAAAGTGTGGGTCATGGCCCCAGTGGAACCTTGTGCCTTGCAGGACAAGTGGACTGGGCCCTTTGAGGTGGTGGAGCGCAAAAGTGAGGTCACCTACCTGGTGGATTTGCAGGCTCCCCGGAACCCTTTACGGGTCCTCCACGTGAACCGCCTCAAGCCCCACTTCGAGAGGTCTGAAGTGAGCATGCTCTTAGCGACGGACGACGGGGAGGAAGCGGAGAGTGAGCCTCTCCCGGACCTCCTGTCTGCCCAAGAGGGGGATGGGTCGGTGGATGGTGTGATCCTCTCCCCGACCCTGACCGCTGAGCAACAGAGCGAGTGTCGCCAGTTGCTTGGGCAGTATACCCCCTGTTCTCCTTGACCCCAGGTGTTACTCACTGGTGTACCCACAATATGGACACCGGTGACAGCCCCCCTGTGAAACATAAGATTTACAGGTTGGCTGACCGGGTCAAGGCCAGCATCAAAGAGGAGGTCTCGAAGATGTTGGTGTTAGGGGTGGTTGAGCCGTCCAGCAGCCCATGGGCCAGCCCAGTGGTCTTGGTCCGGAAGGCTACAGCACCCGGGGCCACACCAGAACTGTGGTTCTGTGTGGACTACCGGGGGCTCAATGCCGTCACTCGGACTGACGCACACCCCATCCCCCGAGCTGATGAGCTCATCAATCGGTTGGGAGCTACCAAATTCCTTAGTACGTTTGATTTAACGTCGGGGTACTGGCAGATTGCTCTAACCGAGGGGGCCAAGGAAAGATCCGCATTCTCAACCCCGGAAGGACATTACCAGTTCCGTGTGATGCCCTTCGGGTTGAAGAATGCCCCTGCCACCTTTCAGAGGTTGGTCAACCAGGTGTTGGCCGGGCTGGAGGAATTCAGCGCCGCATGCCTGGACGACATTGCGGTGTTCAGTTCCAGTTGGGACGAACACCTGCAGCACCTCAGGGAAGTGTTGAAGGCGCTGCAGAAGGCAGGCCTCATGATTAAGGCCAGTAAGTGCCAGATCGGGCAGGGTTCGGTGGTGTACTTGGGACACCAGGTAGGGAGCGGCCAGGTGGCGCCCCTACAACCCAAGATTGACACCATTCTGGCTTGGGAGCCCCCAATACCCAGACAGAGGTGAGGGCCTTCTTAGGACTCACCGGGTACTACTGGAGGTTTGTTAAGGGATATGGCACTATTGTTGCCCCCTTAACTGAGCTGACTTCCAATAAGCAGCCAAAAAAGGTGATCTGGATTGAGTCCTGCCAGAAGGCATTTGATGCCCTGAAGGCCGCCATGTGCACGGCCCCCGTGCTCAAGGCACCCGACTTCTCGGAGGAATTTGTCGTGCAGACCGACGCGTCAGAGCATGGAGTGGGAGCAGTGCTCTCACAACTGAACGAAGAGGGCCTAGACCAGCCGGTAGTCTTCCTTAGCCGGAGACTACTCCCCAGGGAGCAGAGGTGGAGTGCCATAGAAAGGGAGGCTTTCGCTGTGGTCTGGGCGCTGAAGAAGCTGAGACCGTACCTGTTTGGGACTCACTTCCAGGTTCAGACCGACCACAGGCCCCTCAGATGGTTAATGCAGATGAGGGGGGAGAATCCAAAACTGCTGAGGTGGTCCATCTCCCTACAGGGAATGGACTTTACGGTGGAACACCGCCCTGGCACAGAGCACGCCAACGCAGATGGCCTGTCCAGGTTCTTCCGCCTTAGTGAAGAGAACTCCCAGGCGAGTGGGTAGTTCTCCCTACTTTCAGGTGGAGGGGACATGTGTTAGACTTGGCATCTTTTGGCGTCTTTCTGCTGAGTTTTTGCTTTCTGACCTCCCGGTTTTGACTCTGTTTTTGCGGCCGTAATGTTTCTGCGCACTTTTCGCACTGCTGATCAGTGGGAAAGTGCAGGTGCTCCTGTGGTAAAGTGTGTTATGGATTGATGTTTTCACGATTGGATATTTGATTTGCGTTTCAATCCCTAGTAAAGTGCACTACAGGTGGCGGGGCTTGTGAATCAAATGCTACTCGGGGGCCTGCAGCACTGGTTGTGCCACCACCGTGAGTAGCCCTGAAAACGGTAACTAAGACCTGCCATTGCAGAGTCTGCGCGCAGTTGGTAACTGCCATGTCGACTTGGTCAGTGCACACACTGGCCGGTCCCTAACCTTCCCTTTTCTTACATGTCAGACACCCTCAGGTAGGCCCAAGGTACCCCTGTGGGCAGGGTGCAGTGTATGTGAAAGGTGGGACATGCCCTGGTGTGTGTGGCATGTCCTGACAGTGAATTACAGCCAATTTCGTTTTTCACTATTGCAAGGCTACCAGTTCCCCATAGGATAGAATGGGAGGTTTGTTTATAACATCTTATAAACATAACTGGCCCAGGGAATTCGGTAAGAAAATAGAATTTAGTATGCCTGAACTCAGAATCTAAAGATGCATCTTTTAGTGAAGGTGATTTTTACATTCTGTATTTGAAAATACCACTTTTAGAAAGTAGGTATTTTCTTGCTCAGTCATCCCGTGTGCCTCTGCTCCAATGTGGATTGCCTGTCTGGGTTTTGGATGACAGAAGGCTGGGGGGGCGGAGGGGCTCCAGATAGTCTAGGTAGGTCCGGAAAGGGCTGAACAGACCCTGGCTGCGATGGGGGAAGGGGTAGGAGATTTCCTTGCACCTCAAAGGGCCTGGTCTTCCTCTGACAATGCCGTCTCCACCTCCTGCCAGGAAATCATACCAGAGAAGGCAGAACTGATTCTGGCCGGGCACAGACACCCTCTGCCTGAAAGATCAAAGGATTTTTGGATACAAATACTGGGGCCCAGACCCCTGAACTTTAGAACTCTTTTGAATCAAGAAGACTGCCAAGAAGAAGAGCCGGAGAAGCTGTGAGGAGGAACTACCACTTTGCTGTGTGCTTTGCTGTGTTGGCCTGCAGTGGCTGCTTCTGTCTTGGGCAGTGAAAGGCCTGTACTGGACTTTCTGCAATCTGCTTTTGTGAGTTTCTCCAAGGGCTTGAGGTAGAGCTTGCCCCCTGTTCAAGAAGTCTCAGGAACAGCAAAGACTTCAAGTTCTTCTGCCCTCAGCACTGGGGACTGTGTGTTTTGTGCTGCAACAGAAGAAAAGCAACTCGACGACGTCGACGACGCCGCTGCCGACTCCGTGTCCCGAAGGCACCGCAGAGGGCACCACCGCAATGCCGCACCGCGTCCCTGGTCTCACCGATGACGCCTGCTGATGCCACCACCGAGCCGCTGCTCGCACCGTGACCTGTGGGCACCGCACTCCGCACCGCTTCACGACGACGCCTTGGCACCGCAGAGGGCACCGCCGCAATGCCGCACCGCGACCCTGGTCTCACTGACGATGCCTGCTGACGCCGCCACCGAGCCGCTGCTCGCACCGTGACCTGTGGGCACCGCACTCCGCACCGCCTCGCTTCACGACGACGCCTTGGTATCCCCGACGACGCCGCTCCACACCGAAATCTACGCCGCTGCTTGCACCGTGGTTCGAGGGCACCGCTCGTAAACATGACGCACCGCCCTCATCCTGCACCGCAGCCTTGGCCTACCGACGCTGGCGCCATCGACTCCAGTTCGTCAGCTGACGACAGCGCTTCAGCAACGATGACGCCGCTGCTTGCACCGTGACCTGCCAGCACCGTGACGAGCACTGCCTTCATCTCGCACCGCGACCCTGGTCTCACCGACGACGCCATCTGACGCCGCCACCGAGCCGCTGCTCGCACCGTGACCTGAGGGCACCGCACGCCGCACCACTGCACTTCGTACCACAGCACCCGACGCCTGCTGACGCCAGCGCTCCTGACTCCATCAGAGAGGAGATCGACCTGCAACGCATGTGACTTCGAGGGCCCCGACGACTCCTGCACCGACCTCCGGAACCGACGCCTGCAGACGCCGTGTTTTCGGAAGCTCAACGAGTGGTCATCGACGCCCTGCATTTCTAAAAGGTACTGTTTGCGGGTCTTCCCGACACCGTAGCTGGCCCGCGACGCCGCGGTCAGCCAGAACTGTTTGGATTTGTTAGCTCACGACGCCGTGATAGCCCCGGACGGAGCTATCGACATCAAGGAACTGTGTTTCAAGCGTATTTTGATAATTGAAGATTTTTGACTACTGTATTGTGGATTTTTATCGTTTTTGGTCTTGTCTTAAGTATATAAAAATATTGGATATTTTTCTAAACTGGTGTGGTGTCCTTTTGTAGTGCTTACACTGTATTATTGTTGGTTATGTGCAAATGCTTTACACACTGCCTCTAAGATAAGCCTGACTGCTCGTGCCAAGCTACCAAGGGGGTGAGCAGGGGTTATTTTAGGAGTGTAACTCCCTTACCCTGACTAGGAAGAAGGGTCTCTATTTGGACAGAGGTGCAAGCCCTTGCCAACTAGAGACCCCCATTTCTAACATTGGTTGTCAGCGGTGAGGATAGGACTTGCGATTGCACAATTGACTTACAGTGATTGGTGTGCACTACTACCATATCGCAGACCATTACGTACCACATACTAGCCCGTTTTTCTTTTTGGCTGATTTTTTGTGGTCTTGCCAGGTGAACTTTCTACTTCGCCATGCCGTAATCAATAGCATCATCCGTTGCATCCATGGACATTGCCTTTGAGGAGGATAGGTTGGAGCTCTACACTGTTAGAGAATTGAAATCCATTTGCAAAAACCTAAAAGTCCAAGTCAGAGGCCTCACTAGGAAAGACGAGCTACAAAAGGCGCTGAGGGCCTGGGTAGCAGCCAGAGACGCAATTGGGCAATCTGGTGATCTTAATGGAGAGGCGGAGGAGCCTAGTCCTAGGGTGGATGTGCTGTTGGGAGGGGGGGAAACCTCCCGGCCAGGCAGCAGTGGCCTGTCCCCAGAGGAGCTGGAGGACAGACGGGAAGCAAGGAAAGTAGCCACAGAACTAGAGAAGATCAGGTTAGTCATGGAAGAAAAGAGAATGGTATTAGACTACGAAATCAGAATGAAGGAGCTGTATCGAGAGAAAAGAACCAGCTCAGATGGTGGCAGCAACTCGTCAAGGCAGGCAGACAGAATCGTGCACATCCCCAAGAATGTAGGCAAGGAGTTCAAGAATGGGGACGACATACAAAGGTGGTTCCAGGGGTACGAGGCCCCAATCCATATGAATGGGGTCCCTGAAGAGAATTGGTGAGCAGGATTGTGGCCACTCTTCCCCAAAGAAGCGAGGGATACTTTAATAGCTTTGGGTAAGGGGTATCACCTCACCTATCCAGACATGAAGGATGCCCTCCTCACCAGTTTAGGTCTTACTCCTGAAAAGTACAGGGACCAGTTTAGGTCCAGTAAGAAGTCCAATGCCAACACATGGTTGGAATGTGTGGATGTGTTTTGCCGATCGTTGGATGGCTGGGTAAAGGGCAGTAATGTGACAGATTATCAGGGGCTCTACAATTTGATTGCATGGGAGCACCTGTCCAGTCTATGTTTTGCAGATCTGCGCCAGCACCTAGTTGATAGTAAGCTGACTGACCCCAGGAAGCTTGCTATGGAGGCGGACTGCTGGGTGAGTACCAGGGTCCACAAGAAAGCGTTTGGGGGAGACTCAGCCAAAGGTGGGCAGGGTCCCCAGCAGAAAGGTGGGGGGGACAAGGGTAAAACACATGAGTTCTCTAAAGGGCCCCAAAATAACACCCAGGGTAAAGGTTCCCATCCCCCCGGAGATAAGAAGCAAGGGGTCTCGACAGGAAAACCCGCTGAGACCGGCCCCCGCAAATGTTTTGCATGTGACCAGGTGGGGCACATGAAGGGGGACCCCAAGTGCTCCAAAGGAGCACAGCCACCCACTAGTGGGCAGTCCAAGGTGTTGGCTAGTGTAGCGCTTGGGAAGGAGGAGGAGTCCCAACAGGAGGGTGGGGACCCCGCAGAAATGTCCCTCGTCTCACTAGGAGAGAGTGAGATGGTCCCAGGGGCCCAGGTGCCCCTAACACAAAGAAATACAGCACCTGGGTGACCATCAATGGGAAAAGGGTAGAGGCTCTCAGGGATACTGGAGCCAGTGTGACCTCAGTTCGGTGTCACCTGGTCTCTGAGAGGCAGGTAGTCCCCGGGGCATTCCACCAAGTAATTGCAGTCGACAATTCCGAGCGCCAGTGTCTGGTGGCGCAGGTTCCCTTCGAGTGGGGGGGGTCTCAGGTCCTTTGAGGGTGGTTGTGAGCCCTTCCATGCCTGTCGATTGTCTGCTCGGTAACGACCTGGAGCAGTCCTTGTGGAAGGATGTTGAGCTCAGGTCCCACTTGGAGATGCTTGGGTTGCCAGAGTGGGCATGCGTGTCGACTCGGTCAATGGTGGCCAGAGAGGGTGATCAGGGGGACCCGGAGCCTGAAACAGTGGCCCCGGTCCCTGCCAAGAGAAAGGGCCGGGGGTGCGGAAAACCGGCCCCCGAAGTGCCCACGGCCCGGGAGGAGGCGGACCTTGAGGGGGACGCCCCGGTGCCTACGGGGGATCAGGTAGCCGAACTGGGGGACATCTCTGAGCTGACACATTGGCAGCAAGAAGGGGGTCCCACCAGGGAGGAGTTCTGCCAGGAGCAGAAGGAGTGCCCTTCTATGGGGGGTCCCTATTTGGACAGAGGTGTAAGCCCTTGCCAACTAGAGACCCCCATTTCTAACATGTAGCCTTTAAGTTAGGCTTTGGCAGCGCTTTTTAACTGGGGTCGCTTATAAGACTTTATCAACAGTGCCCTTCAAACTGGATTACCCACGATACCGGAGAATGCAATCTTGTGTGCACCCCGGTCCTTGTGTAGCCTTTTAGAAAGGTTCATGTGGCGCCTTGAATTGGCGTTCTTTTGGACTTTGTATATAGCGCCCCTGTAAGTTTACTGAAGGCTACCCATAACAGCAAGCGCTAACTACATCCACAGCTGTTCCTTTTCTCTTCTGATTACGGCAACTTGAAATTACGACTATTGACTTCTTTCTTTTTCATGTCATTACTAATATAGATTAATGTAAGCAGTGGCAGCAATATCACATCAAGATTGCGCCTGCACAATAAAGGATTGGTAAGCTAAAATCGATGCATCTCCTTTTTTAATAAAAAATTACAGTATTCTAGACATGACATAGTCATAGACTACAGCATACTGAAAATGGCCCTTTCCCTTTTTATTCATGGATACAACCATATGTTGCGGGGAATTATTATTTTTTGTTAAATAACCTCGGGAATTCGGGGCTCTTTCTCTTATTGAATGTGGCCTTTTAAATTAGTCTAAACTGACTCATTCTTCTACAAGTCAAGGAACTGTGGACGTGACATGGTGAAAGTCTATAATGCATGGCTTTTCATCATACATGCATATAATTGTGTGCTGTAGGATGTTTTGGCTAAAATACACTTGAGTGTTTGCAGTTCCTCTTTCTCATTTAATTAGTGTTAACTCAGGAACGCAATTTCTATTAGTTTAACTTGATGAATATTTGCAAGATATAGCTGCAATAGGAAATACTATGAGACTAAGGGGGTCATTAAGATGGCGGGCGGACTTTAGTCCGCCCGCCATCCCAGTGGTAAAGGGGACCGGCCGCCTGCCATGCAGCGGTCCCGCACCCCTGATTAGGATGCGACCACCACCCTGGCGGTCGCATTCCGCAGTTTAACATTGCGGCGGGTGCTGCTTACAGCAACACCCGCCGCAATGTCAAATTGACATGTTGTGCATTTCCGTGCACAACGTGGCAGGCACCGCGCGGTGCCTGCCACCTTGTGCATGGAAATGGAGGGGGTACCATGCGTACCCCCCAAGTGCACTCCCCACCCTCCCAGGGGCCCGCAATGGGCCCCCAAAGCAATTCCCCACCAGCCTTTCCATGACGGCATCGCCGCCATGGAAAGGCCTTTAACCGCACGCATACTAATATGGATGGCGGTGCCTGCTAGGCACAGCCAACATATTAGGGGCCAAGTCCGCCCAGCCGGCAATCGGAACGATTGCCGACCGGCAGAAAAGCGGCGGACGCAGTTTGCGTCCGCCGCGATACCCCTCGCCATGGCGAGGGGTATTACTCGTTACGATGGCGTAACGGTCGCCGCCGCCGGCTAGGCTGGGGCGAACGTTACGACATCGTAATGACCCCCTAAGTGCAGGGATAGGTCCCGTAATATAATTCATCGTTGATCTCATAAATGAGATGTTTAACTTTTTCAATGACCGCATATAATTAGTTATGAATTTAAAACAGTGTTTTTGTCCACAGTGCTGATCTCTACTTCAGCCTACTGGACAGGCTCCTCCGGTGTCAGTGACCTGGAATTGTTTTTAAGTTGTTGTCTTCCATTTGGTACACATTCAGCATCTAACCATACATAAGTAAGTTAGTCTAGATGTACCTTTCATTCTTTTGGTGGTGGTGTGATAAGCACGCTTCTTTTTCCAACATTTCTTTGGTTCAGGTTATACCCACATTGAATGGCTTTCTCTCTTTTTTCCTTTAAAGATCTTATCTGGGCTAAAGTTTCAGTCCCCTTATATGATCCTTTCCAAAGACAGGCCATTTCCTTTTTTGGCACACAGGTTCGTTTTCTTTTTTCTAAATTTTGTCAATTTTGGCGATGTAAGTAATTGCAAATTATGTCTATACAGGGGACTATTATGACATCACATTCTTCGTCCTGAAGATGGTCTGATGGACAGATTTGCCAAGAAAGACTGAAACATCGACATACTCATCTATTTCCTTTAGTATTTGTTTCATGTCTAGGATTTGTCTTTTGTTATATATCGATCCAAATCCTATTGTTTATTATTTGGAATAGGTGTTCGCACTTATGATTTGAAGGTCTATTTTGTGCATAACATCAATACCCTCAATCATAGTGTTTTGTTGTAAACCTTATGTACCCCTTCATGATTTGTCTATATTAAATTTGTTTACAGTTTGAAAAGTACACTCCTGTGTTGCGATATTGTGTTCCATTTTTTTTTTTTTTACAGATTCATTGTACTTTGAAGTGATGCATTTATATTCAGATTGATCAATAGTCAGTCACCAATAGGGACTTGACAAATAACTAATTGTTTATAACCATTCAAACTGAGTTTGTTGAACAAAATCCCTTGAAGGCACAGTTACCTACTACCAATTGTTCTGCCCAAGCCTCCAAGGGTATATTGGGTTTCCCACTTTCTTGTCACTGTATTCACTGTACATCGCTCCATGTCGTAATTAATTATAGATACGTCTGGAATCCTGACGTATCTGTCAGCGCTAAAGTCACGCATTGCTGCAGTTGTGTCACAAGCATGACCCAACTCCAGCTCTGCATGGGGCCAGCCTATCCCTGTGGCA
Source organism: Calotriton arnoldi (assembly GCA_963921515.1). Lineage (NCBI taxonomy): Eukaryota > Metazoa > Chordata > Amphibia > Caudata > Salamandridae > Calotriton > Calotriton arnoldi. The sequence goes on from CAWUFW010010403.1 coordinate 117,882, forward strand.
CTGCGTCACTCTTACGCCTGCCATGAGGCAGGCGTGAGGTACTGACGCAGTGGCGTCCTAGAATTGTCGCAGTGAAATCTGATGGATTTCACTGTGCCACTCCTATGAGGCTTTGTTGCGTGGGAATGCCCACCCTGCATACATCATACCTGATGCAGGTATAATGTGGCACAGGGCTTCACAAGGTCACGCATATGCCTAGATGCGTCACTTTGCAAATACGGCGCAACGTGGTGCAAGAATCACGCTGCAAGTACATGAAGAAAATGATGCACTGGCGTGGTGAAACTGTCAGAAGGGGCTCATGAATAAGCCCCCCTGTCTTTTTCCCCTACCTTGGCGCACAATGGCTGCAATGCGCCAAGGTAGGCACCCTTGCACCATGGTGCAAGGGTGACTACGTTGCAGAGTTGATTGATGTTGTGGCTCCATCACTTCTCGAGACGTCTGCAGGGCGTCTGGACTAGTGGAGGGCGGGAGTGAACCAGTTGGCCTTTTTGGAGTGTTGTTTGCCTGGTCTTTTCTTGAGGGGTGACAGGGTGTCGGCATAGTTGGAGATCCATCAGTGGAGGCTGCGCGCTGTGGTGTTGTCGTCTGTAAGCGTTGGTGGAATGGTGGTGCTGAGGGAGTTGACGAGAAGTTCTTTGGTGGCCTTGATCCAGCTGCGAGGGGGGGCGATGATGGCGGTGGTGTACGGTGAAAAAAATCCTTCATCACTGGAAGGGCAACTCATGTGAGCACTCCGGCATGAAAGAATCGCTTTAAAAGTTAAATCTCCATTACTTGTATTTCACTGTGGTTTATTTACATCATGTTCCAATAGTGAAAAAAATCCATTCATTTATTCAAAAATGTATATTTTCATTCTTCATTGCAATCAGATGTTGAACATTTATTGCTGATTCACAGGAATATAAACACAAATCCCCGATGCATTTCGGGACCAGCCCTTCTTCAGGGGGTTCTCCCTGTAAACAAAATAGGGTACTCTTAGTGATCCTAGAGCTGAATGCACCAAAACAAAGTAATAATCTATTAAGACAGTGTGTCAAAAGGAAAGTAGATATGTGGTGCACACTGTGACTCCTGAAAGGTCATAATGAATAGTGGGCAGATGACGAGCCTTTGTGAAAAAGATACCATACACACACACATGTTGAAAATAGTGTGCTCTGTGCTTAGGCAAAAAGAATTCAAACAGAGTGTGTACTATCAGAAGTATAGCTGTGCGATAGCCGACTTATGGTGATCCGACGTGCTCAAAAACGTGCCTAAAATAAAAACCACTCATTCGAGGCTAACGGCCGTTTGTGAAAAAGCGTGCTCAGAACTGTGCCTAAAAATAAAAGTTGCTCGATGAGAGTTAACCCAGGTAACGCTGTGTGCATTTACAAAAATGAACAACCATTAAGACGAGGAACGGGATTGTGCATCGTGCGATGGTAATGAAACAGTACGCGTGATAACGTGCAAACATGCCAGATAACAAAGTGGCTGCGATTCCGTGAGGTGAACATGTTTACCTGTGAAATGCTCAAAATTAAGTGTGCTCCGTTCTAATGCTCGCAGCGTGGATTCTGTTCGAACGCGATGCCCCGGAAGTAAATAGAGAAAGAAACCGGAAATGAACTACACGAGTACGGAAGAAACTAAAAACGGACTGTAAAAAGGAATAAACTCTAGTGTGTCGCAATGCGAGCATGTATGCCAAGCGTGGTGCAATAAAGTTTTCAATCACTAGTATAGTCGATTCCCTGTACCCAAAAACAAGTGCAAGTGTAAGGGTGCCGGAGGGCATAAAAAAGGTAATATCAAGGTAGAGAAACATCTGCGTTCTTGCCTAAATCAGGGTTAGTGTGAGTTGGAAAAAAATAAAAAATAAATGAAATAGGTCTCATACTCTAAAACAGGATTTACCAATGTGGTAGTGGAAAAAACATTATACTAGCAAGAGAATTATACAACGATGCGCATTAACAGTACACAATTAACAAATTGTGAAATTATAAGTGACAACTGAGTTCTACACAGTCATTTAGCCCTTTAGGGCTTAGTGAGTTCAATTTATGGATCCAATACAGTTCACGTTGCAACAAGAACTTCTTATTGTCTCTGCCTTCTTTTATTGCGACTTGTTCCAAAATCATGTAACGTAATTGGGTGTGTACCGTGGACATGGTGAAGACCTGATGTATACAATGATGGTCGGTACAGGAGAGTCCGGTGGTGTGGCTGTAGTTGAAGTTCCCGCTGGAGAAGACGTGCTCGAGCGTGTGTCCGGCTATGTGGGTTGGTGCGGTGACTAGCTGCTTGAGTCCGATGTTGGCGAGGTTCTCCAGGAGGGGGGTGGTGTTCTGGTCACTGGGTTTGTCCAGGTGGAACTTGAGGTCTCCGAGTAGGATGTAGTTGGTGGATGGGAGAGCCTGGGATGCAATGAGGTCTACAATGGCATCGATGAATGGGGATCCATGGCCCGGGGGGCCTCTAGATGAGGGTGCCGCAGAGGATGGTGTTGGGGTTGGTCCGGATCTGGAAGTGGAGGTGTTCCATGGTCACCGTTGGTCATTAGAGTGCGTGGTCAGTCGGAGTGTGCTTTTGTAGTCGATGGCAATGCCTCCTCCTGGACGGTCAGGGTGGTCCTTGTAGGTGATTTAGTAGCCGTCAGGGATGGCGATGATGATGTCCGGTCCGGAGCAGAGGTTGGTCCAGGTTTCCGTGAAGAAGGTGATGTCTGAAGAGGTGGCGTCGAGGAAGTCCCAGATTTCAGTTGCGTGTTTGTGGAGGGACCACTCGTTGAGGAGGATGCAGTTGAGCCGGTCGGGTGCGCTGTCGGTCGGCTGGGCGGCAGGAGGCATTGGTGTGCTGATGTGTCAGAAGGTGTGTTTGTAGTTTTGACAGGCGCAGGGTTCAAGAGAATTCTACAGTGCTGCTAGATGGCAGGTGGTGTGGCATCCAGGGTTGATGGCGAGGAGGGTGCTGGCGTCGTAGCGGTGGAGTGTCCGAGAGAAAGGGTCCTTGGTGCTGGGCGCGGTCCAAGGGCGGACCGACACGGACGGACTTGCCTATGGCTTGCCTTTGACACACCATTGGTACGCCTGCTGCGCATGGCCGCACAACGCCCTCCATTGAGTAGTGCTGCGGGGGGGACTGGACATCTGGGATGCGGGAAAAGCGGGAAAGGACACTGGAGGGGGCGGGGACGTGGGGGGTGAGCGGGGGTTGTAAATATTTTTTCAAATAATTCTTACCACGAGGCTGGCTCCCGCGTCTTCTGTGATCCTGCTCTCCTGAGTCTGCTTCCAGGAACAGGAAGCAGGCAGCCAGGCTCCCTCCCCTAAGCCAATCACAACACTGCAATGCGGCATTGTGATTGTTCTTGAGCGCCGTGACAAGGCGTTCAGCCAGGGACTGGAGGGGTGGGCATGTTCTCCATGCAGGCTGTAATGCAGCCTGCATTGCGAACAGGGAAGTGCACAAGACTGCTTTGGTCAGCCTGAGAGGGCCGACCAAACAGTCATTGTGCACTTGAGTGGGCATACCACTCCACCCCTGCCCTGCTCCGTGAGTACAGCAGCCCTACCCACCCTCCCGCCCGCAAAGGAAACATAGCATGAGTACATCAGAAAGTTATCATCATGTTATTATTTTTCCTCTTCTTTCACTGCTTGAAAGCAGTGGGGCGACGCTCTTCCGCCATAACAGATGAGCCGCCACTGGGGCTGCGTCACCCACAGGTGCTAGGCCTGGGCGACTCAACGCCCGGGCCTTCTCTGCTACGTGTCCCACCTTCCCCTCACCTGGTCATTGACACCGTGGCGCAATCTGCTGCACTCTCTTCAAATCTGTGACTCAGCCAACAGGAGCCTCAGCCAGGTGGGATTTCACGAGCCTGGGTACAGCAGTCGCCGCCAAGTCTGCTGGGGAACCTCCCAATGCAGGTGATGCAACAGGGCCCCCTTAGGCGTGAAGTTGCAGCGCTCCCGCCACACAAGTTCGGCGCAGCTAGGGGCCTCACCCTCCACAGCGTCCGGCCTGCGCAACATCATCCGGCCTGTGATGCAGAGAGGCACCGCCCACCATTGGTAATCTCCTCCATGCACCCCGGTGTGTGGTGGATCGTATTATGCGATGCAGACCTCCCTACGTTGGTGCGCAGGAGCGCCTCTACCGTTCACAGCTCCAAGGGGTGCAAGGTGGTCTTCTCACACAGGTCAGCAACGTATCTCCATGCGACCTGGCAGACTTCACCACCAGGTAAGGTCGATTGCCACGCCCCAATGTCTACCGCCACGGCTCAGTGACTCCACAGCACCTACGCATCCTACTCCGGGTCACAGACGCAGGCCCAACAAGGCCTCCAGGCCTTGGGGACTGTCCGTGCTTTCAAGGTATTGGTGGCTCGGTGTTGCAAGGAGTGCGCAATGAAATGTGATGCATCACTGGTTTTGCACAGCGATGCGCCTCTTCTCAAAGATGTAGCCATGAATTTACTCTTCCACTGGGACTCTGGCTGGTCATCCTGGCTGTTGGGGGCTTGGGGGGTTGTTGATCTGTGCTGCACTTGGCCCTGGCTGCTCCATTCTGCATTCCATTGGTTTTATTTCCTATTTTTCATTGGAGGTGGACTAATAGACTATTTTTGCCTCTAGAGGCAAAAAAGGTCACGATGGGCTGACTAACATGAGTTTTTTTTGCAGCTAATGGGCCTTTCATCAGTTTTTGCCCGCTAACGTCAGAATTTGTATCGCCTTCACGCTTGTGTTACCGGCAGTTTTCACCGCGGCTACCTGAAACTATCGCCATGTAACGACGCATTGTAAATACATCGCTAACAGGGCAATAGTTTTCGGCGATAGGCCACGTTAGGAAAACTGCCGCTAACTACCGCTAATGCTAGTTAGCTGCAGTTCTTGTACATATGCCCCAAAATGCCATACCTGCTTACTCCAAACATTTTGTCACGTTTTAGTGCCAGGGGGCACTTTCTATGCACTTTGTAAATCTGCTATAACATTTAGATATTGATGCAGTAGGAAATAATCATTGCATAGATAATGCATGTACAATTTTGTGACACTGTTTTTCACCTTGTGACGGCAGCACAGTTATAGCCACCCAACGGACTCCATATTACTTTTAGTGCTGGCTTAGGGGGTACACCAAAGTATACTACCACCCATGGAAGACAGCGACTCTGGCAGCACCACACCAGGCTCATGGTTAGGGACAGCTTTCTGATGTGCAAGGACACAGATCTTGGAACATGTACTCCTCGGAAAAGAAAATACTGACTCTTTCTTAAAAATCTATTTAGTGCCCCATAACTGGGTGGTTTTATAGGCCCTTTAGTGTGTACTGTTTAGTTAATCTTATGTAATACACAAATGAGGTGATATCATAATCCCCTCTATGCTGCGCTGACGAAGAATTGGGTATTTGCATTTCTTTTCCCCCGTCTTTAGCACATCCTGGGATCCTCAATCCAGGGAACATCAGGAACCCATCCCTTGGCACAAGAGATTGGCCATCAAGAGCTGTCATATGGAGTCAACACCGGAGCATTGTTAAACCATAGAAGAGGCTGATTCTTTCAAGAAACAGTGACTTATATTAACCTTGGAGAGTATTGGTACTTCTTCTAGGCCTGGCTGGTTTGGAGTCTACTGAGGGACTTTTTTGCATTACTCAAACAAGGAAGGACGTAAGAGATGAAATGACAGTGGGAGAAACTGGGCAGATGTTCTGGCCCTAACCTTCTGTCCTACCTGGCTCTAAGGTTCCCAAACAGGGGCGACATTACTGGCGCATGCGCTTATCTTCTCAGCCCTTTACCGAAAGACCAAGGCTGGGAAAAGGCTACCAATGGAAGGGAGGAAGAAAAGGCGCTATATAGCCTGGTATAATGATTGAAGTGTAGGTCGGAGAAGGATGAGTAGGGAAGGCCAAGACCACAATGGCCATTCCAGTGGTCACCTTGGATTGGTGTGGTGAACTAAAAAGCACCAATACCTTTGTACAGTGAAATTACAACAAACAGGGCGCTAACAATATCCAAAAGAATTTTCATTTACATTACACCGCCACACCATCATCACAGGGCAGTGAGGGCAGGGACATCTTAAGGATTTTGGGGGACCTGGGCCAAACATATTTTGGGGGCCCCTGTTCGGAACAACTTTGAATTTATGATCCAATTTGACTTTTTTCATGTCCTCTTTGGGCTGGTCGCTGACACTGCACCTCAGACTGGTTCAAATTTGTGGTGATAACAAGGGTGGAATTCTTAGATAGCATGGACTGTAATGATGTTAATGACATTAGGATAGAATTTGGGGAGAGGCTGGGAAGTGTTGAAACTGAAGGGAGGGCTTGAAGGTCTGCTGTAGATGTTACTAAATTATACTAATAAATATTATGGAAGTTAAAGGTGAGCAGACATCATCTTTACAAAATATTCTAAATGTGTTTCCATCTAATATTTAGGCATAGTGATCTGCGGTTTCAAGATTGTAATATAGCAGCAGTCAACTATTTTTATTGCAAATAATCTCTTTGGCCCACTGCCATTTCTTATATGTAAAGGTCCTGTTTTGATCTTAAAGGATTTTTTTTTAATGGATGTTGCTTGGTGTTGAAAAACAAACACATTTCTCTGCAAAATGTCTGTAATAGACTCCCACACACTACTCATATGAAAAATACATTAAAGGAAAATGGTATTGAGAAAAATGCCTCATCATTCAAGTTCACCAGGACTGTATGGCGAGCAGAGCCGTATTTATCAGGGCCCCCCCTGAAAGGCTGGGGCCCTGGGCCGGAGCCCACTTTGCCCATGCCTTAAAACGTCTCTGATTGTGAGGGCACCCCCAGATCTCCAAGCTGGGGTGTAGTGTGATGGACTAGAATGGACTATCTTTATTACACTTAACCGGTGAGTTAGCCAAATAGGATCACTTGAAACAAACCAACACTGCAAACTCACTAAACGCGCTCCATTGTTAAATGAAAACCCAGGGCTGTAAAAGTATGGTCATCATTATGTCGTTGGTGACTTTACCACTAGGGATCATGAATCAGCGGGGACGATATGCATTCCAATGTAAAATATTTGCTGTGCCATCGATTACCTAATAATAATAATTACTTTGGTATATTACTTCAGACCACAGTTTTTGCGGTTTGTGAGCACAAATAAAAGGTGCTACTGTCACGTAATGTAATTGTCATCCATTTCTGTGGACCTCGGATAATAGAAAGATTGATCTAGCACTTGTGACCTGTTGCTCACAACAGATGTCAGCAGTGAGCACTTAACTTAATGGGCCATTCTGCTGGCACACCTCATATACATGACACAAAGCTCTCCTGTCTTCCATACCCATACATGATTGCCACATCCAGGCCAGGATTTTCTTTGTATTCTGCGACTGATAGGTGAAGCCCACTAGACTTAAGCAAAAGCAATGACCAAATTATGCATTAAGAAAAAGCAATGCAGTGTAATATGACATTTTATTAATAGTATTTCTTCATTAGTTTGTCATGTTTACACATGTTAACGGTCTGGCCAAAGGTTTCTCCTCCTTAGTACAGTTTAAAACAAAAATATAGCAATAGGTCTCTGAAAGTTGACCAGTCAATCTTTGCCTTTTACTGTGCAGAAACAAGTGTCACTACTGTGTTTTAGTAACTTTTGATCCATTTGAGATAAAAACTAAATTTTAATTTCTTTTGTTAATATCTGCAAATTATGCAGCAGATGGTGGATTATGTGGCAAATGTGGCACATCCATAATTATGCAAAAAATGCCACAGGCTCTCCAATGTCACTGCTTGTAGTCCTCATTTCATAGTGGGCTAAACAACACTACAAGTACTAGAACAGAAAGAAGAAACCTGGACCAGTTGACCAACTCAAAAGCCCCGGCCCATGCAGGTAAGAGCGGTGGGGCTGGGTGAGGGTTTTTTTCGACGGACGATGACGAGGGAAAATTAATTATTCATTTAATTTTCCCTCGTCATCGTCTGTCGAAATCCCCCACCCACCTGGCTCCAATGCCCCACCGCTCGTACCTGCATGGGCCGCGGCTTCAACTCAAGTATGAGCTGCAAAATCTTCAAGCTCTGTCGTACAAAGGGTACACAGTTCCTGCAGAGTGATTTGGCGACGCACAGTTTGTGAGCAGTGTGGAGTCACTGATGGTGGTGAATGCCCCCTTCTGTGGTACTTACAGGGGCCGATTCCGATTCGGGCCGGAAATCTCTCCGACCGAGCCGGACCCGGAGAGATTTCCGACTGAATCAGACCCGTGCAGCCCGACCGAATGAGTACGATGCGTCCGTATGCTATCGGACTCGAGTCGGTCGGACTCCCATTGAAGTCAATGGGACCCGGTCGTACAACGCGTACGCGGGCTCCCATTGCCTCAATGGGTGCGAGGCGAACAAGGGCACCCCCTACAGCGGGTACGCGGCAAAGCGACTCACGCCGTACACGCACAGGTAGGGGGGACACATGGGTCCCCCCTGTGTGCGACTCGCGTGGCTACTGCGTACAGGGGTCCGACACGGACCCCGAGTACATCTCCGACTGCTCTTTCGAGCCGGGCGGCGCGTGTCGGTCGGACTGCTCGCGACGCGCATCGTACTTACCCGGCCGGGGAACGTCTCCATTGCGCGGTGCGAGTCGACCCGGGAACGAGTCGGTCGGAGCGGTTGGGATGCCCGAACGAGTCGGTCGGCGATTTCGCATCGTACTCGCTCGTCGGGATGCGCGTACGAATCGGTCGGGAAATAGGGCTCTGAATCGGATCTGGTTATGCCGAATCCGATTCGGAGCCCTACCGGCCGAGATCGGAATCGGCCCCACAGTGTGTGAGCAGCACTCTCAGCTCTGGTTCATTTTTTGCATTCTGGTACTTCCAGTGCTAGGTTTAGCATTTAGAAAAAAATAAAACAAAGACCCTAAAAAGAAGCAAGAGAACAGATCTGGATAAGTTACTCCCACCTGACATGATACAACTTTACGTAGTGGGGCCCGTGTAATTCAAGTCGCTCTTTCTCACATTGCCAATATTTTATCAAATTTATGAGGAAAGCTTAGGGGAAATAGATTCAATAGAGACAGTCCAACATTACCCATATGCCAGAGGAATCGTTTAATTCCCTTAATACGTCAATGGAATAGTAATGCATCACTGGTAAACTCTTAGGGGCCGATTCCGATCTCGGCCGGTAGGGCTCCGAATCGGATTCGGCTTAACCGGATCCGATTCGGAGCCCTATTTCCCGACCGATTCGTACGCGCGTCCGGGTGAGCGAGTACGATGCGAAATCGCCGACTGACTCGTCCGGGCGTCCCGACCGCTCCGACCGACTCGTTCCCGGGTCTAACCGCACCGACCGACTCGCTCGGACTCGACTCGCACCGCGCAATGGAGACGTTCCCCGGCCGGGTAAGTACGATGCGCGCCGCGAGCAGTCCGACCGAGCCGCGCACTCCGGCTCCAAAGAGCAGTCGGAGCAGTACTTTGGGGGTCCGTGTCAAACCCCCCTGTACGCGTAGCCGCGCGAGTCGCACACAGGGGGAACCCATGGGTCCCCCCCTACACGTGCATGTACGGCGCGACCCGCATCGACGCGAACACGCTGTAGGGGGCGCCCTTGTTCGCGTCGTGCCCATTGAGTCAATGGGAGCCCGTGTACGCGTCGTACGACTGGCTCCCATTGACTTCAATGGGAGTCCGACCGAATCGAGTCCGATAGCATACGTGCGCATCGTACTCGTTCGGTCGGACTGCTAGAGTCCGATTCGGTCGGAAATCTCTCCGGGTCCGGCTCGGTCGGAGAGATTTCCGGCCCGAATCGGAATCGGCCCCTTATTTGTGAAAAAATGCCATGAGCCGTATCGTTCATACATTTTGACCAGTAGCAAGAGCTAATCTATTGGTAGGGCTGCCACCTAGCTTCACGGGCACTGCTTTTCCATGTATGAGCTTTCATTCCACAACTAGCGTTTTGCTAGATGAAGGCATGGGTTGCTTCCATTGAATCCATTGAAATGACACATATCACAACAATGATTTATAACAGAAAAGGCCAGGACTGGAAACACTGTAGCCTGATGTTTCAGAGGTAGCTCGTATATTTACTTGGCAGGGCTTTAAAAAGTTACTTTTGAACTAAAATTTGCCTAGCAAAAAAAAAATCTGCTGCAGTTCAAAATTACTGGCTATGCCATTGTCATGACGCATTAGTCACCAGGTACTGAGTCCTTGAGAGGTGTTTCTAAAAGTTTGTTTGACTTTCTGTGTTACATGTATCTCCTTTTCCTGAGTCCAAAGAGAAGAGTAGGGGCTCCTGGTGGGAGTGCTACCGGGTGGTGACATGGGGCGGGGGGTAGTAAACACCGGAATACGGATGAATGCAGGTAAGTAGACAATTAAATCAATAAAACGAATTTTGTTGCACGCGCTGCATCGCATTTGGCGGTGCAGCGCACGCAACGAAATTCGTTTTATTGATTTACTTGTCTACTTACCTGCATTCATCCTTATTCCGGTGTTTACTACCCCTACCCTGCCCCTCCCCACGTCACCGCCCGGTAGCACTCCCACCAGGAGCCGCTACTGAAAGAGAATGCTAGTTCAGTGCTTCTCAACCTGGGGTCGGTAGACCCCTCACAAAGCCTACTTAGGGGGTCCGTGACTGCTTAAAAAAATTAAGTAATTGCAGATAAATAAACCGTATATGCATAGAAAGCTAAATTGAACAAATTTAAAACACTTTGTAAATGTGCTGGAATTTGAAATTGTAGACTTAAAATTAAGTTGGTATCTTTATCTTGATTTGTGGTAGCAGAGCAAGTGCAGCAAACAGAGTCTATTATCAACAAATTGATAGCCTTAATTAAAACACTGGTACGCGCAGACAAAAAGAGACCATGCATCAGAAGCAAACCATACAAAATGACATACTGCTGACTAGTGTATCACTTCATCCTTTAGACATACAACCACATTTTGAAAAGCTCCAACCTTCAAATTAAAAGTTTTATTTTTACATTAGTTTTTATTTGTAAAGAAAATAAAAGGTTTCATAATGTGTGTATTTCTTTGATGCATTCTTGTTTCTGTACTTTGGTGTATTGTTTTGAGGTTCAAATCATATAAATTGCTTAGGTGGTGGTCCCTGGTTTCAAGTAGTAAATCGGTGGGGGTCCACAGAAGTCAAAAGATTAGGAACCGCTCTGCTAGTGCATTTTTTGGTGGAACAGTCAATCATGAGAGCCTTGTCATGCTGAGCTTCAGGTAATTTTAACCATATGGTTATAAACAGTGGTTCCCTATTTCTTAGGGTCTTACTATGAGCTTGGCAGTGGGGGAGAGGGACCGTCCAGCTCCTGCACAGCCAAACCTGTGTAGGAACCACCTGCCAGATCAGGAGTTTTCTCCTGGTCTGGTGGCCGGTTCTTTGGCATTTCCAGGGTGGTGCCTATGAAGGTATAGAGACAGAATATCGGGTTGGAAATGTCGACTTGCACTAATATCGAGTTGGAAATATCGAGACACAGAAATATTGACAGCAAGAATATCGTGGTCAAGAATATCGAATTTAAGGTAAGAAATATCGTTTTTAAAAATATCGAAGTCATTAATATCGTTTGCAAAAATATAGTTGTTGAAAATATCGTTTTTTTAGTTAGTGTTGTGTATTTTAGTATGTATTTTAAATGTATGTACTCAATTTTTTTGTCTAAGTATTGCTTTTGTTTTTTAATATATGTATTACATTTTTAGAAGTTATTAATTTTATTTTAATTACATTTAGCGTTTTAGTTCCGTAGCGGGTTGTGGGTTTATAGGGGAATAGGGTGGGAAGTAATTTAATTATAATAATTTAAAAATTAAATATTAATTTGTATTTATTAGTATTGATTTAATTTAGGTTTTATAGTGTTAATTGTGGGAATTAATTTATTATGAATGAATTGATAATTGGCTGTTAATTTTTATTAATTAATTAATTGGTAAATATGTTAATTGTATAATTTGTTTTGGAGCGGGTTGTGGGCTTATAGGGGGATAGGGTGGGAAGTAATTTGATTATAATTAAATTATTATTTTTTATTAATTAATATTTATTTATGTAATATTTTATACTGTTCATTGTGGGAATTAATTTATTAATAATTATTTATTAATTAGTTGTTGATTATTATTAATTAATTGGTAATTATGTTAATTGAGGCATTTTTTAGGAGCAGGTTGTGGGTTTATAGGGGAATAGGGTGGGAAGTAATTTAATTATAATTACATTATTATTTTTTATTAATTAATATTTATTTATTTAATATTTTATACTGTTAATTGTGGGAATTAATTTATTATTAATTATGTATTAATTGGTTGTTAATTATTATTAATTAATTGGTAATTATGTTAATTGTGTCTTTTTTTTAGGAGCGGGTTGTGGGTTGATAGGGGAGTAGGGTGGGAAGTATTTGATTTGAATACATTTATTAATATTTTTTATATAATATTCATTTAATTTTATTTTATAGTGTTAATTGTGGGAATACATTTATTAATAATTATTTAACATTTGCTTGTTAATTGTTATTAATTAATTAATTGTTAATTAATTATGTTAATTGTGTCATGTTTTTAGAAATGGGTGGTGGGGTTTATAGGGGAATAGGGTGGGAGGTAATCTATTTATAATTAATTAATTATTTGTTAATTAATGCTAATTCATTCATTAAAATTTAAATATGGGAATTGTGCAATTAATTTGATGCGTGAGTTGTGGGGTTTAAAGTGGTAAATGGTGGGAAGTAATTTTTTTTTAAATTAATTAATGATTTGTGGTTAATTGATATTAATTTATTAATGTAAAATTAGTTATGGAAATTGTATAATTATTTTTAGGTGTGTGTTGTGGTGTTTATTGCAGTAGAGGGTGGAAAGTAATTTAGTTTAAATTAATTAATAATTACTTGATCATTAATATTCATTTATTTCTTGATAAATATTTTTGGTAATTGTTTATTTTTATTTTGTTTGTGTATTTTGGTTCTATAGTGGTAACGTTTGGTCAGTACATTAATTTTTATCTGTTATAATATGTTTCTATGTTTTGTAATTTTTAAAATTTTTATATTTGTTTTGTTTTGTTGTTTTTTATTATCTTTTGTATTGTAGTTGATATTTTGTTTGCTTTTAAATTTGAATTGTCTTCAGTGGGAATAGTAATTTTTACCCCTCCGCTATCCAACACTTTCCCTACTGTTGCACTCACTGGAGTGGGAATAGTATTTTTTTCCCCTCTGCTATCCAACACTTTCCCTACTGTTGCACTAGCTGGAGTGGGATTAGTAATTTTTACTCCTTTACTATCCAACATATTCCCTACTGTTGCACTCGTTGGAGTGGAAATAGTACTTTTTACCCCTCCGCTATCCAGCACTTTTCCTACTGTTGCACTCGCTGGAGTGGGAATAGTATTTTTTCCCCTCCGCTATCCAACACTTTCCCTACTGTTGCACTCATTGGAGTGGGAATAGTAAATTATTCCCCTTCGCTATCCAACACTTTCCCTACTATTGCATTCACTGGGGTGGGAATACTAATTTTTACCTCTCCGCTATCCAACACTTTCCCTACTGTTGCATTTGCTGGAGTTGGAATAGTAAATTTTAACCCTTTGCTATCCAACACTTTCCCTACTGTTGCACTCGCTGGAGTGGGAATAGTAATTTATACCCCTCCGCTATCCAACATTTTCCCTACTGTTGCACTCACTGGAGTGGGAATAGTAATTTTATCCCCTCCGCTATCCAACACTTTCACTACTGTTGCACTTGCTGGAGTGGGAATACTAATTTTTACCCCTCTGCTATCCAACACTTTCCCTACTGTTGCTCTCGCAGTAGTGGGAATAGTATTTTTTTCCCCTTTGCTATCCAACACTTTCCCTACTGTTGCACATGCTGGAGTGGTTATAGTAATTTTATCCCCTCCGCTATCCAACACTTTCCCTACTATTGCATTCACTGGAGTGGGAATACTAATTTTTACCTCTCCGGTATCCAACACTTTCCTTACTGTTGCATTCGCTGGAGTTGGAATAGTAAATTTTAACCCTTCGCTATCCAACACTTTCCCTACTGTTGCACTCGCTGGAGTGGGAATAGTAATTCTTTTCCCTCTGCTATCCAACACTTTCCCTACTGTTGCACTCATTGGAGTGGGAATAGTAAATTACTCCCCTTCGCTATCCAACACTTTCCCTACTATTGCATTCACTGGAGTGGGAATACTAATTTTTACCTCTCCACTATCCAACACTTTCCCTACTGTTGCATTCGCTGGTGTTGGAATAGTAAATTTTAACCCTTCGCTATCCAACACTTTCCCTACTGTTGCACTTGCTGGAGTGGGAATAGTAATTTGTACCCCCTCCGCTCTCCAACACTTTCTCTACTGTTGCACTCAATGTAGTGCAAAATGTAGGTTTAAAAAATATTAAATATTTTAATATTTTAATTTATAATATAATTTTTTTTAATTAATTTTATGTTACAAGTGTGTATATATGTATATATATATATTTATTTATAATTTTATATATTTATAACATTTTAAAATTAATTAAAATTATTATTTATTAATTGATTTTAAGTAAATATATATACATTACATTTTATATATGTATGTTTATTTTTTAAATTACATTTATTACTTATAATTGTTAAAATTTACAAATAAATTTAAATAGTTTTTTTAAAGTTACATTTATTATTTAATTCATTGTATATTATTTTTTATACATATCAAAAAATATTTTTTACAACTATGGGGCCGATTCCGATTCGGGCCGGAAAACATACCGACCGACTCGATATGGGAATTTAGTCTGACCGACTCGGACCGTCGCCGTACGACCCGGGTAGTACGATGAAATGCATGTGAAACCCGACCGACTCGGACGGAATACAACACGACCGACCGAGCCGGACGGAAACAAGCCATCCGGCTGGGAAATCACGCGAAACGAACCGACCGACACGCACCC
Source organism: Calotriton arnoldi (assembly GCA_963921515.1). Classification (NCBI taxonomy): domain Eukaryota; kingdom Metazoa; phylum Chordata; class Amphibia; order Caudata; family Salamandridae; genus Calotriton; species Calotriton arnoldi. The sequence continues at coordinate 132,957 of CAWUFW010010403.1, forward strand.
GGATTGAACCCGAACGAAACGTACCCGCAAACTCCGACCCGCGTAGTACGATGCTGTGCGTGCAAAACACGACCGACTCGCCCGGAGCACAAGCCGTACGACCGACACGCATACAAAACCCAGCCGAAGCAACCCAATACTCCGCGACCGACTCGTACGCCGCATATGAAACCTAGCTGACACACAGCGGGAACGAGTCGGACAAGATCGCACCAGACAACTGCAGCGTCCTACTCGGACACAAGAACAACTCCTACATGCACCAAAAACACCAAGGAAATTTTTTTTTTAAAAAGGGCCAAACAAGCAACCACAAAGCCAATAAATACAGGGAGGAAAAGAAAAATTGAACAAGGACACACCTCCAACTCCACCTACATAAAGGCCACAAATCCCTACCATGATCCTTTGCAAATTCCACTGGCCTGCCAGCACAGAACACCATCACACAGCAACCACAGACACACTCACAGCTCATACATCACACAAGCCACACACCATTACCACACCTACAAATAGCACCCTCACACACACCCAGCTAAATCTACACTCACACCCCCCCACTTGCACACACCCACACATCAATCACCACCACCACCCATCACCATGCCCCCAAAGAAGAACCATAAGTTCCTAGATAGTGAATTGGAAGTCCTGGTAGACGAGATCCTGAGGGTAGAGCCACAGTTGTTTGGTACATTGGTACAACAGACCCCCATGTCGCAGAAAACCAAGATGTGGGCGAGGATTGTGGACAGGGTGAACGCACAATCACCATGTTTGCGCACAAAGGAAGACATCCAGAACAGGTGGTATGATGTGCGCAGGAGGGTCCGGGACCTACTCAAAAAGGACTACCTCCTCAGCCAGCACACCGGCAGTGGCCCTCCTGCAAAACCAGTATACCTCAGGCCCTGGGAGGAGAAGGTGCGGGCCATCCTACCACCAGTGAGCGTATACGGACTAACAGACATCCCAGAGCCTGGTGAGTACATAACTAATATACACAATATGGTGTGACAACACACACACATCACAGTCAAGGGAATAGGCAAACCATGCACCCTTAGCAAATACACAGCAACCAAAAGATGTTCAACCCAAGATGTGAATGCTAGTCAGACAAACACAATACCTCCCATCTCAAAGTGATATGTAACTGTGTCATGACATGTACAAACCTAACAACAAATACAGCAAGGCAGTGGCACAAATAGAACCAACAAACACTCCCAGATATTTAACCACCACTAGAACACCACCTCACAGGGAAGCTCACTGAAAGGAAGGAATTCTGTGTATGCTGGTGAAGTCAGTGTAGCCAATAGCATGATGGGAGTGGTAGTCACAGATATTGGTCACACCCACAATTGGCCCATCAACACCACTCTGAAGCATGCACACCTCACAGGGAGTCAAAAGCCACTTCAAAGATGTCTGACACTGGCCACAGCTGTGGGGAGCACAAGGCCCTGCTGGGAACTGGGCACCAACAAACAACAGGACCACACTGCCAGCCATCTTGCCATTGCTGTCACACTCACACACAGTGAAGTCCACTCAAAAGGAAGAAAGTATGGGCATGCTGGGAAGGGGGTGGAGGCAATAGCATGATGGGAGTTGTAGGCACAGATAGTGGTCAGCCTCACAATTGGCCCATCAACACCACCCTGAACCATGCTCACATCACAGGGAGTGGAAAAGGACTCACACTGGGTACTGCTGGGGGGAGCACAAGGCCCTGCTTGGAACTGTGCAACAACCAACAGCAGGACACCACTGACTGACATCCTGAAAGACAACTTGCACTCCCTGCAATGGAAGCATGTTCCATGGTGGGATATCTGGCTGGGTGGGAAGGAGGACTCACAGCACTGACCATAGTTACAAGCACCTCCACTCACACACCCCTCAACACTAACTCCACATAACCCACCTGGGAGAATGCAATGCCTCACATCCTAACTGAAGATCCCACAAAGAACCACCACCCTGGGTTATGCTGTGTGAAGCACAGGGACACTCTTGGGACTTGTAGCCAAACAACTGCCAGGACAACACTCCCAGCCATCCTGTCAGCACAGGCACCCCACCCCACAGGGAAGCAGAGTCAAAAGGAAGGAAGGATGGGCATGCTGGGAAGGAGGGTGGAGGCAATAGCATGATGGGAGTGGTAGTCACAGATCAACATCTCACACCCACATGGCCCAGCAAGTTAGCACTGAAGCATGCACACCTCACAGGGAGTCAAACGCCACTTCAAAGATGTCTGACACTGGCCACAGCTGTGGGGAGCACAAGGCCCTGCTGGGAACTGGGCACCAACAAACAACAGGACCACACTGCCAGCCATCTTGCCATTGCTGTCACACTCACACACAGTGAAGTCCACTCAAAAGGAAGGAAGTATGGGCATGCTGGGAAGGGGGTTGGAGGCAATAGCATGATGGGAGGTGTAGGCACAGATATTGGTCAGCCTCACAATTGGCCCATCAACACCACCCTGAACCATGCTCACATCACAGGGAGTGGAAAGGGACTCACAAGATGGCTGACACTGGGTACTGCTGGGGGAGCACAAGGCCCTGCTGGGAACTGTGCAACAACCAACAGCAGGACACCACTGACTGACATCCTGAAAGACAACTTGCACTCCCTGCAATGGAAGCACGTTCCATGGTGGGATATCTGGCTGGGTGGGAAGGAGGACTCACAGCACTGACCATAGTTACAAGCACCTCCACTCACACACCCCCTCAACACTAACTCCACATAACCCACCTGGGAGAATGCAATGCCTCACATCCTAACTGAAGATCCCACAAAGAACCACCACCCTGGGTTATGCTGTGTGAAGCACAGGGACACTCTTGGGACTTGTAGCCAAACAACTGCCAGGACAACACTCCCAGCCATCCTGTCAGCACAGGCACCCCACCCCACAGGGAAGCAGAGTCAAAAGGAAGGAAGGATGGGCATGCTGGGAAGGGGGGTGGAGGCAATAGCATGATGGGAGTGGTAGTCACAGATCAACATCTCACACCCACATGGCCCAGCAAGTTAGCACTGAAGCATGCACACCTCACAGGGAGTCAAAAGCCACTTCAAAGATGTCTGACACTGGCCACAGCTGTGGGGAGCACAAGGCCCTGCTGGGAACTGGGCAACAACAAACAACAGGACCCCACTGCCAGCCATCTTGCCATTGCTGTCACACTCACAAACAGTGAATTCCACTCAAAAGGAAGGAAGTATGGGCATGCTGGGAAGGGGGTGTAGGCAATAGCATGATGGGAGTGGTAGTCACAGATATTGGTCAGCCTCACAATTGGCCCATCAACACCACCCTGAACCATGCTCACATCACAGGGAGTGGAAAAGGACTCATAAGATGGCTCACACTGGGTACTGCTGGGGGAGCACAAGGCCCTGCTGGGAACTGGGCACCAACAAACAACAGGACCACACTGTCAGCCATCTTGCCATTGCTGTCACACTCACACACAGTGAAGTCCACTCAAAAGGAAGGAAGTATGGGCATGCTGGGAAGGGGTGTAGGCAATAGCAGGATGGGAGTTGTAGGCACAGATATTGCTCACCCTCACAATTGGCCCATCAACACCACTCTGAACCATGCTCACATCACAGGGAGTGGAAAAGGACTCACAAGATGGCTGACACTGGGTACTGCTGGGGGAGCACAAGGCCCTGCTGGGAACTGTGCAACAACCAACAGCAGGACACCACTGACTGACATCCTGAAAGACAACTTGCACTCCCTGCAATGGAAGCACGTTCCATGGTGGGATATCTGGCTGGGTGGGAAGGAGGACTCACAGCACTGACCATAGTTACAAGCACCTCCCCTCACACACCCCCTCAACACTAACTCCACATAACCCACCTGGGAGAATGCAATGCCTCACATCCTAACTGAAGATCCCACAAAGAACCACCACCCTGGGTTATGCCGTGTGAAGCACAGGGACACTCTTGGGACTTGTAGCCAAACAACTGCCAGGACAACACTCCCAGCCATCCTGTCAGCACAGGCACCCCACCCCACAGGGAAGCAGAGTCAAAAGGAAGGAAGTATGGGCATGCTGGGAAGGGGGTGGAGGCAACAGCATGATGGGAGTGGTAGTCACAGATGTTGGTCAGCCTCACAATTGGCCCATCAACACCACCCTGAACCATGCTCACATCACAGGGAGTGGAAAAGGACTCACAAGATGGCTGACACTGGGTACTGCTGGGGGAGCACAAGGCCCTGCTGGGAACTGTGCAACAACCAACAGCAGGACACCACTGACTGACATCCTGAAAGACAACTTGCACTCCCTGCAATGGAAGCACGCTTCATGGTGGGATAACTGGGCTGGGGGAGAAGGAGGCCCGGATGGCAAGCAAATACCACCAATGCTGGTCATGCACACACCTCAAAATTCACATTGACATGCCACAGGTTGGCAGGACAATGTGCTACACCAATATCACTCTCTGACTGTCACAATTTAGGAGAATGAAATGTCCAGGCCCACATCCAGAGGTACAGTCACAACTGTCAGGTGTTTGAACAATTGATGCCAGTAGAAACATAACATACAATCTGTGTCTCTCCCCAAAACAGGTGATGATGGGGACACAGCAGCAGACGAGGAGGAGTCCCTGTCCCAGGCTCCGGGAACACCGAGCTCACTGGTGTGGATCAGCCTCTGCACTCCTCGGATGGCGAAGAACCAGCTGGACCCTCCGGTGTGAGTCATCATGCAGCACCAGCAGGACCAACATCTGCACCCCCTGCACCCACCCCTCCAACAACTGCCAACACACAGGCCACCCCTGCCAACACGGACAGACCAAGGACCACAGATGACAACAGCGCAGGGACCCAGACCCAAACTGGAGCTGGTGACAACGAGCCCAGGAACAACACCCAAGTGGGCCCACGGTCACCTGTGCGTGCCACCGCAGGTCCTGCACGTGTCGCCAGGGGTGGTGGGAGGGGTGGTAGACATAGGTCGCTCTTTGCAGAGGGGTCTGGACTGCATGATGACCCACAACTGGCACGCATCGCGGATGCGTACCAGACTAGCACCGGAGAGGTCAGCCAGGTAGTGGGGATCCTCAAGGACATACAACAGCAGCAGGCTGCCCATCATGCCCGCTTGGACTCCCACATGTCCCGTGTCGAGACACACATGTCACGTGTCGAGACACACATGTCTGGCATGGAGTCCAAGTGGGACACATTGGAACAACTGACAGCGGTGCATAGGGACATACTGACATGCCTCCGCCAGATCAACACCAACATGGCCTCACCTCCCTGTGTGCCCACAACATCTGCTGCTGAAACAACTGCAAATGCCACAGGGAGGGAGGAGGACTCTGGCAGAGAGTCCCCTGCACCGCCGCAGCCTGCACCTGAGGGTCCCCCCCAAGAAGAGGGGCCGTCCGAGGAGGCCAAACTGAGAGGCCGATGGCCATCTACATCCCCCAGGAAGCCAACACCTGTTCTGGAACTTTTCCTCTGTGTGCAAACTGCACGCCCTGTCGAAGCCAACCCAACTCTCCCACATGACATGGGGAGCTCTAGTTGGCCAAATTCATCAGATGACTGTGGACTTTACTCTGGACATTTCAGCTACCAAGACTTCTGAATCACATGGGAACTTTGGATTCCAATTTCTATGTACAGCACCCACCATCCTGTGCACCATTCTCACACCTGTATGTAAATAAACTCACCAATACACCATATCTGCCTCTGTTGTTATTCCAACGTGCTCTCTGTCATGGAGATGGTGATCAGAAAAATGACACTGTGCATGCTAACTGCTACAGCAAGTCCAACACCGTCATGTCAGTCATGGCGACGTGACACATATGAGGGAGACACACCACTAGGGCCACACAACACATATACACCAGGGCCATCAGACTCATCACCTATACTGATGTTGCAACTAAATACAGTGGAATGCACAGACATGCCACCTATTCACAGTCTGTCAACTAGACTACAGGTGCAGTAAGCAAATGTCAGTCAGATGTGTGACCACAGACAACGCACATCCCAAAGTGAAGCACAGGTTTATTACACATTTGCAACATGTTGTTTCCACTACAAATGCTAGCTAATCCAACCTGGCTGTGGCCACAAAGTCAAAAAGTGCAGAACATAGAAAGTCCAGGGGTGTGTGGCACATCACCTGTAGGGAAACGACTGCTTCCACCTTGAAAGTTGAATCATGGATTCGTGGGATCCAAGTTGATCAAACAACTCCGGCAGCACCCTGTGAAGGACAGACATGACACACAGTCAAAACCACTGAAGAACAGCACAGAACGGCAATACTCATGTCTAATACATGTCACGAGATAACTACACAAAACCAAGTTAGCATGTCAACAGTGTTGGGCAGTACAGACCACCTGCAAGGACACATCGCTGCACGCATCCAGTCAAGTAGCACATGGCCACACTCAAACAGCACCAGAGCACCACACACACATATCATGCAAACTAAAATCATTGACATTACAACCCTCTGGAGACTCACATTCAGCCGAAGAAGTTGGTGATGAGCTGTGTGCGGCCATCACCATCATCATCATCATCATCTTCACTGGCATCGTGATCCAGGCCAGGATCTTCCACAGGTGGCGGACGTTGGTCATCGTCATCCAGGATGAGAGGCAACTCCTTCCACACTGCCAGGTTGTGTAGCATGCAGCAGACGATGACAATCTTGCACACCTTTGCTGGGGCATATGGGAGGGCCCCTCCTGTCTTGTCCAGGCAGTGGAAGCGGCTCTTCAGGAGACCAAAGGTCCGCTCAATCACCCTCCTCGTCTGACCATGTGCCTCATTGTAGCGCATCTGGGCTGGTGTCACAGGGTTCCTGAGGGGTGTCAGCAACCAAGGCATGTTGGGGTATCCCGAGTCACCTACAGACAGATAATTGCACATTAGCCGATTTGAAAATGTGTGCGGAAAACAACATAGCAGAACACACACAATGGTACAAAGTCAGTACACACCAACAAGCCAGGCACGCTGGTTCGGCATCTGTGACATCATCCTCGGGATGCGACTACTCCTCATCACGTAGGCATCGTGTGCCGAACCGGGAAACGGGCACACACATGTGTGATGGTCATATCTGCAAGACATACCACCAAAGCATTGATCGAATGGTAATGTTTACGGTTCCGGTATGCCTGCTCATGTGCCTGTGGTGGTATCAAAGCCACATGTGTCCCATCAATGGAGCCAATTACATGTGGCATCCTCCCCAGGGCGTAGAAGTCACTCTTGACGTCAGTGAGTCGTTGACGTGTTGGGAAATAGATGTACTGGTTCAGGTATCTCAACATTGCCCCCAAAACATCGCGTAGCACACGGCTGAACATAGTCTGTGACATCCCACCGGCAGTCGCCACAGTGTGTTGAAAGGTACCGGTGGCAAAGAAGTGTAGGGCTGCCATCACCTTCACCTTGGGGGTCAGAGCTGTAGGATACGGACGGCCAGGCTGCAAATGTGGGTCCAACCGCACTGCCAAATCCTCAATCAGCTGCCTGGTGAAGCGGTACCGTCGGATGCTGTCACGTTCCACCATCGTTGCCAGGTCTGGGAATGGTTGATGGACAGCTGGAGCCCTGCAGTGCATAGATGAAGAAAGCAAGATTGTCAGTCACCCCAACTATGTGCCGTTCACCATACTCAATTTCACATGATACATCATTAACAAACACAAGTACTTGATGTGTGTGTCGTTCTGTTTGGACATATATGGCACCTACATGGACATCATCTAACATCTCTGTTCAACAAGTGTTGACAACAGGTTCCAGGGTGTGCTATGGGAAACCATTAGGCTGTGTCACAGTACCCATTTACTGCTCTCACGTTCCACACACATACCACAGTGACATGTCTGGACAGATGCTCCACAGGCATCACAGCTCATTGACAGGTAGATTCCCAGAGACCCTGTCTTGCCACATGGACACTGGCATGACATTGCGTATCATGTACACGTCAGAAAAACTAACATGACAGCCACAGGTAGTGGCCCCTGTAGCCTCTGCAGGACAGACATGGACGTATGTGACACACACACACACACAACATCAAAGTTCATGCACAAACCACGTGGATGTGGAGACTGTCTCCCATTGTGCACATGGAGTCAGAGACATGTTAAACACAACATGCACACAGACTGCGGAGGGACATCACTATTGTGGCAATGGGCCACCCTATGACGTACATGCCTTCCCACATGTGAGCCTGGGGGTATTTGACATGTCATACACATACACAACCTGGAAATGTGACCATGACACATGCTCCAAAATGAAAAGTTGCACACCACAGTGGTCAGGTGCACAACACACAAAGGACCCTGTCCCCATGAACACGTGCACAGCCTGGGTGTGTCTGCCCCCAAATGCCACCCCAAAAACCACATGTTCGCCCCCATACACAGATAAGGTTATGCTGCCACACATGCCTTAGATACAGTGTGGACTGGGTGTGGTGTTGTAGGTGTGCCCCTGAGTCCCTGGAAAGTATATGTGGCTGGCATAGGTTCACCAGTGACCAGCATGGTGACATATGCGTGTGACCTGTCCAGGGACACGTTGTAGAGCAATGGACCGATCGGTGTGCCCGCACGGCCCATTGCATTGTATGTGAGCGGGTACGCGTTGTAGAGCAATGGACCGATCGGTGTGCCCGCACGGCCCATTGCATTGTATGTGAGCGGGTACGCGTTGTATCCCGGGTACGCGTTGTACAGCAATGGACCGATCGGTGTGCCCGCACGGCCCATTGCATTGCATGTGAGCGGGTACGCGTTGTAGAGCAATGGACCGATCAGTGTGCCCGCACGGCCCATTGCATTGTATGTGAATGGGTACGCATTGTATCCCGGGTACGCGTTGTAGAGCAATGGACCGATCGGTGTGCCCGCACGGCCCATTGCATTGCATGTGAGCGGGTACGCGTTGTATCCCGGGTACGCGTTGTACAGCAATGGACCGATCGGTGTGCCCGCACGGCCCATTGCATTGTATGTGAGCGGGTACGCGTTGTATCCCGGGTACGCGTTGTACAGCAATGGACCGATCGGTGTGCCCGCACGGCCCATTGCATTGGATGTGAGCGGGTACGCGTTGAACAGCGATGGACCGATCGGTGTGCCCGGCCGGCCCATTGCATATGATGTGTGCGGGTACGCGTTGTATCCCGAAATACGCGTTGTACAGCAGTGGACCGAACGGTGCGCACACATTGGCTAGGGCCTGGCATGGCAACGGACGCGTTTTCGAAGCTCCAACGAGTCTGATGCAGTGAATTCAGTTGGCCAGCCACAACAATGTTGCAAAATCATGGGTGTCATGAAGTTGAAGATTTGAAGGATGCTGTGGGCGTGTATTAGTGCTGCTATTCCATGGATTGGTCAGATTCAGAAGATGCAAACGACTTGGACCTATCACTTTGGACACATGGGACAGTATCTGCCTCTGCAGCACACATATAATGCTGGCTGTTCCCCTGAGAGCTCACTTGCCTGCACTACATGCTCCAGGACGACATCTGCCACCAACACTGCTGCTGTTTATGCATCCTCTGGCTCCTGCAATAGCACGTACTGTGGAGAGAGCCCCAGCCTTCAGCCTTGAGGAGAACCAGGCCCTGCTGGACAGCCTCCTTCCACAGTACAGCAAGCTGTATGGGAAACCAGGGGAGCAGGTGAGTGTGCTGTCCACTACCTCACTAATTGTGCATGTTGTCTGACTAGCAGGGCTTTCAGTGTGCACACCACTGGCTAGCATGCTCACTGAGTAGTTGTCACACCCCAAAGTGTGTAGTTATATGCACTGAACTGGTACAGTGCAGTAACAGTGCATTCCAACTAGGTTTACTTCCCATGCAATGATACCATGTAGTGACTGCTGGCAAACTGTTCATAGCCATTGTTGCACTGCCTGTGTACATCATATGCCCCTGTGATTGAGACATGTATATCCAACTGTGTGATGCACGTATATGTTGCATGTGTAGTAATGGCCTTTTCACTTTGTCATCCTCACAGGTTGATGCCCACCAGAAGCAGGAAATCTGGCTGACCATCGCCCGGAAAGTAAGATCCGTGGGGGTCTACAGGCGCAGGATCCGCAACTGCCAGAAGAGGTGGCAGGACCTTCGTGGCTGGACCCGGAGGATCGCAAGGGTCCAGCTGAAGCTGTCGCCTCCTCGCAGGAGGGGCGGACACCGGACCCTGACCCCCACATGCTCCGGATCCTGGCGGTGGTCTTCCCTGACCTGGATGGGCAGCTGAAGGACAGACAGCAGCAAGGAGGGGGTGAGTCCATGACTGCACTGTGCACTTTGTCTGACATGCTATGTGCCCTCCTCTGGCCTGGTTAAACTTCCACAGTACATCAGTCATGTGGTCCAGGACCCATGTCCCTCATTTGTGACATGCCCACTTCTCCTCTGATACGCATATGTGTGGCCCTTATAGTCAGGAAATTGTGTCATTTGGGGACGGTGTCATTGCATTTAGCTTTGCTCAAGGTGGGGGACAGCATTTGTTCCCGTGACTATGTTGTGCGATTCATGGGTGGGTCAATTGCTTACACAATGCCTAAGTTCTGACATGTAATCTGGGTGTAACTTTGATATGTGGTCCGCTTGCTGCTCTGACTCACCACATGTCCCTGGGGAATTTGGCACACACCCATGCTGCTGGTGGGAACAATGTTTGGGCCTCAGGAGTATGTGTATCCAGTGTGTCACACATGCTTAGCCACCTGCCTACTGTCCAGGACTCATCCCTCTTACAGGTGGAGCTGGACAGTAATGCCTACTCCAGGGCATGCAATACACTCTGGGGCAGATTTACAATTAACTAACGCAGCACGGCGCAGCAAGTCATTTTGCTGCGCCATGCTGCGTTAGTTTGGAAAGCACAGGGATGCGACATATTTACAAGAATATGTCGCATCCTTGTGCTTCCCTGCGCTGGCGCACAAACAGCTGCCATGCGCCGGGCGCAGGCACCCTTGCACCATGGTGCAAGGATGCCTGCGTCGTGGGAGATTGTTTTTGTGCAGGAAGGGGAACCTTCCTGCACAAAAACTATCACTACAACCATTTTCCTCTTTCAATGCGTGCTGCAGAATGCAGCACGCATTGAAAGAGGAAAACGAGGAGAAATGAAAACATTTCTCCTCGGTGCGCCTCGCTACGCCACCTCTAGGGTGGCGTAGCTTTCAGACGCATCTCCAGAGTTACGATTTCTCGTAATTCTGGAGATGTGTCTTGTTCCATGGGTGTTGCGTGGGAACACCCACAGCAACACCCATGGAACGCCCCTTCACCGTAAAGTGCTGCGTGTGAACGGGCCGTATTTACAAGGAGAGGAAAAGTCACGCAGGGTGGCTTTTCCTCTCCTTGTAAATATGGAGCAGCCCCCTGCGCCACCAGTACGTCACAAAAAGTGACGTACTGGTGGCGCAGGGGGCTCATAAATCTGCCCCCCTGTACTCCCACTCCCGTGTATCATCTGGCATGTTGTGATCAGTGAAATGTACCCTCAGGTGTCTGCCTCTGTCTCATTGTGCTGTGTCTTCGTTGTCAGGACTACTGGTATGTTTATCGGTTAGGGCTCAGCATGCCATCTGAGATGTGACCATGATAGACGATACTTCTGTGACTTATAGGTGTCTGATCACTTGACTGTGCACACAGGTGTTTGCGACTGTGACTTTCAGGCAGCTGTATTGTCATTCTCAGCACACTGTGAGGTGCTCATGTTCAGAGAGTTGTGTTTCATGTCCCCCAAATGTCCAGTTGGTATGACGTGGACAAATAGTAGTACAGATGATGTGGTATTTGGGGGATGGACATGTGCACTTGTCAGTCACGTAACTTGCATTCCCCATGCCCTCGGATTGTGACACAGTGCAGACTGTTGTTGGCTGGCTGCCATGGCCATGTGACTTGAGACAGTAATGTATTACTTTGCACGCATTCCTGTGTCATGGCATTAAACTTCCTGAGACTGATCCTGCAGGGGAGTGACATGTGCAACATGCACCCCATTGTGGCATTGACTATCCGGACATGGGTGCATCATGGTGTCTGGTGCTGGTATGCATCACATGCATTTCTATTTAGACTCTGGCCATCCCTTTATCCGGACACCTGCACTGACTCAGTGGCAAGAGATGTGATGTGTGCATGTTCACATACTTCACCGTGTTCCCTGCAATGTCCAACAACTGTGTAGGTGGTGCATGTGTCCACACTGGGGTCTTACCATCATACAGGCACCAGACAGATGGGTGCAAGGGCAGGAGGGGTGTGAGTCCCATGTTTGACCATCAGACTGACAATTGGCTTCCCTGAATCTGTGTGAGGACTTTAGGCAATGTTCAACTAAGGATGCCAGGGCTTGCTCTGTAATGTGCTGTACTTACTGTGGTGTGTGCTGTCAGTGCAGGTGACTGATGTTTGTCTGTTTTCCTAATTGTTTGCAGATACATCCACGGCCACAGGAGGGGACAGCTCCACGGACCAGGAGGAGCAGCGGAGCCAGACTGGGTCAGCATCAGACGAGTGGTCAGAGGGACCCAGTGGCACGTAGGGCGAGGGGAGCCACACCGAGGAGTCCTCAGCACCATCCACCTCAGCTGAGGACCACAGCAGCTCGGAGGATGACTCCCTTGTGGAGGCGGGTCTCAGCAGCCACCAAAGGCCAGCTAGTCTGTCTGGCCCCGCCATCACCACCACCACCCTCCCATTGGCTCCCATTCCTGAGGTCCGTGGAGGCTCCCGTACTCGGGAGCGTGTCTCCTTCGTGCCAGGCACCGCACCCCCTGCCCCTGTGTACCCTGCTGCCCTGAGTGAGGAGTATGTGTACCTCCTTCGGCAGCTCCATGTAGGGCAGACAGCAATGCTGAGTGTCCTCCATGCACACACCACTCTGTTGACACAGCTGGTGTCGTTCATGGAGGGCATCTCGACGGGTATGTCTGCCCTACAGAGGAGCAATAAGTCCATGGACTCCTCCCTGACGGCAGCAGTGTCCCTCCTCCAACAGTCCCTCACCCCTCCCACCTCTGCCCCATCCACACTTCCTGCCCCCTACCTGTCCAAAGCACATGCACACCTGCACAGTCACCCAAACACACAGACACGAGCAGCACAGACACACCCAAGAGAAAGGCAAGACGTGCACACAAGCATCCTCAGGGGACTGATACCACAGACACAGGGGATGGGGAACACACACACAGGCAACCACAGTCACTCTGCAATCCTCAAGATCCTCTCCCTCCAAGACCCCTTCCCTTGCCTCGCCTGCTACCCCACCTACACAGCAGATCTTCCTGTGTGACCTCGGCCTCTTCCCCTCCAATCCTGCTGATCCAGCATACCGGGGAAGAGGAAGTCCACCCACACAGAGGGGAGTGCCCCTCACCCCCGGACACCCTCCCCCAGGTGCAGACAGACACAGGACCCCATTAGGAAGTCCCCCGGACCAGGAAGAGCAAGACCCCACCACCACCACCACGCAGCTCCACCGCCCAGTCTCTCTCCTCCATCCCCCAGTCCACCACTGCACAGGTTACCCCCCCCCACCCAGCCCCAGGTTCCCCCACACACCGATACCGCATCCCCAGACTGCTTAGGCCCTCCCCCCCTGCCCCTTGCTCTTCCACCCCCAACCCAGACGCTCTGCCTGTTAGTGGCACTGTTGTGGAGACCGGGTCCCTCCCCTCTGTCCTGCCCACCTCATCTGCCCACCCTTCCACTCCCTTGGAGTCATGCACTGCAGTGGAGTCCACAACCACCACGTCTGACTCGGGCACTGCAGTGGGTACCCAGTCCACTACATCAGTCCAGCCCACTGCAGTGGTTGCAGCACCCACACCAACTGACTTGTGTACCACAGTGGTGCCGGCCCCCTGAGTCAGACACGTCCACTGCAGTTGCCGGTGACACTCCTGCACCCACCTCCCCTTCACTGCCTCCTTCTGGCATCCCCTGATCCTGTCCCTGCGGTGCCTGGCCTGCCCCTCGTATGTCCCTCCAAGGGGATGTCCCCTGTCCGTACCTGTGCAGGCAAGCAATTGTTGACAAGTTGTCACACATCACCCTGTTGGGACTGTATATTTGGACTGGCCATTGGCCTTAGTTTATTTTGGACTTTTGATTTGAGTTGCACACTTGCTGAATAAAGCCTCTTTTTGTTTACTTGTGGTTAATCTTTGGAGGTACATGATGTAGATGTGTAGAATCATGCATTTGCTGTTGCAATAGTGTTCAGATCAGGTAAATGAAGTTTTGCTGTGATGGGCTCCATGTGGTCCATGGGATATGTGTCCTAATCTAGTCTGGATCTATGGCATCCTTTGCTGCAGTCTGAGGGTGTAATGTTCAGCATTTGACACAGGGATGCACGTTTAGCATTTGTAGATTACCATCTTTGTCCTACACTGATGCACATCTGGTGGGCTTACCACTGTCCAATGTTCCTAGTACCCTGACTGTGTGCCCGTCTACAATGAACATGCAGTTTAGCACATCAAATTTGGAGGACTCTTCTGTGTACACAGTGCAAGTTGCTTGACACGTGTCTTGGGTGTATGCAGATGACTGACGTGACACTCCCGTGCCCAGGCTGATATGAGCAGTGCCTTCAGTGTGTTGTAGTTGTTGACTCACTGACCGAGTGTTCTGCTGACATGTTTGAGTCGTGCACAGACAAGGTTTGGCACAGCTGACCTTCCACAGGAGTGGAGTGCCCTCATGGCAGTGCGTGATTCCGTGATATAGGCTGTGCCCTTGTTGTGTGTTGTGTAGGCATGTCTGTGCGTGTTCCCTTCTCCTTTTCCTACACAGGCTGTGTCCCTACGGATGTTCCTGTTTGTGATGCTTGCTGAGTTGTTCTGTGTTCATCCAGCATCTTGGACCTGGTTTCTCCGGGATGTGGGTGCATGGCAAACTAATGTTCATGAGGTTGTCATCCCAAGTTGTCTTTGTTGTCAGGGCTGGGGTTGTGGGCAAACGCAGATGGGACACAGTCAGGATTCCTCTTGGCACTTGTTGGTTACACGAGTAATGTGATTTTCTGTTTGTGTATGCTTTCAGTGATTGTGACACGTTGTGTGTGTGACTGCTGCCACTCCTCAGGGTCAGAGCTGCAATGTTGGAAGTTGTCTATGTGTGTCCTTTGTGGGTAAGCTTGGCTTCTTCATTGGTGTGTGACTATGGCCAGGATCCCATTGTTTGGGGTGGATTTCACGTCATGCCCATGTACGGCATACTGTGCAGTGTGTCAGACATTCACGAGTATTGTTGACTGGCCATGTGTGATGGGTTTCTGCACCTTATTTCCCCCCACCACCCCTGGGATTGTCATGGGTGCATGTGCAATGTCAGCAGTCCAAGTGAGCTTCACTGCTGCACATTGTTGGAGTTCAAGGTGTGTGGCGTTGAGTGTGTGCAAATGTGAGTTGTTGCACAGCTGGGGCACTACCTCCATATTGTCCTTGGCTGGCAGGCCATGCTTAGTGCTTTGTGCTTGTATAGGTGTGATGGTAGTTTGTTGCTCAGGACACATGGCTGTAGTTCACAGTGTGGATGACATCTACCTTTGTCATCACAGTGTGATTGTCATGCAGGCTAGTGTCACCACAATGTGGGGTCCCTGGGGGGAGTGCTGTGGTGGTTCTGTCTCTTGCTGTGTTTGTTGCTGTTCCTACAAGCTTGTGTGACATGTGTAATTTGGGCTCCCTCTCATCTCACAATGCCTGTTTGCCCACATAGGGGATTCCAATCCATGAGTTACTTTTGTATGTGACTGTGTTGACATCTGTGTATTAGTGAATCTGGCCTCCTCATGTGTTGTGTGTTTGCCTGGGGACACTGGCACACAACCCCCCTCACCTGTTGTGTATGATATGCAGTGTGAGTCTGCCTGTTTGTGTTGGTGCATTTGCACTACTGCATTGGCATATATTTAGTTTGCCATTGGCTGTATGTTGTTTGTTGGCTTTCCCCTGCTGGACCTGGGACTGCTAGGTCATCAGTCAGCACATTGATCATGGTTAGTATGTCCCATTGCTGCCATGGTATGGTATTTGTTCACCTGACATCTACAGTCTCCACAGGATATCTACATTTGTGTGTCCATTGGTGCAGATACGTGGGTCTGCATTATTATGCTCACTTCTGTCATTGTGTTATTTGTGAATGTAGACAATGTGGGCCCCCATGGCTGATGTTTGTGTGCACATGGCCAGAACGATGTGTCATTGGCACTGCACTGCTTGCCTCACACAATCTATGTTGCTATGGGACACAAGCACTACAATGCCACTGTAGTGTTTGGTGTTGTGTGGCCAGGAATAATCCCTGCAGTTTTGTTTTTGCAGCTTTTACCAGGACTACACTTACCTTTTGGGCACTGTGGTGATGGGGCTTTGGGCCCCATTGCCACACTGTTCAAAATGTGCTTCAGCTATGGTGCACACACTTGCCACACTGTTCAATATGTGCTTCAGCTATGGAGCACACACTTACCTTTGGGCACTGTGGTGATGGGGCTTTGTGCCCCATTGCCACACTGTTCAAAATGTGCTTCAGCTATGGAGCACACACTTACCTTTGGGCACTGTGGTGATGGGGCTTTGTGCCCCATTGCCACACTGTTCAAAATGTGCTTCAGCTATGGAGCACACACTTACCTTTTGGGCACTGTGGTGATGGGGCTTTGGGCCCCATTGCCACACTGTTCAATATGTGCTTCAGCTATGGTGCACACACTTACCTTTTGGGCACTGTGGTGATGGGGCTTTGGGCCCCATTGCCACACTGTTCAATATGTGCTTCAGCTATGGAGCACACACTTACCTTTGGGCACTGTGGTGATGGGGCTTTGTGCCCCATTGCCACACTGTTCAATATGTGCTTCAGCTATGGAGCACACACTTACCTTTTGGGCACTGTGGTGATGGGGCTTTGGGCCCCATTGCCACACTGTTCAAAATGTGCTTCAGCTATGGAGCACACACTTACCTTTGGGCACTGTGGTGATGGGGCTTTGGGCCACATTGCCACAGTGGTCATGGTCTGCTTGCATTGTGTAGGCCACACACACAATTATGTGTGACACATGTGTTAGGGGGTCACAGTGTATGTTCAATGTCATGTTCAGTGTTGTATGCATTTGACACAGACCACACACGCTTGTCATGGTGTTGGGGGTGGGATGTAATTTACAGACAGTCCTTATGTGGGAGTATGCTAGTTGTGTCATGCATTACCCGTCCTATGAGTAGGGGTGGTTGTAGTGACAGGCATCCAGCCCCCATGAGTGGGGATGGTAGTAGTGGTAGGCATCCAGACCCCCATGAGTGGGGATGGTAGTAGTGACAGCCATCCAGCCCCCTATGGGTGGGGATGGCAGTAGTGACAGGCATCCAGCCCACCCTGAGTAGGGGTGGTGTTAGTGGTAGGCATCCATCCCCCTATGGGTGGGGATGGCAGTAGTGGCAGGCATCCAGCCCCCATGAGTGGGGATGGTAGTAGTGGTAGGCATCCAGCCCCCCATGAGTGGGGATGGTAGTAGTGGTAGGCATCGAGCCCCCATGAGTGGGGATGGTAGTGGTGGTAGGCATCCAGCCCCCATGAGTGGGGATGGTAGTAGTGGTAGGCATCCAGCCCACCCTGAGTGGGGGTGGTGTTAGTGGTAGGCATCCATCCCCCTATGGGTGGGGATGGCAGTAGTGACAGGCATCCAGCCCACCCTGAGTAGGGGTGGTGTTAGTGGTAGGCATCCAGCCCCCATGAGTGGGGATGGTAGTGGTGGTAGGCATCCAGCCCCCCATGAGTGGGGATGGTAGTAGTGGTAGAGCATCCAGCCCACCCTGAGTGGGGGTGGTGTTAGTGGTAGGCATCCATCCCCCTATGGGTGGGGATGGCAGTAGTGACAGGCATCCAGCCCACCCTGAGTAGGGGTGGTGTTAGTGGTAGGCACCCAGCCCCCATGAGTGGGGATGGTAGTAGTGGCAGGCATCCAGCCCCCATGAGTGGGGATGGTAGTAGTGGTAGGCATCCAGCCCACCCTGAGTGGGGGTGGTGTTAGTGGTAGGCATCCATCCCCCTATGGGTGGGGATGGCAGTAGTGACAGGCATCCAGTCCCCCTGAGTAGGGGTGGTGTTAGTGGTAGGCATCCAGCCCCCATGAGTGGGGATGGTAGTGGTGGTAGGCATCCAGCCCCCATGAGTGGGGATGGTAGTAGTGGTAGGCATCCAGCCCCCATGAGTGGGGATGGTAGTGGTGGTAGGAATCCAGCCCCCCATGAGTGTGGATGGTAGTAGTGGTAGGCATCCAGCCCACCCTGAGTGGGGGTGGTGTTAGTGGTAGGCATCCATCCCCCATGGGTGGGGATGGCAGTAGTGGCAGGCATCCAGCCCCCCATGAGTGGAGATGGTAGTAGTGGTAGGCATCCAGACCCCCATGAGTGGGGATTGTAGTAGTGACAGCCATCCAGCCCCCTATGGGTGGGGATGGCAGTAGTGGCAGGCATCCAGCCCACCCTGAGTGGGGGTGGTGTTAGTGGTAGGCATCCATCCCCCTATGGGTGGGGATGGCAGTAGTGACAGGCATCCAGCCCACCCTGAGTAGGGGTGGTGTTAGTGGTAGGCATCCAGCCCCCATGAGTGGGGATGGTAGTAGTGGCAGGCATCCAGCCCCCATGAGTGGGGATGGTAGTAGTGGTAGGCATCCAGCCCACCCTGAGTGGGGGTGGTGTTAGTGTTAGGCATCCATCCCCCTATGGGTGGGGATGGCAGTAGTGGCAGGCATCCAGCCCCCATGAGTGGGGATGGTAGTAGTGGTAGGCATCCAGCCCCCCATGAGTGGGGATGGTAGTAGTGGTAGGCATCCAGCCCCCATCAGTGGGGATGGTAGTAGTGGTAGGCATCCAGCCCCCATGAGTGGGGATGGTAGTTATGGTAGGCATCCAGTTCACCCTGAGTGGGGGTGGTGTTAGTGGTAGGCATCTATCCTCCTATGGGTGGGGATGGCAGTAGTGACAGGCATCCAGCCCACCCTGAGTAGGGGTGGTGTTAGTGGTAGGCATCCAGCCCCAGATGAGTGGGGATGGTAGTGGTGGTAGGCATCCAGCCCCCCATGAGTGGGGGTGGTGTTAGTGGTAGGCATCTATCCTCCTATGGGTGGGGATGGCAGTAGTGACAGGCATCCAGCCCACCCTGAGTAGGGGTTGTGTTAGTGGTAGGCATCCAGCCCCAGATGAGTGGGGATGGTAGTGGTGGTAGGCATCCAGCCCCCCATGAGTGGGGATGGTAGTAGTGGTAGGCATCCAGCCCCCCATACGTGGGGATGGTAGTGGTGGTAGGAATCCAGCCCCCCATGAGTGTGGATGGTAGTAGTGGTAGGCATCCAGCCCACCCTGAGTGGGGGTGGTGTTAGTGGTAGGCATCCATCCCCCTATGGGTGGGGATGGCAGTAGTGGCAGGCATCCAGCCCCCCATGAGTGGGGATGGTAGTAGTAGTAGGCATCCAGACCCCCATGAGTGGGGATTGTAGTAGTGACAGCCTTCCAGCCCCATATGGGTGGGGATGGCAGTAGTGGCAGGCATCCAGCCCACCATGAGTAGGGGTGGTGTTAGTGGTAGGCATCCATCCCCCTATGGGTGGGGATGGCAGTAGTGGCAGGCATCCAGCCCCCCATGAGTGGGGATGGTAGTGGTGGTAGGCATCCAGCCCCCCATGAGTGGGGATGGTAGTAGTGGTAGGCATCCAGCCTCCCATGAGTGGGGATGGTAGTAGTGGTAGGCATCCAGCCCCCCATGAGTGGGGATGGTAGTGGTGGTAGGCATCCAGCCCCCCATGAGTGGGGATGGTAGTAGTGGTAGGCATCCAGCCCACCCTGAGTGGGGGTGGTGTTAGTGGTAGGCATCCATCCCCCTATGGGTGGGGATGGCAGTAGTGACAGGCATCCAGCCCACCCTGAGTAGGGGTGGTGTTAGTGGTAGGCATCCAGCCCCCCATGAGTGGGGATGGTAGTAGTGGCAGGCATCCAGCCCCCCATGAGTGGGGATGGTAGTAGTGGTAGGCATCCAGCCCACCCTGAGTGGGGGTGGTGTTAGTGGTAGGCATCCATGCCCCTATGGGTGGGGATGGCAGTAGTGGCAGGCATCCAGCCCCCCATGAGTGGGGATGGTAGTAGTGGTAGGCATCCAGCCCCCCATGAGTGGGGATGGTAGTAGTGGTAGGCATCCAGCCCCCCATGAGTGGGGATGGTAGTAGTGGTAGGCATCCAGCCCACCCTGAGTGGGGGTGGTGTTAGTGGTAGGCATCCATCCCCCTATGGGTGGGGATGGCAGTAGTGACAGGCATCCAGCCCACCCTGAGTAGGGGTGGTGTTAGTGGTAGGCATCCAGCCCCCCATGAGTGGGGATGGTAGTGGTGGTAGGCATCCAGCCCCCCATGAGTGGGGATGGTAGTAGTGGTAGGCATCCAGCCCACCCTGAGTGGGGGTGGTGTTAGTGGTAGGCATCCATCCCCTTATGGGTGGGGATGGCAGTAGTGACAGGCATCCAGCCCACCCTGAGTAGGGGTGGTGTTAGTGGTAGGCATCCAGCCCCCCATGAGTGGGGATGGTAGTAGTGGCAGGCATCCAGCCCTCCATGAGTGGGGATGGTAGTAGTGGTAGGCATCCAGCCCACCCTGAGTGGGGGTAGTGTTAGTGGTAGACATCCATCCCCCTATGGGTGGGGATGGCAGTAGTGGCAGGCATCCAGCCCCCCATGAGTGGGGATGTTAGTAGTGGTAGGCATCCAGCACCCTCATGAGTGGGGATGGTAGTAGTGGTAGGCATCCAGCCCCCCATGAGTGGGGATGGTAGTAGTGGTAGGCATCCAACCCCCATGAGTGGGGATGGTATTAGTGGTAGGCATCCAGCCCACCCTGAGTGGGGGTGGTGTTAGTGGTAGGCATCCATCCCCCTTTGGGTGGGGATGGCAGTAGTGACAGGCATCCAGCCCACCCTGAGTAGGGGTGGTGTTAGTGGTAGGCATCCAGCCCACCCTGAGTGGGGGTGGTGTTAGTGGTAGGCATCCAGCCCCCCATGAGTGGGGATGGTAGTAGTGGTAGGCATCCAGCCCCCCATGAGTGGGGATGGCAGTAGTGACAGGCATCCAGCCCCCATGAGTGGGGATGGTAGTAGTGGTAGGCATCCATCCCCCTATGGGTGGGGATGGTAGTAGTGGCAGGCATCCATCCCCCTATGGGTGTGTATGGCATTGGTGATGGCCATCCCGCCCCTATGGTTCTGCTGTTGCTAGTGTACGTCATTTGTGCATCCCTATGTGTGTGTGACATATTTCGGGTACATGTCGTTTGTTTGTGTTTTGGGTGTTTGACTTACCGTCTGCGCCGTACTCGTCCGTACCGGTCCCGGTAATAGATGTAGAGTATTGGTAGGACCTGCGCGATGGGATTCATGGTTGGTTCGTCTCGTTCGTCTTTCTCGTGGCTTCGACTCGTACTCGTCGCTGGCTTGTTCGTCTCGTCGCCGTGGATCGTCTTGTGGCGCGAATCGGAGCTTATGTGCAGCTCTCCCGGATGCTCATACGTGCCGGACGTAGCGACGAGTTCGGCGCGTACGGAAGACGCATCGTACTAGTCCGGCCGGAAGGTGCTGTGTATTTGGTTCCGTGCGACTCGATTCGGCGTTTACGGATCCGGCTTGGGCGGGGAACAGGAGCTTGAATGGGTAAGTACGGCTCGCTCGGAATCTGGGCTGTTATGCGCATCGTACTTGTTCGTTCGGTAGAGTGTTCGAGTCTGTCGGAAAACACGCGTTCGGCTGGTATTTTTTCCGGACGAATACTGTTAGGTGCGCTTCCGGCCGACATCGGAATCGACCCCTATATATTTTTTGGGATATTTTTGTACTTACCATGATAAATATAGGAGGTCGATATTTTTGACAACGATATTTATGTCCCGATATTTGTGTAAGTCGATATTGTGGTGGTCGATATTCTGTCAGTGATCCGCCCATGAAATAGGCACCGCAGTGGGAACGTCAAAGACTGCTGCAGTACATGCTGCGTAGGTACTGGTGTGCATGCACCCAGGGGGGCACATGTTGTGCCCCCCTGTGTGCATCCACATGGCATGAGGCACCATAGGGTCCTGTAGGGCCCCCTTTGTTTCCTCACTGCCAGATTTGTCATGGTGGCCGCACTGCTATGAAAGGGGTGACAGTGAAGAAACTCACTGTGGTCCCACCAAGCATTTTGCAGCATCAGGACTGCTGTGCAACCGCCAGGGAATGGTGGTTCCCTGGCGGTTGCAACAGTTGCGATGGTCCCAGGGTGGCCTGGCCACCCAAGTTGAAATAGGATGGTCGGGAGACTGCCACCATGAGTCTGGTGGTCCGCGGACCCCCAGACTCATAATAAGGACCTAATAGTTACACCTTCTGGTGTCAATCTAACCTGATTCTAGGGCATGTCTGTTTCCAGTGGGCGCCACGTTACTTCAGGTTCCCTTGAAGCCCCAGTGCTGAAAATCGACACTGCAACCAACTATTTCAGATATACAAGCTATTAAATGTTGTGAACACCTTTAAGTACTGAATGTGAGTTTTAGGCACCAATTGTGTATATAATATAACTGCAAGGCTATGGGAGAAGGGCCAACATTTTAACATGAGCTTTGTCTGAGTCTACCATTCCACCCAACAAGGACTCACTGAAGTAAATAGGTTTCAATAGGGTAACCTTAGCTCATCTTTGATAGCTTGGCCTCAGCAGCAAGACTATCCACAATGAAAATATATGGACAACAAATTAAGCAATAATACAGTAAAAAATGTAAAGAACTTAAAAGTTCAAATTAAATGTAAGTAAAAATATACTATGAAAAATGACCCAAAAATAAAGAATAACAATAATGGATTAAAGTTTATGAAGAAAGGAGAAATGCCAACGATAAAAACAAATGGTGAAAACACTATTAAAATTAAATGAGAATGTAAAAAATGACAAAAAAGTTTCTTAAGGCCACATTATGGAGGACAATAACAAGACCACATCCAAAATATTGCAGAGATACTGCATCCCTCCTCTGTATTACTCTGCCCCATTAAGACAACACTGACAGACCGACGGTGAAGCATCTACCTACTCCATCAGGGCGTTGTCAAGACATTGATGCCATTGAAAAGAACTCGGTACATGGTAACTGTTCTATGGTGAATGATCCATCATGCCTTTTGAAGACATCTGCACCATAAAAATCTTCAAGCCATTGCAGTAAACTGTGCCAGCTCTGCTATCGCTGTCTGCCATGGACCATTGTTGACATCAGTGAAAATGGGGAAACATCAATCACACAAAAAGTGATGGGAGGAATCTTGCAAAACATCTAAGCACTAGCAGGAGCAGAGTCGGTACTGCTTTGCATAAGGCGGACCTTTGTCTATTGTGTAGCAGTGGGCACAAAACGATGGGTTAAAATGCTGCCCTAGCGATTGCCATTTTGTGTGATTGATACAATGTCCTAAATTTCCTGGGGTATGCCTAGACATCGGTTGTTGCTCACTGTGCCATAGGATTAAAGCTGTATCTCACCGACAAGTCCTAACAAGTCCAAAACCGGTTTGGGGCTGCCTGTGTTCCCATCTGAAGAGGGCCTCGCCTGACAGTTCAAAATGGACAGTTGCCATGTGGAGCAGGGTCAGTACTGGCTTTCAGGCTTTTGTCTACTGTGGTGCATAGTGCGAAAAACAATAGGTTGGAATGCTACCCTGAATAATTGTTAGTGATCAGGCTATTTCGCATTACCTTTTGTGTAACTCAGTGAAAATAGTAGGGCAAAGACTGACCTATTTACTCAGGATTGTCTTATTCTTTTTTGTAGGCATCAGTGCAGAGATTGACTAGAAGTGTGAACCCCTATAAATTGAAACTGGATAAAACACCTACTAGCTAACAGAGAAAACTAACTCCTCACTATCCGGCTCACTTGTCTTGAGCACAAGTTATCAATCCTGTATCAGACCATAGCTGGAAAAATTCAGGGGTTTCCATGTTTTGCTTTAACACCACAACAGCATTTTAACTGTGCTTTTTCATGTAATTTTCTAGGTGGGAAGTTAAAGTGCTTGCAGTACCTGAACGATAACTTTCTTTAAATTGTGTTATTGTCATTGAATTCATGGGTTTTATAGAAAAAGAAGTGGTTGGAAGCAGGCCCACTGGCAGCCTATGAAGCATGTTATGTGGAGCAACTTCTCCAAGAAACACTAAATCAGACATTACCACTGTTGGTGGGGGGCAGCATGACCCACTCAAGGAGCTCTGGCTCCTACCAATATTCTCCAATGGTAATAAATAGCATATTCCTCTCTGCACATCTGCATATATACTAATATATGTATATAATCATTTCAATATGATTATAAACTGAGGAGCACTCAACTCCTCACCTGGTGCTCCAACCAGGGGAGCTGAATTGATATGTATTTTGCAATGCTTCAAAAGGACACATTTTGTCAGCACTTGATGGAATAGGTAAAATGTATAATTTGTTTACAATGGTCAAAAGGTACACAAATTAACAATTTTTTTGGACCAAGCGGCCTTGCTAAAAGTCGGGATCAGTCCTTTCTCTCCTTAAGTTCTTTTAAATTTAGTATCCTGGTGGTCTTTCACACTTCCCCAAAGCATGTCGGGTGTTATATTTCTTTATCCAGTTTTTTATATTACTCCTTTTCCACTATTCACTTAAAATTCATCTGTTCACTTATTTGCTATTTACATTTATTCCCCTCGATACACTGCTGTAAGAAATTGGGTTATTGGTTGACTGGGGTGGGATCCCTGGTCAAGGAGCAACCACAATCCTAGTAAGGGTAAGGCACAACAAAACCCCAAATTAACCTCTGTTCACCCCCTGGTAGCTTGGCACAGAGCAGTCAGGTTTAACTTAGAGGAAATATGTAAAGTATTTGTGCAACACTTCAAACAGTAAAACAGTAAAAACACCACACAAAAAGATCCCACACCAGGTTATTGAATAGAGCTTAATTTAATAAATAAAACAAGACCAAAACAACAAAAATCCAAGGGTTCCAGAGACACCAAACATAAACAGTTTTTTTCTTCCCAATTTGAAATTCCACTTATAAAATGTAATAAGGCATCTCTAATCCTATGGGAGA
Organism: Calotriton arnoldi; assembly: GCA_963921515.1. Classification (NCBI taxonomy): domain Eukaryota; kingdom Metazoa; phylum Chordata; class Amphibia; order Caudata; family Salamandridae; genus Calotriton; species Calotriton arnoldi. The sequence continues at coordinate 158,251 of CAWUFW010010403.1, forward strand.
GATAGGCCTTGCAGTAGTGAAAAAAGAATGTAAGGGTTTTTAACTACCAGTACATGTAAAAATTAAAGGTACATGTCCTACTTTTTAAATACATTGCACCCTGCCCTGTGGACTGTGCAGGGCCTACCCTACGGGTAACTTATATGTATTAAAAAAGGAAGGTTTGGGCCTGGCAAAAGATTTATTTTGCCAGGTTGAAATGGCAGTTTAAACTGCACACACAGGCTTTGCAGACATGTTTAAAGGGCTATTCAAGTTGGTAGCACAATCAGTGCTGCATGTCCAATAGTAGCATTTAATTTACAGGTCAGGGCACAAGTAGTGCAATTTACTATGAATGTACAAGTAAATTAAAATTGCCAATTGGATATAAGCCAATGTTACTATGTTTTAGGGAAAGAGCACAAGGACTTTAAGCACTGGTTAGCAGTAGTAAAGTGCACAGAGTCCTATGGCCAACAAAAAATAATTCAGCAAAGAAAATAGGAGGAGGATGGCAAAAAGTCTGGGGGTGACCCTGCAGAAATGGCCAGGTCCAATAAGTGCTTTATGTTTATTTCTTAGCTTTACCTGAATTGCAATTTTATTGATCTGATTTTACTCCCTCATTTCTGTTATCTATAAAGATTATATTGAGGTGATATGGGCAGGTGGATAATAGGAGCTTATCCAATGCCAGAGAAAAGCTTTTTTAAAAATGGAACCAAATTGTACATTTTACTTCACAACTTTAAAATGAATTGACTAAAACATTCTTAGGCAAGCATGCTGCTCTGAAAGGGCACTCAAAGCTCTAATACTTTCCTGCTGTACCCCACAAGTCTTATCTTCCTTGGACTCGTTGGGGGAATTAGCTTAGCCCATGAAAACCTGGTAAAAATTAGGCAAAATGTTAAATTTACTAAAAATAGGCTTAAAAAAGAATAGATGTTAAAGTCAGTTCAAATACTATAGGTGTATGATTTGGCATGCCAGCCTATAATTTTGTCAGAGGTATGTCGCATTTTCACTCACTTCTATCTTCCACCCCCTTTAAATATCATTGATAATCTCTTTGGAGGTCCATGGGGGGAAAAATTAATCGTTAGACCGAACTCAGAATCTCTGTAAGTTGCCAGTGGAGCTATCTCTTGTGTAGCAGAAGTTTAGAATCTAGAGCTAAAACAAAGGATACACAGACCACATAGGCTGAAACAGCAGACACAACTGTGATGTTGAAACCAATTTTCCAGTTTCTGACTTCAAAAATCAGCAGTGATGATACTGTCCTGAGCAGCTATATCAATTAAACGATGAAGTCCTTTAACATATATCGTGAAGTAAAAACCAAAGAATCAGGTCCCCTCTGCCGCAAGGAAGTAATATAAGGAATAAAGTGTCTTTAATTCAACACTAATGATCGCTAATGATCACTAAAACATCAGCATTGTATATACTGTGTATATAGTTTAGGAGTAGTAAAGTTAGAACTTTACTACTCCTAAACTGAGAAACATCCTAACTTTAAGACTTTTGTTATTCACAGAAGGCATTTAGGAGTCCTAAAGTTAGGAGTCCTAACTTTACTACTCCTAAACTGAGAAAAATCCTAACTTTAAGACTTTCGGTATTCACAGAAGGCATTTAGGAGTCCTAAAGTTAGGACTACTAACTTCTGTGAATACCGAAATGAGTAAGTTCATTCTGTGAATACCAAAATGAGTAAGTGTATTCTGTGAATACCAAAAAGTACTAACTTTACGTTTTTGACGTAAGTTAGTTCTGTGAATCAGGCCCTCACTCACTGTGGTCCCCATTGCCACCCGAAAATTAAGTAGCTTACCTGCCCAAATTGGTGCTCTTCTTCCCCCCACTCCTTTTCGTCAGTCTGGAAATGGAATATGCCATCTGTATGTTTTTGTAGATATCTTTTTTATCTTGTATTGTGGCTTCAACAGTGGCATAGCAAGGGGAGGGTGGTCCGCCCCGTGCGGCACGAGTTTTAGTGGCGCGGCCTCTGCCCCCCTCTTAAATTACCTGCGGCTGTCACATAGCGGACAATGAGGAAATTGCCAGTGCCCACCCCATGCTCTTACACACAGCTGCGGGTTGGCAAATGTAGGGGCCATCACTGGTGGCCAAAGGTCTGGCTACGCCACTGGGCTTCAACCTACTGATTTGACTCACTCATGCGTACTCTATTAAAATGTATGTTTTAATAATTGTCACAAGCAGTAGCACAGGCCTGGTTGCTTCTTCCTCAAACAAGTGGTTTTACACTACGTATTTTTTTTAAAGCGATGCTGCAGAAAATAACTTGTTGTTTTTCTTCAAATGACTTGACACCCCAGATCAGCTGGCTTGACTCTCGAGTCTGAGATCCAACACTCAGCTGCATGATTAAGCCACTGGGCCTACTTGACCTGATTTGACACCACTTCCACGAGTGAGATAATGTAATGCGACCTGCAGAGTTGATTAAAACTGCATTTTAAGGCTATTGTTTACATTGGACTCTCTATAGGCAATTGGTGATTTATGCTATTTTGTACACCATCATTTTTTTAACATTGTTCTATCTTTCACAGTTTGATCACTTATTTTTATTACTTGTGTATCTTGCTAAATAATTTGGTTTGACACATTTTAGGTCCTTACCTATTAGTTGTTTTGGTTGTTTGGCTATCCTTTTTTATGAACCCCTTGCAGCATTGGCCAAGTTACCAAGGATTCTCCAATGTATTTTGTACATGTTAACTCTTTGGGACACATTGTTGAGGCCATAATAATATCGTATTCATGACTCACATGAAAACTCCCAGCTCGCTCTCTCATAGCCTTATATTCCGATTAAATTAATTGGTCACCAAGTTAGTGAGGAGACATATATATTAAAAAGGAAGGTTTGAGCTTTGCCATTAGTTGAAATGGCAAAGACGAGTTAGTAGTTTAGGAACGGCTCTACCAGTCGTCAATCGCAGTCTGGGAGTCATATTTTACTTTGTCACACTCGTTGTGGTACAATAAATGCTGCAGTCCACAGGGGACAATTTAACCTACTGGCCCTGGTTACCCCTGGTACCATATACTAGGGACTTATAAGTACGTTTACTTATGCCAATTGTGGGTGAGCAAATTCGACATATACCTTTTAAATGGTCAGAGCACTGGCACCTACGGCTGTTTGCAGGACTCAGTGCACCCACAGAGTCGAAAAACCAGCAACATCAGCCCAAAGTTATCAAAACGTAGGGCAAAAGTGAGGGTGAACCCTGCAAAAATAGTCAGTTTTTAACAATTGGCAAGGGTGCTGGTCAGTGGTCTGATGCTGTAATGACATCCTCATCTCTCTGGTGATTCACCTCTATGCCTACCACACATGCGCTACTTGCACTTTTGGCATTTCCTCTCACTCAGAGAGACTGAAACTGCTGGATCACCTCATGCAGTTTGCAGAAGGTGAAAAGGCATTAGCAGTTTCTCTAAGTGACATGTCTGAGGGCTGCAGGTCACAATACTGCGATTGAAATATCAACCTGTAGATATATCTTGACCATATGATCAACCACCAAAATATCATCAAGGTAATTGTAGATTTATAATTATTTATTCCCTGTGACAATATTTCCAAGTCTATATCATTGATACGAAATATCTGCATGTCAATATTTAGACCATGATATTGTGGTAGAACACCCCCTCTGAGTGTTCTGGTGGGTGTATATCCCTATTCATGGGCAACCATTGCATGTCCAAAGCAAGAGCTAATTGTACAAATATCTGTATGTATTGTAGGGTGCACGTTTACTTTGGGTGAAACCCTAAGTCTACAAAAGCACACATTGGATATTGTCCTCTTCAGTGACCCTGCAACACAATGTGTTAAAGGACGGATCTGCCAATAGAAGTTTTCTGATTAATTCCATCATTCCGCGTGATGTATCATTGAAATTGAGGCAGACATACAATTATTACTAGATGCCAGGTCTCCCTTTGCTCATGTGTTAAGAACTCAAAGGCACCATAGTCCATCTGCTCCAGAGTCTATTCCATCCCTTGCTTCCTTAATCACCATATCAAGGAGGGTCTATGCAGAAGAAGGAATGGCAAACTCTTCCACGCTTTCTGCTGTTGAACTCATGGCAAAGTGCCCTACAGAATGATGATGCAATTTAACCAGAGGTCAATACGCTAACCACCTATATAATTCACAATGTCGAATGAGTGATGCCAATTAGTCATATTTGCAAAGTCTAATGAGGATTCCTGAAATAAATAAACTATCAGCTGACCTTGGTCCAGCATCACATATGAGGTATCTCTAAGTCTGTTTCCTGCAACCTGGCCGGCAGGGGTCGGTCTTTTTAAACTGTGATTAATGTGTGCAATATCCAACAATGCATGATCAGAGAAGATTTAACTCTACTTCCTGTTCTGCGTGGCAGGAATCATGAAACCTTACCGTTCATGTCCTGAACAGTCCATTTGTGACCTTGGCTGTCTGACACACATTACTTGCAGCATAGCACAATCAAGTGGTCAGATCCACTTCTAAAGGAGAGATGTTTGGGTTTTATGCAAATGCTTAACTGTATCAGCTCATAGTTGATGCAATCCCACCATTAGTTGTTCTAGTGCTGTTAGCTACAGAGCAGTTCTGCTCAGTTGCTTTCCATATTCCTGTGGGGGCAGTGGGAATACTATGAATTCACCCCACTTGTTGGCAGAAACACTTGTTGTGTAATCCCACTTTGCTTGCCTAAGTCCTACCAACCGTAATAAACTGTGAGTGTAGGGAGTTCTTAATACCTTGCTAATACATGTTTTGTCGACATGTGTCTTCAGTTCTTCCCTGTGCATTTAATCAATAGTTCGTTAGCCGTTGTAGTGTCTGACATTTTGACTGGTGTTTAAAATAGATGTAGATTCACCAGTTTCAGTTCCACCCAAATCTCCTAAAAAGATAGTTAGACCATCTGCCACACCTATCGACAGGTGATTCTGTCTCTCTGAAGATCTGGATCATTCTTAAAAATAACCATGCTCCCAACATCCTACCCGCAAAATAGGTTACTATGGCTCCAATCTTATCTGATATATGGAGTCACACACTTGTATCCCTCAGTGACCCTCATAATTTTGAGCCCTCCCTGAGAACCCCTGACCAAGGCCACATAATGGAGCTCCCTACTTATCCTCACGATGGGTTTATTCCTTTGTTTAGCTCTTGGGTCCTCCTGTTAAATTCGGAATATCTGCATGCAGTTTTCCTTAAAAGGACAAAAACTGAACACGGATCCAATGAGAATGAGTATTACATAAAAGACAACCAAAGATCATCTTAAATTGTAAGAAGAATTTGATATTGTTTGTTTCATAATGGTGGACCTACACACATGAAATTTGTTACAATATATCGCTCTCCTGTTTTTTTTGTAATGCTCAGGATGGAGTAGGTCTGAAAGGTTTCCGACCGGTTAGGGGGTGAGCAGCACAGGGTCGTATCAGCGAATTTACCTTTTTTTCTGAAACAGATCAATGAGTGCCTTCCTTTTTTGCTTCCACCTTTTCCTGCTTACTCCCTTTTCAGTCTCCCATGTTTGAGACTATTTTCCTTACATGTCACTGAATTTAACAGCCAAATATGTATTCTTCTCCTCCCTTCTTATTCTGGCATATATATTTCATGCAAAGTAGTTCAAATTGTTATATGTCAGAAAATCAAGTGCAAACATTTCATAGCCAGAATATTGAATACCACAATATCGTGAAGGTAAGGAAATATAAGTAGTAAAGATTTACTATTCTTAACTACACATCTATGTACCATGAAAAAAGAAAATATATATATGGATATATATATAATAAACACATGCACGCACGCGCGCGCGCACACACACACACACATATACATATATATTATTCCAAACTCTCCTGGCAGAAAAGAGCTGAAGTGGGCACTCCAGGCAAGGTAACAAGTCATGAATCTTTTATTCAATCTTGTTCGCACTGACGCGTTTCGGCTGGTCCCCTATATACAGAGAGAGAGAGAGAGATTGTCAATGTACATATATGAATGATATGTAAAATACTGTATTCTGGTAGAATGCTGCTGAACCGTTGACTGTGGTTTCATAATGCCCTTGCCATCTACTCTTTGGCCTTAGTGTAAAGAAATAATGAAACCTGCAAATGTCTGTAGTTTTCCTACAAACGTAACCTAAAACAAACAAAATCCATGTGCAAACTCTGAAAACAGCCCTATGTCTTGCAACGTAATTAATTAATTTATATGTACCCACTGCAGGGACCCTTTAGGTGAACTCCTAAATCTGCTTGTCTTCAGATTGTTTTCATTTTTCAATTTACCTTTGGAACCAAAGATTTTGCCTTACGCAACCAATTGTATAGTATGTTCTCACTATTTTTCATAATTAAAAGCATTGCTCAGAAATAAGTTAATTCTTTGCTTTTTCATTGTTTTCTTTTCATTTTATCATGTACCAGTCGTAATTTCCCCTTACATTTTCGCTGTCTTATTTATTTTTTTCTTAGCATTTGAATGTCATGAGTTTATTTCCTGGGATTAACTTTATTTTTGTTCCTATTTATAAAAACAGTATTTCATTAGTAGACTTTTTGAACAAAAGTAGAAATGAAATGTGTGTAACAAAGCCTTCTGGTTTCATGAGATATGTAATGTAAATAAGTAAATCAGGAAAAGCGATGATCAAGAAAAGGCCTGAATTTCTGTAGATAATCATGCTCTTGGCAGTGCCTTCAGGGAGACAGTGCATTTGGCTGCACTGGAGAGTGATAAAAGCTGCAACCAATTCTTACTAATTAATGCGGTCAAAGAGGAGATGATGGAGCGTTTGGACTAGTAATAGGAGTTGCTATTTTCTGCCACTCTCGGGCCTATCGTAATATGGAGAAAAAACATTTAATTTCTACATTAATGTTTTTATTTATTATTAACATTCCTTTAGTGTGCCCGAACCAGAACGTGCTAGGGTGCCTTACAGAAAACAGATCAATGACTAGGATATTGTGGCATCTGTTCTTAGCCTCTACTTATTGGTAAGTAGCTTGGAACTGGACTACGTCTCAGGTTCTTAGGGGGTAATTTATAGTTTGGTGGACAGGTTACTCCATTGCAAAGGTGACGAGGTAACCTATTCGTCAAACTGACTGTTTGGCAGCTCTATTTAGGGTCAGGGGCCACCAACTTTCCATAGATGGAGCCCCTGGTGACTCTATCAATGGAAGGGTTCCTCAAGACAGAGTCAGCCATCGGACGAAGGGCATTTCACCATCCGTCCTTTTTAGGTTGGACAGTCTGATGCCTTTTTTTTCCGTTATGCACCCCCAGGTAAAACCTAGTAGTGAATGTGACAGAAAGAACAAAAAAAGACCTCCACACCCAGGGAAAAAACTCTCTGGGTGTGGGGGACATTAGCATTGTGTTTTTCAATAGCAAACTCCCACTGTGTAGCTGGATTTTGAAAAACAAAAAGTTGTCCGCCAAATCTTTTGTAATTTGACAGAGACTTTCATGATGGTGGTGCCTGACAAGGTGCAGAGAGCACCACTAAGCCAGTGGTGAACTCTAAATTTTGTGCCAGTAGTCTGTCAGGGTGATGGATTTTGTGACATCCGCCGCCCTGCCATCACGAAACTCTAGCTCTGGACATACGTTCTTTGGTTATTTTGCTGTGTACAAATGTCCTGTTCTATGTCAGTTGTTACCTGACTGTTGGACTTCCTGCTTCTCTATCTATGGGCCCTTGAATAAAACCTTCCTAAAGCTAATGGGTTTATTACTTACTTCAGCTTCAATGAAGAGGTGTGGAGGTTATATGCAAGGAAGCATAAACAGATGCAATCCGTATATGGTAAAGCTTCAGTATAACCGATGGAATACATGGTAACATTAGTTTAGGACTTGTTTGAAAAAATGGAATATGAGGTGTCATCTAAATGCAGTAAGTGAAGTCAAAGTGCTTATTCAGGGGTGAGAGACTTCAGAGTGGAGGTGTCAGCTCCTTAGAATGATTATTAAATACGTAGTAGTTAGGAGACAACAATCACAAATGAAATGAATCAAAATACTCAAAATAGTTTATTTGCATAATCATATCAAAAGATAATAAAACAACACATTACAAAATATGTTAATCACAATAAAACATAGAAAATGAAAACAAATGTTTCCCTGCACCATATACACACAATGGTAACAAAAACAGTTATAAAGTCACATAACACAATCATATTTTCAGAACTTATATGAATAGTATTAAGATAATGAAAAGTATAACAAATGTCAGAGAAAGAACAAGTGACAAACAGTAGGTTCAGGTGAACAATTAGTACAAAGGATCATCCCCTCAGATTTGTAAGGGTACTAGAAATTTAAGTAGCACAAACTAGGGTAAGTGAGGGTGACACTCACTATGGCTAGCTCCTGAAACGGGTGCCTGAAGGTTTGAACAGACAAGATCTTGTTCCCCCTATGCTTTTTGTGTGAGTCATCTTGTTCACAAGCATGGGTTAGAATTTAGATAGTTAGATTAAGGGGTGAGTTTGGTATATGGTCAGGCTCAGGATGCAGGAAGGGCACTTTTTGGTTGTTACTTTCACATACCTGGAATTGTGTTACGTTCCATGACACCAAAGCAGTGTTTTTAGGTTCCCAGTTGTTTTACTCAGAGCAGTGGCAGGCTGTCTGTCCACAACAGGGGCCCAGGATAATTGCCACATAAAGGAGTACAGCCTCTCCTGGATTTCCAGGCTGCATCACTGGATTCCTCAAGCCTCATGGAATTCCAAGAGATCACCAGAAACTATCAGTTTTTATTGTGGCAGGAAGACTTCAACAGTTAAAAAGAAAGTTTGAAATATTTTATTGATTGTGCGTCGCCATGGGGCTGAGTTTGGGAAGAGTAGTGGAGATGCTCAGAAGTGGGTAGGGAGGATTTCATAAATACTAATGTTTTAGAGCAGGTATGGGTAGGATTGGCAAGACCACATCTGCAGGCTTCAGGTGTGTAATGACAGAGGTTCTTGCCTGCCCACTGCCACCAGGTAGAACTTGGTTTAGTAAGGGTGGTATAATTGGGAGGTGCGGGGTTGCAGAGCCTGGACAATGTAGGAAGTAGGCAGGAGAAGGGCGCAGGGGAGCAGAGTCATATGGCTCCAATGTCGGGGTGACAAAGGCTTGTGGCTCATGGCTTGCCAAAGAGGCAGGCAGCTTCAGAACAGAGGCGACAGGTGCCAAAGGCGAGGTATGCAAACTAGAAATTTTAGAATTGGAGCCTCATAGGTCAGGCAGCTCTGTGGGTGAGAAAACAGTGGAAGAGGTGGCCCGCTATTAGGATTCACTGTTCTGTAGTAGACCAGCAGGTGTAGCATGCAGTGAGGCTGAGTCAGATAGCAGCCCTGCAACTCTGCAAGGAAGAGGTGCACGGTGGGATTTTATCTTTCAAAGCAGAAGAAGTATAAGGCCACTAAGGTGCAACAGGGGATTTTATTTGTAAAAAGTATACAGCTACAGTGTAGGAGGGGCTGGTCCTGTTGTAGTGGAAAATGAAAGAGAAGGTTTATTGGGAAAAGGAGCAGACAGTAAGCTGCATTGGGTGGATGGTTTTGATGAAGGGAAGCTTTGCAATAAGAGATGTGACTATGAGTTTTAAAGAAAACCAGGAGATTACAGCCCTTGAGTGTTTACAGGTCAGCTGAAGAAGTGTTTAAGGAATGCAGATATCAAGCTTGCTCTAGCCTGATAAACTGGATCCAATAGGAGAAATGCCAGTATCTGTACTTCCCTGAACCCACTAGTGACCATGCAAAGGATATATGGCTGGCCAGCGCTAGACCCAAGGAAAGGGGAATGTGAGGAGAGAGAGAAACAGACTCTAGATGTTTTCACTCTGGCTATTCGTGCTGTTGGACAGAACCTGCACTGCTGAGGCTTTGATATCGACAACAAGAAACTTCTAATGGTTTGTCAGTTGCATTACTGTTCACTAGTTCTACTGTGACATATGATATACCTTGGAACAGTCTCTGTATAACCCACTCTCTGTATTTGGTGAAAACTCAACAGCTTCCCAGAGCTGAAAGATAGACTTAACCTCTGTAATAGATGGAGAAAAATATCCTGAACTACATACATGTTCCTCTATAGGTAGCTACCTTCAGTGAATTTTAAATCAAGCTTGTGAACTGAATGATTCTCAATCTACATGCTTCGTCAACTATAACATAATGAACTTACATTAGTGTTATGCTTTTTATCCTCACAATATTCATTCATTTACCCACCGCTAGCAATACATTAATACCATATATGACTCAAGTAATATAAAGAAAATCAGTACAAGTTGAGGATTCAGGAGTTCCTTTTCTGAACAAACTGCCATAGAGTTCACAGTCCTTGGAAGAATGCTTCCAGTGCTAATGTGCAAATCAAAGTTTAAGGGCCAGATGTATCAAGCATTTTTCTCCTCGCAAACTGGCCGATTAGCAGAATCGGCCCGTTTGCGATCGCAAAAAATGCTTTTGCGATGCATCAAACCCAATTTTGCGATTTGGTAAACTGTTACCGAATCGCAAAATGGGTTTGGGATTCGCTATCTGGAAGGGGCGTGTTTAAGGCGTCCCTTTCAAATAGCGAATCCTAACAGTATGCATGAATGTTTTGTGACCGTGAATGCGGTTGCAAAACATTCGCATATTACCACCTACTTCAAGTATGTGGTAAGACATTCCCAAATGGGAAGGGGTCCCCAAGGGACCCCTTCCCCTTTGTGAATGTTTGTAAAAAGCATTTTTAAGAGCAGGCAGTGGTCCCACGGACCACTGCCTGCTCTTAAAAAATTAAAAGAAAATTTTTCATTTTTCTTTTTGTAAAGCATCTCGTTTTCCTTTAAGGAAAACGGGCTGCTTTACAAAAAAATCATTGCTATATTTGAAAGCAATCACAGACATGGTGGTCTGCTGATCTCAGCAGGCCACCATCCCTGTAATTTTGCGATTCCCAGGGGGTCGCAAATTGCGACCTACCTCATTAATATTCATGAGATAGGCCATTTGCGACCCCTTAGGAATCGCAGAAAGTGTACTGCACACTTTCGTGCATGACGTTTTGCGATTCCCTAATTGCGAATCGCAAAGATTCACAATTAGGGAATCGCAAAACATTTTTTTGATGCATCTGGCCCTAAATGCTTATCTCAAGTGTTATCCAACTACTTCTCTGAATCTAACAAATATCTATTCACTTCTGATGAAAGCGCAGTGAGTTCCAGTCTCCAGGCAATACTCCTGTGGCTCTCTGGGACAGGTAGTTTTTCTTGACTCCACTTGCATGTTTCGCGTAGTACAAGCATGGTAGCCGCGAAGTCTCACATCCAACAGCGCCTACACTCTGCATGTAACGCTGATCTCCTCTGTAGTGGAAGACTTGAGCCTCTCTTAAGGTCAATGGACCTGGTGCAGGTAGCTGTTACTGGTCTGATAAAGGAGATGAAAAAAAGATTGATGTCAGCTGACGAGCGTATGGTCTGGCAGTGAAGTCTTAGGGGCTGCTTTGAATCAGGGAATGGTTTGTAGAGTGGACAGGAAGCCAGGGATGATACTCTCTGGTGTCAAAGCAGTAAAAGGGTAGACATTATCTGTAAGCATTTTTCTATTATGAATTCTCCAACTATGCCCCATTTGAGGTCTATGGTAAGGTAACAATTATGTCCAAGGTCCCAGGTGAGATGGGAGAAAACATTTGGGAGAATTTTAAAATGTGAAATTTGCCAGTTTTTTCTGTATTTGAAGCAAAATTGGGTTTGCTCCCAACACAGTTGCTTTTAGCAGCAGCAAAAGAGGCAATGTATTTACCTTAATGATGATTGCCTTAAGGTAAATGCATTAGCCAGACCCCAGCAGCGAAGCCTGTGTGCACCACCTGCCTGCTGGAGGCGCCTGGTACTCTACCACCAAGGCACTGCTGTGGAACTTGCTTTCATGCACTGTCAGCAGCCAAGCAGTGTAAATACTTTCATTCAATTATCACTAAAGTGCTGACATTGTCCAGCCCTTAACAGTACTGGACAGCATAAAAATCCCTTGTTCCATGCATTCCTCAATGCGCAGAATGAGAAATTCATGTGCTGCATGACATTCAGCTTGCATTTCTCCTTTTTTTTATTTGGGAGAGGTGGATTCAAAACCAGCCGTTGCTCTGTGTTTCTAAACTGTTGCTGCTCATGTTCTACAGTTTACATTGATGAGTTAATGTATGTGCCTCGAGTGTCATCTTCAGGATTTTGGGGGACCCAAGCAGGGCATATATATATATTTGGGGTCCATTTTCAAAACAACTTCAAATCTTATTGCCCATTTCCTGCTAATTCAAGCCCGCATGATGTCATACTATACTGAATTATACATTAAACTTTCAGAAATAGTGTCACACAAATAGCTACAATATAGGACCATAAAAATCCTTAAATATGATACTGAATAGAGCGAAACAGAGTCAGAGGTAGAGGCAGACAGAGAGCTGAAAGCAGTGGTATATAGTGAAATGGAAAGAGTGGATAGAGGTCCAATATAGAGAGTGTTGTTTACACAGGGGACCCTTTGGAAGGTGAGGGCCCTGGGCAGTTGCACGCTTTGTCAACCTTTAAAACATCTGTGTGTTGCAGACAGCAAAATGTCTGCAAAAATGGGTGAAAAAAGGGGTCGAAGATACAAAATGCATTTATGATACACAGGGCCGGGGTGGGAGCACAAACCAGCCCTGGCAATTCACCTCGACCGGCCCGGGGAGGGAGAGTGCTAGTGAGATAGCAGTGCTGCCGCATAAGCACTGCTGCCGGCCGCTTTACCACCACTGCTGCCGCTTTTGTTAGAGGGGGCCCATATTGCGGCACTGCTGCAAAACCGGCCCCTTGTAACAAAACCGGCCCTCACCTTTCCGGCCCACGGGGGAAACACCCGGTGCCCGCTCCGGCCAGTCTGGCCCTGATGATACAGCCTGGGGATCACAAATTCAAATTTCATTGCTATAGCTACCACAGTCAAAATGCAGCTTGTGTCTTATGGTGCTGAAAGATGCCTTGACACAAGGCAATCATTTCACTGGCAAAAATAGCTGTCACTGTATTTCATTACAACATATCAAGCTTTGCTTGTTCTTTCCCCACAGGATAGAAAATGCACCAGAGCAATGCATGTGGGATAACCGCTACACGGAACACCACGGTAAAGTGGCCTCACAGGCCCACATGTCTGGCAGAAATCAATGCTTCGCAGTCCTTTTGATGACTTTGAAGTAAACAAACAGCACAGCCAAACAGTGTACAATAAAATGAGGAGACAGAAAGAAAAGATTCACGAAGGTTCACTGACCTTGCCTTGGGGCCTTCCTACATTTTACCAGATCACCTCATATGCCACTCTAGTTTTACTTCATTCAAAGGGTGACCTATATAGGCAAACAGTCAAAAGCCTGTTGCAGGTCCTGAAATTTGTTTGCTGCCTCTGCTGTTTTTTCATGTAGCAAAAAGAACAATTGATGGACAGAATGCTGAACAATGTCAAACATTCACCCCAGTACAGGGATCTGGGCCTAAATCCACTGTATTTTTGCTCCCCGTGCCTTTCCAGTTTAAACCCAGCCATATGGAAATCAGTCTTGACCCCGTTCCCCATGGGAAAAGTCCAGCCCAAACTGCCAGGCCAGGTCCTCCCTGGACTGGAAACAAGCATCCTAGGACAAGTTCAGAGTTTCTCCCCTCATCAGCCAGGCTTGCTTGACTCCAGTGGCATGGAGAGCACGGGACCCATGTCTGGGCATACCCATCCCCACTCGGGGTGACAAATGCAAAAAGAACAATTGATGGACAGAATGCTGAACAATTTCAAACATTCATCCCAGTACACGGATCTTGACCTAAATCCATTGTTGTTTTGCTCCCCATGCCACTCCAGTTAAACCCAGCCATATGCAAATCAGTCTTGACCCTGCTCCCCATGGGAACATTCCAGCCCCAACTGCCAGGCCATGTCCTCCCTGGACAGGAAACAAGCATCCTAGGACCGGTTTCAGGGTTTCACCCCTCATCGGTCAGGCTCACTTGACTCCATTGGCATGGAGAGCACTGGACCCACATCTGGGCATACGGTTCCACACGGGGTGACAAATGCAATAAGAACAATTGATGGACAGAATGCTGAACAATGTGAAACATTCACCCCAGTACAGAGATCTGGGTCTAAATCCATTATTTCATTGCTCCCCATGCCATTCCAGTTTAAACCCAGGAATATGCAAATCATTCTTGACCCTGCTCCCCATGGGAACAGTCCAGTAAGAACTGCCAGGCCAGGACATCCGTGGACCGGTAATATGCATCCTAGGACCGGTTTCACCCCTCATCAGCCAGGCTAGCTTGACTCCAGTGGCATGGAGAGCACGGGACCCACGTCTGGGCATACCCGCCCCACTCGGGGTGACAAATGCAAAAAGAACAATTGATGGACAGAATGCTGAGCAATGTCAAACATTCACCCCAGTACAGAGATCTGGGCCTAAATCCATTGTTTTTTTGCTCCCTATGCCATTCCAGTTTAAACCCAGCCATTTGCAAATCAATCTTGACGCTGCTCCCCATGGGAACAGCCCAGCCCGAACTGCCAGGCCAGGTCCTCCCTTGACCGCAAACAAGCATCCTAGTACCGGTTTTAGGGTTTCACCCCTCATCAGCCAGGCTACCTTGACTCCAGTGGCATGGAGAGCACTGGACCCACGTCTGGGCATACCCGTCCCACTCGGGGTGATGAATGCAAAAAGAACAATTGAAGGACAGAATGCTGAACAATGTCAAACATTCACTCCAGTACAGAGATCTGGGCCTCAATCCATTGTTTTTTTGCTGCCCATGCCATTCCATATTAAACCCAGTCAGATGTAAATTAGTCTTGACCCTGCTCCCCAAGGGAACATTCCAGCCCAAACTGCCAGGCCAGGTCCTCCCTGGACCGGAAACAAGCATCCTAGGACTGGTTTCAGGGTTTCACCCCTCATCAGCCAGGCTAGCTTGACTCCAGTGGCATAGAGAGCACAGGACCCATGGCTGGGCATTCCTGTCCTACTCGGGATGACAAATGCAAAATGAACAATCCCAGGGAGGGCCTGGCCTGGCAGTTCGGGCTGGACTTTCCCATGAGGAACAGTGTCAAGACTGATTTGCATATGGCTGGATCAAACTGAGGTGGCATAGTGAGCAAAAGAACAATGAATTCAACCGAGATCCTTTGACTGAGGGTGAGTGGTTAAAAAGTTTCAGCACTCTGCCCATCATCTTGTTGTGTTTGCTATCTTCGTCCTAAGTGGCCAAGGGTATGCCCAGACATGGGTCCCTTGCTCGCTGTGCCTCTGGATTCAAGCTAGCCTTGCTGATGAGGGGTGAAACCCTGAAACCAGTCTGAGGATGCTTGTTTACGGTCCAGGGAGGACCTGGCCTGGCAGTTCGGGCTGGATTATTCCCGTGAGAAACAGGGTGAAGAGTGATTTGTATATGGCTGTTTCCAAACTGGGGTGGCTTAGTGAGCAAAAGAACAATGGATTGAACCCAGTTCTCTTGACTGGGTGTGAGTTGTTCAAAAGCTTCAGCACTCCATCCATAATCTTGTTGTGTTTGCCATGTTTGCCCTAAGTGGCCAAGGGTATGCCCAGACATGGGTCCCTTGCTCGCTGTGCCACTGGATTGAAGCTAGCCTGTCTGATGAGGGATGAAACCCCGAAACCGGTCCCAGGATGAGAAAGAGAGGTTGTTGAGAGATCTATGATGGTTGTCTGTGTCCAAGATTAGAGACACGAGTTACCATTATCTGTCATGTCATTCACTGTTTAGAAGGTGGCTGCCACAGTGCTGCATTGAAGTCTGAATTTATAATGACAGTCCCAGAGGAGGGCATTATTTTTGACTATTCAATGTTCTTAAAGTGGAGTATAGGGTAGGTATTGCAGTCTGTCATTTGCAAGTTCTTCTGACTTAGGCTGGGGTTTCTCATTGGTGAGATCATTTATCAAGTCTTGAGGTAGTTGTGGATGATTTCTTGGGGTGAGGATGAATTGACCAAGTTAAGGTGGGGCTTAAAGCCCTCTCTGAATATTGCCTTGATTGTTGGTGCTGGTATGATGTCATCTTAGTACAATGTGGCCTTCCATGAGTTGAGAAATCTTGAGAGGTCCTCAAAGGCTACAGGGAACAAAGTTGATACCTTTGATCCCCATAAAGAGTTCTGTACTTCTGTTGGAAGCTTAATTTATGGCTGTAGGCAAGTAGGATCTGCTTTTATGGTTACCCCAACCTTTTGACTGGTGCTATGCTGTTTCTGATTAGTCTGACTGGGATCCTGCTAACCAGGACCCCAGTCTCTGTGTTTTCTGCCCTTAATTGATTATGGTAAGTACTTAGGTGCATCCCAGATTGGATACTGGTGTACCCTTATAAGTCCCTAGTATATGGTACTGTGGTACCCAGGGCATAGGTACACCAGGGGTCCCCCATGGGCTGAAGCATGTATTATGCCACACATGTTGCACACCCAAATTGTAGCCACAGGCCTGCCATTGCAGCCCATATAAGCTGGTGCTAGCAACACTTACGACAGATATAGTTTTCCCTATATCCAAGGTCACTGCACCTAAAATCTATAAGTCACCCCGAAAGCAGGCCTTTCAATCCTGAAGGCAGGGTGCTCGGTTCTAAGTGTGAGGGTGCTCCTGCATGAGCAGGACACCCCTGCAACCTTTAAAGTGTATTCTCCCGGGTTGTAAGTGCATCAGTGTTAGATTTGGGGGTCTCTAGTTGGCAGAGGTAGGTACCTTTGTCCAAATAGGGACCCTTGCGTCTAGTCAGGGTAAGGGGGATACACTCCTAAAATAACCCCTGCTCACCCCCTTGGTAGCTTGGCACGAGCAGACAGGCTTATCTCAGAGGCAGTGTGTAAAGCATTTGTGAACACATACAGTAATCAAGTGACAACACTACAGATGGACACCACACCAGTTGTATATTAAAAATAAGTATCTTTTATATAGATTTAACACAAGACCACAAACGACAAAAATCCACAATACTGTACTTAAAAATGGTAGAATTAGCTCAGTTCTCTTAAGATGGTAAATGCGACACTTTGAGTTCAATGTACCTTTGGTTGCGTAACGCTAAACAACGAAAGTGTTGCAGGGAAGGTGATGCGTCGGTTTCTTACACGCAAGAACGGTGGTGCGTCGGGTCCCTACTGATACGTAGGGGATGCGTCGGTTCTTCTCGGCGTGGGGAGGTGATGCGTCGGTTTCTTACTGCGCTTCCGTGGCGATGCGACCAGCAACGCCGTAATGCGATGAAGATCCGGTGCAATGAAACAAAGATGGCGTCTTCTTCTTGATGCCACACGATGCGTGCACGCCCGACGGCCGTGCGGCGACTCAACGATTCTTCCGAGCCGCGACAGGCCCTGCGACACGCTTCCCGGTGATGCGGCGTCGTCTGATGCGACGTCGATCCTCTTCTCCGGCGATGCGAGGCGCTTCGGCAATGATGCGACGGCCGTGCGGCGACTCAACGATTCTTCTGAGCCGCGACAGGCCCTGCGACACGCTTCCCGGTGATGCGGCGGCGTCTGATGCAACGTCGGTCCTCTTCTCCGGCGATGCGAGGCGCTTCGGCAACGATGCGACAGCTGCAGCGGCGGCAACACTCTTCTCCGTTGATGCGGCAGCGTCTGATGCGACGTCGATCCTTTTCTTCCGCGATGCGAGGCGCTTCGGCTGCGGCGGCGACGCTTCTTCTTCGTGAGTCGCGCTTCCAGCTCCTTGCGACACGCAGTCCCTCAGAATGTCCAGCACAGCAGCAGGCACTTTCCAGAAAGACTCTTGCGGAGCTGGTGGGTGAAGTCTGTTGTCCCTGAGACTTCAGCAGGAGGCAAGCTCTTCTCTCAAGCCCTTGGAGATCTTTTACAAGTTGATGAAAGTACACACAAAGTTCCTTTCTCCTTTCTTTGGCAGTCAGGCAACCACTGCAGGCCAATCCCCCAAACAGCACTCAGGATAGTGATAGTCTCCTCCTCAGTTTCTCTGGTTCCTCTCCTCAGCAAAGGTTCTTCTTGTTTCCCAAAGTGATCTAAAGTTCTGGGGTTTGGGTCCCCTCTTTTATACTCATTTTCCCTTTGTTCTCTGAAGGCAGAGAGGCCTTTGCCTAGTCCAAACCAGTTCTGGTCAGTCCTGGAGCACTTTGTTGACAAGACTCCTTCTTTCCTTTCACAGTGTAGGCCAGGGACATCAGACGCACCACAGGAGATGGAGCCAGCATTGTGGAGGGAAGGCACAGCCCTATTCAGGTCCCAGGTGCAACTCCTCCCACCCATCTACATGCAGATCTCTCTATTCAGCCCTGTGCTGACTCACCCTGTCTCCTGGAATCCCCCAGCCCCTGTCACTCAAAAACCAGACAAGGAATACACAACCTAGCAGAGGCAGGCTTGGATAGTTAGGCAAGAAAATACCTACTTTCTAAAAGTGGAATTTTCAAACACAGAATGTTAAAACCAACTTCACTAAAAGATGTATTTTATCATTCTGAGTTCAGGCATACTAAATTCATTTTTCTACCATGTTCCCTGGGTCAATTAGGATTATAAGATGTAATAATCAAACTGCCCATTCTGGCCTTTGGGGAACAGGTAGCCTTGCAATAGTGAAAAACGAAAATCGCTGTAATTCACTATCAGGACATGCCACACACACCAGGGCATGTCCTACCTTATACTTACAAGGCACCCTGCCCTTGGGCCTACCATAGGGGTGTCTGATATGAAGAAAAGGGAAGGTTTAGGGACTGGCAAGTGGGTGCACTTGCCCAGTCAACATGGCAGTACCAGACTGCCCAGGCTCTGCAATGGCAGACCTGAGACACACTTTTACAGGCTGCTTCTGTGGGTGGCACAACCAGTGCTGCAAGCCCACCAGCAGCATTTGGTTTACAAGCCCTGGGCACACTCAGTGCACTGTACTAGGGTCTGACAAGTAAACCAAACCAACCAATCATGGAATCACTAATCCATACACCAATTTACCATAGGGAGCACTTGCACTGTGGCACTGAATAGCAGTGGCACAGTGCCCAAAGCATCTATAACCAGCAAAAACACATGAGGCAACAGCAAAAAATGGAAGGAAGACCCACGCAAACAGTGCCAGGTCTAACAATCAGCCATTATGATACATAGAGGGGCCATGCGTCATTACACGATGACCATCTCTAAACTGGCTGTAACGAACCCTTTCATGTTTGGCATCAAACATGTTGGAATCATACCCCACACAGTAAACGGTGTGGGAGGTATGATTCCATGCACTGTAAAGCTCCTCCAGGAGGCCCTCAGTGCTTCTAGACCCGGACAGCACAACATGGCTGCTGGAGACACACATCTGCCCTCCTGCTGCTGAGCAAAGCTCGAGCAGAGGAAGGCCGGACAATAGATATCCTGTCACAGGAGGTGTAACCACCTCCCAGACAGGGCTTAGTGTATTAGGACAGGGTGGGGGCATTTGCCAGTGCCACTCAGTCTGCTTGAGCGGCACATTTGGATCCCTCCTTGCATAGTCCAGTTCAAACCAGCTCAGGGAGCCGTTGGCTCCTGCTTTGGCGCAAAACTGGACAAAGGACATGGGAGTATGCTCCCCACTGTCCAACCCCTCTCCTGGGAGAGAACCCTGAATCGTCCTAACCCTTTCCCTGGGGTACTTAAGGGCTTACCTGTAGGTGGGTCCCTTGATCCGTCATAGGATTCGATTCAGCTCCAACTCCACTTCAACTTTGACCGTCTGGACATCCTGGCCGAGTCGTGCTGACCGTGCTAGACTGATCGCATCGTCCTTTGCTTTGGGACCGAGACTGCAACTGAGAAGCCTCCGTCTGCTCCTGACCTCGTCGTCCTGCAACCCACTGACCATCAGGGTCCGTGCTCCATACAGGTTCTGTCCTGGGCCTATGGACATCTAAAGACATCCAAGGGAATCTCCCTTGGAGTGAAGGAGTCACTCCCCTGCATCTGCAGGCACAGCAACACGATGGACCAGTCTGCCAAACCTGGGCTCCCACGGACTCCAAAAGGCTCAGCAACACAGGTGGTGGTTCTGCATTCCCTTGAGGCCTGAGCTATCCTCTTGTCGAGTTGAGGCCAGCATCCCTCGTAGAATGCCCTGCAACTGAACCCCTGTGCACGTGTCCCTGCATTTCTTCATCACACCATAACCGCATCGGTTACCACGACCGACTCGTATCAACAGAGTCAGATGCATCAAAAAGGTTCTGTCGACGAGTCTGTCCCAGCTATAGCTGACCCGTGTCGACGCGGTTGGTTGGATGCACGGACTCTGTCATCTTCAGCATCATGGTGGCTTGAGCTGAGCTACCGATTCGGTGTACCCGTACTTGAAGCCTCTTCATCAACTGACCTGTTTCACTGAACTTGAGTGGCCTTCGTCTTCCATGTCTCCTGGATGTCCCGGTGTGGCATAGACTCTTTCCCCTCTGCTTTTAGGCACTTTTCGTCACAAACCCGCATCTGGGTTCAAACAGACTTTTTCATCCTTCTGCTCTAGCGTTCTCATTCTGAAGTCCTCGATTGTGCTCGACAGTGGTTGTAGGTATCCTGATTCCGAGGGTTTCGACAGGTGGGGTGGTTCCTCAACCTCCTGTCTTCCACAGGGTCTCTTCGGGGTCCACTGGGAAGGGTCTTTCCTCTGCAAGACTGCAACCACAATGTACCCTTAGTAGTATTGAGTACGAGGTTGTGTATCCTCTGTGCATACGACTATCGTGGGGTACCTAGACTCTCACCTGGGGTGGTATCTTTGGTCCTCGACTCTCTAAACCTTCTAGGTCCAGTCTCATCTACTGTTGTGGTTCGCATTCCACTATTTTAATATATGGTTTGGTCTCCCCCTGGCAACAACTGTGTATTTGTGCTACTTACCTGTTTTTATTGCAAAGTATTGTGCGCATTGTGTATATCTCCGGGTAGAAGATATCTGTATGTGTTAATGAGCATCTTATGATAAATACATATTTTTTTATAAATACCCGGTGTGGTTCTTTTTCACTTAATCTATACCAATAAGATTATGTTCTGGTAAAACAAGCTGCTTTATACTCCTTCTGGACTAAGCCTGAAGGCTGCTCTCCACAGCTACCACTTAGAGAGCTTTCTAAGGTTGTCTAAGACCACTAAAATCACCATAAGGGTTGTCTGGATTAGTGTGGGGTGCCCACTTACATTAGTGTGCACCATATACTAAGCCAGCTTCTAACAATAGCCATAGAGTAGTAAATAAGTTTGGCCTTTCCAATGATTTCCTGTAGGATTTACAGAGGATCTTCAGAGCTGTGAGATCTTTTAATTAGGTCATATGACATTATCACGCATGCCATTACCAGACATGCCTTTATTGCATATTTAATACCATGCATTGAGCATTCCAATGCGTGATTGTGGACCTTTCCAAGGCATTTTTGTGGTATACATATATTATCTACTGGCGGTCGCCAGTAGATAGTTATAGTTAGGACCTAGTTTCCATAGGAAAAGTGTTTTTTCTTTTCCCAATAACTTTGGCGCCGGATGACGAATCTTGGCGAAATTTTCAAAACTAGTGGGGCGCTCCGGTCAGCTTCTGTCTTGAAAGTTTTGGGGTGATTCGCCAAGCGGGGGCCGAGTAAAAAGGGGGGTCCCAAAACGTGTTTTCTCCATGTTATTTTCCATAGGAAACTTTAGACACGGCTACAGCTCGAACTGCTGAACGGAATTACACCAAATTTGGCAAAAAGGTAGCCCTTGGTTCAGAAAGAGCCCTTTTTGTTTAATGGTGTAAATCCGTTCAGTAGTTCCTGAGAAATTAAAAAAAAAGAGGTCGGAAAATCAATTTCCCATAGGAAATTTTAGACACGGCTACAGCTCGAACTGCTGAACGGAGTTACACCAAATTTGGCAAAAAGGTAGCCCTTGGTTCAGAAAGAGCCCTTTTTTTTAAATGGTGTAAATCCGTTCAATAGTTGCTGAGAAAATCCAAAAATAAAAGTTTCGATATCTAGAGGCGCGGTGGATCCGCGGACCCTCTCGACCACGAGCTTTATTCTAATTTGCTGTCAACACTCCAAACCAGGAAGTGTTGGTAGCCATCTTGTGACTCGGTAGAACCAAGTCACAAGAAAACAGCTAAACAAACACGAAAAACAAGAAAAGGCGGCAGGGTAGAAACACCCTGACCCCCTAGGCCTGCTCAGGGGGTCCCACAAGGACCCCCAGGGCCAAAACAAGCATTTTTTAAAAAAAATTCCAGCTAAATTCGCGCTGGGTCCGCGAATCCCGCCGAAATTTTTTAAAAAAAGAAACGCGGGCTCCCGCGCTTCATTTAATTGAGGCCCCCGGGTGGGCCAGGTCTTGGGGGCATTTGCAAAAAATATATGCGGGGGCCCACGGGGGCCCCCGCAGCCCCGGCAACAGCCACCCCCCGGGGCTTGCTTAAAATTATGTGCGGGAGGGCACTCAGCCCTCCCGCAGCCCCGGGGACCCCCACCCCCCGGGCCTTCTTTTTAAATGTGTGGGGGGCCCTCCAAGGCCCCCCCAAGCCCCGGGGACCACCACTCCCGGGGCTTTTCTTGAATATTTGCGGGGGCACACGGCCCCCTGAAGCTCCGGGGACCGCCACCTCCCCGGGGCACTAAGTATGTAAATTTGGGGGTCCATTACGGACTCCCGAGCCCCAGGGACCACCACCTCCCCGGGGCAATGAAACTGAAGGGAGGGGGGCCACACGGCCCCCCTCCTGGAGCCCGTGATGGCCCTGTGGACCGCCACCCCCCAGGGCCGGCTCCTGCAGTGACCCGGGGTGCCCACCCCCGGTACACTGCTGTTTGCTATGGCTTTTGGAAGCGAGAGCAGGAAACCTGCTCTCGCTTCCAAAATACAAGCAGATTGCTTTTCCACACGGGGAGCTGCATGTCAGCAGCTCCCCATGTGGAAAAGCAATGCCGGCTCCTGCAGGACGCGGGGAGCCGGCGGGACCGTGGGGACATTGGGGCTCCCCCCACGGTCCCCAACGGATAGGGCCTGCCCCGGGGGATGGGGTCCCAGGGGCTAGAAGTGGCCCAGGAGGGGGGCCATGCGGCCCCCCCCCCCCCCCCAAAAAAAAAAAAAAAAAAGGCCGGCCCCGGGGGATGGGGTCCCCGGGGCCAATAGAGGCCTCAGGAGGGGGCCGTGCAGCCCCTCCTTAAAAACATAAATATATGTGGCCATGCCCGAGGGATGGGGTCCCCGGGGCCGGAATTGGCCACGGGAGGGGGGCTCACGCGGCCCCCTTCCCGTTCAGATTTTTTTTTTTTTAAAAGGGGTCAGGCCCTGGGGATGGGGTCCCCAGGGCCCAAAAAAAGGAAAAAGAAGGGGGGACACACAGCCCCCTTCTAAAAAACAAACAAAAAAAAAGACGCGATCCTGCTGGAGGCCCCGCCCCCTCCCAGCAACACTCTGCAAACGCGCCCTGTGGCGCGTTTTAAATTGGGGAATTAATTCCCCTTCAATACTGGGGGTCCCTGGGTGCCAACTAGCCCACCAGGTACCTCCAGTAAGCGCCACAGGTGGTCCAGGCCACGCCACTTTTTACACCTCTCTGCAACGCAGCTCTGTGGCGCTTACTGGAGGTACCTGGTGGGCTAGTTGGACCCCAGGGACCCTCAGGATTCAAGGGGACTTTATCCCACAACTTAAAACGCGCCACGGGGCACGTTTGCACAGTGGTGAAGGGAGGGGGCGGGGCCTGAGGTGATATGTGTGCAAACACGCCCTGTGGCGCGTTTTAAGTTGGGGAATTAATTCCCCTTCAATCCTGAGGGCCCCTGGGGGCCAACTAGTCCACCAGGTACCTCCAGTAAGTGCCACAGGCCTGCGTTGCAGAGAGGTGGTCCAGGCCATACCCCTTTTTACACCTCTTTGCAACGCAGCTCTGTGGCACTTACTGGAGGTACCTGGTGGGCTAGTTGGACCCAAGGGACCCTCAGGATTCAAGGGGACTTTATCCCCCAACGTAAAACGCGCCACGGGGCGCGTTTGCACAGTGGTGAAGGGAGGGGACGGGGCCTGAGGTGACGTGTGCAACCTCGCCCTGTGGCGTGTTTTAAGTTGGGGAATTAATTCCCCTTCAATCCTGAGGGCCCCTGGGGGCCAACTAGCCCACCAGGAACCTCCAGTAAGCGCCACAGGCCTGAGTTGCAGAGAGGTGGTCCAGGCCTTGCCCCTTTTTACACATCTCTGCAAGGCAGCTCTGTGGCGCTTACTGGAGGTACCTAGTGGGCTAGTTGGACCCCAGGGACCCTCAGGATTCAAGGGGACTTAATCCCCCAACTTAAAACACGCCACGGGGCGCGTTTGCACAGTAGTGAAGGGAGGGGGCGGGCCTGAGGTGACATGTGTGCAAACACGCCCCCTGGCGCGTTTAAAGTTGGGGAATTAATTCCTCTTCAATCCTGAGGGTCCCTGGGGGTGAACTAGCCCACCAGGTACCTCCAGTAAGTGCCACAGGGCTGCATTGCCAGAGAAATTCCCCCATTATAGTTAGTTCAGCTAACTATAACTCGCGCCCACACAATGCACAGCTGATGACGTCACATATTACATCACTCATGACATGGTCAGTGACATCACTGATGACATCTCAAATGACATCACTGATGACATCACTGATGACTTCATCCATGTGATACTTTGATGCATCTTCTCACACCCTAATATAACCTTTGATACACCCACTCTAAATTACAGACTGCCATTCTCAAAACCATAGACACTCCAACACCAATAACTACATACCCACTCACTGATTCTTAGGTCTACACACACGTCCACTCACTCACCCGTACAGTCACTCATACTTACGGTCACTCAGTACAGGACTATCATATGCACTCATACACCTATATAGACACTCACACACCACCACTCATCCATAGAGGTACTCACACACCTAGTCAGTCATGCAAATAATTAATCACACTGCCATTTACTCACCTATACAGTTATACACATACCAGCTCACTTACTCATACAAATACTAGCACATTCTTATGTTCTTATACAATCACTGATACAAGCACACACTCATCCATACAGCCACTCTCACAATCACACACTCTCACTTATAGCCATTTATATACTCCAGCACACATATATATACTGCCTTTCACATATGTAGTTACTCACACATGTACCACTGAGATATACATTCACTCACTAACATACCCATACACACACTCACCCACCCATACAGTCCATCACAGATGCACTCTTGAAACCATGCACCCAGTGAATCACCCACTCACACATCTATGCACAGAGTCACACACACCCCACCCACACAAACACTCAGGCACCCAAACAGATACTCAGACAACCAATCAATAACCCATATAGACACTCATGTAGCTATTCACAAACCCATGTAGCCGCTTACACACCAACAGACAGACGGATACAGACATTCACACAGTTTAGTCAGTAACCCATGCATTCAGTAAGATACGTTTAATCACTCACTTATAGAGTCAGCCACGCACCTACTAAATCATCCATTCAGACACTTATACACCCACTCATTCTTCAATACGCATTTCCCTATATATATTAAACATATTTAAACTTTACAGAAACACACAGTCACTGGATGATGTCATCAGTGATGTCATTTGAGATGTCATCAGTGATGTCATCAGTGATGTCACTGACCATGTCATGAGTGATGTAATATGTGATGTCATCAGCAGTGCATTATGGGGACGCGGAAGTTATAGTTAGCTGAACTAACTATAACGGGGAATTTCTCTGGTTTTGTACGAGTGAAATGTCCAACTAACTATAACTTTCCCTAAAACGTATGGTTTTTTCAGTGAATATATATAGAGATAGATCTATCTATCTATCTATTCACGACGACGTCACATATTACATCATTCATGACATGGTCAGTGACATCATGACATCCCTGATGACATCTCAAATGACATCACTGATGACATCACTGATGACATCATCCACGTGACTGTGTGCTTCTTTAAAGTTTAAATATGTATTATATATTTGCCAAGGTGTATTGAAGAATGAGTGGGTGTATAAGTATCTGGATGGAGGATTTAGTAGGTGCGTGACTGACTGTTTAAGTGAGTGATTACATCTGTCTTACTGAATGCATGGGAGAGTTGGAGTATATGAATGACTATACGTGAGAGTCAGTGATTGTGAGAGTGGCTGTATGGATGAGTGTGTACATGTATCAGTGATTGTATAAGAGAGTAAGTATGCGTTTGTTTCTGTTTGACTAAGTGATGTGGTGTGTGTATAACTGTATAGGTGAGTAAATGGAAGTGTGATTGATTCTTTGCATGACTGACTATGTATGTGAGTAACTGTATGGATGAGTGATGGTGTGTGAGTGTCTGTACAGATATGTGAGTGCATATGATAGTGCAGTATTGATGGTAGACTGCATGTATGAGTGACTGTACGGGTGAATGAGTGGATGTGTGTGTAGACCTAGGAAACAGTGAGTGCATATGTAGTAACTGGTATTGGTGTGTCTATGGTTTCACAAATGGTAGTCTGTATTTTAGAGTGGGTGTATCAAAGGTTATATTAGGGTGTGAGGAGGTGCATCAGATTATCAAGTGGATGATGTCATCAGTGATGTCATTTGAGATGTCATCAGTGATGTCATCAGTGATGTCACTGACCATGTCATGAATGATGTAATATGTGACGTTATCAGCAGTGCATTGCGGGGGCGCGAGTTATAGTTAGCTGAACTAACTATAACGGTGGAATTTCTCTGGTTTTGTACGAGTGAAATCTCCAACTAACTATAACGTCCCTGAAACCTATGGTTTTTTCAGTGAATTTCTAAGGTTTTTTAAATGCTAATTTCTAACTATAACGTGCCTGAAACCTATGGTTTTTTCAGTGAATTTCAAAGGTTTTTTAAATGCTAATTTGTATCTATAATGTCCCTATTAAGTCCCCTTGAATCCTGAGGGTCCCTGGGGGCCTACTAGCCCACCAGGTACCTCCAGTAAGTGACACAGAGCTGCGTTACAAAGTGGTGTAAAAAGGGGCGTGGCCTCGGACCACCTCTCTGCAACGCAGCTCTGTGGCACTTACTGGAGGTACCTAGTGGGCTAGTTGGCCCTTAGAGACCCTCAGGATTGAACGCGACTTAATCCCCTCAATTACAATGCGCCAGGGCACATTTGCACACTTGTTTTGTTAGGCCCCGCCCCCTCCCTGAACCACTGCGTAGAACGCGCCCCTGGCGCGTGTAAATTGGGGATTAATTCCCCTTGAGTCCTGAGGGTCCCTGGGGCACAACTAGCCCACCAGGTACCTCCAGTAAGCGCCACAAGGCTGTGTTGCAGAGAGGTGGTCCGAGGCCACGCCCCTTTTTACACCTCTCTACAACGCAGCTCTGTGGCACTTACTGGAGGTACCTGGTGGGCTAGTTGGCCCCCAGAGACCCTCAGGATTGAAGGGGGCTTAATCCCCCAAGTTACAACGCGCCAGGGGGCGTGTTTGCAAACTTGCCATATCAGGCCCCACCCCCTCCCTGCACCACTGTGCAAACGCATCACTGATGACATTTGAGATGTCATCAGTGATGTCATCAGTGATGTCACTGACCATGCAATGAATGATGTAATATGTGATGTCATGAGCAGTGCATTGCGGGGGCGCGTGTTATAGTTAACTGAACTAACTATAACGGTAGAATTTCTATGGTTTTGTACGAGTGAAATGTCCAGCTAACTATAATGTCCCTGAAATCTATGGTTTTTTCAGTGAATTTCAAAGGTTTTTTAAATGCTAATTTCTAACTATAACATCTGTAAAACCTATGGTTTTTTCAGTGAATTTGATTTTTTTTTAAAGTATTAAACTACTATTCTGCTATTTGTCATTAGTACTGTTTTTTCTGACTTTTCCACTACAGAAAAGAAAATAAACTGTAAAACTGTTGTGTAATGTAATATATTTCACGAATTGCACTGTTACTTATCAAATAATACAACATGATATAACATTTTCAAAACATATTTTTCTCCCTTTTCTGCTGTTATCAGATTCTACTTAACTTCACTATTCACAGTGATGTCAGTGTAGTATCATCATAAACAGCTGGGGAAAAAAACAATCAACTAGATTGTTAAAAAACAAATGACTAACTCTTACAACCACAATAACAAATCAACACAAATAACACATCCAATACTATTTCCAATTTTTAAATGTTACCTTCACTGTGTAGTTTCTGTTGACATTTTTCCTCAAGGCCAAATAATGAGGGTCATTAGGATGGCGGTCGGAAAATCACCCTGACCGCCATGGAAGCGGAAAACAACCGCCCGCCGGCACCGTGGAGAAACCGGCGGCCAAATTAGGATCAACCACCAAAAAACACCAACTGCGGCGGTACGGGGGGAACAAAAACCGCCCGTAGCGTGCGGAGATGGCCAAAACACGTCCGTGGCAGATGGATCCGCTGCGGAAAAACACCAACCTGCCGCAAGGATAGCGGAGACACCGCACGGCAAATTAGGATATCCCCGCTGGTCCCGCGGCACGTTCCGCTCTTTCCGACCTCCGCGATCGCTAACAGTGATGAATGGGAGAGCATGCGGAAGAGCTGCAGCAAAGCCACCGCCGCGGACGCTCCGTGACAAATTTGGCGGATGAATCAAAAATCACAATATAAGGCCACAAAGTGCCCACACCAAAGTAGCCATGCCACCCAAAAACAGAAAACACACCCCAATGACACAACATTGCACACAAAAAAAAAATTACAAGGACAACCCACACAACACACCTGAGAGCACTCCCACATGTGGACACACCCACATAGCAGAGCATAAAACCAGCCCCTTCCTTGACCACAATCCTCTGCACTAACCCACAACTGAAGGGCCTAACCCCTGAGAACAAAGGATAGGCAAAGCTACACACCATCACCACTCACACCACACACAGCACCACCACCACTTCCACACCTGCACCCCTAACCCCTTTACACATCACACACCATACACATCACCACCACCACCACCACTTACACCCCTGCACCTACAATACCTCTGCATATCACACACCATGTCAACACATAAAATGCCCAAATTCACAGAGAGTGAGTTGAAGGTAATGGTAGATGAGATAGTCAGAGTGGAACCACAACTGTTTGGTAGCCTGGTCCAACAGACACCATTAGCCACAAGGACTCAAATGTGGGCAAGGATAGTCCAGAAGGTCAATGCAGTAGGGACCATCCCAAGATCCAGAAAGGAAATCATGAAGCGGTGGCATGACTTGAAGAGGGTTGTCAAAGAGAGGAGGACCAAGAACCGTCAGCTGGCTGACAAGACTGGCGGTGGCACTCCCATACCACCAAAACCATTCACCCCATGGGAGGAGAAGGTGCTTGCCATACTGCATCCAGAGAGTCTCACAGGAGTACCCGGGGAGTGGAGGCTGGTAAGTACAAACAAATGACTACCACCACACTGCTATGTACTGCCTTGCACAACTACAAAGATACACCTCCTAGGAACAATTCCATTCATATGCACCACACACTCACTAAAACATGTCTCACAGATCCAACATCCACCCCCTCCCAAACACCACCAATGTACCTAGCAACATTACCATGGGTGCATGTGCACAGGCAGCCTGCACTGCAACTCCCACCATGCCCCCTTGTCCCACACCTCAGCAGGATGGAGCACTCCCCCACCCAGAAGCATGTGTCACCATTACATCCCCAACAAACAAACTTACAGGTAGGTAGCCATCTTGCCATGGAGGGCTGTGTGGGGAGGAAGGCCTGTACTACTACTCCCACCATGCCCCCTGTCCCACACCTCAGCAGGATGTGGCACTCCCCACCCCACCCAGAAGCATGTGTCAGTCATTATATCCCCAACAAACAAACTTACAGGTAGGTAGCCATCTTGTCATGGAGGGCTGTATGTGGGAGGGAGGCCTGTACTACTACTCCCACCATGCCCCCTGTCCCACACCTCAGCAGGATGTGGCACTCCCCCACCCAGAAGCATGTGTCAGCCATTACATCCCCAACAAACAAACTTACAGGTAGGTAGCCATCTTGTCATGGAGGGCTGTTTGGGGTGGAGGCCTGTACTACTACTCCCACCATGCCCCCTGTCCCACACCTCAGCAGGATGTGGCACTCCCCCACCCAGAAGCATGTGTCAGCCATTACATCCCCAACAAACAAACTTACAGGTAGGTAGCCATCTTGCCATGGAGGGCTGTATGTGGGAGGGAGGCCTGTACTAATACTCCCACCATGCCCCCTGTCCCACACATCAGCAGGATGGGGCACTCCCCCACCCCACCCAGAAGCATGTGTCACAATTACATCCCCAACAAACAAACTTACAGGTAGGTAGCCATCTTGTCATGGAGGGCTTTATGTGGGAGGGAGGCCTGTACTACTACTCCCACCATGCCCCCTGTCCCACACCTCAGCAGGATGGGGCACTCCCCCACCCAGAAGCATGTGTCAGCCCTTACATCCCCAACAAACAAACTTACAGGTAGGTAGCCATCTTGTCATGGAGGGCTGTTTGGGGTAGAGGCCTGTACTACTACTCCCACCATGCCCCCTGTCCCACACCTCAGCAGGATGGGGCACTCCCCCACCCCACCCAATGCATGTGGCATATAATGGATCACTCCAAATAAACAAACAGCTAGCCAGACATATTATTCTGTCTTGTGCCACCACTGAGCAGGATGCAAGCCTCCACCACGCACACACAGATGTGTCACAAAACAAACACAAATGCTAACACACAACAGGCAAGTAGGCAGTACGTGCACCTAGCCATTTGACACAAAAAGAATGGTGCCATATGACAACACCAGTCCTCTCAATGTACAAATATGCACACCGATCATATTGCCACGCACAGTGTGCACACAGCTAAGCAAAGGAAACTGTCACAGCAAGGAAAGTGTGACACACCAATGCACATGTAGAGGAAAGACTGGGAACAATCATGCACAGCAATGAATGACAGGTTCAGTGCCATGGGGCCAGAGTAACAACGACCATATGAACAGTAAGAAAGCATGTTATGTGGTACCAATCCAGATATGCACATGACAAGACAAAGGTATGCAGGAGATGACAATGGCCAGGACATGCCCAGATGTGACGGCTGACAGGTCATAAAAATCCACATACAGTCCGCACAAAAATCATATTTAGCGCAAGGCCCTAGATGTCAACATGTCCCTGTAATCACAAATCATGCACGTGGCGCATGGTACATATTGACACCTCACACCATGGACAAGAAATGCATGTACCACCGCAGCATGTCAGGAGGCACAGTAGTGCACATAGGAAACAATGTGATGATCAGTCAACTGTGTGGTGTACTAACAGTGAATGACACACAGCTAACACAAATCTTACGTGGTGCACCCCAATGACCATTTCCCATCTGATCCACAGGTGACCAAGAATTGACTGCAGAGGACGACACCAGCAACCTGCAGGGCCAGTCTACCCCCTACCCCCCCGGAACATCGACTCTCGGATGTTGAATTCCAGGAATCTTCGGACGAGGAGACTGAGGCCGGGCCATCTGGTGTTCCAGGGCGCAATAGGTCCCAGGACCCCATCGTCCCCCCCACCACACCTGCAGCTATAACAACCAATCTGCAGGCCCCTGCTGTTAAGTCCGGTGCGTCCTCCAACACCACCACAACTACCAGTGCTGCCTGCAACACCCTCCCTGTCCCACAGGATGACCACCCCACCCCAGCAACTGAGGAGGGCAGGGAGAGGATGTGTGGTCCGACAGTGGAGAGGCAACCGGTCCGTGGCAGCAGAGCAGGTGGGAGGGGCAGGGTCACCCACACATGAACACAGCCTGGGACCGAATCCCTGGACCACATCCACAGAGTCCTTGGGGCATATGAACGGGCCCAGGGACAAACGGCCCGGTCCGAACAAGATTCACGTGAGCTCCTCCTGCTGATGAGGTCCTTGGACACCCGCATGGGACAAATTGTGGACCTCTTGGGCCAACTAGTGGCGGTACTGAGGCACAGGCCTGTGCCACAAACAACACCTCCCCCTCCCACTGGTGGTCCGCAGGATGACAGTTCACCATCCTCCCCTGCGGCCACAGAGAGTGGTGAGTCCTCAGACCCCACTGGCCCTATAGCAGAGGCCCCCCCTGCCAAACGGAAAAGGGGCCGTCCGAAGAAAACCCTGGGAGTATCTTTTGGCAAAGCACCTGCCAAACGCCAGTCACGCAGCCAGCCATGATGGCAACACTCTGCACCACTGCATTGACTTTTTGGACTGTCCTTCCCCACACTGCCTTGCGAATGGCATCTGTCTGTTGGACTGGGTCACCACACCTATGTGGTGACCACTTGATTATCTCATTTACCATGAATGTCAACTCACTGCTCCACTAATCACCTCACTGTCAAGGTACCCCCCTCACATGTCACCTTTGTAAATAAACAAATCCTTACACACACGTTGTTGTACCTGCACTGTCTTTATTCCAGGATGTACAATTTTCAACAGGAATACAATGTACCAGGGGACGGAGTGTATGTAGGCAGGGAGAGGTCAAAGGCACCTAGGAAAACACAACAGAACAACATTCACTAGTCTGGGTGTGGCATCACAGACATCACACAACACTTCACAACAAGAACAACCCACATGCACACATAACAATGGGCAACAAGTGCCAACATACACATCCTGTAGATGTTCAGAAATGAACTGTCCCATCAACATTGACAGCAAACACTGAGTCTACAACTGGCTGCTGTCACAAATCTCATTTACACCCTCACAACAACAGCAACATCATCAGACAATGGGTACGTTGTACATTGTCACCCACCTTCAAGTGAAGTAGCGGGTGATGAGCTGTTGACGCAGGTCAACACCTTCCTCCTCTCCACTGTCATCATCACTAGACGCTGGTTGGTTTGCAGGCGGGGGCCTTGGCTGCTCATCAGCATCCAGGAGCAGGGGAATCTCCTTGCGAATGGCTAGGTTGTGGAGCATGCAGCATGCCACTACAATCTGACACACCTTCCTGGGCGAGTACATCAGTGCCCCTCCGGTCTTGTCCAGGCAGCGGAAACGTGACTTCAGCAGTCCAAAGGTACGCTCCACCACACGACGTGTCCTCCCATGGGCATCATTGTAGCGGACATCAGCTGGTGTCCTGGGGTTCCGCAGTGGGCTCAGCAACCAAGGACGGTTGGGATATGCAGAGTCACCTATGTGTGACACACAAAGAAACATTGCAATGTTGCAGATGCAGAGGACAGCAGGTCACACACACAGCACGCCAAATGACTAGGCATACTCACCCACAATCCATGCACGCTCAGGAAGCAGATTGGCCATCAGCTGGGGTACAATGCTGCTACGCAGGATGTATGAGTCATGGGCCGAGCCTGGAAATTTTGCACACACGTGTGAGATGATCATATCTGCCAGGCATACCACTTGGACATTTATGGAGTGGTAATGTTTACGATTCCTGTAGATGTGCTCATGGACCTGTGGTGGCACTAGCCCAACATGGCTGCAATCAATGGCACCAACTACATGGGGGATGTGTCCAAGGGGATAGATATCTCCCTTTACAGCTGCCAATTCTGCCCCCCTGGGGAAATGGATGTATCTGTCCTTGTAGATCATCATGGCGGACAGAACATCCCGCAGCACCATGCTGAACATGGGTTGTGACAACCCACCTGCCTCGGCCACCGTGTTCTGGAATGATCCAGTCGCAAAAAAATGCAGTGCCGCCATCACCTTATACGTTGGGGTGAAAGCTGTTGGATATGTTCGGCGAGGCTGCAGGTGGGGCTCCAACAAATCACAAAGGGTCTTTAGGGTGGCTCTATCCAGACGGCCTTTCCGGATGATCGCCTCATCCTCCATGTCTGCCAGCACTGTCAAGTGACGATGCAGATTTGGTCTCCTCCTAGTTGAGATGAGAGTGGACACATTGTAATGCAATACATCATGGGATGTGCACAGCATCTCACATCATGGCTGACACAACGGCAACAAAGAATGTCATATGAATTGAGTCACAGACCAGCTGACATGTAGGGACCCCTTCAACTACACAAATCACACACTTGTCAGATTACACACAGCAAGTCCCCAAACAACACCTCGGTCAAAGTGAATGGACATTGGGATATGGCCACATTCCCCATGGGCACACCTGGGAGTCTGTCATCCTGCACATGTGTGACAAGGCAACCCCAGGGTATCCTACCTAGCTGCTGTACATGACACACATTCAGGCGTCAATTGAACCTGGCACACCTCAACAACACAATGACCACAGTCTGAGCATCAATGACGAGTGTGTGCATGATCTAACATGAGAGGACATGCTAAAACAAACATCATCAATTGTGGAAACAAATGCTGTGATTGACAATGCACATCAACACATTGACATGTGTGCACATTGTATTGTCCATACCAACACTGTCCTGTAGTGTAGTGTAGTGTAGTGTAGTGTACTGTAGGTGCGGTACTGAGAGACAAGTGATGCCCAAATGATGGTTGGCATGCTCCGACACCCAAATGGCGGTGCCTCATGTGTGTCTATGGCACCCAAATTGCGGAAACTACCGCCTGGCACCAGAGGTGTGTGTGCAACACACCCCAATGCACAGGTGCGGTACTGATAGCCCCAGAGACATGGCCAAATGGCGGTTGGCATGCTCCGCCACCCAAATGGCGGTGCCTCATGTGTGTCTATGGCACCCAAATTGCGGAAGCTACCGCCTGGCACCAGCGGTGTGTGTGCAACACACCCCAATGCACAGGTGCGGTACTGATAGCCCCAGAGACATGGCCAAATGGCGGTTGGCATGCTCTGCCACCCAAATGGCGGTGCCTCATGTGTGTCTATGGCACCCAAATTGCGGAAACTACCGCCTGGCACCAGCGGTGTGTCCCCGCCATGGTCCATGCCATTACAGCCAATGGGCTCCGCGATCGCGGAAGCTCGATGCAATTTTGAAAATACCGGTAGGCGTGCTACACCACCGTGGTGCCGGTCATTGGATACAATCAAAAGATGCAACACCGCGGTAGCGCTCGCCTGGCCCCTGCGGTGTGTCACCGCCATGGTCCATGCCATTACAGCCAATGGGCTCCGCGATCGCGGAAGCTTGATGCAATTTTGAAAATAGCGGTAGGCGTGCTACACCACCGCGGTGCCGGTCATTGGATACAATCAAAAGATGCAATACCGCGGTAGCGCCCGCCTGGCCCCTGCGGTGTGTCACCGCCATGGTCCATGCCATTACAGCCAATGGGCTCCGCGATCGCGGAAGCTCGATGCAATTTTGAAAATAGCGGTAGGCGTGCTACACCACCGCGGTGCCGGTCATTGGATGCAATCAAAAGATGCAATACCGCGGTAGCGCCCGCCTGGCCCCTGCGGTGTGTCACCACCATGGTCCATGCCATTACAGCCAATGGGCTCCGCAATCGCGGAAGCTCAATGCAATTTTGAAAATAGCGGTAGGCGTGCTACACCACCGCGGTGCCAGTCATTGGATGCATTTGTAAAAGGCTGAGCTGGTAGACCAATTGCAGCAGCCCAGGACTACTGGAACGACACCAGGGGGCTATATATGTGTGGGAGAGTGCCCAGAATTTCCACTGCTCACAGATCCTGCTGCCTGAGACCCTCACCTGCTGCTGCCTCCAAGGACTGCTGCCTGAGACCCTCACTTGCTGCTGCCTCCAGGGACTGCTGCCTGAGACCCTCACCTGCTGCTGCCGCTGCTGTCTCTAACCAACAGTGATGTCAAGGACAGAGAAGATCCGTGCCAGTCCCTTCACCGGCGAGGAGCTTGAGGTCCTGGTGGACGAGGTGCTCACATAGTACCCAAGGCTATATGGTGCCCCAAATGTTGTGGTAAGTCTTCCACAGTGGGTGTGAGAGTGCAGGGGGGGCACACATGTAGTCGGTCTGATGCAGCATGTGCATGTGAGTGTGGGTTTGTGTCATGCATTGACTAACTTGCATTCCGTTGGGTGAAGGGGTGTGTACCCTACTCCTCAAGTCTCCCTGCCTGCACATCAAGATTTGAGGGACATGTCTTGTCTTGTCAGACATACAGTGAAGCAGCAAGTTGGTAATGGAGGATTCAGGCCAGTCATTGCTAGTGTGCATGTCTTTGCGTTTCCCTGTTGTCCATCTCAGTGTGAGCCCACCTGGCCTGCACAGTCACCGCCCAATCCAACAAGAACACATCACTGACTGTACAGAGTGTAACATGTTCATTTTCAAATTTGACTCCCCATCAATGTGCCAGGTCAACCCTGTAGATTGCACACGACTGGCACTGTGAGAAAGGAGGTGGGTTTTTGAGATCATGGCCCTCAATGTGATATACATGACACAGTGGGCTACTCACAGTGCATGTTCGTTGACGCATGTGCAT
This sequence comes from Calotriton arnoldi, assembly GCA_963921515.1. Taxonomy (NCBI): domain Eukaryota; kingdom Metazoa; phylum Chordata; class Amphibia; order Caudata; family Salamandridae; genus Calotriton; species Calotriton arnoldi. The sequence goes on from CAWUFW010010403.1 coordinate 194,896, forward strand.
TGTCGGACACAGTGGGTCTCGCCACATACACATGTTGTTTTGTGACGTATGTCTTGCTCTACCTAAAAATGGTTAGTAGATGTGGGCAGAGTACACATGGTCTTCTGTGCTGGCATCCTGCTTGTACATGAGATGTGCAAGTATTGTGTCCCCCCTTATACATGCATGCATTTACGTGTGATTCTCACATGCAGATGTACCATGTGAAAAGCATTTCTGTCTCTGCATGTGAGATATGTGGATTTGTGATTAATCTGTTTCATGCTACTGTCCTGAGTGATTTTGTCACATGACACTGTGTCACTGATGTTTGCCCCCTCTTGTCTCCCTTGCTTGCAGCTCAAGGTGCACCAGCATAAGGCCGTGTGGAGGGGCATTGCGAACAAGGTGCGTGCTCTGGGAGTATCAAACCGACGGCGCACCCACTGCCACAAGAGGTGGGACGACATCTCACGGCTGGCAAAGAACGTTGCGGAGATGACACTGGGGCGGATCCCTCGCACTGGCCGGATGGCACGGCGCAGCATGACACCACTAATGTGCCGCATCTTGGCCGTGACTCACCCTGAGCTGGATGCACGATTGAAGGAGCATCGGCAGGCAATTAGGGGTGAGTGTACTGGGAAGGGTGACTATGGCTGTGTGTGGCTGCATGTGTGCACAGCATGTGCCAGCGCTGGGCAATGTGATGTTGGTAGTGTGATGCAGTGGCCTGTGAGTGTCAGCTTGTGCCGGTGCTGGGTGCAGATGTCATGCATGTGTCCTACCTGTACTTAACACTGGGAAACGGGTATGGGGCATTTAAATGGCATTGTGGGTGGTGTGAGACAGGTATGAGCTATCTGTGTTGCTGTTGTAACGGAGCCACATGCAGGATGTTGTGCTGTGTGGTCATCACATTGCTCACTTTGTCCCGGTTTGATAGTGCACACGCACTGTTGTGATGACAGAGGTGGGTTTGAGCAATGTAATTGCACAGGGTGGCAGGCAACATGTAGATCTAGACATCTTAATGGTTGTCTGTAATGCATATGTTTGTTCTGTTGCTGCTCATGCAGCATCTCCCGTGGTCATGGAGGAACATGGGACAGACACCAGTGGTGGGGAAACTAGCACAACAGCTGCAAAGGAGCCCTGTGAGACAGATGTGACCAGCGCCTCGGAGGGGGACAGGAGTCTGCAGGAGGAATCACAGCCCGAGACGCAAAGTACTACGTCATCTGATGCCAGCGGTGACGCAGACATGTTGGCGGGCACAGGGAACGGGGACTCTGCATCATCTTCCACCACACAGCGTGCAGTGCCCACCCTCCCAGCCACTTCCTCTGGTGCTGCCCGTGTTCGCAACGCTAAGAGGGGAAGGGTGTCCTTCACCCCCGGCACCGCAGCCACTGCCCCGGTCCCCCCTGCTGCCATCAGTGCTGAGTCTGTGGACCTTTTGCACCAGCTGTGTGTAGGCCAGGCAGCTCTCCTCAATGCATTCATGGACCACGACAGTAAATTGGCTCAGGTGGTTGCATTCATTGAGGGCATACATTCAGACGTGGGTGGGCTGCACCGGACTGTCCAGTCATTGTCCACTGCAGTGACATCAGCCCTTCAACTGGCACAATCCAGGAGTCCAGCAAAAGTCCCTTTGTCCACACCCATGCCAGTGGCCACGTCGGACGACAGTGACCACGCTCTACAGACCTCTAAGTCACGATACAGCACACGTAGCACACAGCAGCAGCAGAAGCCCAAGCGGTCCAGGCCGCAGACACCATCCCCACAGATGACCAAAGCCACCCCAGTGCACACAGACAAGAGCCCATCAGGCAACTCCAGGGGACAAAGAGCCAAGAAGCAAGCGTCAGGGTCACGTGCCTCAGGGACATCCCCAGCCAAGGACTCTCCTGTCCCGAAAGCGTCTCCCAAGAACAAACAAACAATTTCCATGCCCACTGAGAAGGTGGTGAGTGCCAAGGGTAGGCATAAGAAGGGCTGCAAGTCCGATTCACCCACTACCTCCAATCCCATAGCAAGCCCAGTGAAGCAGGGAATGGAGGGCACTGTGGGGGGACCACCTGGTAGGCAGGGGATGGAGGGGCAAAGCCAGGGCCATGCAAAGTGTTGCGCACTGGCCTTGCCGTTCACTGCTGTGTGCCCCCTGCCTGTGCAGCTTCTCATGGACTCACTCTGCACTTTGTCCTGCCCACTGGCCTTGCCGTTCACTGCTGTGTGCCCCCTGCCTGTGCAGCTTCTCATGGACTCACTCTGCACTTTGTCCTGCCCACTGGCCTTGCTGTTCACTGTTGTGTGCCCCCTGCCTGTGCAGCTTCTCGTGGACTCACTCTGCACTTTGTCCTGCCCACTGGCCTTGCCGTTCACTGCTGTGTGCCCCCTGCCTGTGCAGCTTCTCATGGACTCACTCTGCACTTTGTCCTGCCCACTGGCCTTGCCGTTCACTGCTGTGTGCCCCTGCCTGTGCAGCTTCTCATGGACTCACTCTGCACTTTGTCCTGCCCACTGGCCTTGCCGTTCACTGCTGTGTGCCCCCTGCCTGTGCAGCTTCTCATGGACATGCTCTGCACCTTGGACTGGCCACTGGCCTTGCTGTTTTCCCCCTGCCTGTGCAGCTTCTCATGGACATGCTCTGCACCTTGGACTGGCCACTGGCCTTGCTGTTTTGCCCCTGCCTGTGCAGCTTCTCATGGACATGCTCTGCACCTTGGACTGGCCACTGGCCTTGCTGTTTTGCCCCTGCCTGTGCAGCTTCTCATGGACATGCTCTGCACCTTGGACTGGCCACTGGCCTTGCTGTTTTGCCCCTGCCTGTGCAGCTTCTCATGGACATGCTCTGCACCTTGGACTGGCCACTGGCCTTGCTGTTTTGCCCCTGCCTGTGCAGCTTCTCATGGACATGCCCTGCATTTTGTGCCTTGCTATTATCTACTCTTGTTGCCTATCTGTGCATTTTGTGAATAAAGACAGTTGATCCTGTTGTCTGTTTTGTCAGTGTCCTTACTGAATAAAGTTCTTTTGCTGTGTGTATATGGTTTACTGTGCCACATGCTGTGTGTGCCACTTCAACCTTGCCAATTTATTTACTCGCTTACTCTATTTTTTGCAGGGGTGAGGGACTTCAGTTTTTCCTGACCCTGATACTTGTGTGGGCAATGTATTAGATTTGAGGTGTGATGCAGTTGTCATTGTTTGTTCATGTTGGCTGTGTTGTACACATGTCAAGTTGTGGTGCACTGCCAGCTCAGAATGGGATTCTGTCCAGAGGATTGCAGGCATGCTGGCCAGGTTCATCATGTATGTGTGTTTGCTGTGGTACTGCTTCACTTCCTGTGTGTGATGTTGTCTTTGTGCTGTGCTGATTGGTGTTGTGTAGGTTCATGTTGTGTCACTCATTTCTGTGTGTGGCTGGTATGCTTGTTGTGCAGACACTGCTTGTTGTGCATGCAGTGCTGTGGGGGTATGTTGCCTTGTCATTGGCTGGTATGCATCCACTGATGTCCTGCTGTGTTTGCTATGTGTTCTTTTTTGGCTGTGCATCTGTTGTTTGTTTGCAGTGGCTGTGTTTATCTGTGATGGTACACTTCTTGTCTATGTTGTGGTATGTTGTGTGTGCATTGTTCCTGACTGATGGGGTTGTGCACTCCTGTTGTGTCTGTGCTCCCATTGCCTTTCCACATTTTTGCTGCACAGGGCATGTCTGTTCTTGTTGTGGTTCTGTGTGTGGGTCTATTGGGTTATGTGTTTGTCTGTTGTTTTTGTGCAGACATTGGTTCTGGCATCCCTGTGTGTATGTGATGTTTGTGGCTACCCCCAGGGAGTGTGACTTTTTGTCTGTGTATTTCCTGGACATTATTGCCACCCTTCTGTTTGTTTGACACTGGTGTTGTGTGCTGCAGATGTGAGGGGGGTATGTGTGTGGATTCCTACTAGTGTTTGACAGTCATGGAGTGTGTCAATGGGCCATGTGTGTTGTGCTGCTGGAGTATTCCTGTGAAGTATTTGTATACATATGTGTGGCTGTTCACAGTTTGACTTCAGGGCCTTCATTTCATCCTTGTGCCTCTACATGTGTTGCCTTGCTGTTTCCTTGGGTTGTTGCACTGTGCTGTCTGTGGTTTGACTTCAATCACTATGCAAGCAATGTGTGATTAGGTAGGCTGGGGGTGTTGTTCTATGTTCCTTGTCTTGCATGTGCTGTATACATGCTTGGTGGTTGTCTCCTTGGCCTTCCATTTGTGTGCACCTCACTTTGGCTTTCCTGTTTTGTGTGCTCCATTGCTGGTGGCATGTGGTGTGTGTATGTGTCTGTGTGTCAGTGTGGGGTATGTGTGTGTGACTTGGCAGGCTGTGTGTCCAGTGAGATGTTTGTTCCTTGTATGTGTCCATTTGATGCTTGTACTGAGTTTACTTGCCATTGGTGTGGTGTTATTGTGGTGTGTGTGTGTGTAGCCCTGGCCCTGTGCTTCTGTGCTGTGTGTTCCTGTGCAGCAACTCCTGCTGTGGCTGTGTCCCTATTTGTTTTGTGTGTGGTGCAGGGTGTGGTGTCACCTGGCTTGTTGTTGTGCATGGGGGTGCACAGGTGTGGCACATGGCATGTCCCTTCAGTGGGGGGCTAGTGTGTGAGGGTGGAGTAGTGGCCTTGTGGTCACCATGCCTGGTGCTGGCCTAGCCTTCTGCATTGTGCGCATGTATTCCCTTGTCTTCACCGCTGCGGTGACGTGGCCGTGACATTGCCGCACGATCGCGGTCGATGTGTGACCTGGATGCGGAGGGGTGTATTGGTGGCAGGTGGGTCATGTGTGTGTGCACTTGGGGATGTGTTCCTATCCCCACCAGGGTATCTGATGTGGTTAGTTACCCTGTGCCAGTCCATGGTTTGTGTTTTGTGATTGTGTGTGGGGTTGTGTTATTGCGTACCTGCGGCGGCGTCCGCGACGGTCCATTATTTGCTGGTGATGTATCAGGTACAGCACCGGGAAAACGTGGAGTGCTGGGTCCATGGCGGTCGTGTCCGGGCACTGTGGGCCGGGTCTCTGGTTTCGCGCTCCGCTGTCGAGTTTCCGCCGTGTAGGATTGGCCGGTTTCTCCGCTGCGGTGCGACTGGTTTTTTGGAGCATCCTAATTTGTGGACCGGAGCGGACGTCATTCCGCACAGTGGTGTGTCTCCATTGGCTCCCACCGCCGCGCTTGCGGGCGCACTTTGATGGCGGTTCGCGTCGCACGGCAGCGGACGGGAAATGGTCTATGTTTGAACATTCTAATATGGCGGACGTGATTCCCGCTGCTCGCGGGCAGAAAAATGCATTTTTCCGCACCGCCAGCACCGCGGTGGTGCCACCGCCCGACATCCTAATAGACCCCAAAGTGTGGATTTTTTTTTTTTTAAATCATCCAGTATCAATCCTTAAAGCATCTTCCCATTTTCCCTCTAGGCTGAATAATGAATCTAAAATTTTTGTTTCAGAAATATCAAGTATGAGTTAAGTAATTCATAAGGCAATCTCGGTTTAATTTCCAAGTGTGTATCGTTGCAGTGACTCCAACCATTTTTGCATTTCAAATATACAGTATAATGTCCACATGTGGTAGTACCTCCAGCACGGAAAACAATAGCAAGTGTTGTGAAAGTTCTTCCAGAAATAGATACTTGACTAGCAACAAAATCTTTAATCTTCGTTTCCACTTTTCTTCCATTTGGTCTACAGCGTTGTAGCATTAAAATTACATATTTTCCATATCTTTCTAGGCATAATGTAGATAGCATTTCTGATTGACAACGAGAACATTTCATATCATGATTTGCTTCTTTTACTAATTTCGGAAAAGGTACAGATTTGCAGTCAGGTATTGTTAAATATAGAAATCGTTCTCTGTCAACTATAGTACTAGAAGTTAATGAACACTGTTCACATTTGTGATCCCATTTGTAACTGAGTCCAAATAAACTCTCAATCTGGATTCCTTCATCTTCTAATACTCCAAGCATAACCATCAGAAACTCTTGTGCATCTTGTTGTATATTAGGACTGAACGTTAAAGATCCAGTACATGTATCCAAGAGTTGTCGAATACCAGAAGCAGTATGGATCTTACTTCTGTCAGTTCTCAATTGTTCAAATAAACTATAACGTGCAAAACATAATCTTTTTTCCTGACTTTCCATAATTTCACCATAAAGATCTTCTAGATAAAATATAACGTTTAGAATAACATTACCATAGCAGTTGACAGCAGAAGCATTTTCTAATTGGTATCCCACAACATCATCCCTTGTTTGTATTTTCTGTTTCTTTGCATCTTTTCTTTTCTCTTGAATTTTTTTCTGCTTTTCAACCACACTTGATTCATCAACATGTTTGCGTTTTGAACACACAGCACGTTTTTCATAAATAGGATATTCACCTAAAGTTGGTGCATAAAGTCTTCTTAAACGATTATATTCTCTTACACAATTTACATCAGCACTAACCTTGTTTTCATCGAAATCAATGAAATACAAACCAGACAATGTTCTAACTCGAGATAATGCAACGTATGCCATTCCCTCTTTAAACACAGTTCTTCCAACATTTACTAAAGCATTATCTACACTTAAACCTTGAGATTTATGAATGGTTATTGCATATGATAAACAGAAAGGAAACTGTTTTCTACGAACATATAAGTCTTTTACCAGCAAAAAAAATACAGCACAACGCCCAATTTGTTTCACCTCTGCAATCTGATCAAATTTATTTTTCAAGAATTCAATTGCATTTCTGTTTTGATATTTTACAAATTCAACAACTTTCCCTATTGCTCCATTCACTAAACCTTGTTCTATATTCAAATTACGCCTCAAAATTACCCAACAGTTTATACAGACATCTAAAAAAAATTCTAAGCCAGCAGTTTTTGATACAGACTTTTTCAAAGAATCCAATTTAGTCTGTAGTTTATTTGAAAGAAGAATTGTTATTCCTTGATGCTCGATTTTATCAATAGCTTCAATGTGAACTTTTTCTTGATTTTCCAATTTCAGAAGCTCTTGATTAAATGTATAACACTCTTCCAGTGTAGGCATTAAGCAAAGTATAGACTTTTTATCTGCAATGTTCTTGTACAGTACTGCTGCTGGTGTGTTTTCAGTTGTAAACAAGTTCTTTAGTAGACGACTTTGTAAAGCTTGTTTACCATGTTTGCTTAGAACACCAATTCTTACATCTTTCAGAATATTTCCATAATCTTCATCACTTGCTTGTCGCATATTCTGAGTGAGTTCTTTATATTCAAAATTTAACCAGAGATTCACATTTCCAATACTTCCCAAAGATTTCCTAGTGTCTTCATGTAGAAGAGTTTTAAAGACTGGTTCTCCTTTTACAGGAGTTAGTTGTAGCAGATCTCCAAATACAATTAAATGTTTTCCTCCAAAGAGAACGTCGTAATCTGTTTTTAATACCTGTTGCATTCTTAAATGCATGAAAGCAAGCATTAAGTTTGAGACCATGCTCACCTCATCAATAATTAAAAGTTTCATCTTCTTCAGTACTCTTGACACTTCATAAGATGCTTCTCCAGACAACTTCTGATATTCTAATTTATTATCATGCTCAACTGGTAACATTAGTAATCTATGCAAAGTAATTCTTTTAACATTGTGCGCAGCTAATCCAGTTGGAGCTGTTACTACACAAGATAAATGTGAACCAGTAGTTTTTTTAAGATAACTGGTCAAAACTTTAATTAAAAAACTTTTACCCGTTCCAGCTTGACCACTGATGTACATCAGAATAGGTTTAAATGATGAACATACACATTCTTTTTTTCATGCAACAAACCATAGCAACAACTTGCGATAATTATTGCAAACCGCACTTAGCACGTTTTTTTTTATCGCCGCCTATCGCTGGATATTATCGCGGAGATAACACGCTATTAGCAACGTTTATCTCCAATGCGATAAAATATCCAGCGATAGCGGCGAAATGCGTGAATATCGCTGGAAATCCAGCGATATTCACGCATTAACGCCATGGTGGACTTAGCCTGACAATCCACCTCCCATTGAAGAAACAGGTAAGTCATGTTTTTAGCAGGTGTTAAATTCTAGCGATAATCGAGCTTAGCGCGACTTTTTTTCTCGCTTCGCCTGCGTTGCTAATAGGGGGAAGTTGTGTTAGCGACTGTTTTCAGTCGCTTTTAGTTGGGAACGCCTACCTTGCATGTCATTAGCGATAATTATCGCTGGCATGCAAGACGATGGGAAAACCGGCCGCTATCGCCTGTTAGCGACAGCTTGCTGATGGGGCGATAAAAAAATCGCCGCTAATGCGGCGATAAAGCCCTTGCTAATATGCCCCTGAGTTTCTTGTGGTTGATAAGGTTACTTTTTGTGTGTTTTACTAAACATCCATGACATCCAAGTACTGCATATTTTTCTTGTTTTAAATTCTGTTTAACATTTCTTTTGCAGCTGTAATGTTGAAGTACTTCATACAGACATAGCTGTTCCAGATGTCGACTCCTTTTCGGATAGTATGCATCCAACATATTAGTTTTAAGAATTTCTGTACTCTCTGGTTCATTTGCTGCTAAGTATTCAATTTCTTCTAATAATTTCAACACTCTATTTCGTGAGCAGGCAAGACCTAAACTTACCCAAATGATCCCTCGTGATTTTGAATATAAACTTGAAGAGGACAAGCGGTCTGAACATTCATACAATCCAATTTCTCTGTGGGAAAGCATTTTCGAAGTAAAGCTGTACAATTTTTTGCTAAGGCTTTTCTCTTCTGCAATTTCTTCCCACATTTGTTTCATCTCTGTTTTTTCTGATTTCGTTATATATGTTGTAACGTACCGTGCAACAGCAATTGAGTTGTCTGCAACATACTGGATGTCCATATTTGCATTCCACATTTTTAAAATAACCGGATTGTAGTCATTAATATACTTTGACAGTTCTGTTCTTTTCAAATTGTAGGTATTCTTTGGAGATTTGCGAGTTATTGTGTGACATACAGAAGAAAAAAAAGAATTTACTCTTCCTTTAGAAATTACTGGACGTGGAAATCCAAACCGACACTTGGTATAAAATTTTCCTTTAGACTTGTATTTTCGTCGGCAGTACTTTCCACAACGGTGACTTTGGAAACGTAAAACTTGCTGTCTCAAGCTTCTATCCCCTCCTTCTCTTCGAATCTCACATGTCACATACTGTTCAATGAAAGACAATACTATTTCATCTGAATCAGTTCCAAATTTAGGTGCATCCTTGATCCACAATAGCATATGTACATGAGGAGCACCTCTCGCTTGGTACTCCTTTCTCCAAAAGAAATCGGTAACTTCTCCAAGAGGTGGATTCTTTTTGTTGCAGATGAAAGACATCATAGCTTGAAACCTATGATTAAAATATCTGCACACATTTACAGGATCCAAAGAACACAGTTCTCCAGGTGTCTTCATTTCAACATTCTTTATATTGGAATTTGCTTCTCGTAGAAATTCAAGCAAATCTTCCCATGCATACTCTGCACAGCTAAGTCTCACAAACCATGTTGGTGTACCTAAGTTCCGTAACATACACTTCAGTTCTCCATGACGACGATACCAATACTCATTTGTTCCTCGTTGACATGCCATCAAATTAATTAACTGTGCTTCTAAATTTTCATCTGTTTGTTGAACTTTCTCCACAAATTCTTTCGCTGAAAGAAGTGATTGATGAACTCCAGTTTTCAGTATGTGGTTCACTGCATAGGACAAAGAAGACAGATCACTTTCAAACAAAAGGTGAAATATATATGGTATACACTGCCGGAATCTAGGATCTTCAGAGTATAATCTTGTTGAGCGATATTCTGAAGCTGGAATACGTACAGGTCGGTCATCATATCGTCCACCTTCTCCAGTAGGAAACAGCTGTGGAAAACAATGAGCTTCTAAGCTTTTCTCCCATACACTCTTTGGAGTTCCCTTTGCTTTTTTCATTTGAAATAACTCAATACTGTTTCCTATTACTTCTTTTGAATGTAGAGGACATATTGTGTAATGTTCATAAATCTCTTCACTCCTTGACTTGTCCACTTTCTCTATTTCACCACTTGAAATTTCAGATTCATCTTCCAAACTTATTACCTGTTGTTCCACATTTACACTTTTATAATAAATATTATTCTCCACAAGATATAACGTAGCCTTTTGAAGTTTTTTAACATCCACAAATTCTTGCCATATTTTCCGACTCTTTGTTGGTACTCCATTTACTAGAATGACTACTGCTTCATTTTCATCCTTGTCTCCACCAACAATTTCAATATTTTTCTTAAAATCCAAAGGTAAGTACACTACTCTTCCTTTCAGCCCTCTTTGTAAGTCTGTTGGTGGCAGTTTACCTGTTTTAGGCTCCATGCAAATTATAGTTTGAAATGGATGAACAGATTCAATTAGAACTGACTCATATGTATTCAAATCTGCCAGTTCCTCTGGAATAGCTACTAATTCTAACTTATTATGTACTGCTCTAGCGGGCATTTTGTTCTCTTCTAATTTGTTATAACAATATTTACAAGTACGTTGATCACTGCCTAACTCAAATTGACCTTCCACTAACAAGTAAGTTGCAAATTCTTTCCATTTATCATTATTCTTCTTTTCAGATTTCAAATACAAATCAACATTCCTAGTTTGAATTTTATAATTAGTACGTCGACAACAAACACAAAGATAGGGCATCATTACGATGGCGGCCGGACAATGTCCGCCCGCCACCGTAACGGTAAACGGGACCGACCGCAAGAGGTGCGGCGGTCCCCCTGTGCCTATTAGGATGCGACCACCACCATGGCGGTTGCATCCTGTATATTTAACATTGTGGCGGGCGGTGCTGTATTCAGCACCCGCCACAATGTTAAAAGGGCATGTTGTGCATTTGCATGCTCAACGTGACAAGCACCGCGCGGTGCCTGCCACCTTGTGCATGCAAATGTCAGGGGTACCATGGGTACCCCCAAGTGCAGCCACCCACCCCCAACCACCTGGGGGCCCGCAACGGGCCCCAAAGGCATTCTCCGCATGCCTTTCCATGGCGGAGTCTCCACCATGGAAAGGCATGAGACCGCCATCATCGTAATATGGATGGCGGTGCCTGCAGAGCACCGTCACCATATTGCAGGCCTTTCCGCACGGTAGGCAATCGGGCGGATTGCCTAACGGCGGAAAACTGGCGGACGGTCTTTCCATCCGCCTGGGTCCCCACCGCCATCGTAATATGGCGGGGGAAATGTTAGGCGGGTGGACGAAAATGGCGGGCGGATCGCCACCGCCGGTTGGGCGGTGGCGATCCGCCCGACATCATAATGACCCCCATAGTTTGGGATTTCAGAGCACACTATGTTAAACTTTCCAACTTCTTCTTCAAACTGATCAATCATAATCACTATCCCATCTTCTTCAACATCTGTAATTGTCAAACTTTCACTTTCTATACACTGCTCTTTTGAACCAAAATATCGGAACTGAATATCATCACACTTTTTTTGTACATCTGATAAAGAACCGTGTAAAAGAGCTATATTTAGTTCACCTAAACATAATGCAGGACGTTTTACATAGTACAGTTTTCTTACAAACGTCCGCATTTCTGAATGGTGCACTGCTAACATCCTTAAGTGATGAAAAACACTTTTACACACTTTTCTTGAAAGACAAGCCAGAGAATGCCCATGTTTCTCGGTATATTTTCTTACATTACAAGGATCTAGTGTTTGCAACAACCTAATCTTCTGTTTTACACTTTTCTGTGTATATTCTCGTAACAAATTTCGCATTATATCAATAGATTCCTGTCAAATACTACAAATACTGCTACAACCCCACTTATACACAGGAGCTTGTGTGCGTTTCCCTTGCACTTCTTCAGCTATTAACGGTTCTGCACTAAAAGTAACCATTTCCTCTTTTGCAACAGGACAACCATTCTGATCTTCGTAGCAACGACCTCCAGTATCAACTGCAAATGGTAAACTATTTTCTTGGAAGTAACTCTCTACATTAAAAAAAGGTTCACTATTAGATGTATGTTTCCATTTTCCACTGAAGATTTTACAAAAGTTGCTTCTGTTCACAAGTCTTTTTTTTTTTACTTTTGTCTTTCAGAATCTTCATTGTTTTATCCAACACTTTCATCCTCTTCAAAATGAAAATGAATATTTTTTGTTTTAACTTAAAAGCAGTGTCCACTATGCTTTCAACACGCTGTTTCTGTTTCAATTGCAGCACTTTCTTTTTATATTTGCGGCATCCTTTTATTAAATTCTGAATTACTCTATTTCGAAAAACTCTTTGACGAATTTCTTGAAATTGTTTTTATCTACGGGTAACAAATACTCTTTCCTTATCATGTTTTTTTTTCTTGCAATTTGAAGTCGAAGTCTGCTTCTCCTTACTTGAATTTTTTTTATTTTTCCTTTGTTTGATGTTATTTTCATTAAATGTTCGTAGTACTTTTTTTAGAAATTGTCTAGTGTTTTTACCAGAAGAAACTATTTTTGTAATACTCTGATTCTCTTGTAATGCACATTTTTGACTTTTCTTTAAGTAGATTGCCTTTTTGTTTTTTCCTTTTTTTTCAGTTCTTCTAGACATTTTCAATTTTTAATCCAAACAAAATAATTTTCTGCAAATGAAAAAAAAGTTTCAATTATTTGTTATATCTGTTCAATATGTCAAAATAATCACATACAATTATATAAGTTCCAGTGGCGGCTTGCAGAGGAAAGGCTGCATGGTACTGGAGCAGAATAAGGGAACAGTAGGGTGGCAGGTAGTGTCATCCGACATACTGCACGTATTTATTGAATTATTTAGATTCACCTTCCCATTTTATATGTGACTCCACTACCTCCTACTTTTCCCCTCGCCCCCCACCCCACCCCCGTCCCATGCACCCCACCGTCCCACGCCACTTCCTCTGCAACCCACTACAGATAACTTTGTAGATACTATTTTGTAAAATTGTTATCTGTATACTTAGAGTGATACTCTCAACTAAATGGCACATGTAAACGTTACCCTTATTAGTTTAACACTTCTATCGGCAACTTAGCAAGCATAACACAGCACCATATTAGCAAAAATAAGGTACAGGCTTACATTTTATTGTGGATGTACATAAACAAGTACAGATCAACTGTTAGACAGCAACAAAAACCACCGACATGGAGATGGAGAGGGGGAAAAGATTAAGGGACATATTCACAAGGAGCCATCGCCGAATTAACGGCACTTTATCGCAGCCAAAGTCATGATAAATGTACCCACCCATTCACAAGCCGGTGTTAACAGCCCACAGCACCAGTATACCCGCGATAGCAGCCTCAAAAAACATCGCCACAGAGGACCCTCGCAAATATCGCTAATGAGATGCAGAGTAGGCGTTCCCGTGACAAAAGCCGAGACAACAGCACAACTCAACATTCACAACGACCAGCCACATCCGCAATAAAAACACAAAACCGGCGATAAGGCGCGTTAGCACCAGGAAATTTACACCTGCTCTGACCTGGTGTAAAGTTGGACGGCAGCCAGCACCACAAAAGGGAGCACAGCCCAGGGCCACATCTGAAGGGCAACAGATGCCATGGAGCAACTCATCATGCGGCCCGGACACCCAACAGGGCCACAACACCCACCGCCATCACCCCAGGACCCCATCCCACACCCAGGACACCCCCCCCGGCACCACCCCCAACACCGGACTAAGAAATTACACACCAACACCACCAACCCCAAAACAAACATCTTGCCTGATGTCGCACAAGCAGCAAAATAAACATACATGCGTGACCAGAAAATGGAGAATCAGTCATACAGCAATGCAACCACCAACACAAAACACCACACAAACTAAAGCAGAAACAACCCCTAGGATGAGTCCTAGCTGCTCCCACTGGACAATCTGTAGCACACAGCCCGGTAGACCAAATCCAAGACAAGATGGTGTGCCATGCGCGCAACAAACGAAACAGAGGGCGAGAGCGAGGGAGAGAGAGAGACGGAGTGAGATAGCACAAGCAGCGCAAGGACGCACGGGCACCTGGCTCCACATGCCAACATATGTGTGTGCATCGCCATCCGTATACCATGAGCCCAAGGCCGTGTCCCAATCACAGCGCCAAAGCCACATCACATTCCCAAAACGAAAGTAGTAGTGAGACAAACATCAGGGATGAAAGCACCATTGTCCCAATGCAGAAGCCGGGAGGACACCTGCACCTCTGACCTTGGTCCCGAATGCGCCTGGAACACCCTGATAGAGATACAATGGCAGATGGGGATGACTCCCACACCACGCATTCCGCAAATAACCCATCCGACTGATCCACAGCCCACACATAGAAGCCCCTGCCTGTGGTACCCCCACATGGGAAGGCCTTGACACCCACGGAAACAGCAACCCATGTCCCACAACGTTGCACACATATTCAAATTATTGCTCAGAGCTGTGGCATATCCTCCACACAACAGCCGCAGTCCAGAAGAGTGCATGTTCACGAGACGCACCAATGCAATGGCAGGCCATACAGGCACATGCACAACACCCGTCACGTGGAACAGTACTGTGCAAGTATGCTGCATTTACTGGGCGCACTGCCACTGGCAGTGCTGCGGATCAGTTACAGGCTCAGCTTCCGCATTGCCCACGTCACCTGCGTCCAGCCCTGGTTTCACTGCCGAACATGCACATTCGAGTGTCCCATGGATCTCTGCCTATCCAACACAACTGTTGATGAATTGGACTATGACTTGTGTTTGCGCCCCCTGTTGGATCACGAACAGGAGTGTAACCGAGACAGCCGTGCATGGGATGCCTTGACATACTGCGTATGTATTGGTAGTTGTGCCTGGGAGATGGCACAATTTCTCATCTGCAGTGACCACATCGAGGCGCTCCCCTATTGGGCTGTGTTGCAGATCGGTGACACGGCGTGGGCTGAGCACACCTGCCCGGACCACCTAATGGATTGGTTCACCCTGGTGTTCCTTGAACACGACAACAACGTACTATTGGAACACATTGCACATGAAGCTGCACGGGCATTCATGGACGAGTAACTACATACCTGCAGCCACATCCTATTGCCACCCACAGCACATGGCCCAACAACTTGTTGCACAGTGGGGATTGCTCACATATCCCACCAAAACAGAGGACACGTCTCCCTTCGGTCGGGCTCTGGATGCATGTGCGTGGAATAACGCGTTTGCACACACACCTGTCCAAGGCGACGCAGGTCCATGGTCTGAGCAACACAGCGTCGTTTCGCAACATTGCCAATTGGGACACACTGCTGGGTGAGAGCACACACATGGCGATGTAGCACGACATGCGAACCTGTCAGACCCTCACACCTGATCACTGTCGGCAGAGCAGACAATTGCCGCACCCCGGAGGCAGAGCACCATGCAGACCCCACGTACAGACAGTCGTGCCCCCTCACACGGGACACTGTGCAGACGCCAAACAACACATGACTCGTCCAGCAAGGCAAGGTGGGCTGTGAGCGTTGCCATATGTGATCAATCTTGTCCATTTGAGCCCTAACATCATCTGCCCCTCGACATGTACCCATGCTGCGTGTAAGTGTCTTAAGCATGTCTGTGCCTGTTGTGGCCATTGCCTCGTCCGTACTCACACGCACATGCCAATAAAGCCTATGCCACTCCACTGGTGTCTAACTGTGAGGTGTGTTGTAAAGATTGTCCACTCGTGTGCCACAATGAGCCTCGTCCCAACACAGGGAAGAACTGACTGTCGCATGTGCAATGGGGGTGTATCCCTTTGGCAAGCTCCACCTTTGTGAGCCAAACATTGTTTTTGCATAGGTGCTGGACGACATCTGATGCAGCCCCATCACCTACGCAGTCTGATGTGTCAGGGGCACACAGCCATGCAGCCATCACCCCGCCATACACACCGGACACAGAACCCATATGAGAGGAGATTTGTACCACATTGCCTTCATTGCTGATGTTCTGTGATTGCTATGTGTGTGGGCTGCATTGTGGGGGAATTGCCCCTGCAGCTCGGATTTCGTGTAGCCTTCTCCCCTTGAGATGGGGTGCCTTTGGATTGTGTGCTTTTCGGGGCCTGTTTTGCTTTTGACTTGGGTGATGTGTGCTCGCGGACTTATTTTGTGGCCTGGTGCATTGTTGGTCTGCTGCGTGTATTGTAAGGCATGGGTTGTGGTTGCACGCGGACACGACAGAGTGTGACCTGCTCCTTTGAGGATGTGATCCGCACTTGGCTCCGTCCATGTCGCTTCGTGGGCCATGTCATTTTCTTTGCGCAGCTGCTATGCTATCCGAAATGCAGTGTTACTTGCATAGTCAGTGTGGGTCACGGATTGTGTGGTTTGCTGGATTCAGCATATGTGCAAGGGTAGGTTGTGATATTGGTGATAGGGGGGGCACTCTGTCCACATTGTGGATGGGGGCCTACTTGGCGTTTGGATGTGTGCTGCAGTGTGCCAAGGCATTCAGGGACATGTTCCAGGGTCATTGTGGGTGTACTGTGTGCTGCACAAATCAACGCCGTATCTGATTTACAAAACTACATACTCGTTTAAACATAACAAACTATACTGCTTATTTGTTACCTCTATACCTTACTCCTAAAACCATGTAATCTTTCAAACATATGTTACGTCACTTTTGTACCATTGAAACTGATTACGACCTTTTCTTTACACTACAGATCCCATGAACATGCTAATAAAGGTATAAGTGCTATTTTCATACTAAATAAAGCTCTCTTACTTAATTTTTATAAACACTACTGTTTGGTGCACAAAATGGGGATGATACATGAGGAGAGGAAACGGAGGTGTAATCCCTAAACTTTTATTGTACCGTTCCTTTAATATACGTATATTGAGGGTTTTAAGTGGGATGAAAAAAAATGT
Organism: Calotriton arnoldi; assembly: GCA_963921515.1. Lineage (NCBI taxonomy): Eukaryota > Metazoa > Chordata > Amphibia > Caudata > Salamandridae > Calotriton > Calotriton arnoldi. The sequence continues at coordinate 211,851 of CAWUFW010010403.1, forward strand.
GGGTGTCTAAAAGGGATAGCAGTGTTCAGCACCGGTAACACCCAGTCCACTTAAAGTCCTGCGTATATTCAGCACAGAGACACACCCTAACAATTTTCATCACTTATATTCACAGTTAGTTTGCTAGTGTGAAAAAATCGTATAGAAAATTTACTAAGAACATTTTTAATTGTTTTTTATCTCTCACACATTTATAAAATATCTCTTGTAAAGAAACGCCCTCTCCACCTTTATTTCGTATGAACGAGCAATAAATAGTACCTTTACCAGCATCTAGTCACTAACTACTAACACTGTGCACTGTACTCAATTGTAAAGCAGAAATAGTGTTTAGATGATGTCTTAAAGTATCATCAAATGATTCAAACCATACATACATACACAAAGCAATGTGCACGTTTACTTTGTCCATTTACTCTCTATGTAATCTGTGCACATTCTGAACGGGTTCGCAGTATATCACCTGTTTTCACTTATACTCAAATGCACCTTACAGTAAAAAATGACATCACAACCTATGCATATGTAATATTTCCTACATACCATTTCTCTCTATACCATTGAAACTGATTGCAACATTCTTTATATAGTACAAATTCTACCAATATGCCAATAAACCTGTAAGTGCTATTTTTATAATACAAAAAGCTGTATTAGATTATTTTTATAAACAGTACTGCTGGGGACACAAAATGGTGGTGCAAGGTAGACAGAGTAAATGAAGGTGTAATTCCAAACTTTTATGTATCGTCCATTTACTATACGTATATTAACACCTTTAACTGGGATAAAAAAATTGCCGGCTCTCTTAAATGGGTGGCGGAGCCTACTACTAATAACACCCGGACCACTTAAACGCCTGCGTATATTCAGCAGAGGAACACACCGTGAGAATTACTATCACTAATAATCACATTTACTTTACCACTGTGAACAAAATCGTACAGAAAATATACAAAGAACATTTTCATTTATTTTTCTCTCTCACATATGTAAAAAAATGACTTCTGAAGAAACGCTCCCTAACAACTTAGATTTCCTAAGAACACCCAAATGCAGAGCCTCGCAGTACCACACCAGCCTTGACTGACATTGAAATCTACCTCTCAGTGTAAAAATGAGACCACAAACTGTGCACATAACATTTCTTCTTTTTTTCCATCTCTGTTAAGTTAATAACACATGAATTTTCTACTGTCACCCCTTCTCCACTATTTCCAGACTGAGCATAATTTCCAAACGTGCGACATTCTGTTTATCTCGCCGGAATAGATATACAAATCGAAATTAACGCTACATCGAATTTCCAAACCCATACAGGGCTATATTCACAAGAATGGCGATAACATTATCGCCGCTTTAGCGGCAGGAAACTGCCGCTAAAGCGGCGATAATGTTATCGCTCGTCTTGAGAATATGGCCCACAGTCTTTTACAGATAACAACTTACACTTTTTCTTTGTGAAAACTCCTAAACATATATAAAGTACTTGTTTAACAACTAGTTAAACATTATGCATATTTTAGAACCAATAAAACACCAGACTTTACTAACACTATGTGATTTAGAAATAGAAAATACTTTCAAAGTTAAAAATATCGTCTCAAATACTTAACCACTACTACAAAACACATAACACACCTTCTTAATTTCTAATTTACCTTCGTAGTTGGTATGCAGACTTCAAATATCACAAACGCATGCAATTCTTTTCTTGTCACACAGTACATGTAATGCACCGCTTTCATCAAGAATGGAACCAGTAATGGCACAATTTCCCTGTTGCACCACACATAAATACATGTAAAGAACAAATCAGAATAGTTCCTTTTTTTTCGATTGCAAAACCTCTCTTTATTGGTTATTTTTGAACTTTCCATATAAACTGTTTTTTTAAGGACACATACAGGTGAAAAGTTCAACGTATTGTATCAACACTTTCTAGAACATTCTACGACACGTGCAGGTTAAAAGTTCATCATTTCTTTAAACCAACTGATATTTTTTTTTGCAACATTTTCTCCAACATTTAACGGCACGTGGAGGTCAAAAGTTCACCATTCTTTCAAGTTTGAGCTGCACCTTCCAAATACAATTAGCAGGTGTGGTTGAGCTGAGCAAATTTCATCCTATAATATGTACTCCACATATAAACTGCTTTTTTATTAACCAATCACAAAGATGCTTTTCATCAAAACTAATATACACCCTACTTTTTAGGACACAATACATTTCATCTCCCAATCGGTTAAGGTTTTGTATGTAAAAAAAAAAGTAGTTCCCCATGTTTAAACCCATATCTCTCATTCTACGAATGCAGTGCATGAGCTACAGACATTTATCCATATCTTCTAGCCATACCTTCAAAATGCTAGTGTGGATTGTAGGGCATAGCTATGTTTTCTGGTGCAAGAGGTATGCAGAACAGAGACGTATTGACTTAGACTTAGGTTTACAAAATGTGCACATTAAATGGTTTGCACAGAGAGGATTGAAGTGGCACCAATTGCTCCCTTTGGTTAAAACCTGTTTGCATCTCCAACACCCTGATCTCATGATTGTGCACTGTGGTGGTAACGATCTAGGCACATTCACTGGGGTAGGTTTGGAAATGCTTATGAAGGACACCTTTGGACAATTGATGTTACTTTTGCCTCAAACTGTCTTTGTATATTCCAATATATGCCAAAGACAGAAGTGGAAATGGTCAAACCAATTTTGTCATAAGATTGAAAAATCTAGGAAGAATGTCAACAAAGCTGTGTCTGCATACCTCAGAGACCATAGAATGGGGTCGATCTACAACAACAACATACGTTTTGATATGGCTGATATCTACAGAAGTGATGGAGTACACTTCACAGATGAGGGAAACCGAGTTTTCCTGATTAACCTGAAGCTGTGCATTCGCACTTACATGTAGCTCCAACTAATAAACACAAAGGCTCTTTTTAGAGCCGCCTTATATTCCCAATTTTGGCTCGCAGAGTGTCAGCTGCAGTTCGGCTAGCAGAGGGACACCTGCGGGCCGTTGGGCAGGCTCGCAGAGGAACAGCTGCGGCCCGTGGGCTCAGCTCGCAGAGGGAGACCTACGAGCTGTTGGCTCGCAAAAGCACAGCACCGTACTGGCTCGCAGAGGGAGAGCTGTGGTCTGACTTGCAGAGGGAGACCAACGGGCCAACAAGCCTGCTAGCAGACACACAGCTTTCAGTTAACGGGCTGGCTCGCAGAGATACAGCTGCGAACCCTCCGAGCTGCAACCCGACGGGCTAACTCGCAGAGGGAGAGTAACGGGCCTACGGGCCTGCTAGCACAGACACAGCTACCAGCTAATGAGGTGGCTCAGAGAGGTAGAGCTGCGGGCCGACGGACTGGCTTCTAACGGCATAGCCGCGAGCTGATGATGTGGGGAGAGGCAGCGTAAAACGAGCTAACGAAGTGGCTCACAGGGGTAAACCTGCAGGCCTGCCGGCTTGCAGACACAGAGCTGCGAGCCGACGGACTGTCTTCTAAAGGCATAGCCACGAGCTGATGATGTAGGGGGAGGGAGCGTAAAAGGAGTATCTCGTACAGACAGACCTGCGGGATATTTTCAGTATTGCATAGCCGCGAGCTGATGATGTAGGGGGAGGGAGCGTAAAAGGAGTATCTCGCACAGACAGACCTGCGGGATATTTTCAGTATTGCCTCGCAGAGGTAGAATTACGGATCCGATGCCTTTTAGAGGGAGAGATGCGAGCTGACGGACTGAGTCACAAAATGGCTGACAGCTCGCAGTCGCAGAGCTGCGAGCCGACGGACTGGCTTCTAAAGGCATAGCCACGAGCTGGTGATGTGGGGAGAGGGACCGTGAAAGGGGCATCTCGCACAGACAGAGCTGCGGTATATTTTTAGTGTTGCCTCGCAGAGGTAGAACTACGGACCTGATGCCTTGTAGAGGGAGAGTTGTGAATAACAAAATGGCTGCCAACACTTCCTAGTTTCAACAGTTCGCAGCCAATGAGCCGCAAGCTCGTGCTCGTAACGCCTCAGCCAATCAGATGTCAGAATTCTCAAATATCGATATCTGGAAAATTTGATATTTCTCAAAAACTGCTGAACGGATTTACCCCATTTATACAAAAACGACCAAGACCTTTCTCCCTGCCAAATTTGGCGTAATTCCGTTCAGCAGTTTGACCTGTAGCCTTGTCTAAAGTTTCCTATGGAAATTGCATGGAGAAAACACGTTTTGGGACCCCCCTTTTTTCTTAGCCCCCCCTTGACGAATCCCCCAAATTTTCAGGATAGGAGCTGACCTGAAAAGAGGAACTTTTGGAAAATTTCGTAAAGATTCGTCAAACGACTCCAAAGTTATAAGCACATCAAAAAATGCTTTTCCTATGGAAACGTGGTCCTAACTATAACTATCTACTGGCGACCGCCAGTAGATAATATATATATACATATATATACATATATATTAACTACTGGCGGTCGCCAGTAGATAGTTATAGTCCCTCTCTATGCCTGCAGCCTGGGTGTCCCCCTTATGAGCGTGAGAGGCATGGTAGGCATGGTAGGGTAGAGAGAGTGAACTCAAGGAGGGCTGGAGGGGGCCATGGATCATTGGTGTTAGTTATAGTTAGGACCTAGTTTGCATAGGAAAATCGTTTTTTCTTTTCCCAATAACTTTGGCGCCGGTTGACGAATCTTCGCGAAATTTTCAAAACTTGTGGCTCCGGTCAGCTCCTGTCTTGAAAGTTTCGGGGTGATTCGCCAAGCGGGGGCCGAGAAAAAAGGGGGGTCCCAAAACGTGTTTTCTCCATATTATTTTCCATAGGAAACTTTAGACACGGCTACAGCCCGAACTGCTGAACGGAATTACACCACATTGGGCAAAAAGGTAGCCCTTGGTTCAGAAAGAGACCTTTTTGTTAAATGGTGTAAATCTGTTCAGTAGTTCCTGAAAAATTATAAAAAGAAAAAGTTTTGATATCTGGGCGGAGCCTAATCCCCGAGCACGAGCTTGGCTCTAATTGGCTGCCAACACTTCAAACCAGGAAGTGTTGGCAGCCATCTTGTTTGAGCCTCAGAAGAAGGAGAAAGAAAAAGGTAAAAGAAAGATAAATGGTGCCAGCGGAAGAAGTGCGCGCAGCAGAGCTGTCCAGTGCCTCAGAAAGTGCGGAGGAGTGCAGCCTTATGGATGTGTGAGAGGCCGGGACACCTGTACACCGCGACATGGGGCAGCGTTGGGCGGCCTGGAGCCTGCTGCTCTGCGTGCTGCTGGCGGACCTCGGGCACCGTAAGGGGAGCGCTGTGGGGGTGCAGAAAGCGAGTCACGCCTGGGTGCGCGAGCTCCTAAATTGCACAATTCCTTGGGCTGCCACGGCGCTCGGGTCGGAGTACACCTCTCGCTGCTGTGATTTATTGCGCATGTTATTGTTCGCCGAGTTGGGGGCATATTATCAAGAACGGCGATAAAATTATGGGCTTGATAATATGCCCTGGAGAATTCCAATAGAAGCCCATGTTCACACCAGAACATGGACTTTTATTGGAATTCTCAAGGGCATATTATCAAGTCCATTATCGCCGCTTTAGCAACAGTTTTCTGCCGCTAAAGCGGCGATAATTTTTAACGCCGTTCTTGATAATATGCCCCTATGTTTCTTTGGCTCTGCTAATTCTCTCCCCCTCCCTTTTACTCTTTCATATCTATTTTTCCTGGTCTTCCATGCTTCCCCAGAATTGTTACCCCATCTTAAGGACTCTGCCCAGTGTCTGGCACCCTGTCCTTTATTTGCCTTGGGGTCTGGAGAGGGTGGCTCCTCCCAGAGCTCGGTGTTGTGCAGTCTGTGCCAAAAGTGTTTAGACTTCGGCTTGTAATTTGTGTCTGTTGGTTTACAAGAATGTGTTTCGATAAATACACGAAGTACACGTTAATTTTCCTCATCCATGCCAAGGTGTCCTTGTTGTGGGGGATGCAGGGTGGAGGCGGTCCTCATCTGAACCCCGCGGGAGCAGAATGCCAGCCCCTCAGTTGTGGAGACTCCTGTATTTTTGGCAGCAGAAAAACTGCTCTCAAAGCGCTCGTCTTTCTGCGAGATCTCATGCGCAGCCCAGCCTGTGGAGCCCCCTTCCAGCCCCTGCACCCTCCCCCTGTGCAGCCCATCTCCTCCCTGGGAACCTCTCTCTACTTCCCTCAGATTCCAGCGCAAACGGGGAGAGGGAGGGGCGACCGCCCCTCTGGGATCCGTCGCATTCCTGCGGCCAGTTACACTTTTGGGGGGGAAATGAAACAAAGTTCGTGGTTCTTGAAAATCCCGAGTTTTCGCGTGTCCTCGTTTTGGGGGTTTCTGCTCGTGGTGGCTTTGAATTTGAGGGGCTGCCTCTTGAGACAGGATCGAGAAAAAGCAACTGTTGCCTTTTCTGCCAAGGGGGAAAACCTGGAGATGGCCCCACACCCTCTTGAGAAGCTCTTCAGTCCTAAGAAGCTGTACCATCTCAGCTGATAAATCTGAAGGGGCTTTAATAACCTGTATTCAGGCCCGGCCTCCCCCGGGGGAGTTCGGCGCTGCCCACTCGGGCGCAGCGCTATCTCGGGGAGCTTTCGGCACGGGGCAGAGTGGTTTCAGATAGAGGCCTCCTGTGACCTGTGGAGTCTGTGTGTCTGCTTTACAGCTTGGTTTCGGCAATTTCTGTGTTTTTATCATAAACAACCAGGTCCTTGTTACAATAGCCATGAAGTGTCGCTGTGTGTAGTGTTTATTTTTCAATCAAAATGGTGCTGTATTTAAGTGATAAGAAACATGTTTGAAAGTGTTCCCTAACAGCAGTACTTGCTTCCAGGTTCAGTGGAGAAATGAATATGTTCAGATTGGACTGTAGAAAAAGGGATTTATGGTGGCTAATAAAATGGCACTGAATCGCACAAAGGTTGTTTATGACTATTGCTGTGGTGCCAAGGTTGCTTACCTGGAGCATGTGTTTTAGGTGTGGAGTTTTCCTTTTTGTGCTAATGGGGGTAACCTTACAGACGCCTTCTGCATGGTCCATCATCCGTGCCTTCCTCCCAGCACCTCTGTCCTGAGGGCCTTACTCGCCTCCTGTTGGCACACCACCCTAGAGTCGGTACAGTGGCTGGCACAGGCGAGTGGTCGGCGCATGTGTAGCACCGCAGCTTCGCGGCGCTTTAAGTGAAAAGTCTTCGGCCAACCCAGTGGTTCCAACTCACTATCCTCGAAAGGATGAAAAGAAGCTTTGAGGGCGGGTCTCAACAGCCGGTTTAACCCACAGCTTTCTGCGCATGAAAAGGCGCCTCACACATCGTGCACTGCAGGCGCATTACCTACTGAGCTAAGACAAGCATTTGCCCTACTACGTCGTAACTTTAGGTTTACCGGGCCATAAAGTAATGCATTTTACACAGAAGAGGAGGATACACCGATTCAGCTGTTTAAATATGGACAGGGTGAAAGTAGAATAAAACATAGTGCTTACAGTGGATACGAGAAGCACTTGTGGGGTGAAAGCTGCAGAGGATCAAACATGCAGATGGGGATTCAGACATGTGGAGAAAAATGTGCGCTGTGGTCGGCTGCACACGTTTTTTATTTGGCTGATTTTTTTCGCCCAAGTTAAAGCCCTGCTATCACCCTTGCTCGTACAGAAGCGCTATATAAAAACTAAGGGGCATATTAGCAAGACCCACGTTAAAATTATCGCCGTTTTAGCGGCAGGAAACTGCCGCTAAAACGGCGATAATGCGCTTGCTAATATGCGTTATGGAATCCAATAGAAGCCCAGGTTAGATGTGCAGGACATCTAACCTGGGCTTCTATTGAATTCCATAACGCATATTAGCAAGCCCATTATCGCCGTTTTAGCGGCAGTTTCCTGCCGCTAAAACGGCGATAATTTTAACGAGCTTCTTGCTAATATGCCCCTAAACAGCCCAGAGATTGGGGGTGTGCTAGTTTACTGGATTTGGGCAAGTTAGGGTTTCAAAAGTGAGGCGCATGTGTAGCACCCCAGCTTCTCAGCGCTTTAAGTGAAAAGTCTTCGGCCAACCCAGTGGTTCCAACTCACTATCCTCGAAAGGATGAAAAGAAGCTTTGAGGGCGGGTCTCAACAGCCGGTTTAACCCACAGCTTTCTGCGCGTGAAAAGGCGCCTTACACATCGTGCACTGCAGGCGCATTACCTACTGAGCTAAGACAAGCGTTTGCCATACTACGTCGTAACTTTAGGTTTACCGGGCCATAAAGTAATGCATTTTACACAGAAGAGGAGGATACACCGATCTTAAAACTAAGTGACCTTCCTGCTTTAGTCCAGGATGGGAGATAGCGAACCCCAACATCGCCCGAGGAAAAATCATACAGTGCTGAGCTGACTGTGTCATCGGAATTAAGTAGGTCACGATTTCACCTCTCCTGTCTGCTAATGTGCTGTATAAGCTAACGAGATCTTGAGAGATAACGACACGAACGGTAGCAGGAGGGGGCCAGCCTGAACATATATTATAATTACAGCCTGTTTGTGGCAACGCCTGATTTTTATTTTATCTTTTCAAAGTGAAAACAGTGGCCGAGTACAATTTACTCGAAAGGTTGTGTTTAATGAAAAGTGTGATAGGAGCATAATTTGCTGGTATTACATGTCAGTATCAGCGTTGCCTCTTCCTTGAAAAGAAGCCAACCTGGCTGATGTGGGAGTAACCTTGCAGGTTATTATGTACCTGCAGGCTTATCTGACTATCTGTATGACTATCAGGAACATTGCCAAATTCCACTGATCCTTATCTCATCGGGATAACTTTATATTTCATGTTATTTTACAGAGGAGTTGCATGGTGCAGCGGTCCCCATTTCCAGCAGGTCCTTGTTAGCAGCCTAGCGATGGACTGCCCCACAGGGACTACGCTTCCATCAGGGATTCGGTCGTGTCATTTCAGTCTGTATTACGTATGCTTGGATTGTCTTTTCTTTATCTAGAAAGGTAGGTCTCTACTGCTTTAGTGTCTTTTTTTGCAAATGTTGTTAACAGTAGTCCACTTATAAGGTCCCAAAGGCGAGACCTATTGGCTATGCCAATGCTTTTTTTAAATAATGCTGCCTGCTGTGAGTGACCTGTGTACCTCAGCTGCTTAGTGCTACTTATTGCCCAATCAATGTCCGTGCCTGTCTACAGCGGCGTCCACGAGTCAGCTGTGTTGACTCTTAATTTGAAATTTAGCCAGCTCATCTATCACTCCCTCTCTATGCCTGCAGCCTGGGTGTCCCCCTTATGAGCGTGAGAGGCATGGTAGGGTAGAGAGAGTGAACTCAAGGAGGGCTGGAGGGGGCCATGGATCATTGGTGTTAGGTGCTTAGAAGCAGAGCGCCTCACACATTTACACCTGTAGTACGAGGCTGCACCTGCCCTCTGTGCCTGCAACCCAGGTGTTCCCTTAGGATTGTGAGAGGCATGGTAGGGTGGACGGAGCACCCCAGAACTCAGGGAGGTAGAGGGCTGGAGGTCCTGTGGGGTCAGTGACGGGAGGTGCTTAGAAGCAGAGCACCTCGCACATTCACACCTAAGTGCCGTTCCATTTCTGGTGCTTTACAGCAGTTTTAAGATCTTCTTAGAGTTTCTCATTCCTCAAATGAGTGCAATTTCTGATATGTGTATGTATGTTTCCCTGTTCTTCATTGCTTGATTTTGCTCGTGAGAAGGTGTCACTCACAGTTGTTGAAATGTCACTCATAATTGCACTGAAATTATACAAATGTCACACATAGCAATCTGAAACCTTGGCAGCTATGTGTTATGCCACTCACTGCACCTGACCCAGGGCACTTGAAGACCTATCAGCCGAATGGGTGTTGCTCGCAAAGGATTCTGTTTGGTCTTGCTGGCCTCACCTCCCCTCACCCCACCCCTTCGTGTGCGACCGCCCGGACTGCTGCAGGTTCAGTAGACAGGCACACAGGATTCTTACGTTGCCACGGACTGGAGTGGGCTGAAGCTGAGGCCTGACATTCAGCCCCATTCAGAGTGTTTTCTGAAACCATTTAAGGATTGAAGTGGCTTTGTTTTTCTTTCACATTCTAGGCCCCTGCAATCCCCACTCGCCCCCTCCTTATCAGTCCAGTTGCACTGTCGTAAAGATGAGCAAGCAAACAGGTTACCAGGGAGAGCCAAGCGAGCTAAGGGTCTGGCTTTGCCCTAAAACCCTATGCACGAGCCGAGCTCTGAAAATATTTGGCAAGTAAATCACGCAACAGATATGTACAACTATGCAATTAGGAATGGATATTCTGTTCATGCAGGCTAGAGCCTTAGCCCCAACGGACGGCTCCGTCTTATACACTTTAAGTTTCTGTACCGGGTGTACCACTTAAACTGCTTGCTTGGGGGCTGTGGACGGATTCCATGTAGTGGTAGTGAATGGCTATGCCCGCCCATAGCTAATTACTAGACTAAGATATTCCAGGCTCTATCCGAAATGATTGGCCTGGAAGCGACACCACCCCCCAAACTAGCCCTAATGCAATGCACAATAAATATACAATGGACGGGCCCAGGTATGCGTCTTTTGCGCCGTTGATGGCAAAGAGGAAGGTTGTCTGCAACTAGGAAAGAAACAGCATCCACTGTGAAAACGTGGCTCTGCGACCTATCACACTGTATGGAACAACCAGACACTTATTACGTCCTGCTCCCACTTGCGAGCAGGCCATGAGACATATGGAATATCCTGCGTGAATACCTACTGGCACTACACTTGTCGTGCGCTGCGATCATTAGCAGAAGCAGGGTCCAGACTGAACTTCAATGCCGCAGCTGAGGTCAATAGGTGCCCGGACAGTATTTCGGCGCCAGACTTACATGACAGTGCTATTGTGCCTGCCAGGGTACTGTGGCGTTGGTCTGTTTGGCTGTGACTTTTTCAGACTGCTATTGTCTGCTTCACCAACCTGATCAGCTGCTTATATTCTCTACTACATTATTTCTCTACTATAGTGCAATGCATTGTCCTGGGATATGTTTAATGTTTTGTTACATTAAATGTTGAAATCACTAAATAAAACATTAAAAAAATATGTTCAGATATGAATGCTAAAGTGTCTCCAAAATTCAAAAACAGTGTATTTCTTTAACGTGCAAAAGTGTTTCACCTTAGTGCATCTTATTTATTAAAAGTGATGAACTAAGAAACATTCATGCCACTCTCCTCTTGATGATAATGCCACAAGTAAACTATGAGGCAAGTGAATTGTCACATGTACCCTATATTCCTTGATTTATATTATTTTGTACAGAGCATATTCTAAACTCAGACACTTAAAGGTGCTCTCATATGTAATAATGAAGAAAAAGAAGGCTCCGTAAAGTAAAATATTTTCCTAGGATCACACAATTTGGAGTAGCAGGGAAGTCAAGATTGATCCCAGGTTTCTGGTTTCATTCAGCTACTACATGGGTATTGCCTAGTTTTTACATTAAACGTCATTACTGTGTCTTTAATTCTTTGTCAAACATAAAAGAATAGAAGTATGTGGTATTTAGTGTATAGGATTTATGTAGAGTGGGATTATGTGTTATGGAGAGTAATTATGTGGTATGCTAGTCTTTGTTGTGGAGTGGTAACCTCGGGTTTAGTCTTCCTCGTTTCTATAGAAGCTCAACTATGAACTCAGTGAGACAAAAAGATGGAATCACTGAGGAGCACTTGTGGACCTAGTCAGAGGTATGAGCAGGGCCACTGGAATTATGTGACTGTTTGGCTGCACCGACTTTCGCACAATTATACATTTTCTGCATTAGCCACATAATTCATCATCTGCATCCTAATCTGCAGATTTGAACAAAAAAAGCCTTGTTTCTAGCTCAAAGGGGTCAAACGTTACCAAAAATGCAGCGACAAGTGTTACAGCGTGGTGGAAGGCCCTTTGCAAACCTAGAATGGTCATGTGTTACTTATTGCTAAATGTGGGTGTTAAATTGGTACTAATGGTGTGCAAGCCACTCTTGGTTCCCTCTGCGCCTCTCTTGCCTCTTTCTGCATTTCTGTTGCTTCTTTCTGCACGTTTCTTTCTTTTTCTGCACTTCTCTTGACCTCATTCTGCAAATCTCATGTACTTTCTGCACCTCTCTTCCCTCTTTCTGCACATCTGTTGTCTCTTTCTGCACCTCATTTGCTTTTTTCTGCAACCCTGTTGTCTCTTTCTGCACTCGTCTTCCCTCTTTCTGTACCTTTCCTGCCTGTTTTTGCATCTCACCTGCCTCTTTCTGCACTTTTCTTGCTTCTTTCTACACCTCTGTTGCTTCTTTCAGCAATTCTCTTGCCTCTTTGTGCACTTCTCTTGCCTGTTTCTGCACTTCTCTTGCCTCGTTCTGCACCCCTGTTGCTTCATTCTGCGCTTTCCATGCTTCTTTCTGCACCTGTCTTGCTTCTTTCTGTACCCCTGTTTTCTCTTTATGTACCTCTTTTGCCTCTTTCTGCACCTTACTTGCCTTTTTCTGCACCTCAGAGGTCAGCTACCTCCCCAGAGCTAATTGCAATTATGTGGAGGGGCCTCACGGACCCCCCTGCCCCAGGAACCGCCACCTCCCCGGTACTAATTAAAATTATGTGGGGGGCCTCACGGACTCCCCCTGCCCCAGGGACAGCCATCACCTGGGGCACACTGTTTTTTTATTTTAAGTAATGTGGGGGAGGATGTAGGGCCTCCCCCGCTGCCCAGGGTGCCCTGGACACCGCCACCTCCCCGAGGCACAAATGGAATTAACAGGGTCCACACCTCCCCAGGGCAAATTTGAACACAGGAGGGGGGCCGCATGGCCCCTCTCTAGGAGCCCTACATGGCCCCGTGGACTGCCACCCCACAAGGCCGGCTCCAGCAAAGTCCTGGGGTGCCCACCCCAGGGATATTGCAGTTCCCTATGGCATGGGGAGAGCACTGCTCCCGCCATGCCATAGCAAACCGTCGTCCGCTTTGAGCAAGCGAGAGCATTTTGCTCTCACTTGCTAAAAGCGGAGCACTTTGCTTTTACACACTGGGAGCTGCATGTCAGCAGCTCCCTATGTGTAAAAGCAATGCCGGCTCCCGAAGGAGTAGGGGAGCCACCAGGGACCATGGGGGCCTTCAGGTCCCCCACATGGTCCCCAACAAACCTGGCCTGGCCCCCGGGGATGGGGTCCCCAGAGCCGGATATGGCCTGGGAGAGGGGCCACTCAACTCCCCTCTCTGTAATGAAAATATTAAAAAAAAAGAAAAGGCCGTCCCCAGGGGATGGGGTCCCCGGGCCGAAATCAGCCTGGGAAGGGGGCCCGCTCACCTTTTAATAAAAATATATATAAAGGCTTGGTCCTGGGGATGAGGGTCCCCGGGGCCAAACTCAGCCTCATGAGGGGGGCCGCGGAGCCACCCTCCCTTTTTAAAAATAAAAAATAATGTCAAGCCCTGGGGGATGGGGGTCCCTGCAGCTGAAAATGGCCCGGGAGGGGGGCCGCTTGCCCCCCCCCTTTGAATTATAAGAAAAATACAAATAAAGGCCGGGCCCTGGGGGATAGGGTCCCCGGGGCCAAAATCGGCCCGGGAGGGGGGGCCGTGTGGCTCCCCTCCTAATTCTTTCTATTAATTTTTTTTTAAAAGGGTCAGGCTCGAGGGATAGGGTAACCAGGCCCAAAATGGTCCAGGGAAGGCGGGCCATGTGGCCCGCATTCCTAAAATAAAAATAAAAAAAGTTGGCAACTCGCTTGCGGCCCTGCCCCCTTTCTCCACTACTCTGGAAACGCATCTCCTGGCGCGCTCCTGGTTGGAGAATTAAGTCCCTTTGGCTTCTGAGGGTTCTTAGAGGTCAACAAGACTTCCATGCAGTGGGATTGTTTAGAGGTGGTCGGAGGCAATGCTCCCTTTCTTCACCACTCTGCAAACGTGGCTTATGGTGCACTACTGGTTGGAGGATTAAGTCCACTTCATTCCTGAGGGACCTTGGGTGCCAAGAAGCCCTCCTTGTACCGCTTGTAAGTCCTACACAGCGGGATTCCTGAGAGCTGATTTCTCCACCACTCTGCAAATGCAATTACTAGTTAAAAAACATGGAAATTCAATGAAAAAACCAAAGGTTACAGGGACGTTATAGGTAGGAATTAGCATTTAAAAACCTTAGAAATCACGGAAAAAATCAAAGGTTACAGCAACGTTATAGTTAGTAAATGGAATTAAAAAAAACCTTGGAAATTCATTGAAAAAAACAAAGGTTACAGACACGTTAAAGTTAGGCTCAGGTTTCACTCGCACAAAACCAGAGGAATTCAACAGTTATAGTTAGCTCAGCAAATTGAAAAGACCCCCCAAGCATACTCCCGGGCGAAAGATGTTCTACATCTCACGGTCAATTGGATGACAGCCAATTCCCTAAAGATTAACCCAGACAAAACTGAGGTTCTGGCCATGACCGATGCTGACAACCCATGGAACTCCCTCTACTGGCCCCAGGAGCTGAGTGATGCTTTGGCCCCAGTCCCAGTGGTAAAAAGTCTGGGAATCAAAGTGGACGCTAAGCTTTCACTAGCCAACCAAGTTTCCACTGTGTTTGGAACCTGTGTGGGCCTACTCAGGCTACTTAGGAGACTTTCCCCTATCCTCTCCTTCTCGACCATGAGAACAGTCGTGACTGCCATGATCTTGTCCCGCCTCGACTACGGCAACTCGCTCTACATTGGACTGCCAGACTCTTTAGTAGGCAAACTGCAGATAGTCATGAATGATGCGGCAAGGCTAATTTTTAAAGTACCCAGGCATACGCGTGCATCCCCCCTTTTGCAAAGTCTTCACTGGCTGCCCATAAAACAGAGGGCCAAATTTAAGGGCCTCTGTATTGTTCACAAGGCTTTTCATGGACAGGCACCCACCTATATTAAACAACGCCTTGAGAAATACGCCCCATGCCGCTCGCTAAGATCATCCACGATGGGCCTCTTAAATTGCCCACGCTTCAACTATGCCACCAAGGGGGGCCGAGCCTTTTCCATCCTTTTACCCACCCTTTGGAACAAGCTGCCTAGCCAGCTCCGCGCAGAAAGCCGCCTTCTTCCTTTCAGAAAAAAACTAAAAACCATTCTCTTCACAGAAGCTTGGGCTTAACTGTCTTCCACTCGCCCGGGACTGACGCCACTCTTCTTGTAGCGCTTAGAGACCTTCTGGTATTAAGCGCTCTACAAATTCAAATTAACAATAACAATAACTATAACTCACTTCTCCGTAATGCATTGCTTATGACCTCACATATTACATGTTATGTTATGTTATGTTAAAAAGATTTGTAAAGTGCATGGCTGCCCCAGCAACGGGGCTTCCCAGTGCTAGGACCAAAAACAACATTGCAGGGTAAAGGCAGGGGGCAGAGACTAGACCGGAAAGAGCCAGGTTTTTATGGCCTTTCTAAATGCCACGTGATTCTGAATGCTCCTGATGGTCACAGGGAGGGTGTTCCAGAAGGCTGATGCCATCGCCCTGAAAGAGCACCCCCCAGCTCTTGCTCTTTTGACTTGGGGGGACACATGCCAGATGCAGATCCACGAGCGCAGCTTAGGCGCGGTATATACGGCGAGAGAAGATCAGACAAGATAGGAGGCGCTTGATGGGTGAGATTTTGGGGGTTATACACAAGGTCTTGAAATGGATTCTCTTGTCCACTGGCAGCCAGTGTAATTTAGGAATGAGCTTTCACACTGAACAGAATTTAGGGAGAGCAAAGAGAGTATGTGCTGCCGCATTTTGCACCCTCTGCAGATGATGTATCCCAGATTTATTAGCACCCAGATACAGATAATTGCAATAACCCAATCTGACAGAATCATAGATTTGATCATGATCTGGCTTATTTGTGGGTCAAAAAGCCCTAGCAGAGGCTTAAGTCCACGCAGAAGCCCAAAACAAACTCCTGCCACTGCTTTTGTCTGTGCTTCAAAGGACAAGGCGTTGTCAAACCATATGCCCAGATTTTTTCAGCCTCCTTGGGTGAGGGAGCGGACCCAAGTGTAGCAGGCCACTAATGGTCGACCCATAAGTGAGTATCTTTTCCTAGCTGCAGAATTTGGGATTTGCTAGCATTGAGCTGCAGGCAATTTGCCGGCATCCAGTCCGCTACAGCTAGCATATCCTCATGAAATTTGATTAGGTTCTGGTTAGAGTTGTTGGAGAAGGAGATTACCAGCTGAGTTTCATCAGCATAGGATACTAATGACAGTCCTCTGTTTTTCGCCACCACCGCAAGGGGTTGTATATAGATATTAAAAAGCATCGGACTCAGCGTTGATCCCTGAGGTACTCCAAAGCAGACGGCATATTCCTGAGAGCAGTAAGGGGTGCAATAACCTGAAATGATCTGCCATCCAGAAATGATGTGATCCAGGCTAGTACAGCGCTTCCGATACAATCTCCTGCAGGCAACCTCAGCAGGATCTCATGCGACACCGTGTCGAAAGCAGCGCTGTGGTCGAGTAAGATCAGGGCTGAGGTATTTCCCTCATCTAGAGAGCTCCGTAGGTGTTCGGTCACCGCCAACAGGGCGGATTCAGTACTATGGTGCGATCTAAAACTATTCTGTGAAGAGTCCAGTATCTCGTTGGACTCTACGTATTTCGTTAGGATAGAATTAACAAAGGATTCAGTGGCCTTAGCCATGGACCAAGAGCTGAGAGATGGGGCGATAATTTTCAGGTTTAGATACGTCCAAGGAAGGTTTCTTCAGCAGCGGGGCAACTTTGGTATGCTTCCATGCAACAGGTACTGTAGACGTAGCTGGAGACAGATTAATCAGCTCACAGCACACCGGCAACAGGTGTTCTTGGAAATTTTGGAACTGGTCAGGTTTCATAGGGTCAGCTGGGGAGCCAGATTTAATCTTATTGCAGAGAGTACCTACCTCTGCCAGAGATAGTAAAGGGAAGGAGAGTAATGAGGGACCCGTGGGGCTCGTCCCTTCCTTACAGCACATGCTGCCACACATGATTGAGAGGTTTTTTATAAATATTTTCTACCTTGTTAATGAAGTAGATAGCAAACTCGTCACACTGGGTATTCGAGATGATGGAAGGTTCGGCTACTGAGTTGGGATTCTTCAGATCAATAAGAAGGGAGAAGATGGTCTTCGTAGGGTTACTGCTATCTTTGATTATAGATGCAAAATAATCAGCCCTGGACTTCCGTATTAGCTTGTGATAAGCTTTGATGGATGCGGGATGCTGTCTTTTTACGTCTGGATCGTAGGAACGTCTGCAGGTACGTTCCAACACCTTGCAGTTTTTTTTCGCAAGGGTCAGGGACTCATTGAACCAAAGGTTGGTCTGAGTTCTTTTCCTGTGGGAAAGTTTAGCGGGGATCCAGCTATCAAGGGCGTGTGTAAGCCAAACTTGAACAAGATCATTCGTTGCCTCTCTGTTGGGGGGTAGCTGGGGCTTTTGGGCTAGCAAACGGTAGCTAAAAAAGGTCCATGTCCAGTTTATCCGTGTCCAGTTTGTGCCACGGGCATTTCACTCATGACATGGTCTGTGATATCACTGATGACATCACTGATTACATCTCAAAAACTGCTGAATTTCTCTGGTTTTGTACGAGTGAAACCTGAGCCTAACTATAATGTCTCTGTAACTTTTGATCTTTTCAGTGAAAAAAAAATATATACACTTATTTATATATATATATATATATATATTCACTGAAAAAACCATAGGTTTTAGGGACAGTTATAGTTAGTTGGACATTGCACTCGTACAAAACCCGTGAAATTCCCCCGTTATAGTAAGTTCAGCTAACTATAACTCGCACCCCGCAATGCACTGCTGATGACGTCACATATTACATCACTCATGACATGGTCAGTGACATCACTGATGACATCACTGATGACATCTCAAATGACATCACTGATGACATCATCCAGTGACTGTGTGTTTCTGTAAAGTTTAAATATTTTTAATATATATAGGGAAAGGCGTATTGAAGAATGAGTGGGTGTATAAGTGTCTGTATGGATGATTTAGTAGGTGCGTGACTAACTCTATAAGTGAGTGATTAAACATATCTTACTGAATGCATGGGTTAGTGACTAAACTGGGTGAATGTCTGTATCCGTCTGTCTGTTGCTGTGTAAGTGGCTGCATGGGTTTGTGAATAGCTACATGAGTGTCTATATGAGTTATTGATTGGTTGTCTGAGTATCTGTATGGGTGCCTGAGTGTTTGTGTGGGTGGGGTGTGTGCGACTCTGTGCATAGATGTGTGAGTGGGTGATTCACTGGGTGAGTGCATCTGTGATAGACTGTATGGGTGGGTAAGTGTGTGTAAGAGTGTGTTAGTGAGTGAATGTATGTCCCAGTGGTACATGTGTGAGTAACTACATATGTGAAAGGCAGTATATATGTGTGTTGGAGTATATAAATAGCTATAAGCGAGAGTGTGTGATTGTGAGAGTGACTGTATGGATGAGTGTGTGCTTGTATCAGTGATTGTATAAGATCGTAAGAATGTGCTAGTATTTGTATGAGTAAGTGAGCTGGTGTGTGTATAACTGTATAGGTGAGTAAATGGCAGTGTGATTAATTATTTGCATGACTGACTAGGTGTGTGAGTACCTCTATGGATGAGTGGCGGTGTGTGAGTGTCTATGTAGGTGTATGAGTGCATATGATAGTCCTGTACTGAGTGACCGTAAGTATGAGTGACTGTACGGGTGAGTGAGTGGATGTGTGTGTAGACCTAAGAATCAGTGAGTGGGTATGTAGTTATTGGTGTTGGAGTGTCTATGGTTTTGAGAATGGCAGTCTGTAATTTAGAGTGGGTGTATCAAAGGTTATATTAGGGTGTGAGAAGATACATCAAATTATCACATGGATGATGTCATCAGTGATGTCATTTGAGATGTCATCAGTGATGTCACTGACCATGTCATGAGTGATGTAATATGTGACGTCATCAGCAGTGCATTGCGGGGGTGCGAGTTATAGTTAGCTGAACTAACTATAACGGGGGAATTTCACGGGTTTTGTACGAGTGCAATGTCCAACTAACTATAACTGTCCCTAAAACCTATGGTTTTTTCAGTGAATTTGTAAGGTTTTTAAATGCTAATTTCTAACTATAACGTGCCTGAAACCTATGGTTTTTTCAGTGAATTTCAAAGGTTTTTTAAATGCTAATTCCTAACTATAACATGTCTGAAACCTATGGTTTTTTTCAGTGAATTTCAAAGGTTTTGTAAATGACAATTTTGAAATGTATTAATTGTTATATTTATTTTTTTGATACTGATTTACTACATTTTTTTAAACTATTTATTTTTAGATATTTTATTTTTTAAATTACATTGTAATTACATTATACATTACATTACAAAATATACTTTCTCAGAATGAATTACTTTAGTTTAAATACTTTGCAAATAGGCAATAGACTTTTAAGTACAGTAGTTACAGTTGTTGCAATGGGCAACACAATTTCAAACACAATGCAACATTGAGCTCAATGTGAATTTCTAGTTAAATGCAATTAGTTACTTTATGGATTACTTTTCTAACCACAGGACTGGATCCTAGATTCAGTCCTGGGACATCTCCTGTAAACAGTTGAGTAAAAGCGTTTTGGTTACAGTAGTGATTTTTAAGGAATATTATTGTATATTAAAAGTTGACAGAAACTTTTTCACATAGAATCACCAATGTTATCCTATGGGAGGAAATTCACTTAGCAGGTAAGTAGTGTTATCGTTACTTTTTCTTACTCAGTGGTGGATCCTGGATCCAGCACTGGTGCATCTCCTGTAAACAGTTGAAAGAATGCGTTTAAGTCATACAGGCGATTTTTAAGGAATATTTGTAGTTTGTGAAAATCGACACTTTGAAACTTTACTGCTGAAAACCAGACAATGGATTCCTATGGAAGGAAATACAAGTTACTGGTAAGTACGGTTAGAATTACTTTTCAGGGTCAGTGTGGGCTAAAAGATGCAGCACTGGGTTCTCTCCTGATAACAGATGAGTAAATCGGAATTCGTAGTTCGGCTGATTTTAGAGGAATATTATAAAGTTCCAAAACTCCACACAGAAGAATTTCCAAGTGAAACCAGTCAATGTTAGCCTATGGAAGGAAATTCAAGTTACTGGTAAGTACGGTTAGAATTACTTTTCAGGATCAGTACTGGTCTCAAAGATGCAGCACTGAGGTCTCTCCTGATAACAGGTGAGTAAATCGGAATTCGTAGTTCTACTGATTTTAGAGGAATATGTGTATGTTTCAAAAATCGACACTTAGAAACTTTGTCAGCAAAAAGCAGGCAATGATATCCTATGGAAGGAAATTAAAGTTACTGGTAAGTATGGTTCAAAATTACTTTTCAGGATCAGTACTGGGCTCAAAGATGCAGCACTGAGGTCTCTCCTGATAACAGGTGAGTAAATCGGAATTCGTAGTTCGGCTGATTTTAGAGGAATATCTGCACAATGGTGAAGGGAGGGGGCGGGGCCTGAGGTGACATGTGTGTAAACATGCCCCGTGGCGTGTTTTAAGTTGGGGGATTAAGTCCCCTTGAATCATGAGGGTCCCTGGGGTCTAACTAGCCCACCCTGTACCTCCAGTATGCGCCAGGGAGCTGCGTTGCAGAGAGGTGTTCAGAAGCCACGCCCCTTTTTGCACCTCTCTGCAACGCAGCCCTGTGGCGCTTTCTGGACGTACCTGGTGGGCTAGTTGTCCCCCAGGGACCCTCAGGATTGAAGGGGATTTAATTCCCCATCTTAAAACGCACCACGGGGCCTGTTTGCACACATGTCACCTGAAGCTCCGCCCCCTCCCTTCACCACTGTGTAAACGCGCCCCATGGCGCGTTTTAAGTTTGGGGATTAAGTCCCCTTGAATCCTGAGGGTCCCTGGAGTCCAACTAGCCCACCATGTACCTCCAAAAAGCGACCCAGAGCTGCATTGCAGAGAGGTGTAAAAAGGGGCGTGGCCTCTGTACACCTCTCTGCAACGCAGCCCCCTGGCACATACTGGAGGTTCCTGGTGGGCTAGTTGGCCCCCAGGGACCCCCAGTATTCAAGGGGAATTTGTTCCCCATCTGCAAACGCGCCAGGGGGCGCGTTTGCAGAGTGCTGGAAGAAGGGGGCGTGGCCTCCGGCGCAATGCCGGTCTTTTTTTCCGCCAGTAGATAGTTATAGTTAAGACCTATTTTCCATAGGAAATCCGCAACATTCTATTTGAAATAACTTTGGCACCGGTTGACGAATCTTCGCGAAACTTTCAAAACTCGTGGCCCGCTCCGGTCCGCTCCTATCCTGAAAGTCTCGGGGTGATTCGTCAAGTGGGGGCCGAGAAAAAGGGGTCCCAAAACGTGTTTTCCCCATGCAATTTTCCATAGGAACCTTTCATCGCAGCTACAGCCGAACTGCTGAACGGAATTACACCAAATTTGGCAAAAAGGTAGCCCTTGGTTCAGAGTCGTGCCTTTTGGTTAAATGGTGTAAATCCGTTCAGTAGTTCCTGAGAAATTTGAAAAGAAAACACATATATATCTGGGCGGAGCCTAACCACACATGTCATCGTGAGATCTGATTGGCTGTCAGCACTTCATCCTGGAATTGCTGGCAGCCATCTTGGGACCAATATAAATGATAGTACCCCATTGAAATGCATTGTAGTGAATCGAAGATTTTGAGGGTTACCAAAAGGAGAACTATAAAGGGTGATTACAGACTTTAGTTACATTAGAATTCATTTGTTGATGGTACCATACTAATTTCAGGAATTGTGGTGTGTTCTAAGGTGATTTTACCCTGTGAAAAACCTTCTGCTGGGATTTCATGAATCACGTTTGAGAGAAAACTATTTTCACATGCTTGTCCCATACAGTTTTGGAAGGTGCTCCAGAAGCTAAAATGAGAGCATATTTTCTGTAAATTCACATTATCTTTCTCAGTCATGTGAGAATGAAGTCTGACATTCTCAGTAAAACATGTACATCCAACAAGGGCAGAGACTGTCAGTTGATTCCTTTGTGTTCTACTCTAGCTTCCCAGAGTGTTCTAAAGAACAACTATAGTGCTAACAGCCTTACTTATGACAAAAGTATGGCACACCTGAAGCCATCTTGATTGGAATAAACTGGTAACACTTAAAACATTTAATTTAAAAAGGAACAAAATGATGGGGTTCATTTTGTCATAGAAATTATGGTTAGTGCTGTAGAAAGAAAAATTAGGACATGTTTCAAGTGTGATCTCAAATATCTTCCTGGTATATTTCAACAGGAGCAGCCTGTCAGTTGATGCCTTTGTGTTCTACTGCAGCTTCCCAGAGTGTTCTAAAGAACAACTAGAGCGCTAACAGTCTTACTTATGACAAAATTATGGCACACCTGAAGCCATCTTGATTGGAATAAACTGGTAACTCTTAAAACATTTAATTTAAAAAGGAACAAAATGAGGGGGTTCATTTTGTCATAGAAATTATGGTTAGTGTGGTAGAAAGAAAAATTAGGACATGTTTTAAGTGAGATCTCAAATATCTTCCTGTTATATTTCAACAGGAGCAGCCTGTCAGTTGATGCCTTTGTGTTCTACTGCAGCTTCCCAGAGTGTTCTAAAGAACAACTAGAGAGCTAACAGTCTTACTTATGACAACATTATGGCACACCTGAAGCCATCTTGATTGGAATAAACTGGTAACACTTAAAACATTTAATTTAAAAAGGAACAAAATGAGGGGGTTCATTTTGCCATAGAAATTATGGTTAGTGCTGTAGAAAGAAAAATTAGGACATGTTTTAAGTGAGATCTCAAATATCTTCCTGTTATATTTCAACAAGAGCAGCCTGTCAGTTGATGCCTTTGTGTTCTACTGCAGCTTCCCAGAGTGTTCTAAAGAACAACCAGAGTGCTAACAGCCTTACTTATGACAAAAGTATGGCACACCTGAAGCCATCTTGATTAGAATAAACTGGTAACTCTGAAAAACATTTAATTTAAAAAGGAACAAAATGAGGGGGTTCATTTTGTCATAGAAATTATGGTTAGTGCTGTAGAAAGAAAAATTAGGACATGTTTTAAGTGAGATCTCAAATATCTTCCTGTTATATTTCAACAGGAGCAGCCTGTCAGTTGATGCCTTTGTGTTCTACTGCAGCTTCCCAGAGTGTTCTAAAGAACAACTAGAGCGCTAACAGTCTTACTTATGACAAAAGTATGGCACACCTAAAGCCATCTTGATTGGAATAAACTGGTAACACTTAAAACATTTAATTTAAAAAGGAACAAAATGAGGGGGTTCATTTTGCCATAGAAATTATGGTTAATGCTGCAGAAAGAAAATTTAGGGCATGTTTTACGTGAGATCTCAAATCCTCTTCTATTTCATTAGAAAATTCTGACATGCAGACTGAAACAATCACTTTCAATACCAGCAGTAGACTTCCAGTTAACTCCCTGGTGAGCAGTAGCTTTACTACAGTGATCTAATGAACAACTAGAGTGCTAACATTCTGAATTTATGGCAAATGTGTGACACATCTGAATGCCTTCTTGATGGAATCAAAGTAAAAAACTGAAAGCATTTCCTACTGAGGAGACTGCAGTAAATGACGAAATTAGGAAACTTCATAACAAATAAGTCTCCCAAGATGGCCACCAGAGAAAAAAGAGCCCAAATGTAGCACAAATATCACCCAGATGTAGCCCACATATAGCCCAATGACAGAAGTGTGCAAAACACTTTTTATTTTTAGTATTTCTGCAGTTTTATATAGTGCAAACTGGTCAGGTATTGGAGCGTTACATCTTACTTGGACCCCTTATTGCGTATTTTGCACGAAGTACATGAGATTGATCTTGCGAAACATTGAACTCTACGATTCTGTTAACCTGAAGTTGCTCTGAACCGGGCTTTGTAACACCCGTTTTTACCTACTGGTTTTAATTAATTCTCACTGTATTGTATTAGGAAAGAGGATTTACTGTTTTTATGTACACTTTTATGATCTATGTTTCTAAATCAGATCAAATAAAGTTTAATGAATTCTATGGCAGGACGGAGGCGAGGATTATGCATATCTTTCCTCACTTTATTTGCATAGCAGTTCAAAGAAAATGTAACACAACAATCATTAAACAAAAGACTACACAACCCATGAACCATTAGGGGGTAGTCTCCAAGGCAACTATAGTCCAATCATATCACAGTCCATCGTATATAATATCGTGACGTCCCTTCCGCTTCCTCTTTCTTCACTGCTCGTCAGTTAAGTGCATTCCTTACATTCTTGGCTTAATCTGACGTTGTTGCTGTTTGTATAGCGGTTTCTTGTGCACGTTATTAGCATTATTGCCTTGGTATTGTTTCATATTCCCTGCGCAGCAGGCTCTTGCCCGAGCGCGTTCTCCCCCTCGCAGTTTCTCCCGCTGTGTGCTCTGCGCACGGTGAGATCCTGTCAGGCGCGTCTGGTCCGAGCGAGGCAGCTCCGTCGAGCGCTCCCGCTGGTCTTTACGCGCGTTTGGGAATCCGGTCACTCCTTTAGTGTCCGCTTGATTCCCGACCAACCCTCGCCTAATTTTGACACCGCTACGCAGTGATTTCCCCACACGGCCAAGTTAGGGACCAGCGCCGCCTGGTGGTGGTAATTGGTATTGCGCCTCAGTCTATTCTTATAACAGCTTCGGGGAAAGCCCAGCTGTTGGAGCACCGGCGAGGGGGCTGTCTTAAGGATTTTAAGGGCATTTGTTCTGTGCTCACACCCTCTGCTATCATGTCTTCTCCAGAAGACCATTTTTACTCCTCCTACCAGGAAGTGGAGGAGGAATGGCCCCCCAACTTCTCCCTCCAGCAGTGGACCAAGCCCTCTCTCTGGCTATTTCTAGGGTGCTGGCTCCTCTTAGGGATCAGGTTGATAAGCTGGCGAAAAGCATCACTGGGGTGTTCAGTGACCCATATCTGGTGGTGGCGGGTCCAAGTAGCTCCCAGATGGGAAATAAAAGGGCCGTTAAGCATAACGCGGGGCACTTGGAAGGATTTGATAAACTTACGGAGACCTTCCTCAAGAGTGCGCAAACGCTAAAACATGCACCCTGCCGGGAGGAGGAGGGGCCCGGAGAAAGTTGCGACACTGTCACCACTATTGTAGACCCCGACGGCTGGTTTCCCTTAGAGGGAGAGGGTGTATCGGAGGACGATTTCTCCTCCGATGAGGATAAGGACTCGGGGCGTCCCTGGCGTCCAGAGTCCCACTCCTCTCAGTCCCCGGTTGGGGACGGGGTCCAGCTCGGACATGTTCGAGCCTACCCAAATTTACCATCCTAGGTCGGCAGAGTGGACACCTGACGCCAAAGTTGCAGAGTATGTGGTGGGGAAAATCCATCAACCCCTTGAAAGGGAGGTCAGGAATAGGATGAGGGAGAATGCCCCAGGCCCTCACTGAAGGGGAAGGTGGCACACATGCCTGAAATTGATGAGAAACTATGTACCTTTTTCTCCAAGTATATGAGGGATCCCAAGAAAGGAATTGATAGGTCTTGGACGTGGTAGGGCCCTTGACCCAAATTATTCAATTGACGGAGCGTTCCAAAGAGTCAGGATCCCCTTTGTCCACAGATATTGTGGCTGGTTGGGCGCACTAGCCTAAACCCTAAAACACTACCCCCTCCACTACCCAAACACCACTGCACTACCCTAAACCCTAAAACACTACCCCCAGCACGACACCCTACACTACCCAAACATAACTGCACTACCCTAAACCTAAAACACTACCACCAGCACGACTCCTACACTACCCAAACACCACTGCACTACCCTAAACCCTAAAACACTACCCCCAGCACGACTCCCTACACTACCCAAACACCACTGCTCTACACTAAACCCTAAATATACCCCCATCATGACCTCCCACACTACACAAACACCACTGCACTACCCTAAACCCTAAAACACTAACCCCAGCATGACCCCTACACTACCCAAACACCACTGCACTACCCTATACCCTAAAACACGACCCCTACACTACACAAACACGACTGCACTACCCTAAACCCTAAAACACTACCCACAACATGACCCCTTCACTACACAAACACCACTGCACTGCCCTAAACCCTAAAACACTACCCCAGCACTACCCCTACACTACCCAAACACCACTGCACTAACATAAACCCTAAAACACTACCCCCAGCACAACCCCCTACACTACACAAACACCACTGCACTACCCTAAACCTAAAACACTACCCCCAACACGACTCCCTACACTACCCAAACACCACTGCACTACCCTAAACCCTAAATCTACCCCCAGCACGACCCCCTACACTACCCAAACACCACTGCACTACCCTAAACCATAAAACACTACCCCCAGCATGACCCCCTACACTACACAAACACCACTGCACTACCCTAAACCCTAAAACACTACCACCAGCATGACCCCCTACACTACTCAAACACCACTGCACTACCCTAATCCCTAAAACACTACCCCAGCATGATCCCCTACACTACCCATACACCACTGCACTACCCTAAACCCTAAAACACTACCCCCTGCACGACCTCCTACACTACTGCACTACCCTAAACCCTAAAACACTACCCCCAGCACGACCTCCTACACTACTGCACTACCCTAAACCCTAAAACACTACCCCCAGCACGACCCCCTACACTACCCAAACACCACTGCACTACCCTAAACCCTAAAACACTACCCCCAGCATGACCCCCTACACCACCCAAACACCACTGCACTACCCTAAACCCTAGAAAAGAAACCCCCACCCCATGCCCAATCCCCTTACCTCTCACTCCTCATGGTTCCTCTCTCCTCGTGGTTCCTGCTTCTCGTCATCTCTGAGGGGCGGTGCATGCCGTTGTGAGGAAACGGAACAGCCTCTGTTTCCTTACAACGACATGGATCCTCTACATGTTTTTTAGAACGCATGGTCATTTACCATACATACCTTTACAACAAAATTCGTTGTAAAGGCATTCGTGGTAAATGACCATGCGTTCTAAAAAAATGCGTAGTAATGACTTCGTGATGTACAACGCATGCGTGGTAATGCATGCGTTGTAATGGTATCGCAAAGTAAAAAAGTCATTGTAACGGCTGTTTACCGATTGAAGCTGGCCCCTGTTGTTCAGTGAGACGTTTATTTGATTAATTAGGAGGAAGGAATGTGGTTTTTAGCGAAAAGTGCATTCCCCGCTGTTGTTTTGTGAAAGTGTCCGCGTGGCCTGGTTTCACTTCCGGTGAGAGAGTGGAAGAGTCTGTTTGGATCTAAAGGAGTTCTGTTGTTGGACGGGGCCGGTGCGACATGTCATCAGAAAACTTAGCTAATGGAAAGCGTCCTCCCTGAAGTGTGTAGCAGTGCCATGAGAGGTCAACGAGTGTGCGTCCCACCGCAGTATGACCGTACCGCGTGATCCATGTGCCGTCTCCAGGGTACGGGAGGCAGAAGCGGCATCGCAGGTCCTCTTGAAGACCGTTGTAGCACTAATTCTACATTTTGGTACTAGGGCATTTTAACTTCGTTGTTCCTGCCAGATACAAAGAGAAGATCCTGTGTTATTCAGTGCCCTCGTTACCTTTTTTGTGGGTTGTGGTGCTTGTCACTTCGCTGCCCCGCCGTTGCACATGACTGGGCACCCCACCTCGTGTGCCATCTGCAGGGCCTCTGCCCTCGGATCTCTGGTTTCGGTTTCTGGAGTGGCAACATAAACAGTTGCTCCCAAAGGACTAGCCTGAACACTTAGGTGAATATCCCCTGCACCAGCATTCCACGGAAATTCTTTCCTAGCTCTCCCACGTCAACGAGCACGGCTCTGCTCGCGACACCGTATGACGTCATCGGAGCCATAAGAGGACCTCGTCGGCGTGCTAACGTCAGTTCCACCCATTTTTTCCGTGCCACCGAGGCAAACAGGGGACCGAGACATTTTCACATGTATACATAGTATACTAAATATATATATATTCACTGAAAAAACCATAGGTTTCAGGCACGTTATAGTTAGAAATTAGCATTTAAAAAACCTTAGAAATTCACTGAAAAAACCATAGGTTTCAGGCACGTTATAGTTAGAAATTAGCATTTAAAAAACCTTAGAAATTCACTGAAAAAACCATAGGTTTCAGGGGCGTTATAGTTAGTTGGACATTTCACTCGTACAAAACCATAGAAATTCCCCCGTTATAGTTAGTTCAGCTAACTATAACTCGTCAGCGCCCGCAATGCACTGCTGATGACGTCACATATTACATCACTCATGACATGGTCAGTGACATCACTCATGACATCACTGATGACATCTCAAATGACATCACTGATGACATCACTGATGACATCATCCTTGTGATAGAGTGGCAGACCTCCTCTCAACCTAATATAACCTTTGATACACACACTCAAAAATACAAACTAACATTTTCAAAACAATGGACATACCAATACCAGTTACAACACACCTATTCAGTAATTCCAAGATCTACACACACATCCACTCATTCACCAACAGTCCCTATACAGTCACTCATACATGTACTCACTCATCATATGTACTCATACACCTATACATCCTGTTACACCCCGCCACTCATCCATAGAGTTACTCACACACATAGTCACACATGCAAACAAAGTATCAAACATCCATTTACTTGCATATACAGTTATACAGACACTACCACACTTACTTCTACAGAAACTTACACATACTTACTCTCTTAAACAATCACTTATAGAAACACCTACTTATTTGTACAGGAACTCTTCCGATCTCTCACTCTCACATATACTCACTTATATAGACCAATACTCACATATACTAGTTTAAAACATATGTAGTTGCTCATAAAGACACTATTGAGACAGTCATTCACTCACTAACACACCCATACACATACTCATCCACCTATACAGTCCTGCACACATGCGGTCTTCAACACATACAAACAGTGAGTCACTCATTCATGCATCTATGCACTAAGTAATACCCCCACCGAACCATACAGACACTCAGACACTCATACTGATACTCAAAAAACCAACTAATAACCCATATAGACACTCATGTAGCTACTCACCAACCCATGCAGCCACTTATACACAAAGTAAGAGACTGATACAGATATTTTCATATTTAAACATTACTCACTAACCCATGTATTCACTAAGATACACTTAGTCAGTTATACAATCAATTTTACAAAAAAAATCATCCATTTAGACACTTATATACCCATTTATTCTTCCATCGACCTTGAGATATACATATATAAAACATATTTAATTTTCAGAAAAACACACATTCACTGGATGATGTCATCAGTGATGTCATTTGAGATGTCATCAGTGATGTCATCAGTGATGTCACTGACCATGTCATGAGTGATGTAATATGTGACGTCATCAGCAGTGCATTCCGTGCGCGCGAGTTATAGTTAGCTGAACTAACTATAACGGGGGAATTTCTATGGTTTTGTACGAGTGAAATGTCCAACTAACTATAACGCCCCTGAAACCTATGGTTTTTTCAGTGAATTTCTAAGGTTTTTAAATGCTAATTTCTAACTATAACGTGCCTGCAACCTATGTTTTTTTCAGTGAATATATATATATATATACACACACACATATATATTCACACACAAAAAACGAAGGTTATAGGGACGTTATAGTTGGGTGAAACTGTCAGTTAAAACATTCCATTTTAAATGAAAAAACTGCTGAAATTCACCAATTATACTTTTCTCAAGTAACTATAACTTGTGCCGTAAAGAAAGTATAACTCGTGCTCCCATCATGCACAGTGTTGTCCTCAATGATGTCATTTCAGATGTGCAGTGATGTTATCAATGATGTCATAGAACATGTCGTGAGTGATGTAATATGGGAAGTAATTAGCAGTGTATGGCGAGGGAGCCAGTTATAGTATCTTTAGGGCACAAGGTATAGTTACTTGAGATAACTATAACTGGTGAATTTCAGTGGTTTTGTTAGTTTAAAATGGTTTGTTTTAAATGACATTTTTACCTAACTATAACATCCCTTTAACCTTTGTTTTTTTAGTTAATTTCTAAGTTTTTTATTGAACATAAGACATAAGTACAAATCCTTACTATAACATTACTTTAACCTTTGTTTTTTCACTCAATTTCTAGTTTTTTTTATGTAAAATGATATTGTATTATCATACATAGTGCCAACCCCACGCTGCGCATTGCCTTTGGCCAACCACATGCCACAGAGGATACACGAAGCTGAGAGATCTAGAGGTAAGATCTGACTGTCTGCCATTACATCAATAAAGATGTGATGGCATTTACTTTAAGATTCAGGACTCGGTCTGCTGTCCTAAGAAAAGTATAAAACAAACATATAAGGGGCCAGGGTAAGTAAACACTGCCCTTCTAGGGCTGGTGTGGGGGGGTCCCAGAGGGATCCCCCTTTGGGCCAAAAACGAAAGCAAATTTGCAGTGTCATTTTTTATTAAAAAGGCAAAAGCCCACGCTGTAAAAAGGAAAAACCTCCAAGGTGGGCCAGGGCCTGGGGGGCGTGGTCCACACAATGTATATTATAAGGGAGGATGGGGGGTGAACCCCTCCTGAGATTCTTTGAGGCCCTGGGGAACCCATCCCCATATGTTTAAATAAAGGTGAGGGGGATGTGCAGCCCTCTTCCTCAAGCCTCCTTGAGGCCACAGGAACCCCATTTCCGGAGTCATGTGATAATGTGTTAAATAAACGGGGGGAGGCATGTGTCCCACCTCCCCAAGCCTCCTTGAGGCCCCGGGGACCCATTACCCAGGGATGATGTCTCAATTGGGGAGGGGCATGTGACCCTCCTTTGTATGCCTCCTTGAGGCTCCGGGTACCCCATTCCCTGGGGCCATTTGAAGTGTATTATGGATGAGAGGTTCACGCACCCCTCCCTGACCCAATGTATGGGTCAAGGACTGCATCCCATCCCCCTGGGCTGGCTCCATTGCAGTTTCTCGGTGACCGCGACCTCGGGACACCTTAGTTTCCCTGCCCACAAGAGCACAGGAGGAAGTGCAATGTGCTCCCAATAGGTGGGAGTAGAAAGCTACAACCCGTTGGGTGAGAGCACAGATATTTCTCCCTGCCCATGCTCTTGCAGGGTGACACAAAAGAAGAACTGCCCCCACCAGGTGGGAGCTATGCCAGTTCCCGGCGGACCCAGGATGGGTGCAGGCAGGGAAACCGTTGTGACAGCGGGGGTTTGAGGCTTCTCCTGCAGCTCTCAATGTAAGCAATGCTGTGCCCTGAGTGGGCACCGGGGTATCCCAAAAGTTGAAAACAATAATAAAAATGCCGGCTCCTGTGCTTGCAGGGAGACGGCTGTGCCGCAAGGACAATGGGGCACCCCCACACTCCCTAAAAAAAAGTAAAAAACATGTTGTGGCATGACTAGGGTGGGCACTGGGGGTCCCCTGTGTTAAAAATACAAAAAAGTGTTGCCGGCCCCTGTGCGGCCCATGGGGCCACTAGCATAAAGCCTGCAGGGCTGCCAGGGGCTGTGTGGCTCCCACCAAGGCCCCAAAAAATAAATAAAAGATGTGGGTGTCCTGGGTGGGCACTGGGGCACCCAAAAAAGAAAAAAATGCTCTGTGGCAAGAAAAGACTAATTATGTGGCATAATGTGGCACATTTTGTGATGGTTTTACATCATTATTTTCTTATTTTACATTTGTTAACACTGTCTGGGCATAGGTTGCACTTCATTATACCAGTTTAACAGCCAAATATAGCAAAAATCAATAAGCAGGCGAGCAGTCAATCTTTGCAAATGGCCTTCCACTCTGCAGCAAAACATGTCACTGCGTTTTTAGTTACTTTTAAACTATTTGAGCTAGAAACACAATTATGTTTGTTAAAATCTGCAGATTATGCAGCAGTTATGTGGCAAATGCAGCAAGTCAATAATTATGCGTAAAACGTTGTGGCAGCACAATCACATGATTCCAAAGGCCCTGACTATACGCTATTCCACTGTATGTCAGTCCACTCTACGTTACTCCACTTTACGCTATTCCACTGCATGGCACTCCACTGTATGCTACTCCACTCTGTGACCCTCCACTGTATGGTATTCCACTCTACCCCACTCCACTCTACCCCACTTCAGTGTAGGCCACTCCACTGTTCGCCACTGCACAGGCGCTTGACTGTATACTACTCCACTCTACGCTATCCCACTCTAAGCCATTCCACCGTACCCCACACCAGTCTATCCTATAACAGTTTATGCCACTGCAGTCTACTCCACACCACTCTATGCTACTCTACTGTATGCCTCTCCACTGTATGGTTCTCCAATCTATGCCACTCTACTGTATACTTTTCTACTGTACACCACTCCACTCTATGCCACTCCACTCTACGCCATTCCACTGTACGCTATTCCACTGTACGCAACTGCACTCTACTCCACTCCATTATACGCTATCACACTGTACCACACTCCAATGTGCGCCACTCCAGTTTACGTCACCCCACTCTACACCACTTCACTGTTTGCCTCTCCACTCTACGCTATTCTACTGTACCCCACTCCACTGAACAAAACACTCCACTCTATGCCACTCCACTATACGCTATTTCACTGTATGCAACTACACTCTACTCCATCCATTATATGCTATTGAACTGTACCACACTCCACTGTGTGCCACTCCAGTCTACACCACTCCACTCTATGCTATTCCACTGTATGCCACTCCACTCTATACTATTTTACTGTATGCCAATCCACTGTATGCTGCTCCACTCTATGCCACTCCACCAGTGGCGACTCGCAGAAGTAATGCTGTGGGGCGGTGAGGCGGGGCGGGGCTGGGTGTGGGGGTAGTGGAGTCCGACACTACTGACGGCAGATATTTATTTATTCACGTTCACCTTTGCTATCGTATGTCAGACTCCACTACCCCACCCAGCCCCACCCCGCCTCACCGCCTCACAGCATTACCTCGCTTACACTGTACAGCAGTTTTGCCCACTTGCTTTCACATTACAACACATTACTGTACTCTATAAAACTGCACTCTACAACACTCTATCACACTCTATGCCACTGTACAACATCGTACTACACTGTAAGCCCCTACACTGCTCTGTACAACACTCTACTCCACTCTATGCTATTCCACCACACTTTACTCTATGCCGCTCAACGACACTCCATGGCACTCGACCCCATGACACTACAGTCAATGATACTGCACTGTATGATACTCAACTGTACTGTACAACACGTCATTACACTATACAACACGCCACTCCATGATTTTTCACTCCACTATATGACACACCACACCTCTCCACTATATATCTATTTATTCCACCACACGCAATGTTACTCCGTCCACTGTGTTCCACTTTACCACTTCACTCTATTACGCCTTACAACACTAGACTCTATGACACTCAACACTAAGATTTGAAACACATTTTTATTGAAAATAAAAACCATTTACATTTCATAAAAAAGCCAAATGTTAAAGCTAAGTTATAGTTAGGAAAACTTTATTTATTCTTTATATACAATCCCAACTTAAAGTATACACACTGAAGAAATTATAAAGTTGTAGTTATAGTTTATGTTTCTAATTTACACACCACTAGTTATAGCTTACATTTATAATTTATGCACTACCTTCAATTTACTATACATCGCGCACCTCCATGCACATCCTTCTTGCGTCAATCTCCACATTACATCAACTATAACTCGCCACTCTACCATGCACTGAGTTCTGAGAAACGATGTAATTTCACATGTCATAAGTGTTATTATCACTGCTATGATTTCACATGCTATAAGTTATATAATATGCAAAGGTTTAACCAGTGCATCAAGAAAGGGTGTGTTATAGTATAGTTTCTTTGCTTAGTGAATGGTGCTACCGACATACAATTTAATGAAGGCACATTTTAACCCATATACACAGAAGTCATACTTGCAGGATAGTTTTTTTGTTGATGGTAAATTCTCTGATACTGTTCGGGACCACAAATGTATCAACATCTACACTGTATTTACATGCCTTACATTTGGCACATCTCATGAAACCCTGCATCTGATTCAGAAAAGTATCCACTTTTCTGCAGTGATTACATTTCTACATAACGTGTCCTTAAGAAACATGCTTTTCTTAAAAGTGACCTTCGGCTAACTATCCAGGTACCTTGAAATGCTATCCTCAGTGCATAGGATGTGCCAGTGTTTTCATAAGCTTTTCCTGCCTTCATTTGATTGAATACTATAGGTTGTGATGAATCTTAAGGTTTCACTCTTAATTGGTGACCAACACTCTATTGTGTAAGCTCTCACTCCTGATATTCTCCACTCTTACTACCACTCCTTGCTGCACCTTCATACTGTATCCTCTCTCATGTAATCTCTTTAACATCACCTCCTTTTCTTTCTGAAAAGCCTTGTCACTTCAACAGTTTCTCCTTGCACAAAGCAATTGCCCATAAGGGATTCTATTAATGAGATTCACTGGGCAACTGCTGGATACATGACGAAGAGCATTGCCTGCATTCTTCTTCTGAAAGAACTTAGTGGTAAGTCTGTCATTTTCTGCTTCAGATTTAAATCCCGAAATTCAATAGGTTGCCTATCCATGTGGCTAGTAAAACTCAGATTTTATTCATTAGCATTAACCTCCTGTACAAACTCCTTAGCTGAGGCATGGGATCCCTTCCAGAAGATGAAAACTTTCCCTGATGGAAGCGCTTTCCGCTTATGACAAATTGATCAAGATAATTTAAGAAAAGTCCTTGATGTGGTCGATAATACGTTATCTTCTCGGATTTACACTTTGGATAATATTGTTTCATCTGTTATTGACATTGTACAATCTGATGTTTCTGTGTTATAGCATGGTCAAAATCAGTTAAGGTCTGTAATGCAGTTTGGTTGGACTTTGCAAACGTTGAAAAGTGGAAGGGTTCCATGGGATTACTTTAATACTACTGCCCTGTTTTTGCCTTTCAACCTGACCGATGAACAGAAACTTATTTCAATGAAGGACTCTACATACACTATGTTCCACACTGAGAAACTGGAACAGTTACCATTTCCAAAAGCGGAAACTGATTCCTCCGGATGGCTCATACATGGGGTTATTTCATTACCAATCTCCCTATTTCAATTTACTGCATGTATGAAGCATTTCCCTATCGGTAGATTTGAACCCCTCAGCAGTAATTTCCTTCACGAAGTGTGGTCTTTGCCCTTTACTTTGCGTGAGGATAAGGAGGTTTTCCTAACAGGGGAGGACTGTGATTCCACAGTAGGACACGCATTGGTTTGTCAACAAGTTAAGTTGCACGGCGCATGCAACGTCTCCGCGCCTAATTTGGCCTGTTTTCTAAAAGGAACGCCAGTCCCTTCAATAATTCCCACACTCATGTTGCTTTCTAACGGAAGTTATCTCATCCTTAATAACCATAACTGCTGTGGCTTACGTGCTGGCATACCGTACATTGTAATCGTTTCCAAACGTGTTACTTGTTGCAGCAATGTTCTTTTTCCACCCCGAATGGGATTGTAGATAATTCGCTGTGGCCTTCCATTCCTACTTTGAAAACAGATTTCAATAAACTAAGCAGGCTCAAAGTGCTTTTGTTCCAACAAGAAGTAGCTCTCACTTCGGCTCGAGAGACCTTCGAATTGCAGGTGGCTCGGACTTCTAGAGAAATCCAGTCACTTTTAAACACAAATCTCCCACTTCATTTTGGTGAACGAATTAATCTAATATTTAATGCGTCTGAGACTGAGGGCCTTGCACATTTTTTTAAACTTGTGGGATCCGGCCTTGTTACATCTTTTCAGATGATATTTGGTGTAATACCCGCCTTTATCCATTTGATATTTTGCAGCTCCTTTAGTGGATTGCCGCTGATCCTTTTGCTAGCTGGTGGCGTTCTTGTATTTCTACTACTGCTCCATAATGGCTGCCCTTCCTGTGGTACTCGATCATCCGGTCCAATTGCAACTGTACCGTAAACGAATGCAGGAACTTTTTGACTGCTTGACTCCGGCAACGATAAGTGTGACTTATGGGCTCACCTTCCGTTATGCCTATTTTACTTGCATTCAACCTGTTTTCTGGTGCCGGAAATGCTCATTAACCTGGGCCTTGGATGTATGCCTCTCGAATGTATCACGGCCAGATCCGGATTATGAACTGTTGGTGGGTCCTTTGTTGGCTCATGACCAGGACTGTTCCGGTGACTACTGAATGATGCTTGCTGCTGTGAATGGAGTATTAGCTTGCTGGAATGCCTGTGAGGCTGCAATGCGCCTCTTGCAACAAAGTTTCATTGAATACAATGCAAACTGCCCGGATATGCTCCTGGAGGCAATTGATTATGACGAGAACGTCTGTTCCTTTGATCTGCTGAACTGGATGGCATCCCCAGTTTGCTTTCACCGACAATGATTTCTTTTTGGAACGGCTTGCCCTCCAAGGATCCTACGAATTGGTACTTTTTTCAGGCAACCATGAGCAGCTATTAATTCTCTAAATTGCCATTTCTCAATAGATTTTTTCCGCCCTACCATTGCGCTTTGGTTCTGCTTACCTTTGCGGTTTGGTTTCGCCATATGCTACAACCTGGCCAGGGGGAGGGTGTCATGTGGCCGCTAGGGGCACTGTCGACATCTTTAAGTTAGCATGAGCCTGGGAGCCATGATGCTGCTTTTGAGCACGTTACTAGATGTTTTCCGTTAGTGCAAGACTCTGTTTATGCCTTTCACATGAGAACTGTTTGCTGCGATCGTTCTCTGCTTATTCCTGGAGTTTAGTCTGAACATTGTAGGCAAGGTCAATCAACAATGCCCCTTGTTATTCTGTTCTGGTCAGGCCCCAGCACATAGACAAAACATACCTCTGCAGCTGCTGTTGCAAAAAAACTCGTACTTTTGATATTACGTAAATGCAGGCTTAACACAGACACACTTGGAGAAGGACCTTTCCAGGGAGAAGAGCAACATGCACCTGTGATGTAGAGATACAATCTAAGACTGAAGGTATGGGGTCTGCTGACAAAGTCCAGAGATCTTCTATTATATAATAATTGTTATTCAGTCCACAGGGAGGGAGCTTAGGCACTGTAGTCCTGTCTCCATTGTCTTTGTATAATGACATCTCCCTTTGTAATGTATGGACTTGCTGCGATGCTGACAATATTTGTATTATGCATTCTTACGCTAGTGGTGGCACGTATACTGCATTTTAGAGCACGTTAGTTCAAATAAATATTTTAAACTATTACAGTGACTCTGTTAGATCCTATTGTGGACAGGTACGAGAGTGTGTGCGAAAGTGATTGTCTTTTTACTGTGATTCCTGAGAGATCTGGGAGTGTTGTGTTCTGGGTTGTCTAATCATTTGTTTCTCTATTTGTGAGTGGGAGAGCGAGTGAGACACTATAGCTAGTTGGTCCTGGGCTCGTGGGTACTAAGGAGGTAGGAAGGCTTAGCCTCTATACTCCGAGGTCCCATAATCCTGCGCATAGTTCTGTGTATGTGCAGAATCCCTGCAACAAGTCATCAAAGTAATGGACCCAGAACACCACAAGCGTGTTGCACAAAATTACAATGCTGGTGTCCTGCTTCTCCCACCAGCCCATGAAAATGGGCTGGTGGGATAGCTGGGGCAAAGCAGGTCCCCATCGCTGTTCCCTGGGGTTGTTATAATTATGGTTATCAAAATAAATTCAATTGTCCAGGCAAAATCAAATCATATCTAGTCGCATTTCTGTGTGGAGGAGGAAAGATAGTGACCTGGCTCGCAAAAATTATCTGCAAGCCTGCAGGCCTAAATCATGGCAAATACAAGTGACCTTCTAAAGTTTCAAAATGCTTCTTGGTCTTTCCAGACTTGCATCTTTACTGGAGCTACTCTTAACAAACCCCTTGTTGTCTCTCTCCAGCCAGTTCTTTGTCCTACTGTCTTGGCTAATGAAACTACTTGTGGGATATCACCCAAACTTAAGGTTCATTGATAAGTGTTACTAGGACTGAGGCTCACAAGCTCCTTTAAGTGTTTATGGTGTAATAATTTGTTGGACCTCTGACTGTACCGTATTGTACTCCATAAAAAATTGACACTCCACATGCTACTGAGATCTCATCTTATATGTCTCTCCTTTTGATATATTCTACTTATACTATATAGATGAATTTCCTGTCATTTGATCTGACTCTATCCAAAACAGCATTCAAAATTCCAATAGGATATGGACGATTAACAAACCTTTATCTCATTATTTGTAGCTCATTATTTATCTGTGGAACAGATTCTCTAGCCTCTTAGGAGTTGACCATAAGGAATGCTCCATTTTATGCTTTTGGGGTGGCCACTATTTGCATGGAGGATAGAGTTTGCTTCTGTAGGTTTCCTGTATACCTTTGTATGGAGCTCATTTCCTTCAACATAAAGCGTAACATCCAAAATTTCTATGTGGTCCTTAATGAAGCATTCATTAAACCTAATATTTAAATCATTTTTATTGAGAATCTGTATATGTTGTTTGAGAGTCATCTCATCACTATCCCACAGAATGAATAGATTGTCAATAAGTCTCATCCAGTTGACCATGTGTTGGATAAATTGACCATTCACCTCAGCCCAGTCCTTCTCCCAACATCCAATATACAAATTTGCATATGTGGGGGCGAAGAAGGCGCCTATGGCCGTACCTTGTTTTTTCGAGTATAGCTTAATGTTAAATAGGAACACATTGAGTGTTAGACACTAATGTAACATGCCCATAATCATTTGAGTGTGTTCTAAAAATTAAGGTGATCTTGTTTTCAAACAGTAGTAACAAACTGGCACCGATCATGGTTAATGGAGGTGTATGATGAAACTACATCAAGGGTAACCATAATGCAGCTGGGTTTTCAAGGGAAATGGTTAATTTTTTGGAAGAAGTCCGAAGTATCTGATATATGGTGCTACACCTGTTATAAAAGGAAACAGAAACAAATCTAAAAAGCAGGATGTGTTTCCCAGAGGGCCACACAGAGCTCACAAATGGTCTTCCTGGTGGCTAATTATGGTTCTTTTCAACTTTAGGAAGAAAGGTCAATTTCCTTCCAATTCATAAGCATATTGGCATATTCTCTTTCAATTTCCTTTAATGGGTTCACCTGCAATTCCTGATAATGCTCCATATTGTTTAATTTCCTGTAGTCTTTCTTAATGTACATTACACTATCCCTGATGACTATACTGCCCCCTTTGTCAGAGGCCTAAATGACTATTGAGTCATTGTTTTTAAAGGAGTTAACGTCCTTCCAATCCCTGGTTGAGAAATTTCTCCATCGCCTGCATGTCTCTGTGTTTTTCAGTTTATTAATGTCTTCAACCACTATTTCATGAAATAAGTCAATAGTGTTCACTGGGGCTAGCTGAGGACAGAACTTGCTTTTCAGCCTGCATCCACTGGGTAGACTGCCTTTTGTTTTAAAACCCATTTTCACAATGGAGCCATTCACCTCCTTTCCTGCCTTTACGCCCCCAAAGCATATGTTGTTGTTCAGCCAGATCTTCTATTTCCCTTAAATGAGGTACACCCATGATTGTGAAATTAAAAATAGTCTCCCATGATTTTAAAGTAAACTCTTTGACTGGTCGCATGGTAGAACAATTGCGCAGTTTCAACTTTGTGACAAATTTGAATAATTCAATGTGTAAGTTGGCATAATCAGGAATTACTGATGGACATAAACTAAGACCGTAATTGAGCAGTCTCCCTTGGTAAGGAGATAATTGTATCAATGAGAAATTGATCACCAATGGGTTTTCATTTATTGGATGTCTTCTGCTATTTCCTTCATTTAGTTCTTCTTTGGTTTGCCCCTTCTCCTTCATCTTCCTACGGCCCCTCCTTGTCTAGCAGTTCCTCCTGCCTGATGTTCTTGGCCCCTCTCCCATCTTGGCATATTTAGGCTGGTGCTTCATCAGCTGAGGAACCCGCTTCAGAACTTAATCAGTTTCACTGTTAATTCTAGATGGCAGCGTGTAGAAAATGGCCCTTTTTGATATGGTCACCCCCACTTTTTGCCTGATATGTGATGTGATTTCGACTGGAAGTGCACAGGGTTCCTGCTAACCAGGTGCCCAGTACCAGTCCTCTTTGCCCAAAAGTGGGCAATTGTTTTCCCCAATTGGCAATACCTTTAATACCTTCTGAAAGTCCCTAGTAAATGGTACCCCTGCTACCTAGGGCCTGAGGCACGAAAGAGGGTCCCCAAGGGCTGCAGAACGAATAGTGCCACCCCGAAGGACCCCTCACCAAGCTCATGCAAACTACCACTGCAGGCTAAATGTCTTGGTGCAGAAAAAAGTGAAAACACTATATGACACACATCCCTGTGTGCCATGTCCCCTAACATTGCATGTAATAATAGCAAGTCACCCCTACAGCAGACCTTGCAGCCCTAAGGAAGGATGTCTTATATTACATATGAGGACATATCTGCATGAGCAGATATGCCCCTGTGCTGGTCAGTTCCTATACTGCCAGTACAAGGGAACAGGGAAGCCATTTTAAAGCATATGCCGGACACTGGGGAAAATGAGTTCCCCAGCTACATGATGGCTATACCGAAAAGAGAGATGTTTGGTATCAAACATCCTGTGTGAATAAACTCACACTGATGCCAGTGCTGCATTTAGTAATTCATGCACAACGAGGGCACCCTGGAGGTGCCCCCTGAAAACCTACAAGCCCCTGGTGCAGACTGGCTTTTGTCAGCCTTCCACCGGACACAAGTGCCTGACCCCCAAGGGTGAGGGCCTCTGCTCTCCAGGAGCCATAAACCACGTTTGCTCGAGCAAGGGGTGCCTTGCACCCCTGACACAGGATGATCTGTGGATTAGCATTCCAAGGCTGGGGAGCTTCAGAAAGACCCACTGCCTTTGGTATGTGAATCCGGTTTCTCTCACAGGAGAAAAAACTGACCCCCTTGTCCAGCGCCCTTGGCACCTGGCAGGTGGGAAAATTAGCGAGGCAAGACAGGCTTGTCCACCCTCAGGCAAGCAACACCCCTGAACTGGGCTACATGAAGTGGATGCAACTTTTCAGAAGTGGCCACATTTGTGATTGCAAATTTAGGATTTGTGGGACAGGGTTATGCCGACTTACCCCCGGAAGGGGTCAAGTAGAGGGCATAGTGACCCCAGGAGTAAGTAGCCCATTGGCTCCTACCCCATACTCCCCTAACACCCCTACATTCAGTATTTAGGGGAGCCCTGGCAACAGGTAATCTTGATGACCTACAAAAAAGAAGAACACTGAAGAGCCGCAAAAGCAAAGACTAAGGAAGAACATCTGACTTTGCCGGCCTGTCTGTTGTTTCCCCGTTGAATTGTGCCAAAGTCAACTTGTCCTGCAAGCTGTTGTGTCTGCAAAGCCTGGGAGGACTGCCTGCCTTCAATAAAGACTCAAGGGGTCCCGTGGAGCAGCCGTGCTGCTTCCCTGCATTCTGCAGGCACCCCAAAGAAGACTAAGAGACTCCAGAAGAACTGTAAATGTCGAATGCTCAAAGCATCACTGCACCAGTGCTTCCCAGACAGAGCTGAAATGGGCCAATGGTGTCAGTGTGGTCGCCTAGCCCTCAAGAGACAGAGTCCACTTTGGTTTTGCCCCTCGTGAACTCTCCCATGCTGCCTGCAGCCTCTGTTTGCAGGCCCCCTCTACCGCGACTGCTCCAGGTGATGAAAATCCGACACCTAAAAACACCTCTGCACCCTTTGCCCCTAACCTGTGGAGAAGAGGACCATAGGTGTCCCCATGTTCCCTAGCATCGTGAGAGCTGATCCCACTTATTGGTTCGGCTCGACAGGTTTCCCAATCCAAGCCTGCAACCTCTTTTCGACCAGACCGATCCCCATAGGAAAACATTGGGCCCCCGAAGCTGAAAAGCACCTCTGCTTCTGGCCACCCCAGTGCCACCCGAGGTGATCTGTTGGTGCTGTCTCTGACCTTGCCCCTTACTCACCTCAAGTCCAGGAAACTGGTTCAGTAAGTCACTGTGAAGTACCCGAATGCAGTCATGTTTTGCACCCATAGGATAACATTGGGCACCCAACGCTGAATTGCACCTCTGCACCCGGCCGCCACAGTGCCACCCGGTGTGACCTCTTGGTGCTGCCTTGGATATTGCCCTATACACACCTTAAGTCCAGAATATTGGTCCTGTAAGTTATTGTTAATTGACTGTATGCACTATATGTTTTCTCAATAGGTTAACATGACGCTAAGTGCTTCAATTATGATTTAGAGTATCAAAAACCTGGTTACTACAACCCAGCTTTTTTAAAAAGTACTTTCTGGATTTTGATGATCTTAGTGCATAAAGTTATATAAAGATATATGTTATTTTTATAAATTGGTGTTGATACCTGTCACGAAGTGACGGGACCCTTCAGTGTACTGGATGTGAAGTGAGAGGAAGACGACCCACTCCCTCCTTATGTTTCTCCTCTCCTCTATTTTCAGACCCTCCCTCCACATATTACCTTTCAAGAGATGGAATCCGGCCTTAAAGAAGAGGGCTCATTTAAGGAAAGAGACTTCCTGGATTCCTCCTCTAATGACGTCACAGAGTACGAGAACGAATGACCGTCGGCTTTCCAAGTAGATATCATTTGAAAACTGGAATCACCAAGAGAACAGTCGTCATCGTCACGAATGAAGAAGGGAAATCGAGACGAGAGGACCGTAGAGAAACAGACATTGAGCGAAGACTTCCTGCAGAGCAGTCCCCAATGAAAGAATAGCTACATCCAGCTGTAAAGGAGAAATTGAGCTGCAGGAAACCAGTGACAACGCAAGCTGTCCCGCCACGTTCCTGGAGGAGCATGGCTCTCCCAGGTACAATCCCTTATTGAGTCTTGTGCATCATTTATTGACTATTCTGTGTATTTGCAGATGTATAACACTCCTCTCTGATAAGCCTAAGCTGCTCGACCTCACTGCACCTTAAAAGAACACCTTGGGATTTCTAGAGCAATCCCCTGTCCACTAGTAAGGGAATACCTGGGGCCGTATTACAGAATGTGCCCCGGGGGTGCAACAAGCGTTTACGTCTGCTTTGCGCACCGCTAGGGCACATTGGTATTACAGCAGGGGCCGCAGACACTTGTGCGGCCCCTTCTATAATACATATAGCACTGGCGCACATGTAGCGCCAGCACTTTC
Organism: Calotriton arnoldi; assembly: GCA_963921515.1. Taxonomy (NCBI): domain Eukaryota; kingdom Metazoa; phylum Chordata; class Amphibia; order Caudata; family Salamandridae; genus Calotriton; species Calotriton arnoldi. The sequence goes on from CAWUFW010010403.1 coordinate 255,115, forward strand.
ACAAGGGGGCATTCCCTCATTTGGTGCGTGGCCCCATGCAAATGAGGGAATCCCCTTGCCTCTGCACCCCTGCTGTATTATAGACGCGGACGCAAAAGCAAAGAAGCTGTTAGGACATGCACTGACAGTGCGCCACCTAAAAGGTGGTGTACTGTCAGTGCACCCTCTGACAACAGCCCTCTGGGAGGTGAAAAGAGAGTCCTATGGATCCCCAGACATCCCCTAGCAAGCAGGTGCAGTCACTCACTGCACCCGCCTTCAGGGGGATCTCAAATCCCCCTCAAAATAGGTTGCCGCCTACATAGAGAAACACAGAGCAGCTTTTTAACAGCTGGTCCGTATTTCTCTTGAATGCTCTGCCCCAGGGCAGCACAAGTTCACTGCTGCCCAAGGTCAGCGCATTCCACATGATGAGTACCATTGAATTGGGTAACAATAAACATCTGTTATTCATTGCCATGATACCCTTCTGGGAGAATGTGCACTTACAAATACGCGTTATGTTATTTTATGATAGGACTCACTTTTCCTGTTTGCACCTGGCGCACCTGAATAAAGGTGCACTGTGGCGCAAACAGGAAAAGTTCACCCTATTTATAATAGGACCCTTGGACTCTTTGCGCATTATCCCTCTTTTGGTATACAATATAAAGAGCCGGCTTCCTACACAGTTGGTCTGCCTTATCCTTCATACCGATATATCAAACCTTTTAGTAAACCTGTGAACCCAACCATATTGATAGTCCAGTATATCATACTTGAATTTCCTAATTTTTGTCTCATGCATCTCATCATCAGTTTTTTCCAGTCTCTTTTCCATCTTGAGCAACACATCTTTCACTATCTCATCATCTTTATGTGGCTCTAATTCCTTTGTGAGCTCTTTAATTTTCATAATCTGAGATTCCCTCTTTCTTTTAGCATACTTAATCGGGGTACCCATTAGTTTCATTGAGCAATCCTCTACATCAGTGCATCATTCTTTAAACAGATCAGGGTTCATGTCATCATATGATGGTAAAATCATAATTCATAGACCTCGAGGAGTCCGGCCACATTCCATATATTTTGTGAGCGAGGTCATCTCCAACTGTTGTTTAGATTCCACAATTCACGCTTTCTCAAATTCTCTTATGATCTGTGATTGAGAACGTACAGATGGAATAACATTTCCTCCTATGTTATTCAGCAAGGGCACATCTGAAAATTTTGTTTTACGGCCAATTCCCACTTACTCTGCTTGTTTGTCATTATCTCATAGTGCTCAAATATCACAAAAGAAATGCATCATGCATTCACTTGCATTTATCCTTTTGAGGATTCGGTATGGCCCCTCCAATTTTGTGATATAGGTCCTGGTATTTGTTGTTATTGTTATTCTCACAAGGGGGTGTGATCAAGCACTAGGAACATGAACCACCATCTCCACTCCCAAAGTTATAGTCTTGTGAACGGCCTACGCTGAGACATTCAATTGCTCAATTCATACGCGGAGCCCACCCGGGGCACCTACAACATACTAACATGTTGGGTGCCACGTGGGGCGCCCCAAGGCACCCGCCGCCCCAGGTGGCTCCCCCAGCCAGCACTTATTGTGCTGCTGGCAGGAGCCGGCCATTTCACTTTGGGCAACAACATCTTTTTTTAAAGTTTGGGGCCATGGGCAGAAGCAAAGTTGTCTTCCCTGCCCTAAAGATTGTTGGCAGAGAATTAAAGTTGTGTTTTCTGCATGCACTCCGGGTAGGGAACACCAGTGCCACAGGGATGGATTTCCCCAGATACTGCCTTCATTGGGCTCCAGGTGTGAGTCACTGGCCCTGTGTCTGAGCATCAGTGATATTGGTTACCAAACCTTTAGCATGGAGCCAGGCCCACACGTCTTCAGGGAAAGAAAAGAAGTGGAATGACTCACCATCCGTTATTGTATTTTTAGCAGTATATATCAATACATATTTGATCTGTAGATTTGACCACATTATAGGAGTTGCGCAGGCGTTAGACTTGCATAATGAAGTCTGAGTATGCAGAGATGATCCCCGCTCAAACTTCCATGGGCCTTTCAGTCTGAACAGTTGGAGAATGAGATCCCTGTCTCTGTTGTTCAGGAAGCGAGCGATCATTAGGCGTGGAGGGGCTCCCTGTGATGGCAGTCTGCCCGGTGTACGGTGGACCTGTTCCTCATTGAAAAACTTGGGCCTCTACCCTCCAGAACCGTGATGAGCAGTCAGTTTTCGAAAAAGAGCCCAACACTTGGGACTGCCGAGCATTCGGGAAATCCCAAAAAGTGAACGCTGTTTCTTCTCCAATGGCCCTCGTTGTCTTCTGATCATCGATGAAGAGTGGAGACCTCATCTTTCAAGAGTTTCATTGGCGCTTGAAGGTCACAGAGGACACCACTTCATCTACCCTCTCCATTAGATTCCGTTGATCTGCTCTGTGAAGGTTGACATCCAGGTAGACAGTGTAGAGTTTGGCTTCCAAGGAGATTTTAGTGTCCCAAATAGCATGGAGCACCTTCTCGGATTGTGTTGAGTGACTGCGTAGGGTGGCCTCCAGATAACTCAATGCCCCGAGGGAGTACTCAGGGGGAGTTCTGTGGATCTGTAGCCCCAACAGCGTCAGCGGCCATAGTCTTGGTGTTCTAGTGTTTCACCATCTCATCTCCAATACAGCACCAATGTGATCAACTGGCGCTGCGAAAGGGGAGTATGATGTGAGGAGAGTAATGTTCCCCACCCCTGGGCCTTCTGGTAGAAGTTGTCTGCTATTAAAACAGCAGAATCCAGTGGCAAAATCAGTTGCTCATCTACTTCCCCACCAGATCCTGTGCCTGAAGTTGCCGCAGTCTAAAGCAGTGCAGATACTATTGGTGCAGAGGGTGCGAGGAGAGCTGAATAATCATGTGCACTAGAAAGCACCAGCACAGCGTCTTCCACTCTAGTCCTTACAGTGCCTCCATTTTTGCCCCCTGCACAGTCCCCTTGGTTCAGGGGGGTAAAGGCAGCCCCCGCCCGGCACCAGTGGGGGCACAGGTACAGCCAACCAGCAAGTTCCACTCCAGCAAGCAGGATGAGAGGGGAGGGGGGGAAGTGAGCAAGTCTCCAAGACAGCAAGGGATAAGTTTCAATCGACTTGCCTGGTTGGTGAGACTTCACTGCGTGGGGTGGGGTTGTTGTAGCAGCGCTAGGACTCCGGGGGCTCTGAAGCTCCAGGTGATGTGTCCCTGTCCCTGCCGGCTTGTCTCAGGAAACCCAGGTAGCCTCCTGCTGTAAGGGATTCTAGAGGAGCAGGCCCAAGTGTGCTGCAGTCAATATGCACAGTATGGCAGGTAGGGCCTTCACTCAGTAACCACCTGCCACTGGTCTGTAATCTCACTGTGTGGGGCCATCTATGCCCTGTGCAAATCGGTCCACAAGGAGCACTGTCCGAGGGGGCCCAGCATGAAGGAGGCACGCCGTGTCTCCAGGGCAGTCTCACTGCCCTGCACAGCAGCACCCGCCGCTAGTTCCCATCCTTGGTGGCTCATTAATGTCAGGTCATCACTGTCCTCCAGAGTCAATGGGGAGGCAGCAAGCAGTTTCTCGCCAGCCATGGAGTAATTTGCTGGAGGCCCTCAACCCCCTCCAGCCGTGGCACAGCCCCCTCTTACCGTCGGGCTCGTTTACCAGAGCCTCACCGACAGTGGGTCAAACGCAGCAGTGCGGTGCGGCAACCAGCCAGGATTTTCTCAGCCCTCGGAGCTCTGTGGGGGATGGGCTTTCCACTCATCTCTCACCAGTCAGATCCCAGGGAATTGGCTCCACTGCTGCAGAGTTTACAGGCCAGTGTATCCGGGATGCCTCAGGATATTGTGCGGGCCTGCATCAGAGTTTCCTATTACACATCCGTTGCGGCTGCCATCTTGGCCACGCCTCCACACTGTGCTCTATCTAAACGGTCACAGCTACGTTTCCACATGGCTCTAAGGAAGACATTTGACATGACCTACCATGTACAGGGGAGGTTTAAATTGGAACCAGCTGTACAGAACGTTCACACCTGAGTTGGAAACCCCTTTAGTGCATGTGTTTCCAGATCACTGTGCAATTGTGATTCTTCACCATGTGACTGTGTGATGAGACCTAAAACCGTCACACAGCAACACAGTGTGCGTTGGCAGGCTGGAAATATTATGATCCATATATTTATCGTTTTATGCATGCCAATGAGATATATTTTAATGCACATAATTCCTTGCTACAAATAAGTTGTCTAAAAGAAATATTTTGGAATAAGGCCTGAATAAGGTTCATGAGGAAAGCACTTTTTCTTTCTACAACAGCAAAAAGTAAGTCAAACATATCTATTAAAATAAAATTGCTTAGTAGGCTGGTGGTAGGCATTTATCCAGGAGAATGTCTGCCTTTCTTTAGTGTGCTAAAGATAATGATTTCTACTCTAAGAGCTTTTCTCTGCCAGTCAATTGCTGGATTATTGATCCTGTGGGAAGATGCATTATTCTCCAAGTGTGATTGGGAAGGCAGGGTTGTAAATACTGTAAACACCTGTGCTGCTAACTCACACTTGTCATGGCATTTCCTGGCAATCAGACCTATAATAACTCCCTTATAGGCAAAAGTTTGTTCTTCAAAACACAAGTTTCTGTCTTCTCATTGAGGGCATTGGAACCTGACCTCCTTGGCCTCTTTAAGAACAAAGGTACCCAGGAAACATTGCCACCAGGGTAGCGTTTAATAATAATTGAGAAAATAATATTGTTTATAATCAAATGTGCACAACTAATGTGTAGGCTTTAATGAAAAAATAAAATGCGTTTAAATGTAAAAATTGTAGCAGGCAACCATATTTATTCATACTAGGCCTCAAATGGCTGTATTGCCTGACAAGCTGGCATGATCAGAAATGCTTAAGCGCCCACAAAATGTTTATTCTTGACCTTTCCATAGACCTGTTTTTTTATGATAAATAATAGTTGCATAAATGTTTTAATCTAACTCTGAAGAATATTTCTACTTATACAAAAATCACTGTTAACTCATGATTAGAGTTTGTTATTTAGTGAGTTAATGAAATTCACCCATTAAAATACAGTATTTCTAAAGAAAATGAATGGTTGCTGTGCTAAATGTTTTCTTTTCTTTATAATGATGTTCGAACTTCTACACAGACCATTGTTAGCAAATTAATAAACTTTATATATTAGAAGGTTAGAAATGTAGTTTATATGTTGGAAAGTAGACTTGAATGGGAGAATGCTTCATATGAAACTTAGAAATGATACAACTTAGTTGAAAACTTAGACATTGCTGTCTGTGGACTATTGTATACTTGGTGAGAAGATGAGGAGTGATCCTGTTCCCATGAAAGCATCGAAAGCTGATTGGCTGACAGGAGACGGAAGAAGCAACATGTTGCAGAGGCTTCAGAATGCGTTGTCTATAATAGAGTGTGTTCCCAGAGTAGACTCAGACCTTTCTTTTCACTTCACCCACATCTATCCCTACTCCACGCTATTTTGAGAATCTATTGAGTTTCTTGAACTTCACTTTATGGGAAGTTCTGCTTTGGATCGATTATTGATTTCTTTGAGTTTATGTTAATACCGAAGCTTTATGTTTGCACTCTCACTCTCTCTCAAACTAGAACCCTTTATGGGTTCTGACTGACACCATTTTCTCTCCCCATTCTTAAAATAGGGATTCTTTACTTTATGGAACATGCTTAATGCATTTGATAGCAATTTTATTGATTGTTTAATGATTGATTATTGACTTCACATTCTAATGACTAAAATTGATGGATTTAACTTGTCATCTGATAAAGATGACTTGCTAAAATTTTGAATAATAAAAACCCTTTAACTCATACCAAACTGTCATTATTAACTGAAAATAGATTAGAAATTGTGATTATAATTTATGTGATGTACAGCTCCTGATCTTCTCCAAAACAATGGCAAAGATGCATTGCCTCAGTGACAGCGGGAATTAGCCGGATGATGGCAAACCGAGGATTTTAATTGAAACTTATTCCCGCTCCAGCACATCTTCAGCAGTCCTACAAGGTACAATCGATAAAAACATTATGAAACACATTGAATGGAAATATGAATGTTCTGTTGTGAAGGAAATGAGCTGGGTTACTTTTTAAAGGTTCATATTCCTCTGAATAGTGAAGCCTAGCAATAAAATGTTCATGTGGCGCACTACTCAATACCATGCAGACATCAGGAGTTTTCTACCAACAAAATTTGTATTGCATTGCAAAATTTATATAGTGCTTACTAACCCTATATGGGGTGCTTTAGAGCTTGCCTACATTGGTAGCATGTGGGTGGAAGGGTTTTGTCTTTGCTTTGATCCTATGTGGGAAGTGTTTCCATGTCATGAGTGATGACCACCGAGGTGCAGTTATCGTGTTATTGGACGCAGCGCTTAGCAGTGTGATCGATGAAGAAGTGTGAGAGATGGCCGCACGGTTTATGGTTTTCAGTAACCTGGCAGGTTTGAGCAGTTCTGCAGATCCATGCTGCAAAATTTTACTTTTGAATACATTTTCAGTTCAGTATGATGTTAGCCGAGGCGTGCTCCACACAAGTAAATTGTTTAGGGCTTAGCTGAGCTGAATTCCGCAGTTGCATTCACATAGATGCCCTTACAATCTCAACGGTAATAGCGCCTCCATTATAGAAACACAGGAACACTGTACAACTACCTGAATAATATTTTTGGGGATTACACAGTAGAACTACCTTCTTTCTCCTAGGACCACTTTGAACCAGGGCACTGATTATTTGTGGTTGCAAAGCCTGCAATTTGCAAAATCGCAGCATTTGTAACTGCCAAATGGCTTTTTATTATGTACTGAATCCATTTTAAAATTCAGTAACATGGGTTACCACCTCTTTTGAGGAACTGGTAAAATGTCAATGTTTTGTTACTGGATTTCACTCTTAAAACATTGATACATGCCTTAACAAATCACTATTTGGAAGGGGCATGTTTAGGGTGTCTGTTATCTGATGGGGTGGTTTAGGTGGCCAAGGGTTTGTCAGACTCACATATAAGGTCAAGTCTTTTATTAGAGTTGTCGAGTGTTTAATGGTATGAATAAGGTAAACAGTCGTTTGTATGCAATTTCCATACAAGATAAACTAAGGAAGAAAAAAAAAACTAAAACAAAGTCAGTCCATCCTGGTCTTTCCAGTCTTGGTGTAAGGTCTATGCGGAGTGGATCCACGCGGTGTTCCCAGTTCTCGTGGGTGGTATGTCTGCTGCCCCCGGAGCAATGGAGTTCTCAAAAGAAAAGAGAAACCACAAAAAAATATACTAATTAACTCGGGCCAAGGGGCAGAACTGAGTTTCTTACTCTAACTACCCAGCTCCTGTGTTCCGCCAGGTGTGAGTGGGAAGGGGGGGGAGGTAGTGAAAAGGAAGTTCTGTCTTGGGAATGTGGTGTGCACTACTTCTTCCCACTCCCCCACCACTTCTTAACAACTGTGAACAGTGGCACTTGCCTGGAGCTGCGGCCCTCCTGGGCCGCAGTAAGGGGTATCACTGCGTCCTCTCTCTCCAGGGGCCAGCAGGATACATCAGTGTTGCCTCTAGGCGGTGGTCTCTTCTCCTCCCGGTCGCTTGCCGCTCCTGCTCTTCTCGCCGCTCCTGCTCCTCTCGCCGCTCTTGTCCCTGTCCTGATGCCTCTGACTGGTCCCTCCTTCCTTCTGGTACATCACCTGTTGGCCCGCAAGGTCTTCCATGGGCGCCATCTTGGAAGTACCGGCTGTTCGGGGGATGCCGTATTACACTGCTTTTCCCCTGGGAATGGACGATTGGGCCTTTGGGTGACTGGATAACGGACAGGTGGTCAATGTTACTTTGTGCTTTTCCGGGCACATGCAGCATCTGGAAGGAAAAAGGCTGTAATGCTAAGAACCACCGAAGAATTTTAGGGTTCATGTCTTTGTGTGCTGCTAACCAAGTCAACGGAGCATGATCAGTCAAGAGAAAGAAGGAACGCCTGAATAGGTAATACTGGAGTGCCTCAATGGCCCATTTTATGGCTAAACATTCTTTCTCCATGGTGGCATAATGGAGTTCTCGGGGATACAACTTTCTACTTAAGAACAGTACAGGATGTAGGAAGCCTTGAGAATCTGGTTGAGACGGTATTGCTCCTAGTCCTTGAAGGAAGTGACCCGATTAGGGCCACCCGGGTCACTCGCGACCACCTCTCAGCCTTCCATACAAATAAAGAGTTGGTCAGACAGTAGAGAATACAAACCAAAGTACTTTATTAGTATGCGCTTGAGCGGAGTCCGGTCTGACCAGCCTCCTTAGATAGCTGCAGAGGGACTGGCCCCCGTCCACAAAGTTAAGTTAGATATACATTTCCAATACCCCTAAGACCCGCCCAGACTGGAATTTTCCAGCCTGGGCACTGATGAACAAAGGAGGTACAGAAGGACGAGCTACCATCCTGAGACCGAGAACACACTTATCTTAGCTTCAAGGTTGCTCAGCCCGTGCCCGTCACTCTGAGAGTAGGAGCAGAGCTACCTATGAGGAAAGGCATTCAAAACAAAATGATCTATTCATTAGTGCAGCGAGGCTCAACCTTGAATAATAAAGAGAAACAATCGAAGCTGGTTTCTGCTGAGGCAGACAATATGAGACAGAAGCTTCATTTCAATCATGACACAAAATGGCGGCTGAATAAAAAATGGTGCCGCAAATGCTAACTTAACTCGCACAATGCTAGAAGGAGTCAGCTAGACACATTTTCAGTCCAACAGACCCTCCTTTTAGCATTTGCTAACAATTTTGTCTAATGCATAGGATAGTAACAGGTGCTATCATCGTAATACTACTGGTACCTTGCTATTCACGCATTATTAATACTCAAAAATACCTTTGTCAATTAACATCAAGTCTTGGACGACTTGCATGATCATTGTTGAAGACTCAGCATCACGCTCAGGGGTCTTTGGCATAGGTGTTAACTTTCCAATACAGTAAATACAGCAGGCAGGAAGGCAATGGATGAATAGGCAACAAGTGAAAATGACACCAGCAATTACTACCAGAAAGATAAGGATCTTACAAGCCCAGGATGCTATTAACCCCCCAGAACCAACTAGAAAGGGACCAGGTACCATTCTCTTGGTGAATGTCAGATGCAAGCCTGTGCAGCTTCTGTATTGCAGCTTATACATTAGGAGCGTTGTCCGGTATGTATACACAGCAACTGCTGCCAATGACGCGGCAGGCCCCTCCCCGATCAGCAAGGATGATGTCTAACACCATCCTGTTCTAAAGAGCAACAGGCCTCGTAGCCTGGAGTTCAGCTGTAATATTTGTCAGAATCCAGCCATGGTATTAATGACCCCTTCCACTACCCTGGTGAGGCGACGGATATTAAGACTATTGGACATAGGGCCCCAAAAGGGGATGATACCCTTCGTAGCATCAGTGAACTGCTGTAGAGTAGTATCTGTCTGATCTATGTCTTCTGTGTTAATAACCCTTCTAATACGGGATAGATGGACACCCCTTCGCTGCAATCGGTGATCTCTATGGTAGTTGGACGGTGCTATATACACCGGGGAAGGAGGAAAGAAACGTAACATATGCCAGACCACCCCTAGGAAGCCCCACATAAGCCTGGGACCCACAAACGAAGTAAACATTATGGGGGAAGCAAAGGTGGGCTGCTTGTGGTGCTCAACATGATGGAGCTAGGACTCACAATGAGACCTGCTCGAAAGCAATCTTCTCACAGTATTAATTAATTTTGTACTAAAACTCTGTAATGTCTTTACTAATAATGTGCATACACAACATTTTTATCCAAATGATGCTTGCCTATGTGTTTTTACTAATAAGTAATCCTTGTCTAATCCTAAATGGCCGCTAAAGCGCAGGAATTCTACTGCGCATGTGTCAACCATGTCACGTGGTATAACATCTTTCTTTGCTTGGAGGGAATCTTTTGCTTCTGCGAAGTGTATGCTAAAATGGCTGCTTTATGTTCTCACATGCTAAAGCCTTCGCGTTGCAGAAATTAATAATGTGGTTTTCTATCACTACTAATGCGGGATAGACATTTATAATTAAATGGGAGTAGAGTAGAAGTAGGGGGTATACAGTGAAACATTTATTTTTTGATTTTAATATGTTTCTTCTTTGATTTCTATTAGTTCGTAAAATGGGCCTGGGTTAACTGAACGGCAGCTCGAGAGCCATGTGACCTGCGCATGCTCTCTGAAAACTAACCATGCAAAGCGATGAAGTCAACTTGGAAGATGTCCAAGGACATGACCCGCTGATCACCTTCACCGTCCTTCTGAGATGTCCTAACAATTGATATTTTGTATACACTTTGTATTAAAATTTGTCGTGAGACGGGTGGGAAATAAAGCAAATGTATTAATTGAAAGGGGCGGTATTTTTAAAACAATGGGCTTAAGGAAATTGAACTAAATTGTCATGGTGTGAGGATCAACCCCCTGTCCCTGTCCAATCAGAAGTAGTGGGCCCATCATTTTGAAACATTAATGGGAGGTACCTGGGTGCAGAAGGGTATAATAGATATAGAATTAGCTAATTAGTTAGCACAGAGACTAGGCACTTAGACTCAGATGCTAACACAGAACGAGCTGATCGATTGCAGACTGAACTGCTGTCCGAAGAAATCCTGAGGTGGGGCGGTGGATTCCATTAGAAAGAAGACACGGAAGAATCGAGGAGGAACGAAGTGTCAGAGAGGGGAACGACGCAGGCGTCATTGGTAGAGAGGTCACCTGTCCTGTCTTGAACCTGGCCCAGAGGTCTTTGGTCTTCATCCTTCTTGGGACCCTTCTTCCCAACTCCTTGGCCAAGGGGTTTGGTTTCTCACACTTTAGGTAACTATAAATGCAAAATCTTTTAGTTTGTACTGCTGTCTCTAACTTCTCCTTTCTGAGGGACCGTCATTTGAAGTTAATAGGTGATATTATAGTGTACTTCTTCCTTGATATGCGATTAAGTGCCATATGGCTTGTAAATTACTCTGCTAAAGAATTTAGATAAACATTTTAAAAACTTCCTGAGTCAGTGGTTATTTCAGGTGTTTATGATATTATATTTGTATGATCTCATTTTATCCCCAATTGTCAAAGGTCCATTGGTAAGTCATTACTCTTCAATCAGGAAAGTAATTGGTAGCAGGGATTTTGATAAAGAGTACAACTGATTCCCACCAGCGGTGATTATTAGTTAGCGTGAATGAATTGGCCCAGGTGAGTATATAGTGTATGAATGCTTGTTGCTAGTAACCCGCTGGATCAGTTTTCTGGCTATCAGAGGATGGCTTTACTTTGTTAATTGGGTAATGAGACATTTTATTTTATGAACTAACATCCGTTTGTTTAAAAGTTTTGTTTTATGTTGTCTAGAATCCCCGGGGAATTTGAATAGCGGATGGTAAGTGGAAGCCATACTGCAGTGAAGGAATTATCATTCCACCAGCAAAAACGCCCGCCTCATTCATGATGCTGGAGAGGGGTTATCATACTTGCGTGTGGTTAGAAAATTGGATAGAATATACAAAAGATGACGGAATATTAGCTTTCCCAGAGAATGGTATTTCAATGGGAGAGTTCTTCAAAATTTACGAATAAGAATGAATAGAAATTTGCCTAGCCTACGAGTAGGTAAGTTTCAATTCTATTAAGGACACGGAGGCGAGGATTATGCTCATTCTTTCTTCGCTTTAATATAACAAATTTTCACAGCAGCCTTTTCCAAACAACATATAACAACTACATTTCCCAAAAATCCAGGGAAAGAGAAAACAACAGTCTCTAGGTAGTCCTTTCACAGTGTCCATGGCTCTCATCCAATAAATCTCCGTGTCACTTCCTGCACTTCCTCTTTCTTCGCTGGAGGGGCTCTCCCTTGCTCACGCATCCTGTTTCGAATTATCATTCCCTGAAAGAAACAACACTGATCAGCCAAGGAACTATCACCATGCAAAAAGGCATATTCAACCAACAGTGCACTCTGAAAAGGTGATGTAAACAACAGCACAGTATAAACCACAAGGTAAAGACCATAACAAGTCATGAAAAAGAACCCACTCAACATTATCCTGCGACCCTTTATTCAAATTGAAAAGATTACTTACTTCCATATGGGGTGGGTCCGCAACCAGCGAGTTTGCGGGGAGGGATAATCCTCGCCTCCGTGTCCTTAATAGAATTGAAACTTACCTACTCGTAGGCTAGGCAAATTTCTATTCTATGTCAGGACCGGAGGCGAGGATTATGCTCCTTCAAAGCTTATCTATGACCATCTGGGCCACATTCAGCACTGGCTTAAAATAAAACCTTTTGAAGGTAGAATCCGATGACCAATCTGCTGCTCTCATAAGGTCCTCTAACCGGGCGCCTAGGCTGAATGCTTTCGAAGCCATCGCTCCTCGAGCGGAATGCGCACCAAAAGCTCTCGTATTGATGCCCACCTCTTGCATGACCCACCGCACCCAGCGGGCTATAGTGGGAGAGGAAACTGCCTTAAACGGCTTCTTAAGGGCTATCAGGAGTTGTCGTTCACCCGGAGGGCGGACTTCCTCCGTAGCCTCCTCATAGGCTTTAAGGCATTGAACCACACAGAGCTTTGGAAATTCCCCAAAAACAGGGTAAGAAATTGTGCGGGTGTTGGACTTTGTACGTCTACTCACCATGAAGGTAACCCCATCGGGGGAGAAAACTCTTGCTGTGATATCGAGGGCTCGGACGTCTGAGACCCTCCTGCATGACACCAGGCACAGCAACATCGCCAATTTAGCTGACAGCTCTTTCCTCGAGAGAAAACGGTTGGGCTGCCAAGACAACAACAAATTCAACACCTGGTTAACGTCCCAAAGGACTGAATAGCGGGGCTCAGGAGGCAATGACAACCGAATGCCTCTGAGGAGTTTGCAAACAAAAGGGTGTTCTCCCAGGGGTGCTCTATCCAACGGAGCGTGCCCTGCTGAAATAGCTGAACGAACCGTTTTCACCGACCTATAAGCCAAGCCTTTTTTAGCTTGGTCCGCCAGATAATTAAGAACATGTGTCAAATCTGCGACCACGGGATCCACCTTCCGTCGCATACACCAACATACCCATCGTGTCCAAGCCGATTTGTATCTTTTGGACGTGCTATCAGCCCAGGCTCTGGAGAGTAGGAGCTCAGCGTGCTCCGAAAGGCCCGGCAATCTCCACCGTTGCCTGTAATCCGTCAGGCCAAGAGCTGAAGAGATCCGTCCTCCACCAACCGGTGAGGAACACCCTCCGGACTCGTGAGGAGGAGGGGAGAATGGTGGAGTCGGATTGGAAAATCCCAAGAAAGTTCCAGTAGAACCAGAAACCAAACTTGCGACCTCCAGAGCGGCGTTACCAGAACCACGGAGGCTCCCTGTCTGCGAACGGGGCCGCCGTCCAAGTGATCATGGAGAACGGAGGAAACGCATACCCGCTCTCCTGACTCCAATCCTGAGTGAACGCATCCGTCGCCACCGCCAGCGGGTCCGGTCTCCAACTGAAGAACCGGGGCAGCTGCCGGTCGAGGCGACACGCAAAGAGGTCGATGGAGAAGGGGCCCCAACGCTCCTGCAGACGGAGAAAAATCTCTGGGTCCAATTTCCATACACTGGCGTCCCGCAAGTGTCAGGAGTGCCAGTCCGCCACTAAATTGTCCCGGCCTGGGAGATATTCCGCCGTCACCGAGATCTGGCTGGCCAAGCAAAACTCCCAGAACTCTTTTGCCATGTTCGCCAAGGCTTTGGACCGGGTGCCGCCCAGGTGATTGATATACCGAACTGCCGACACATTGTCCATCTTCAGGAGCACTGAGGCTTGGACCCGGTCCTTGGTCCAACAACGGACCGCGAAGGAGCCCGCCAGAAGCTCTAAGCAATTGATATGAAGCCGTTGCTCTTGAGGAGACCAACTTCCGCCGGTGGAGAAATCCCCACACCGCGCTCCCCAGCCTGACCGGCTGGCATCTGACTCTATCACCAGGTCGGGAGCGGAACCAAAGATGGCTCTTCCGTTCCAGGCCTCCATGTGCGCTAGCCACCACTCCAATTCTTCTTTCACCTCGTCCGTCAGAGGAACCACCTGGGAATACGTCAGGCCTCTCCGCAAGAGGTGTGCCTTCAGACGCTGAAGGGCCCGGTAGTGCAACGGACCCGGGAATATTGCTTGAGTAGAGGCCAAAAACAGACCCACCAGACGCGCAATCTGGCGCAGAGAAGTTCTCTGCCTGGCTAGTGTTTGGCGGATCTCGTGACGAATCTTTGCCACTTTCCTGGAGGGCAGACTGAGCGATGCCGAGGTGGAGTCTATAACAAACCCCAAAAAAACCGCCCTTTGAGTCGGGAGCAGGAGAGATTTCTGCTCGTTGATCACGAAACCCAAGTCCTGAAGCAAAGATACTGCCATCTGTAGTTGAGCACGCAGCTGCAAAAGACATTGGGCCAAAATGAGAATATCGTCTAAGTAGACGATCAAGTGGACTCCGTGCGCCCTCAAGTATTCCACCGCCGGCTTGAGAACTTTTGTGAAGCACCACGGGGCTGACGAGAGCCCGAACGGGAGAGACAGAAATTCGTAAGATTGACCGCGCCAGAGAAACTGAAGGAACCGCCTGTGTGGCGGGAATATTGGGACCACCAGGTAGGCGTCCTTCAGGTCTAGGCGCACCATCCAATCGAGTGGCAGGAGGACGTCTCCGAGCAGATGAATGCCCTCCATCTTGAAGTGTCTGTACACTAGCCACTCGTTGAACTCTCGAAGGTTGATGACCGGTCTCCGCCCCCCGTCGGGTTTGTCCACTAAAAAGATGTTGCTGAGGAAACCCCCTGGGTGAACTTCCGTATAGCACACCGCCCCTTTGCGTAGGAGCTCGGCCACTTCCTCGTCTACCATGACTGCGTCGGGCGAGGAGAAAACTATTGGACGAGGTCTGACGCCCTGGCTGGGAGAGCCGTAAAACTCTATCTGAAACCCCTGCACAGTCTGGAGAACCCAAGCGTTCCCTGTAAGCGCTTCCCAAGCGGGGAAGAATTGCGCCAGCCTGCCCCCAACTTGCAACTGTGCAGCGGGCATAACACTCACCGTTGGCGTGTCTGTTACTGCCGCCTTTGTATCCTCCGCGGCCTCGGAAGCGTTGCCCTCTGGTCGGGTAAAAGTTGTTAAAACGCTGGTCCGTTTGGTACTGCCCACGTCCGGAGCCTTGCCCCCTGCCCTGGGGGTTTTGGTTCTGAAAGCGGCCGGACGGACGGCCCCTGCTCCGACCGGCCCCGCGGAAAACCCGAGGGTGAAAAACCCTTCTTATGTTCGCCTGGGCTTTATCCAGGGAAGTAAATGTGGCGACAAATTTGCCCAGTTCTTTAACGAAGGGCTCGCCAAATAAACCCCCTTGTGCAACCGCTCCAGCCTCGGAGCAGGCCAGGTCGCCTAACTTGGGATCAACTTTGATTAAGAGTGACCTACGCCGTTCTGTCGAGAGGGCGCAGTTTGCGTTGCCCATAAAGCATATTGCTCACTGTGCCCACGCGGACAGGACCTGCGTATCAATCAAGGAGCCAGAACTACGGGCCTCCTCCGCCATGTCCAGGATTTTCGTCATCGGACCAATGGCGTCCAACAGCTTGTCCTGACAAGCACTCCAGGATCGGTCTATCCCTTTTTTAGGGTCCTTAATAAATTTAGCTAGAAAAGTAGCCATTTTACTTTCAATGTCGGGGGTAAGGGCTACTTTCCCCTCCAAGGTAGGGCGGGGGCACTCAGCTCGTAACCTACTCCGGGCCTCGTTCTCTAAGGGCTTCCTGAGGCGGGACGCTACATACTGGGCCACCTTCTCGGCGGGAGCCCACTCCGCCGACCGGGGATGGACGATATCATCCGGGTCTAACATATCTGAAATACCCGTCTTCGGAGGCTCAGTAGAGCTGGACGGTCGCCAAGACCTCGAGGAACCTGCCTCATCGCCTGACCCCTCCGGGGAGTCCCCTTCCTGAGTCTGAGGAGAAGCCGGCTGCGGATCTGAACCCGGGGGGGGCTGGTTCTTGGGGAAGTACAATAGGCGTAGTATGGTCCAAGAAGGCTTGCTTAAGGCGATGAAACGCGTCTCTATCCACCCCAGCATCGCACTTTTTCTTGGGGGGAGGAGGGCCGTCCTCGTGTCGGTCAGCCATGGCCTCTCCAGCCGGCACCGGAGGGGTAGCCGGCGGAGGTTGTCCTATCGTGGCGCATAACTGTTCAATTATGTCGGCCAGGCGCTGCTCCATAGGTGTCATGAGCTCGTTGACCGCCCTATAAATAGAGTTATCTACAGCCTCATAAAAATCATCGTCCCACTGTAGATAGGACAGAGAGTCTTCCTCTTCATAATACTCCTGCTCCATCTCAAGCAGGCCGCTATGGGCCGAGGCAAACAAATCAAAGGAGCACACACACGCAGAGCGTAAGAGATTAGGGACTGAGGGTCTCTCAGCAAATGCGGGGGGCCAAAGGCACAAATTTACCAGGGTGGTCAACCCCAGGACACCAAACACCCACAATTGTACAGGGGGTAAATAGAGCTGTCTGTGACTGGTGTCCACTGTAATGGCACAGAGGACAAAAGCAAGTATCTACCCTGCAGTCACAGGGCGTGAAGAGGGAAACCTCTGGTGCACCGCACCGCTACCAACCCGAAAAACGGGCGTGAAAAGGAACAAATAATAGCAAAGTACAGACCCAGCAGCACTGAGCGATTCAGACAGCATACACGGGCGCGGACAGTACCAGCCTAACGGAGCGCGATTCAGCTTCTATGACTGAACGCGCTCCGCGGCCCACAAGTCGCGTCGCCCCCACAGCGCCCTCTAGAGGGCGGCGGACCGCACCGCGGCCGGCACCTGACGGGAGGAGAAATTGCGTAAGGAGCGCTGTGCGTTCCCGCGGCTAAGGGGAAATCTGTGAAGAGAAAACACATCCAAATTCACACCAATAAGCATAGAGACCCCCAATAATGAACGCACTCTATCAAACAGCCATAAACGAAAAAGCACTTAACTCCAGCTGCCAAGCAGCGAAGAAAGAGGAAGTGCAGGAAGTGACACGGAGATTTATTGGATGAGAGCCATGGATCTAGAGACTGTTGTTTTCTCTTTCCCTGGATTTTTGGGAAATGTAGTTGTTATATGTTGTTTGGAAAAGGCTGCTGTGAAAATTTGTTATATTAAAGCGAAGAAAGAATGAGCATAATCCTCGCCTCCGGTCCTGACATAGAATTAGAACCTAGACCAAGATTAACTCAATACGAAGCCCTAGAAGAATGGGAAACCGAGGCATTTTAACGTGATAGACCCAGAAGCAATAGGGGTTATAGGGAATTTTTCCCTAGACACCAAAATGAGACACGAGAAAGTCAAATGAAACAGTGGAGACGAGCGATGCTTACCGAGGGTTTGTATCCAGTATTCATGACAGATGAGCCGTTAGGGAGTAAATTCAATAAAAGACTAAACTTATGACAGGGTTTGGAGAATCCGAAGATGAATTTATGGAAGAAATATTAAAGAACCCTCCACCATATCAGGAAGGGTCAAGTGGATGTTCCCCAAGCGCACCAATTCTGAGAACACCATTGGTACCTCAAGTACTGCATAATCCACCAGTTAATAGGGTACTTCTGGATAAGGAAAGAGAGGCTATAGACAGAAACAGAGCAGAATTGATACAGAAAATAACACAGTTGAATGTACATCCTGATTCCCTGACAATACCTGTAACCATTGGTCCCGTGGTCCCTTTATATGGTGACAAAGTAAATTGTCCGAAACCACTAGTTATGCCTACACCTGTGGATATTCCTAAACATGAAGCTGTAATAATTGATGACCATATCAGCGATTGTGAATCTATGATTTCACTAATGGATTTACCTATTCGAGACTCCGTAAATAGCACCCGCAGAAGAGTCACACCTGGTTGCTCAAAGGATGTGAATATAATAACATCATCAGGAACTAAAAGTGCAACAGTAGTAACCCCAGAAGACTTAGAAAGATGGGCACAAGGAATAGACAGACAAAGTTCACCCCCAAAGATCTTGGACATTTATAAATTAAAAGTCGAATTAGAAGAAATGATAGCAGGCAATGTAGGAGTAGATCGTTTAAATACTTACAGTGAAGAAGAGCTATTGTTCATATGTAGGAGCATAACAAGAAATGTAAAGGTATTCCATGAAAAGTTAACGGATTTGGCCTTAGAAATGGGAATTGAAATAAGAAAGTCAAAAGTACTACAGAAACCATATAGAGCAGACTTTGCTGACAAAGATTTAGAAAACATGAATACATCTGGTAGAAAATTACAAGTGAAAGAATTAATGTCAGTATTACAGAAATGGGGAGAACTGGATAAATGGAAAACTAGATGGACAAAGAAAAAGGAAGAGGCACGTTTCAGTAGAACGAATTCCGAATATTTACTGAAAGAAACAGGAAAAGTAGAACAGATGTACCCGATGCGGGAGGTTCCAGGAGGAGGTTATGTTCATGTCCCAGGGAGCAGGCAAGATATTTTGTCATTTACAAATTATTTTCCAAAGTTGAGAGAAAAACCAATTGAATGGTACAAGCAGGTTGAGAGGTTTGTGAAAGTTTCAAAGGTATTGTTAAAGGACTTAGATGGTTTGTTTGACATAGTGGTACCTGCCGATTTATGGACAGATTGTAAAATTACAATCGACTGGCCTAGTGAAGAGTATCCCAGAGATTCAAAGACAGGTGCCCCATCAAATGACGTGATGAAAAAGTATCACCAGGTAATAACTTATTTGAAAGGGAAAATACCACCAAAAGAAACAAATTGGGTGAAAATAGACAGGACTACCCAAGAGGCAAATGAATCGGTACATGCCTATTACGAACGTCTATTACAGGTGTTCAAACAGTACAGCGGTTTTGAAGATATTGGAGAAAAAAATATGAGTCCGTTTGTCTATCGATTTGTTTATGGTCTAAAACCAGAGATTTGTCAGATGATTAAACAACATGTTATGTTGGCAGGGAAAACCTATCGATGAAATGTTGAAATATGCTAAATATTGTGGAGATGACATTGAAGACAGGCACAAGAAACTACAAGAAAAAGTGATGTGGGCTCAAGTGAAAATGGCTGAGCGACAGGGAATTAATCTAGATAATCCAACAGAAAGTCAGGGAAAAGAATCTCGAACGAATGGTGACACAGGGAATGGTGGAAAAGTGAGAGGACGAATGAGTAGAGAAGAGGCTAAAAAGAAATTTCCTTGTCATGGGTGCGGAAAGTTGGGACATTGGAAGAACAAATGTAAAAAGATTCAAAATAATAATGGCCCAAATCATAATTTAAATCCACAGACGCAGAATGACTCCCAGCAGGGTGTAAATCCTCAGAGTCAGTTGCCACCTGCCCCTATACAGGGTAATGTAAGCAGAGCAAAGCACGGTACAGACGTTGGATATCAAGGAGGAAGTGGTAAGAATGAATATGTAACTTCACAGTTTCTTTTACAGGATGAATTTAATCCATATGACTATAAATGACGGTGCCTAAGAGAGGGGGAGAAGGAGTGCGTACTTGGCACATCCTTTCCGGTAGATCAGTCAGGTCCATATGTTGAAGGGAAAGTAAAAGGTAATGATATCACTTTTCTGTTGGACACTGGTGCTACCCGTTCTACTGTAAGAACAGCAGACATCCCAGACCTCCCTCTCTCTGGAGAAGCTATCCAAGTTGTAGGTGTAGCAAATCAAAAGATCAGAACACCCCTTACTGAGCCCATGGAAGTAAGGATAGGAAACTGCCGAGAAATGCACCAATTTGTGGTGAGTGATTCCAGTCCAGTAAATTTACTGGGCAGAGACTTACTGTGCAAAATGAATTGCACTATTTTTTGCACACCGGATGGTGTTGCAATACAGACCCCGGATGAAGATCATGTTTACAAATTCATGATAGCCAAGCAAGGTACGGAAGTAGATGAGATGTTCTCTTTGATAACCAAAGATGAATTACCAGAAGAGTTAAGAACTACAGTGAGCTCTAAGGTATGCGATTTTACTGGGAAAGAAGTAGGTCTTATGGCAAAAATAGACCCAGTGAAGATCACTGTAAAAGAAGGTGCAATTTTCCCAAATACCAGACAGTACAAAATGAGTGCAGAAGTAAAAGCAGGAGTTACAGAAGATATTGGCAGAATGGTGAAATAAGGCATATTAAAAGAAGTTCTGAGTAGTCTTTGTAGTTCGCCAATTATGGGTTTGAAAAAGCCTAGTGGAAAATATAGGATCGTTCAGAATTTGCGGAAAATTAATAAAATTGTGGTACCTTGTTGCCCTATAGTACCAAATCCTGCAGTGATCCTATACCAGATACCATGGGATGCAGAATGGTTTACCGTGATTGATCTATGCCAAGCATTTTCTCAATACCATTGCATCCAGATAGCCAATATCTGTTTTCGTTTAAATTCGAAAACCATGTTTATGTGTGGAATCGTGTTCCTCAAGGGTACACAGAAAGTCCCTCCCTTTTAATCAAATACTGAAAAAGTGTCTAGAAAAATTAGTACTGCCCAGGAGCTCAGTCCCGGTGCAGTACATAGACGACTTATTGGTAGCGTCAAGAACTCATGACGATTGTGTCGCAGACTCAATTGCCTTACTCAACCATTTGGCTGAGGAAGGACACAAAGTGTCACCTGAGAAGTTACAGTTCTGTACAACGGCAGTTAAATATTTGGGACACCAAATTGAAAGGGGAAAAAGAAGAATAACGTCTTATAGAATAAAAATAATCAAGCAAATGAAAATGCCAGTAACACAAAGAGAAGTGAGAATGTTTCTTGGAATAGTAGGACACTGTCGACAATGGATTATAGGGTTTTCACTACTAGCAAAGCCTTTAATTCAGCTAACCAAAAAGAAAGCAAAGGATCCATTTGAATGGGATGATGAAAGTGCCGGTGCATTTGTAAAATTAAGAAATGCTTTGTGTGAGGCACCTGCCTTGGGCATGCCTGACTATACAAAAGAATTCACACTGTTTTGCTATGAAAGAGAAAATTGTGCACTTTCAGTGCTAACCCAAAGACATGTACTAGACAGGCATCCTATAGCATATATTTCTGCTACATTGGACCCAGTGGCTGCAGCATTGCCAGGCTGTTTAAAAGCAGTTGCTGCTACCTGTATGAGCATTGAACAAAGTGAGTCAATAGTAATGGGATATCCTGTTAAAGTGTGTGTCCAACATGCAGTTGTGATACTGTTGACAAGAACTAGAACTCAGCATCTCACACCTAGTCGGATGACAAGATATGAGCGAATAATTCTAGGAGCTGAAAATGTGACCATAGCTAGGTGCACAGTTGTAAATCCTGCTACATTATTGCCAGATCCATATGGTGAAGAAGTTAAGGACGATCCAGAACATGACTGTTTACAGGTCACAGAATTGTGTACAAAACCGCGTCCCGACATACAGGAAATGCCCCTAAAAGACCCAGACAGAGAGCTGTTTGTGGACGGCTCATGCCTAAGACATGAGGATGGCAAATTGAGTGCAGCCTATGCTGTATGTGAACTTTCTGGAATAGTCGAAGCATCCTATTTACCAGGAGTCAAATCTGCACAAGTAGCTGAATTAATTGCTTTGATTAAAGCCTCCAAAATTGGGAAAAATCTAAAAGTAACCATATTTACGGACAGTCAATATGGGTACGGGGTTGTGCATGATTTTGGCCAACTGTGGATGCAGAGGGATTTCATGACTTCTTCAGGATCCCCAATCAAAAATGGGCAGTTTGTAAAGGAATTATTGGAGGCAATACAATCACCAAAAGAATTGGCAGTGGTGAAATGTGCCGCACACCAGTCAGGAGATGACTGGGTGGTAGCCGGTAACAGATACGCAGACTTAGTTGCTCAACACTGTGCCAGAAACAGATTGGCAGTAAACAGAAAAGTCAAAAGGATGGGAATCAGCTGCCAACTTATGCTATGTTCAACACCTGAAACATGGAATGATGTGAAACGATTGCAGGACGATGCTGAGGAGAGTGAAAGAGATGTTTGATAAAAATAGGGTGCAGACGAAGAACAGATGATGACGTATGGGTTTATTCAGATGGCAGACCAATCATGCCTGATTGCCTGATTTCACAAATGGCCAGAATGTATCACGGAGACACACATGTAGGGAGAGATGCCATGATTAGACTTTTCAGACAAAATTGATACAATCGAAAGTTTAGGGCTGCAGCAGAGAGTCTTTGCCAGAGGTGTTTAACTTGCCAAATGAATAATCCAGGAAGGAGAACAGTAATTGGTTTGGGAAAAATTGGAAAGGCTGTGGGTCCCTTTGTGAGATTGCAGTTAGATTTCATTCAGTTACCACCATGTAAAGGACTGAAATATGTACTTGTCATAGTGTGTCTGTTTTCAAGGTGGGTGGAGGCTTACCCTGCTAGAAGGAATGACAGCATTACAGTCGCAAAACTGTTGTTACGAGAACTCATTCCTAGGTTCGGTTTCCCAGTAACTTTGGAATCAGATAGAGGGAGTCACTTCAATAACGATGTAATTTGAATAATCTGTGAAGCATTTAAAATTGAACAAAAATTGCACTGTGCGTACCACCCAGAGGCTTCTGGAGTGGTTGAACAAATAAATGGCACAATAAAATCAAGATTGTCAAAAATGTGTGCATCTACATCGTTAGATTGGCCAGATGCATTGCCTCTTGTCTTAATGGGACTCAGAAGCATTCCTGATAGAAATACAGGATTGAGTCCACATGAAATCATCATGGGAAGAGCAATGAGACAAGCCCATGTACCAGGAAATAAACTGCTGAACATAACTGATGATATGGTTCTAGATTATTGCAAAGCATTGGCTGACCTCGTGCGTTCTGTCTCTCACCAGGTTGGAGAAGACGTAGTTTCCAGGCAGCCTGAACAAGAGCATGATCTGAACCCCGGAGACTGGGTGGTAGTGAAGCATCACACCAGAGAAACGTGTTTATCACCCAGGTGGGGCGAACCTTGTCAGGTTATATTGGTTACAAACACAGCAGTGAAATGTGCAGGATTGCCTGATTGGATTCATGTAAGCCACACCAAAAGGGTGCCAGCTCCTGAAGGAAAAGATCCTCAGTCAGCATCAATAGCTGAGGAAGCTGAAGGTTGGCCAGCTGAAGAATCCCAAGTGATAAATTCGGGAGAAGCTGAAGAAGAACAACCGAGCACAAGTCAGGACTGGATACCAGTGGTTGATATACCAGAAGTTTACATCAAAACAAGAAGTAGAGCTAGAGTAGAGGAAATTAGTGAGGACCAGACAGGTGAAGAAGAAGCAGCTCAGGATAGGGAGATTGAAACCATAAGAGAACCTGAGCAGGCCCAGATAGGGAAAGGAAATTGGGCTCAAATTGACAACGAAACAACAAAATGTGAGCAGGGACAGACAGGTATAGAAGAACGCGGTCAGGCTGCAGAAGTACAAAGTGCAATAAGCCCTGATCAGAACCAGTTAGAACAAGAAAAACTTGTTCAGGGAGAAGAAAACCAAGAAAACATCGAACAAGAAAACATCAAACATGAAAACGTCAATCCTGAACAGGGAAAGTTAGCAGAGAATCGCACTCAGGCAACTGAAGAAACAACAACAAGACCTGAACAAGAGCAGATAGAAGGGGAAACTGTAATCGAGGACAATCAATTTGTGCCACACCTTGAAAATAAAAGAGTTTTTGGAAAAGACTCGGAAGGTGAAGATACAGTGCAAACAAAGAAAGTCAGAAAAGGTGATCATTGGCCTAGTGTCATTAAAAGAGTAAAATACCATATAGTAACACGAAGTGAAGATCCAGAACAAGTAAATGAAGTAACAAGCTTATCTGGACAAACAAGTGGGACTGAAAAACGAAAAAGCAAAAGATTGAAACTTGTGAACAATAAGTTTAAAGGTCCTGATTGGACTTATATATTCCTTGAAGACTACGAGAGTTCAGAGTCAAGTGAAAATGGTGACGAAAGAACAAGTGCCGAACTGACATGAAAGAGAAGTGAAACAACCCTGATAAATTAAAGTCTTGAAAGAAAAAGAAAAGAAGAAAAATCTTCTTTGTCAAAAATGGCTGACGACAGAGTTTCTGGGAGACCGAAACGGAAATGTTGTAAAAGATGCTGTGCTATATGCATATGTAGTCTGGTAGTGGTGCTTATAGTGTGGTTAGTCGTGATTGTAGCAATTCCTTACCTTATGATAATGGACAAAAAGATTATTAATGAAACAAAGGGAAGGATAGATAATTTGAAAGGTGATAGAGTAAAAATAGAGGCAGAAGATGAACCAGAGTTTCATCACGTGGTAACAGATAATGATACTAGTTTAAATGTTTTTACTAAATTATTGTTTCAGTATGTAGATACAATGGAAGTTAGTTACTGTTATGTCTGTATGAAGTTACCTGAATCAGTAGCAGAAGGTTTAACATATCATCATTTGCTTTTAACTTATAGCATATCATGTAGTGTATTAACTAGTTTATTTTATAGAACAGGAAAACTTCAGTATTATTATTCAACTATAGATGTGATATTTTCAGTGGTTCCTATTCGAAAGAATCTGAACCCAGTGCTTAGTAGTCAAGATGCACAATTTATGGGAGAATTTTTCTTAACAATGAAGTCAATAGACATAACACATGCACATAAAAGCAATCTAACATGTTCATTACATGAAGAAGAAAAGATATTTTTGAACTTAGTTGAGAATAGAAGACAAAATTTCCAAAAGAAAGCGTCTGAGCATAAAGCTCATCTTCCACCTTGGGCTGGGAAAGAGGGTATTTATACACCTGGTAAAGGCTCAAGCTGCTATGGCTCTGGATTTTGAAAAGACAGGGAAAATTTGTCTTCATAGGTTAAAAACTGAATATAACAATATTTTTATTGGTACCAGTGAATGTGAACATAATTTCTTAATTCTTGGAGGTTGGGGACTAAAAGGAGGAACAGATTCAGTTTTTCCTGGAATATATTATGTGTGTGGGAATAAGGCTTACTTTAGGCTTCCTGCACGGTGGTATGGAAGTTGTTATTTTGGAATAGTTTTTCCAAAAGTATACACACGTAAAAAGAAACACTGGGAGCAGTGAAAATAATAGTGAATTAACACGTAGTAAAAGAGCTAGTTTTTCAGAAATTGTAGGTGACATATTTGGTGCATTGATACCTTCAGTGGGAATAATTCTGAACTCAAGGAAAATATGTAAATTATCTACAGTGGTTGATCGTTTATCAACGGATACTGCTGGAGGGTTTCTAATGATTAATGCGGAGATGGTTGCGATTAGATCAATGGTTATGCAAAATCGACTTGTGCTTGATATAATATTAGCAAAAGAGGGCGGAGTCTGTAAATTGTTGAAAACGAAACATTGTTGCACGTATATTCCTGACAAAAGTGCAGAAATCGGAACATATATAAAGAACATAACAAAACTTGAGAATGAATTGAAACCACTGGAAGTTGATAGTGTATGGGAAAGATTGACAAATAGCATAGCGTCAATTGGTACCTGGTTTACTAATGTAGGAAAAGGACTTATAGGTCAAATATTAGTACCCTTAGTAGGGATAGCAATAATAGTATTGTCAATAATGATATGGTGCAAATGTTGTAGAATGAACGAAACATATAGAGTGACAGGAAAAGGCAAGAAACGAAAATTTGATGAAATTGAATTAGAAGACCTGAAAAGTGAAATATACAAGAAACTGAAAGGAGAAGATAAGAATAGAAAATGTAAAAATGAGACTGTGACAGAAGTATGCTAGAAGTTGGCATCTGGTTGTGGGTAATTTTGATGGCTCAGAAACGCCATCAGAGAGGGGATTGATGGAGCAAGGACTCACAATGAGACTTGCTCGAAAGCAATCTTCTTACAGTATTAATTAATTTGTACTAAAACTCTGTAATGTCTTTACTAATAATGTGCATACACAACATTTTTATCCAAATGATGCTTGCCTATGTGTTTTTACTAATAAGTAATCCTTGTCTAATCCAAAATGGCCGCTAAAGCGCGGGAATTCTACTGTGCATGTGTCAACCATGTCACGTGGTATGACGTCGTTCTTTACTTGGAGGGAATCTTTTGCTTCTGCGCAGTGTATGCTAAAATGGCTGCTTTATGTTCTCACATGCTAAAGCCTTCTTGCAGAAATTAATAATGTGGTATTCTAACGCTACTAATGCGGGATAGACATTTATAATTAAATGGGAGTAGAGTAGAAGTAGGGGGTATACAGTGAAACATTTATTTTTTGATTTTAATATGTTTCTTCTTTGATTTCTATTAGTTCGTAAAATGGGCCTGGGTTAACTGAATGGCAACTCGAGAGCCATGTGACCTGCGCATGCTCTCTGAAAACTAACCATGCAAAGCGATGAAGTCAACTTGGAAGATGTCCAAGGACATGACCCGCTGATCACCTTCACCGTCCATCTGAGATGTCCTAACAATTGATATTTTGTATACACTTTGTATTAAAATTTGTCGTGAGACGGGTGGGAAATAAAGCAAATGTATTAATTGAAAGGGGCGGTATTTTTAAAACAATGGGGTTAAGGAAATTGAACTAAATTGTGATGGTGTGAGGATCAACCCCCTGTCCCTGTCCAATCAGAAGTAGTGGGCCCATAATTTTGAAACATTAATGGGAGGTACCTGGGTGCAGAAGGGTATAATAGATATAGAATTAGCTAATTAGTTAGCACAGAGACTAGGCACTTAGACTCAGATGCTGACACAGAACGAGCTGATTGATTGCAGACAGATCCGCTGTTCGAAGAAATCCTGAGGTGGGGGCGGTGGATTCCATTAGAAAGAAGACACAGAAGAATCGAGGAGGAACGAAGTGTCAGAGAGGGGAACGACGCAGGCGTCGTTGGTAGAGAGGTCACCTGTCCTGTCTTGAACCTGGTCCGGAGGTCTTTGGACTTCATCCTTCTTGGGAACCTTCTTCCCAACTCCTTGGCCAAGGGGTTTGGTTTCTCACACTTTAGGTAACTATAAATGCGAAATCTTTTAGCTTGTACTGCTGTCTCTAACTTCTCCTTTCTGAGGGACCGTCATTTGAAGTTAATAGGTGATATTATAGTGTACTTCCTCTTTGAAATGCGATTAAGTGCCATATGGCTTGTAAATTACTCTGCTAAAGAATTTAGATAAACATTTTAAAAACTTCCTGAGTCAGTGGTTATTTCAGGTGTTTATGATATTATATTTGTATGATCTCATTTTATCCCCAATTGTCAAAGGTCCATTGGTAAGTCATTACTCTTCAATCAGGAAAGTAATTGGTAGCAGGGATTTTGATAAAGAGTACAACTGATTCCCACCAGCAGTGATTATTAGTTAGCGTGAATGAATGGGCCCAGGTGAGTATATAGTGTATGAATGCTTGTTGCTAGTAACCCGCTGGATCAAACACATAAGTATAATTGCAATGACTCTTTTCCACTTCGACATTCCCAAGGCCTCGAACACAAAAACTAGCTGTTGTGTTAACTACCGGGACTGGCATTGCCTCATCCTGAGTAATTAATATTGGGCATCTGGAAAGACTTAAAATATTCAGTGACATTAAATCCTTGAAAATCCAACATTTCATTTCGAAGCCATGTTACATTCTTTTTGTTCTCATATACATTCATACAAGCTGTTGGGGACAATGTATCAGGTGCCCCTCATTCTCCTGGAGTAAACCTTGGTGAACAAGTATGTATTCTAACACAGTATCATAATCAGCATATGTCATATTCATGGCATCAGAATGGAAATGAGTATACACCATGGTAAACAGCTGAAACCAGGCTTCGCAGCTCCCGAGATTGGAAAATGGCATGGATAGTAATATATTGTTCTTATGTGTCACAGAAGGGAGCAGGCCGCAAATCCAACAATTAGTAACATTTGATGTATGATGTGCCTGGTGGAGCATCTGTAAGAAAACATTATCTACATATGTTTTTCTGTGCTCACCCTTGTGAGGGGCCAAAGTAACAAACATGTGTTCAGGGGGGAACAGGCGTTGTACCAATCAAAGAGTACACAGGATATTTCTCCTCAAGGAACCACACTAATCGAAGTACTGTTATCAGAAAGATTAGGACAATTACCACGAAAACAATTTTACTCTTAATAGACCAAGTAGACCAACCAGACCCACCCTGCCCGAAACGCAGGGCTGCAAAGGGTTGCTCTTCCTCCATAACGGGGCGGCCAAATGGGTACATTTTTATTTTTTTAAACCAGTGGAAAAAGGCATGCGATGGAGCCAATGACAAGGAAACAAGAGAGGGGCAAAACGTCCCCAGAGTCCGTCAGAGCCTCGCTGGCAGACTCCTATTGTTCATCTACGTGCTATTGAGCACTTTAGGTGGAGCTGCGCGATCGTAGCCCTTTCTGAAGAAATCCCACGTCGTTCAGGGTAGTGTACCCCCCTTTTCTGGGGAAGCACGTCGAATTCACCCTGTCCAATGTTTGAACAATGCACCAATCTCCCTTTCCCTAAACTACTGCTGGTACCACAGGCAAGGTACACCCTATTCTTTTTCCTCGCAGTCCATCCCTACTAGTCTGACTTCTCCTTTGGTGCACTGTTCCTCCATCGGGGACGCAAACTGTACCGAGCTACTCCAGGGACAGAGGGGTCAGCAAACAGGGGCTCAGACACAGAGGGGCCAATGGAATGGGGCTCAGACACAAATGGGCAGCAGGCCGGGGCTCCTGGATGGCTTTGATTTCAGGTGGCACTACCTCGTTCAACACCGCATCACTCTCTTCCTCTGAGTGTGCCCACGTCAGCCGGGCATCCGAAAATGGAACAAAACTGGGCACTTGCTCTGTTTCAAAATTGCCAATTCCATCAAGCACCCTCTGATCGTAAGGTAAAGGAAGGGGCACCTTACGGCAGTGGTTGGAGGGTATCCAGTTCTTCCAGCCGGCCACCTTCACAGCTGAGCGAGTAGCGAGAAGGACCTGTGTGGGCCCCTTCCAGCGCGGCTCCAAACTGCCTTTCCTCTGAAAATTCTTCACCAGAACATAGTCACCAGGCCGGATATCGTGACCTGGCCCCTCTGGAGCTGGTGGCAGAGCCTCATGGATCTGTTGGGGAAATGAGCGCAAACTTTTAGTCAATTCATATAAATAATCCACAAGTAAAGGGTATTCTATCTCAGAGAACCGTCAAGGTCGTGGGACGCCCCAGACGTTCCCCGGACGTCCAAACACGACCTCGTACGGCGACAATCCTGTCCTAGAATGAGCTGTAGCTCTTGTCGACAAAAGAGCTAATGGTAAAGCATCTGGCCACTGCAATCCTGTGCTCTCTTTGATCTTTGCCAATTTCAATTTGAGAGTACCATTGTACTTCTCAACCAAACCTGCTGACTGGGGGTGGTTTGCTGCATGAAATCTCTGCTTGATGTGCAGACCGTCACACACCAGCTGAATAACCTTTGAATTGAAATGACTTCCGTTGTCACTCCAAATCAAACGGGGCAAACCAAAACGTGGGAAGAACTCCTTTAGGAGTATCTGCGCCGTTGCCATGGCTGTGTTCTCTTTAGTGGGGTAAGCCTCAATCCATTTACTGAATGCACAAACATCTACTAACACATGTTTCAGATTGTTGACTCGTTCCATTTCGATGAAATCCATCTGGAGAACCTCGAAAGGGAAGGAAGGCGTGCAAAATTACCAGGAGTTTTAGGGGTGCCTTCTCCAGGATTATGCATCATGCATACCATACAGTACTTTACTAAATGGGCAGCAACTTTGGGAATATTGTCATTCTGCCATACGGGGTCTAGCAGTTTGCATATGCCCTTGGCACTGATATGAGCTGGCCCGTGGGCCATAGAGACTACAGGGAGGACATAGGCGTCTGGTAGCATCCATCTCTGTTTCCCTGACTTATCCGTCCAACACCCATCTTCATCTAAGCGTGCTGTGCTTCCCTGCCATACTGCTAACTCCTCAACCGTTGCCTCGCTCTGGATTTCTTTCACATTGTCTAGAGTATCCTCAAACATAGTGACCTCGGGCACCCACCTGGCAGGACGCGCTACAAACATCTTTTTCATTTTTGTTCGGGCTGTCTCCTTAGCTATCTGGTCTGCAAATGCATTTCCCCTCCCCACATCATCAGTAATTGCCTTGTGGGCACTCCACTTTACTATAGTCAATTTCCTAGGAAGTGTCAGGGCGGACAGCAGCCTATGTATAAGGGGGCCATTCTGTATGCGTGCTCCATGGGATGTGAGAAACCCTCTCTCTGCCCAGAGCCGCCCAAAGTTATGGGCGGCCCAGAAGGCATACTGGCTGTCAGTATAAATATTAACAGCCAGTCCCTCGCTCAATTCACAGGCTCTGATAAGGGCGACTAACTCAGCTGCCTGAGCTGACTGATAGGGAACTCGTGATGCCTCAACTACCGTATGCAGTGTAGTGAGTGCATATGCTGCGGTGGTAGTGCCGTCTGGTAACTTGAAACAAGAGCCATCGACATATAGTTCCCCTTGGGGTCAGATAAGGGAACATCAGTCAGGTCTACCCGTCCCTTCGTCTCCTACTCTGTCCGAAAAAGACAATCATGTATGTCTATTCCTTCACTCTCAGAAGGGAGGGGTAGTAACGTGGCAGGGTTCAGAGTGGCACATCTTTTTATCGTAATATGCGGGGCAAAAAGAGTTAATTCATAATCGGCCAGACGTGCACTGTTAAGGTGCTGCATCTTGGTCTTGTTCAAGAGAGTGTCCCCAGCATGCGGTACCATGATTGTGAGGTCAGTATCAAGTATGAGCCCAGCCTATTGCTTATAGAGATGGCCACAGCCGCGACCGCTCTTAGACAGCTCGGGAGGGCTCTGGCGACTGGGTCAAGCAAAGCAGAAAAATAAGCACACGGCCGTTGCTTACCTCCAAAGGCCTTGTTAAAACAGAGAGCGCACAACCAGCCGTCTCGTGTACATACAGCACGAACGGCTTCAGGCAGTCAGGCGTACCAAGCACAGGAGCAGAGCAAAGTGTAGCTTTTAATTGCTCAAAAGACTTCTGACACTCAGGCGTCCAAGGCAGGGGCTCATGCACATCTTTAGTTGTTAATGCAAGCAGACACTTTATTAGTACTGAATAATTAGGGATCCAATGTCGACAATAGGAAGTGATGCCAATGAAGGCACGTACATCCCTCTGAGTTTTAGGGATGGGCATTTTTACAATGGCACTAATGCGCTCAGGGGTCAACCTCCTACCCTCCTTCGACAGTAGGTGACCTAAATAGGTGACCTCCTGTCGACAATATTGAAATTTAGAAAGGGACACTTTATGTCCATGGTGAGCCAAATGTAGCAACAACTTAACCGTACTGTCTTTGCATCCCTGTTCAGTGTCAGAAGCAATACTGAAGCAATACATTACCTGAGGGAAGCGTGAGGGAGTCCAATTGGGCTTTCAAGGCTTGGCTATATATACTAGGGCTCTCAGTACAGCCCTGAGGAGCACGGCAGAATCTAAAGCTTCTGCCAGCTAGTGTAAAACCAAACAGGTGATGGCTATCAGGATGAATTGGGATACTGAAGAACGCATTTTTCAAAATCAATGACAGAGAAGAATTTGGCAGAGGATGGAATCATCGTGAGACGGGCAGTAATGTCAGGGACCACTGTAAACTGAGGGACCACTATTTTGTTAACTGTGCTCAGATCAATCACAAAACGATAAACATCTGGATGGTCATCGGGGAAGTCTGGGGATGTCTTTTTTAGAATAGGAAGAATAGGGCTGTTACACACATATGATGCTGTCTCCTCAACTACCCTGACTCAATTAGATCCTGTATAATGAGTAACAAAGCTCGCTCCCCCGCCTGAGGAATTTTGTACTGGGGAATACGGGCAAAATGGCGTTGTCCTTAATCTTAATGGAAATTGGGGGAATTTGCAGTAATCCTACGTCCGTGTCATCTGTTGCCCACAAAGTGGGCGGCACAGCTTGAAGCTCAGCAGGAAGGGGCGCATCTTTGGACAGGCACTGCTTAGAGCTAATCACATTTGGTCCCATTGTCATGTAAACACCGTCCGGAGAACAAAAAATTGTCGCATGCAACTTCTTTAATAAATCTAGGCCCATCAAATTTTCTCCACAATTGGATGTCAATAGAAATTGCGAATCCACAGTAAAAGGACCGATAGTCAAGGCAAGAGGTTTGGAAATGGGGCTTACAACCGGTACACCTGAAAAGCCTACCGAAACATTATTTTGGCTAGACAGAGCTGCCCCAAGGACCAGCGAACGAGAAACAGAGCTATTCATTGCACCTGGGTCCACTAAGAATTTCTTAACTGAGCCTTGAAAATCTGCGGTGACATAAGGACTTCGTTGATCTACAGGTATCTGAACTGGTCCCTCACCCTGTCCCTGGCTGTCCTAGCTGTGAGACATCCCTGTCACCTCGTCCAGATCATAATCATCATGATAATACTGTCTTCCTTGAGGGTCATCAAAATAGTTCTGGTCAGAGCGACCCTGGGATGCCCCATCCTCCTGAGCCCCAGCCTGACCACTTGCTCCACAGCCCCGCCCACGAGAACCTTGTCCTCCGGGCGCCGCAACTTTCTGCAACAACACCGGACACTCGCTACGCCAGTGCCCCTCCTCCTTACAATATGCACACTTATTCGGTCCCACCGGCACAGTGCTCCTACTAGTACGAGGAAGCTGCCGGGCCGGACCCGTATCACGCCCTCTACCGCTACCCCTAGACGCCTGTTGTAACAACACCTTCGTCTTCAACTCCTTATGCTTCTTTTCCACCTTCTCCTCGTTCTCCCTGTGTTCATAATACTGTGCCATACTCAATATAACGGAAGGGGAGGATGTCGTCCAAGTGCTCTCTGAAGCCTGCAACCGAGCTACAATCTCTGGGAGCAGGTCCGTAACAAATCTATTGATGAACAACCGGACATCCCCTTCTACTGACAAATCCTGTCCACTAAAATCCCAAAACACACCCTCGAACCGTGTGAAAAA
Source organism: Calotriton arnoldi (assembly GCA_963921515.1). NCBI lineage: Eukaryota > Metazoa > Chordata > Amphibia > Caudata > Salamandridae > Calotriton > Calotriton arnoldi. The sequence goes on from CAWUFW010010403.1 coordinate 288,283, forward strand.
ATCAGACACACTTTCATCTTTCTTCTGACGACATGCTGCTAACTTGTCCCAATCTACCCTTCTTGGAAGAATAAGAGAGTGCATATAGGTAATAATTCGGCCGGGTAAAGCTAGTATCTCGGCCTTAGGCTTCTCTCCAGGCTTCCTTTCCTTAACCCATGCTCTAATCTGGTCCCATGTACCACCCAATTCCACAGCGTGGTCCTGCGTGTGTACCTGCCTCCAAATGTCTATGGGCACCAGCAGACCAAAGAACATTTCAATATCCGCAAGCATCATTACTGTCGATGAAGCTGGTTCTGTCAATTCCTTATAGTATGCAGTAGGATTTTTCCTAGTGTCAGGTAACTGAGTCTTAAGGGATAACATCTCACTCCTCTTCCATGTGGTATAAACCCACTGTTCTTGGAAACGGGCCTCTACCTTTGGTCTAATGACAGCATCATGCTGATCTCGAAGCTCTGGCAACATAGGGTGATATATGAGTGGACTTCCCTCATTGGAAACTGGGACACTGTCTTCGGGCTCTTCTCAAACAGCCTACCTCGGTAAGCTACCAATGTCGCAACATTTCCGAAAACCTCCTCAGGCGCCATGCCAGCTACATATACATTATCTCTGATATCATAAATAATCTGGGGCGCTATAGCATTGAAGCACTGTTCCCACAATCCAATCAGTGTAGCCGACATATGCTTAAGGGCATGTTGCTGCACAAACGGCTCATAATCCCTCATCACACTCCACACATCTTCAGTACTATAAATGGGATGGCGGGCCCACTGAGCGGCTTGATTTGCTACTGCCTTTTTCTCTTCTTCCCCCACATCAGATCGTATTAAAATTCGTCCCAACCACTCCCTAGCAGTTACCCAGTCCCCGTCCCCGGGTCCACGTACAGATGTTCCACTGCCCAGTACTGCCGGGGAATGAGGGAAGAGGGAAGGAGTTGCAACTGAAAGAGTAGGCACCAATGTCGTTAATGGCTGTGTTGTGGGTGTAAGGGTTGGAGAAAAGGACATTGACACAATAGGCATAGCAGAGAGACTAGCGGTTATTGCAGGTATGGAGGGCGAAGCCACAGAATTGACAGGAGGTGCAGTGACTGAAGCAGCTGAGTCAACAACAGAAGAAGCAGAGGCAGCAGGGCTGTGGCACAGAAGGGTATATTCTCTGTGGTGCGTATGGAGGCAGAGGTCAGGTGTCTAACAATTCCTCCACAAAAGCATCATTCTCTTCCCGAACCAGATAAGACTTTTCGCATCGTAACCTAAACTTCCTATCAGCACACTCTATTCCCTTCTCAGTCTTCTCTTTGTCATACGCAACAGCTTTCTGAGTCACTGTCTGCATCCTTCCCTTTCGGGCCGCCTTTTCTGCTTTCATTCGCCTCTGTTTAGCTTCCTTTTGCCACGTTCTAGGGGAATCAAACATTGACTGCCTACTCCTTCTCGCAAACAATTTATCCTGCAGGAAATTATGCTTTAGCTCATCAAAAGTGCCTTCATCGGCCACTGCAACTCGGCGTTGTCCCTTGTATATTTGTGCCATAGTGTACTAAACATAATAGGGCCAAGGCCATGCTTGACTTACATTTCAAAGTTTGGAGTGCCTTCTGGAGGCGCAGGCTGACTCTCTTCCAATCGAGCATCAGTAGAACAACAACGACAACTCACCCAACATAGTTTACTAAGGCAAGGCATCTTAAAACAAAAATTTTCCACGCTCTATGCAAAGCAGATATTTGCAAATATCTTGCCAAAATCGGTCTGCAGACTTCACCAAATTCGGATCAGAACAATACCATGTTCACAAAGAACTCAAACAAATACAAGCGCTTGTCCAAAAACGATCCTCAGACCATACCAAACTCAAACCAAAGTGGCGTCATGGCCACAGAACAAAATCAAAGCAAACTCACCTGGTGCACACAGGCCAAACAAAGTTATTCTCCACTGCCGACTCTTCGGACCAAATGGTCAAATCCAAGGGTTTCGCCGTTCAGGACCCCAGCCGGGATGACCAGTGGGCGAGGTACCGCCCGGTCAGACAGACGTGGCAGCTGCGAGTACTGGACTCTCTCATGCAGGGATCCCCGGTCCGCCAGTCCGACCCGACGCGGCCCCGTCCTCCTCACCCGTCCCCGGGCAAGGAAGGGTCACTCACCCGATGGGGTCCCTGTTCGGGCGCCAACTGAAGGAAGTGACCCGATTAGGGCCACCCGGGTCTCTTGCAACCACCTCTCAGCCTTCCATACAAATGAAGAGTCAGTCAGACAGTAGAGAATACAAACCGAAGTACTTTATTAGTATGCGCTCGAGCGGAGTCCGGTCTGACCAGCCTCCTTAGATAGCTGCCGAGGGACTGGCACCCCGTCCACAAAGTTAAGTTAGATATACATTTCCAACACCCCTAAGACCCGCCCAGACTGGCATTTTCCAGCCTGGGCACTGATGAACAAAGGAGGTACAGAAGGACGAGCTACCATCCTGAGACCGAGAACACACTTATCTTAGCTTCAAGGTTGCTCAGCCCGTGCCCGTCTCTCTGAGAGTGGGAGCAGGGCTACCTATGAGGAAAGGCTTGGAAAACAAAATGATCTATTCATTAGTGCAGCGAGGCTCAACCTTGAATAATAAAGAGAAACAATCGAAGCTGGTTTCTGCTGAGGCAGACAGTATGAGACAGAAGCTTTATTTCAATCATGGCACAAAATGGCGGCTGAATACAAAATGGTGCAGCAAATGCTAACTTAACTCACACAATGCTAGAAGGAGTCAGCTAGACACATTTTCAGTCCAACATCCTCGATCAGAAACATCAGTTTGGAGTATGAACGGTTGCTTAAAATTCAGACATATAAGAACAGGGGCATAGGACAGGAGTTTCTTTAATTTGCAAAAGCTGCGTTCTTCTGCTTCATTCCAATCTATACAGGTTCGTCCATGTCTTTGTCTGAGAAGGTCAGTAAGAGGGATTGCTACCTCTGAAAACTGGGGAATGAATCTACAGTAATATCCCACTAGGCCTAGGAATGCTTGGATCTCTTTTCTGGTAGTGGGTTTGGGAATGTTCTGTACCGCTTCTAATTTATCTATTTAAAGTTGTATTGTCCCCTGGCTGATGGTATATCCAAGGTATTCTATATGATCAGTGCCAAGAGTGGTTTTCTTAGGGTTCATGGTGAGGCCAGCCGGTTTTAGGGTATCAAACACTCTGTGTAGGTGCTGGATGTGTGTCTCCCAGTCGGGGCTGTAGACAACAATGTTGTCTAAATATGCGACAGCATACTCTTGATGCGCTCATAACACTATATCCATAAGTCTTTGAAAAGTCACGGGAGCCCTGTGGAGACCAAAAGGCATAACTTTGAAATTATATAGTCCAGAAGGGGTAGAAAAGGCAGTTTTTCCCTGGCACAGGAGGTGAGAGAAATTTGCCAGTAATCCTTGGTCAAGTCGATGGTAGACATGACCCTGGCGTCACCAAGTTTCTCTATTAATTCGTCCACTCGGGCATGGGGTAATTGTCAAATTTAGAGTATGTGTTTAGCTGTCTAAATTCTATACAAAAACGAAGACTTCCGTCTGGCTTGGGGACTAGGATGACGGGTGAACGCCAGGGTCTTTGGGAAGGTTCGATTATATCGGCTTTTAACATTGCCTCTACTTCCTGTTCTACGGCCATGCGTCGAGCTTCAGGTATCCGATAGGGTTTAAGATTAACAACCTTTCCTGTCTCAGTAACTATTTCATGAGTGATTAGACTGGTTCTTCCTGGGTTGCTAGAGCACAGTCCTGGGAAGTGTTCCAACAATGTAAGGAGTTGTTGTCTCTGACCTTGTGTTAGATTGGTACCTATGTTGGGGTTCTCTGCTCCTAATTCCCTAAAGGGCAGTAAGGGTATCTCTAAGGACTTAGTGGTGGTTACGTGTTGTAGTGCCATCAGGGGGCAGTCTAAGGGCCAGATAGGGTCTTCCCATTTCTTTAAAAGATTTATATGATAGGACTGCTCGGGCCCTTTTACGTTTGCTACGGCCACTCTGTAGGTTACAGGAGTTAGCTGCTTTGTCACTACATAAGGGCCTTGCCATGTTGCGAAAATTTCTTTTCAGTGGAAGGTAAGAGTATTAACACTTTATCTCCTACTGCTAATTTCCTCATCTTGCTCCCTTTATCATAGTACTCTTTCTGTTTCTTTTGGGCTGTCTCCATATTTTTGTGTACCTCTTCCCACAAATTAGTCAGTGTCTCTTTTAATGTTTGTATATATCCTAACAAGGGTTTCCCCTCATCATCCTCTTCAGTCAACTGTTCTACTGCCATTTCTAGTAGCCTACGGAGTTTTCTACAGAAAAATAACTAAAATGGGCTGAACCCGGTGGATTTTTGTTCGTGTGTCCTGATGGCAAAAAGGACAAGGGGTAACTTGCAGTCCCAATCTTTCCCTGTCTCGCTGATGATCTTTCGGAGTATGGTCTTTATCGTCTTGTTATACCTTTCCACCAGTCCGTCTGTTTGTGGGTGGTACACCGCAGTACGAATCTGGTGAACGCCTAGGAGTCTACATATTTCCTTCACCAGCCGGGCCATAAATGGAGTTCCCTGATCCGTCAGGATCTCTTGGGGAAAACCCACCTGGGAAAAAGAAGAAACCATTGCTTGCGCTATGGACAGTGTGGTCATGCTAGTGAGGGGATTTGCTTCTGGGTAGCGGGTAGCAAGTCTACCAGAACCAATATATATTGGTGACCTCTAGCGGAGGGTATCAACAGACCCACCAAGTCCATCCCCACGCGTTGGAAGGGAGTGTCTATGATGGGCAACGAACATAAGGGTGCCTTTTGCTCTTTCGGGGTATCAATTAATTGACACCTAGGGCAAGCAGAACAAAACTTTGCGGTCTCCTTATAGATGCCAGGCCAGTAGAAGTGTTCCAACAAATACTTCAGGGTGTGTTCCTGACCGTAGGGTCCTCCTTCTGCTTGACTGTGAGCTAAATGTAGGGCCTGGTCACGAAATGCAGGGGGAACCAGCAGCTGTTCTGTTTTTCGATTGGGTGTCCCACTAACCCTATAGAGAAGACCCTTTTAAACACAGAAATAGGGGCCTACCTTGTTAGGATCTTCCTCCTGTGTTTGATTCCAGGCATTCATCAATGTGCTGTCATCCTTCTGGGCTGCACGAAAGCTCTGCGAAGGAGTATTTCTGTCTTCTGGGGAAGAAAGGGAAAAGGCAGAAACGGTTTGACAATTATATTTCCCTTTTTCTTCCTGCTTCTCGGTTTTGGCTTTCCTCCTCTTTTCTATGGGCTGTGGTATGTGTTCTTCAGAAAAAGGGGCCTCTTTTAACCAATCCGCAAAGAGGGTTGTTTTGGTCAAAGTTGCTAGATATTCGTGAAAATGTGGCAAGTCAGTACCCAATAAAACCTTCTGGGAAAGACCTGGGACTACCTCTACCTTTCTTACTTGGGGATACCCATCTATTTCTAACAGTACCTCAGCCAGGGAATATGATCTGATATCCCCATGAACACATGACACCTGTATTACCTCTTCTCCACATACCTTAGCAGTCGGTACTAATTCACTAGAGACAACAGTATGGTGGCACCCTGTATCTAACAGAGCCTCATCTGGTCTACCGTTCAATCGAATCAGTTTTTTATCCTGTTCTTTTCCTTCGCCTGTGACTAATATCCTTTGCCAGGATAGGCCTATATCCATGGGTTCTGAGCTATTGCCCTGTAGGGGACAGTTTCTGGCGATGTGACCCCATTCAGCACATCGGAAGCACTGGGGTCCTGCTTGCAAGGGAAAGGGGTTTGGAGGGAGCCTACCTTGGTTCCTGCTTGGTCCTGTCACCCAGGTCTCCCCACTAGGATTTGTTGGACTAGGGGCATTCCTAGGGACCGTCAATGTTGGCTTGCCAGTAATAGGCTTGAAGTCTTGGGACCTGTGGTAGGCACACTCTAACTCAACAGCAGACTGTGTTGTTAAGTGGGGGTGCTGTTTGACCCAGGCCCTGGTGTTTATAGATAAAGCCTCCAAATATTGCACCAAATACACTTTTTTGGTTACTTTTTCTAGGGTAGAAGTGGTTGGTTGTAGCCATCGGTTACCCAGATCTCTGATTCCATAGAAAAGAGCCCAGGGATTATCCCCTGCAGTCCATTTCACCTTACGGAACCGGGATCTGTAGTATTCCTGATCGCATCCCAACCTCTCTAACATGGCCCTCTTTATATCGGGATATGGTGTTAGACCCGCTGGGTTGGCAGCCTGATAAGCTGCCTGCAGCTCTCCTGACACCAGTGGAGCAACGTATTACCCCCATCTCTCTGGAGGCCATATAGGTGTTGTTGTGACCCTTTCAAAATTTGTAAAAAAGAAATCGGGATCGTCCCCATCTTGATACTTCTGTAGGACACACCATGGGACATTGGGATGTACCCTGGCCCTGGATATAGCATCTGTGAGGCGGAGTATGGCTGTGTCCTGGACTTGTTGGTTGGTAGTTAGCAGAGCAGCTTGGTCTTTGAGTGCGCTCTGTAAGGCCTCCCTTTTCATTTTGTGCTATCTCTGATTGTTGTTCCAGTGCCAACTGTAAGTATCATTGCCCTTCAGCAAGTTGGGTGATAATGGCTTCCATAGTAATGGGTTGTGTCATCTTTTACCTACAGATGACGATATCCCACTTCTGACACCACTTGTTATCTGGTGGGGTGGTTGAGGTGGCCAAGGGTTTGTCAGACCTACATATAAGGTCAAGTCTTTTATTAGAGTTGTCGAGTGTTTAATGGTATGAATCAGGTAAAAAGTTGTTTGTATGTAATTTCCATACAAGATAAACTAGGGAAGAAAAATAAATTAAAACAAAGTCAGTCCATCCTGGTCTTTCCAGTCTTGGTTTAAGGTCTATGCCGTGTTGATCCACGCGGTGTTCCCGGTACTTGTGGGTGGTATGTCTGCTGCCCCCGGAGCAATGGTGTTCTCAAAAGAAAAGAGAAACAACAACAAAAAATATACTAAATAACTCTGGTCAAGGGGCAGAACTGAGTTTCTTACTCTAACTACACGGCTCCCGTGTTGCCACCAGGTGCCACCAGGTGTGAGTGCTGTCTTGGGAATGTGGTGTGCACTACTTCTTCCCACTCCCCCACCACTTCTTAACAACTGTGAACAGTGGCACTTGCCTGGAACTGCGGCCATCCTGGACCGCAGTAAGGGGTATCACCTCGTCTTCTCTCTCCAGGGGCCCGCAGGATAAATCAGCGTTGCCTCTAGGCGGTGACTCGCGTTGCATTGGTCTCTTCTCCTCCCGGTCGCTTCCTTCGGTCGCTTGCCACTCCCTCTCCTCTCATCGCTCCTGCTCTTCTCGCCGCTCCTGCTCCTCTCGCTGCTCCTGCTCCTCTCACCGCTCTTGTGCCTGTCCTGACGCCTCTGACTGGTCCCTCTTTCCTGCTGGTACGTCATTTGCTGGGCCCGCACGGTCTACCATGGGCGCCATCTGGGAAGTCCCGGCTGTTCGGGACACTGTATTACAGTGTCCTTTCCAAATACCAATTCATTAAGGGTATATCAATGTTTTGCAACCAAAATCCAGTTGAAAAACATCGAAAATGTCCCGATTCCTCAAAAGAGAAGGTAACTCATTTACAAATGGGAAGGGATTGCCTTGGGTCCCTTCTTCTTTATAAATGTTAAAAAAAGTTTGTTGGGGAGTAGGCAGTGGTCCATGGGACCGCTGCCAACTCTCACACAAACAAAAAATCTTTTCTTTTTAAACACAGCCACTATTTGTTTAAGGTATTTATTTAAGGAAAATGGGCTTCGTTTGAAAAGAAATGGCTGACTATATTTAAAATGAGATTACAGATATGATAGTCTGATGACCGTACCAGTCCATCATCCCTGTAATGGCAGTGAAATGCAATTTGCAACCTACCTCATGAATATTGATAAGATAGGGTAGATTGCGACAAACTATGATTCTGAATTTTGTGAACTGACTTATTATTACATTGGTCAGTTCCCAAAATTGCTGTCCATGTATTAAAAGTTAGTGCACAATTTGCAACCACTTTTTACAAATGGAAACTTCATACATCGGGCCCCTGATCTGAAATGTGTCATATTGTCTTAAAATGTCTTTGATCATTGTCGTGTGGTCTTGACTTTGGTACCAAATGCACGATGAGAGATGGCACCAATGCCATCCCATTTTAAGCCGGGCTAATATTCCACATTTCTGGAGCAGCCAAAAATATTTTAAAAATGTAAATGCAACCAAAGCAAAGCTTCCTAAAAAAGGCCTTGATGCTTTAGTTTACTTATTTATTCATTAGTTGTTTTATACAGTGTCACATGTCACCTTGGCCACTTCTTTTCTAGGTAAAGCAGGGTATTCCATAGTAAACGTGTGAAGGGGCTTAAAATCCAGCTCCCTTCGTGAATTGGTCTAGGATTTGACATTGGTTGGTCTACGTGTTCGGTCTACTGTGTGCTTAGCTGAACACTGGTCTGAATATTGGGGTTCAGGATTTTTTTGGTTTAAAGATAGCACGAATCAGACCATAGCTGAGAGCTAAAAGTGTTACAGTATCCCAGGCCCTAAAATCCAGGGACCTTCTGCTAATGTATTGTATTTTACTAGAAAATGTGCATTGTGAAGAAGGTGCTTCTAGTAATTTAGATAATTTTAGTGGAGAATGATATGGTCACTTCATCATCACTTCTAAGTTTCTTACTTCAGTGGATGCTGTCGGAGAAAAAACAATTTTCAGGGGCCAGTTGGTCCTGGTATGCCTTAAGAAAAGCTGTTGGATTAGAGAACAGGCAGCCTGGAAGTTCAGCCAGATTGCAAAGACTGCCAAGTCCTCTGCCCCAGTAGTCATGAGGTAGAGAATCGAACATCTGATTCTGTATTCAGCTGAAAAGCCAGAGGAGTACTTTTAGGACTGGCTAAACAAGGTCAGATCAGCTTAACTGTAGACACATTCTGGTGACCTGATTTTGTACCTTTTGCAACCTGGTAAAGAGTTTTTGGCGCGGTTAATGCAGATTATGTCGCAGTAGTCCAGACGTGGTATTACCAGTGCTCATAACTAATTTAGAGGAGCAGTAGTTTGTGGTCATCTTGCTTTTTAATTCCTCTGCCAAGAATCAGTTAATATTGCTAATAATGGCAATCGTTTTCAAATATAGCCTGCCATTTATATAAGAAGAGCAATAAGAGAGAATGACCCAGATTATATACATTTGCACATCCGCAAGGCATTTGCACAAAAAAAACTGTGCAGAAATTGCACTTAGGCATCAGTTGGTCAAATGTATCATTTGCACTGTAGGGCTGTAGACTGTTTTCAAGAACAGTAGGGTGCAGTTGTGGGTAAGAGAGTAAGTAAAAGATAGACATGCTATAGGACAGAGTTGCTCTCAGGAAATGGGAGAGTAGGGTCCTTTTAGGAAGGTGTGATCTGGGGTCCCTATATCCAGGGTGGATTAGCTGCTGGTAATAGGTCTTTAGATTAGACTAGGCTGATACTGGTGATTGCTTCCTGAAGAAGGACAATTGAGATCAATTGAATCCCATGCAATGTAGAAGAGAAAGCCCACTCTTACCTTTATAAACTAAAAAAATGTATATTTTGCAATGGTCCACTTTTATGAGCAGCAGAATGAAGACTTCCTGCTAGTCTACCACATGTGTAGGAACAAAAGCACTTCCCATTTAGGCATGAGCAAATGCAATTCAATCACCCACTGCTCTACTTGCAAGAGCAACTAAAGAATGGGGTTTGTTGTCAGTGCTAGGGATCCATCTTTAATGTACGTTCAACTGCTTGAACGCTTTAAATATACCAAAGTACTGCTCTCGTGGAGATATTCTTCGCATCAGTTTCTGAACCAAGCCATTAGGCAGCCGATTGAAGGCCAATGCAAGTCCTGGTGTGCCTGTGGGCACGTGCGACAGACAGGTGAGATGGATTTGCAAGCTCTTAAAGTGACTGCGTTGCTTTTCTTAATCGGCTTCTCACCCGCTAAATTCCGATGCGGTGGGTTAACAGCAATTACCGGCCCCAGCAGATTAATGAGACCTGCAGAAATACCTTGGTTGTTTACTTTCCCTTGGAAAATTACACTTGCTTTCAGGTGAAAGTCTTGGCTAAAATGAAGAATGACAAATTACTGATTCCTCTGTCAATGCCTCCGTTTTTAGTGACACTTCCAGGGTCAAACTAGTAATGAACCGGATTTTCTCAGCCCTGGTGTTAAAGGCACCCCGTGGCCCCATTTCTCAGACCACTGTTATGAGGGCTGGAGTGCTAGATTTTCATCGATAGAAAATGGCATGTTTTCGCAGCATTGTGTAAACGAATGAGAAAGTAAACTCAAGATTTAATTAATATCTCTGTATTTATTGATGTTCTATGCAGTATAAATTGTGTACAACTGTATGCTTTTTGGTGTGTGTTTCTTGTGCTTTTTGATAAAACTGTTGAATCTAGTGGCCAACCAAAAAGGAATTAATAAATAAGTCCTCTAGGAACATTGTTATTTGTTACTAGTAGGCCTGCAGCACTGATTGGACCACCCACTTAAGTAGCACTCTAAAACATGTCCCAGGCCTCCCATTGCAGCCTGAATGCAGTGTTATACTGCCATGTCAACCTGGCATTAAAGCTCCCTTGCCAAGCTTTAAACTCCCCTTTCATTACATATAAGTCAACCCTAAGGTAGTCCCTCGGTAGCCCATAGGGCAGGGTGTTGTGTAATTAAAAGGTTGGATATGTATTTTTATGTTTTACATGTCCTGGTAGTGAAAAGCTCTCAAATTCGTTTTCCACTACTGTGAGGCCTACACATCCTATAAGATAACAGTGGGGATTCCTTATTACATTTAATAAGCTGTAATTCCTAATTGGGAGCAGGTAGATCTGTGCTTTTGTAGGAAACTGGCTCTCTATATGCTATTCCAAAATGAGGTATAGTGTGCAGAGAGTCCAATGGATCCCCAGAGGCTTTACAGAGGCTAAAGTAGATTATACAAATGCTCTCTTTTGGGGTCGAGTGGGCGAGAAGTTAGGCTTATCAGAGGGTAGTGTTATGCATTCGTTGTACACACAGTGGCAAAAATTGAGACACACACTCAATTAATAAATCTGAGACCAATTTATAAAAATTATACTTGGTTATATTTATTTTGTAGAACTACAGAATTTCATCATAAGTAAATATGTTTTTCAAAAGAAATACTTTTCAGTTTCAACAATGAACAGTGCAATTTTCAGACTTTGCAATGTTAACCTATGGGAGGAAGAAAACATTCAGAATACATGGGGATAACTTGACTTACAAGGCTAGTCTTCGGAAGATAAGGACGGTATTGGGCAAGGTTCAGTTCAGCACCAACAGTACACCACCAGCGGCACAGGGGTGGCTGGGTGCAGGGTGCAAGTTAGAGGTCAGGCGCCCAATACAAATCAATGGGGAATGGGCCAATTGGTCAGAGGCTGCTCACAGGTAAGTAGCAGCGGCTTGGGATTCAGTCTCCAGTGGTTGAAGCAAGCACTGGACAGGGCCCAAAGCAGCACCAACACTACACTACCAGCGGCACAGGGGTGGCCGGGTGCAGGGTGCAAACACTGTGTCGAGAGCCCAGTGCAAAGCAATGGAGATAGCCAAAATCAGAAACAGGCTACAGGCTCAGGCTAGGAGGTCAGTCGAAGGAAACCAACAGCTGCAGAGGTAAGTTGCCATGCTTAGGGACATAGAGACACCTTTTGTCTTCTCCACCAAGGCCCAGGACGAACGGGTGCAGAGGTGCCGTTTGGTGTCGGAAACAGCTTACCGGAGTAGGTTGCGTTTGAGGGGGTCTCCATACAGAGGCTGCAGGCGACATCGAGGAATCCAGGGGAGGTCAGCTCACGGTGGACACAGGCTCTGGAGCGCTGGGGAACCTTGCTGGAACTGGTGGGCCACTTGGACTCGGGCTGGAGGAGTCGGATGCAGAGGTGGAACCGGGGGCAGCTTCGCGGTTCTTTAGGTCACAGAGTCTTTTCTTTGAAGATGGTTGCTTTGTGAACAGGTCCGCTGTTCTCGGATGATCTTGGTCTTTAACCAAGGCAGGCAGTCCTTCCAAGGTTCTGGAGGTCGCTGGAATTCAGGATGCATCATCTTTTGGTGCAGGATCGTCGAGGGCTTCAGACGAGCCGGTAGGACTAGGGCCAAGTCAGTGGTTCTCTGCAGTCTTCTCTGCTGGTGCGGCTCTGTAGTGTGCGGCTATTCTTAGGTCCTCAGGAACTGAAGTTCAGGGTCTGGGGATGCCCCCTAAATACTAGATTTAGGGGCATTACCAGGGAGTGACAGGTAGTGGCCAATTGGCCCCTTACCTGGGGTGTCTACACCCTCTATCATGCCCACCATCTGTGGGAAGGGACATTGACCAAGCCCTGAATGGATAAGTCCCACCATCTTCAAGATGGTGGGTACTGAAAAGTGTACTTCACTTAGCCTCCAGCACCAAAGGGGTGGAGTTGGCAGGGAAGGCACACCTCCTATTCTTTCTACGTTTTCCTGCCTGTTGTCCCACCGAAAAGGGGATAAAGACAGGAAGGGGGTCTGCTCCCTCTAACAGAAGAGGCTGGGGTTGCATTACAAAGGCAGCAAGGCCTTTGAAGCTCCCCACCACAGATGGCTCTTCCTGACCACAGGGAGGTGTGAACACCCCCACCCAGGAATGGCATTGCTCTTGACCTAAGAGCAGGCAGGCACTCTCCCAGTGAGATCAGAATACTGTCTGGTGGCACCAGGCTGGCTCAGGCCAGTGTGTGACCACACTAAGGATTGGTAGGTTTCAGGAGACACCTCTAAGGGGTCCTCTGTGTGCACTTTTTAGTTACTCTTACACTGGAATCAGTGCAGGTTTATTATGCTGAGATGTTTGGTACCAAACATCCCATATTTCAGTGAAGCCATCATGGAGCTGGGGAACTCGTAATGACAAGTGTCCAGCCCATATGCTTACTATGGCTTCCCTGGTCACTTACAATATCCAGGAATCAACAAGGATATTGCAGAGGCATATCTGCTCATGCAGATATACCTTCAGAGGAGATATAGTGCACCCTACCTTAGGGCTAAGGCCTGCTAGAGGGGTGTCTTACCTATATTCCATGCAATGTCTGTGGGCATGGCACAGAAGGATGTGTGCCATGTCGACTCTTCAGTTTTGTCTGCACCAAGTCACAAAGGCTGCAGTGGCAGTGTGCATTTGATTGCCAAAGGTCCCTTAGGGTGGTTCAATTCGTGCTGCAGCCCTTAGAGACCCTCTCATAACCACAAGGCCCTTGGTAACAAGGGTACCTTTTACTAGAGACCTATATGTAAGCTAACGTGGTGCCAATTGTGGTATAGTTTTAGGGAAAGAACACTGGGACTGTGAACTTGGATAGCAGGAACCCAGTACACCTAAGTCAAAGTAGCATCAAAAGCCAGGCAAAAAGTGTTAGGGTACTGCAACAGAAACTCACTTCCCTACACGTGTTTAGTATGAAACTGTAATGATAAACCCTCTCTTTCTCATTACAATTTTGAAAATGCCACTTTTAGAAAGTTGCCATTATCCTGCCATTAGCCATTTGTGCCTGCAGCCTGTCTTGGGTCACATGACAGGGAGTAGCTGACAGTTGGGCTTTGTGTATTCCTCCTAGACAGCCACACACAATGAGAGGTTAGGTGTGACTGGATGTGCCATCACTGGCAGGATGGGAGGTAGGAGCTGGGCACAGCCCCACTTACACTTGAATAGGCTGTGCCCTGTCTTCACACAAAGGCCCTAACAACCCTGCATTGTCAGATCAGCCAGCTTGGAGCCAGGGCAGGGGAGGTAGGAAATTCCATGAACTTCAAAGACCCTGTCTAGAAGTTTCTCCCACCTCCCAGAACCAGGGCATCAGGGTATAAAAGAAGGGCCTCAAACCCCAACTCTTTCGTACACCTCTGGACAAGTGGATACTCTGCCAGGAAGAAGGACTGCTGTTCTGCCACAAGGACTGCCACTCTGCTGCACTGCTGTTCTGAAGGAACTGCTGCCCTGATGTGCTGACCTGCTGCCCTCTTGCCTGGGTGGGAAGGACTGGACTTAGATCTCTTGAACCCAGATATCAGAGTGACTCCAAGGGCTAGTTTGCTGGCCTCCTGTTCTTAAGCATCAGGGGCATAACAGTCTTTCAACAACCTTGTATCTGCACCTGGACTCTGCCATCTGTGGGCCACCCCAGTCCTGGGCCCTTGGAGGTGACCTTAAGGTGCTTTGCCAGCCTCATGGATCCAGCGGAACTTACGCATCTCCTCTGCTGCATGGCTCATTATGGACAGGTCCTTGCATCCTTCACCAAAGGCAGCCTGGACAACAATGCCGGACTCCGCATCACAGCCTCACAGCTGTTCGGAAACGATGCATCACCCAGGCTGCGCAACTCGTCTTCAACACAAATCCTTGCAACACTCAGCAAACTAGGGTTTAAGGTCCTTTGTTCAGCAGGTCTAACTGGGTTCCTGTAACTTGCCCATGCTCCATCGCAGTCAGCTTGAGCTTGTGACTGGTGCGACAATATATCCAAAGTTGGCGCTTTACGCCTTTTCGCGCTATTTTCCATAAGAACTTTAGAATTCAATATCTCTGGTTCTACTAATTGGATTTTTGTCCCTTTGGTGTCAAATAATTTATCAAACTTTACTCTATTTTTCAAAATTAGTTTGGAATGTTTCCTGTGTTCTGAACCTCACTCTATTATTGTTTGTGTGCTGCATAAATACTTAAATACTGTACACATTTCCTCTAAGTTAAGCCCAACTGCTTTTTGTGTCGAACAGGTTAATTACAGGTTCATTTAGTGACTTTTGAGGTTCAACCTGCAAGGGATTGTGGCTGTTGCTTGACCAAGGCTCACACCCTAGTCGACTAACAACCCAATTTCTTACAAGGGCAGTGGTGCAAAGTCAGTACACCAGTCTGAATGTGTACCACCTTTCATTTCACACTCCCCAGCCAACCAGAGCAGGAACCATTTTAATGGGTACCATTTCTGAAGAACTGCTCATCTTTTTTGACCCTTTCCAAAATGTAATCAGTATATCCATTACCTCCTCCTTCAAAACTCTTGATAGGATTTGAAATACCTTTTGATACTTTGCATTATTTTCTTATCCGAACATTTATTCGAGCTAAATATGTAACTTGGTTTCAAATTCTATTGAACTATTTTAAGAAATTGGAAAACTACAAGGCTATAATTTGATGCACGGGAAGAAATAAATACATCATGAGTTTTGCAGTGAAACCATCACAAACTTAAATGAATGCGGGATACAACATACATTCCTTTTTATTAATCAAATATGTATTGTGTGTTTCCTTGAATTCATAAAGCTATTGAAGCCAACCAGTTTCTCTGTGATGACAGGTTTTCAAAGGCTTTATTTCTTTTAAACCTGCAAATATTTATTGTCCTGCCTGGCTTAACTATGTACACTATTTTGACAGGCGTTATAAGCAGCGGAAACATGGCAACTACTCTTGTTTTGGGAGACAGGCACTGAGTTGTCAGTTGCAACAATGAACAATATTTGCAGTGCAACAGCTATATATATATATATATATATATATATATATATATATATATATTCACTGAAAAAACCATAGGTTTCAGGCACGTTATAGTTAGAAATTAGCATTTAAAAAACCTTAGAAATTCACTGAAAAAACCATAGGTTTCAGGGGCGTTATAGTTAGTTGGACATTTCACTCGTACAAAATCATAGAAATTCCCCCGTTATAGTTAGTTCAGCTAACTATAACTCGCGCGCCTGCAATGCACTGCTGATGATGTCACATATTACATCACTCATGACATGGTCAGTGACATCACTCATGACATCACTCATGACATCACTGATGACATCTCAAATGACATCACTGATGACATCACTGATGACATCATCCTTGTGATAGAGTAGCAGACCTCCTCTCACCCTAATATAACCTTTGATACACACACTCAAAAATACAAACTAACATTTTCAAAACAATGGACATACCAATACCAGTTACAACACACCTATTCAGTAATTCCAAGATCTACACACACATCCACTCATTCACCAACAGTCCCTATACAGTCACTCATACATGTACTCACTCATCATATGTACTCATACACCTATACATCCTGTTACACACCGCCACTCATCCATAGAGTTACTCACACACATAGTCACACATGCAAACAAAGTATCAAACATCCATTTACTTGCATATACAGTTATACACACACTACCACACTTACTTCTACAGAAACTTACACATACTTACTCTCTTAAACAATCACTTATAGAAACACCTACTTATTTGTACAGGAACTCTTCCAATCTCTCACTCTCACATATACTCACTTATATACACCAATACTCACATATACTAGTTTAAAAAATATGTAGTTACTCATAAAGACACTATTGAGACAGTCATTCACTCACTAACACACCCATACACATACTCATCCACCTATACAGTCCTGCACACATGCTGTCTTCAACACATACAAACAGTGAGTCACTCATTCATGCATCTATGCACTAAGTAATACCCCCACCGAACCATACAGACACTCAGACACTCATACTGATACTCAAAAACCAACTAATAACCCATATAGACACTCATGTAGCTACTCACCAACCCATGAAGCCACTTATACACAAAGTGAGAGACTGATACAGATATTTTCATATTTAAACATTACTCACTAACCCATGTATTCACTAAGATACACTTAGTCAGTTATACAATCAATTTTACAAAACAAAATCATCCATTTAGACACTTATATACCCATTTATTCTTCCATCGACCTTGAGATATACATATATAAAACATTTAATTTTCAGAAAAACACACATTCACTGGATGATGTCATCAGTGATGTCATCAGTGATGTCATTTGAGATGTCATCAGTGATGTCATGAGTGATGTCACTGACCATGTCATGAGTGATGTAATATGTGACGTCATCAGCAATGCATTGCTGGCGCGCGAGTTATAGTTAGCTGAACTAACTATAACGGGGGAATTTCTATGGTTTTGTACGAGTGAAATGTCCAACTAACTATAACGCCCCTGAAACCTATGGTTTTTTCAGTGAATTTCTAAGGTTTTTTAAATGCTAATTTCTAACTATAACGTGCCTGAAACCTATGGTTTTTTCAGTGAATATATATATATATTTATTATACTATGTATACATGTGAAAATGTCTCGGTCCCCTGTTTGCCTCGGTGGCACGGAAAAAATGGGTGGAACTGACGTCAGCACGCCGACGAGGTTCTCTTATGGCTCCGATGACGTCATACGGTGTCGTGAGCGGAGCCGTGCTATTATGACGTCCTCGTTGACGTGGGAGAGCTAGGAAAGAATTTCCGTGGAATGCTGGTGCAGGGGATATTCACCTAAGTGTTCAGGCTAGTCCTTTGGGAGCAACTGTTTATGTTGCCACTCCAGAAACCGAAACCAGTGATCCGAGGGCAGAGGCCCTGCAGATGGCACACGAGGTGGGGTGCCCAGTCGTGTGCACCGGCGGGGCAGCGAAGTGACAAGCACCACAACCCACAAAAAGGTAACGAGGGCACTGAATAACACAGGATCTTCTCTTTGTATCTGGCAGGAACAACGAAGTTAAAATGCCCTAGTACCAAAATGTAGAATTAGTGCTACAACGGTCTTCAAGAGGACCTGCGATGCCGCTTCTGCCTCCCGTACCCTGGAGGTGGCACATGGGTCACGCGGTACGGTCATACTGCGGTGGGACGCACACTCGTTGACCTCTCATGGCACTGCTCCACACTTCAGGGAGGACGCTTTCCATTAGCTATGTTTTCTGATGACATGTCGCGCCGGCCCCATCCAACAATAGAACTCCTTTAGATCCAAACAGGCTCTTCCATTCTCTCACCGTAAGTGAAACCAGGCCACGCGGACACTTTCACAATACAACAGCCGGGAATGCACTTTTCGGTAAAAAAAACCACATTCCTTACTCCTAATTAATCAAATAAATGTCTCACTGAAGAACAGGGGCCAGCTTCGATCGGTAAACAGCCGTTACAACGACTTTTTTACTTTGCGATACCATTACAACGCATGCATTACCACGCATGCGTTGTACATCACGAAGTCATTACTACGCATTTTTTTAGAACGCTTGGTCATTTACCACGCATGCCTTTACAACGAATTTTGTTGTAAAGGTATGTATGGTAAATGACCATGCGTTCTAAAAAATATGTAGACGATCCATGTCGTTGTAAGGAAACAGAGGCTGTTCCGTTTCCTCACAACGACGTGCACCGCCCCTCAGAGACGACGTGAAGCAGGAACCACGAGGAGAGAGGAACCACGAGGAGTGAGAGGTAAGGGGATTGGCCATGGGGTGGGGATTTCTTTTCTAGGGTTTAGGGTAGTGCAGTGGTGTTTGGGTGGTGTAGGGGGTCGTGCTGGGGGTAGTGTTTTAGGGTTTAGGGTAGTGCAGTGGTGTTTGGGTAGTGTAGGGGTCGTGCTGGGGGTAGTGTTTTAGGGTTTAGGGTAGTGCAGTAGTGTAGGGGGTCGTGCTGGGGGTAGTGTTTTAGGCTTTAGGGTAGTGCAGTGGTGTATGGGTAGTGTAGGGGGTCATGCTGGGTTAGTGTTTTAGGGTTTAGGGTAGTGCAGTGGTGTTTGAGTAGTGTAGGGGTCATGCTGGTGGTAGTTGTTTTAGGGTTTAGGGTAGTGCAGTGGTGTTTGTGTAGTGTAGGGGGTCATGCTGGGGGTAGTGTTTTATGGTTTAGGGTAGTGCAGTGGTGTTTGGGTAGTGTAGGGGGTCGTGCTGGGGTTAGATTTAGGGTTTAGGGTAATGCAGTGGTGTTTGGGTAGTGTAGGGAGTCGTGCTGGGGGTAGTGTTTTAGGGTTTAGGGTAGTGCAGTGGTGTTTGTGTAGTGTAGGGGGTTGTGCTGGGGGTAGTGTTTTAGGGTTTATGTTAGTGCAGTGGTGTTTGGGTAGTGTAGGGGGTAGTGCTGGTGTAGTGTTTTAGGGTTTAGGGTAGTGCAGTGGTGTTTGTGTAGTGTAGGGGGTAGTGTTTTAAGGTTTAGGGTGGTGCAGTGGTGTTTGGGTAGTGTAGGGGTTCATGCTGGGGTAGTGTTTTAGGGTTTAGGGTATGGCAGTGGTGTTTGGGTAGTGTAGGGGGTCGTGCTGGGGGTCGATTTAGGGTTTAGGGTAGTGCAGTGGTGTTTGTGTTGTGAGGGGGTCGTGCTGGGGGTAGTGTTTTAGGGTTTAGAGTAATGCAGTGGTGTTTGTATAGTGTAGGGGGGTTTAGGGTAGTGCAGTGGTGTTTGTGTAGTGTAGGGGATCATGCTGGGGGTTGTGTTTTAGGGTTTAGGGTAGGGCAGTGGTGTTTGTGTAGTGTAGGGGGTAGTGTTTTAGGGTTTAGGGTAGTGCAGTGGTGTTTGTGTAGTGTAGGGGGTCATGCTGTGGGTAGTGTTTTAGGGTTTAGGGTAGTGCAGTTGTGTTTGTGTAGTGTACGGGGTCGTGTTTTAGGGTATAGGGTAGTGCAGTGGTGTTTGGGTAGTGTAGGGGGTCATGCTGGGGTTAGTGTTTTAGGGTTTAGGGTAGTGCAGTGGTGTTTGGGTAGTGTAGGGGGTCGTGCTGGGGATAGTGTTTTAGGGTTTAGGGTAGTGCAGTGGTGTTTGTGTAGTGTGGGAGGTCATGCTGGGGATAGATTTAGGGTTTAGTGTAGTGCAGTGGTGTTTAGGTAGTGTAGGGAGTCGTGCTGGGGGTAGTGTGTTAGGGTTTAGGGTAGTCCAGTGGTGTTTGTGTAGTGTAGGGAGTCGTGCTGGGGGTAGTGTTTTAGGGTTTAGGGTAGTGCAGTGGTGTTTGGGTAGTATAGGGGGTCGTGCTGGGGTAGTGTTTTAGGGTTTAGGGTAGTGCAGTGGTGTTTGTGTAGTGTAGGGGGTCATGCTGGGGGTAGTGTTTTAGGGTTTAGGGTATTGCAATGGTGTTTGTGTAGTGTAGGGGGTAGTGTTTTAGGGTTTAGGGTAGTGCAGTGGTGTTTGTGTACTGTAGGGGGTCGTGCTGGGTTCTAGTGTTTTAGGGTTTAGGGTAGTACAGTGGTATTTGTGTAGTGTAGGGGGTAGATTTAGGGTTTAGGGTAGTGCAGTGGTGTTTGGGTAGTGTAGGGGGTCGTGCTGGGGGTAGTGTTTTTGAGTTTAGGGTAGTGCAGTTGTGTTTGGGTATTGAAGGGGGTCGTGCTGGGGGTAGTGGTTTAGGGTTTAGGGTAGTGCAGTGGTGTTTGGGTAGTGTAGGGGTCAACCAACATGAATTTGTCCTTGTGTGATGTAACCAATGCTCATGTAAAGCACTCCAATACCTGACCAGTCTGCACTATATAAAACTGCAAAAAAACAAAAAATAAAAAGTGTTTTGCACACTTCTGTCATTGGGCTATACGTGGGCTACCTCTGGGTGATATTTGTGCTACATTTGGGCTCTTTTTTCTCTGGTGGCCATCTTGGGAGACTTATTTGTTATGAAGTTTCCTAATTTCCTCATTTACTACAGTCTCCTCAGTAGGAAATGTTTTCAGTTTTTACTTTGATTCCATCAAGAAGGCATTCAGATGTGTCACACATTTGCCATAAATTCAGAATGTTAGCACTCTAGTTGTTCATTAGATCACTGTAGTAAAGCTACTGCTCACCAAGGAGTTAACTGGAAGTCTACTGCTGGTATTGAAAGTGATTGTTTCAGTCTGCATGTCAGAATTTTCTAATGAAATAGAAGAGGATTTGAGATCTCACTTAAAACATGCCCTAAATTTTCTTTTTGCAGCACTAACCATAATTTCTATGGCAAAATGAACCCCCTCATTTTGTTCCTTTTTAAATTAAATGTTTTAAGTGTTACCAGTTTATTCCAATCAAGATGGCTTCAGGTGTGCCATACTTTTGTCATAAGTAAGGCTGTTAGCACTCTAGTTGTTCTTTAGAACACTCTGGGAAGCTGCAGTAGAACACAAAGGCATCAACTGACAGGCTGCTCCTGTTGAAATATAACAGGAAGATATTTGAGATCTCACTTAAAACATGTCCTAATTTTTCTTTCTCCAGCACTAACCATAATTTCTATGGCAAAATGAACCCACTCATTTTGTTCCTTTTTAAATTAAATGTTTTAAGTGATACCAGTTTATTCCAATCAAGATGGCTTCAGGTGTGCCATACTTTTGTCATAAGTAAGACTGTTAGCGCTCTAGTTGTTCTTTAGAACACTCTGGGAAGCTGCAGTAGAACACAAAGGCATCAACTGACAGGCTGCTCCTGTTGAAATATAACAGGAAGATATTTGAGATCACACTTGAAACATGTCCTAATTTTTCTTTCTACAGCACTAACCATAATTTCTATGGCAAAATGAACCCCCTCATTTTGTTCCTTTTTAAATTAAATGTTTTAAGTGTTACCAGTTTATTCCAATCAAGATGGCTTCAGGTGTGCCATACTTTTGTCATAAGTAAGGCTGTTAGCACTCTAGTTGTTCTTTAGAACACTCTGGGAAACTGCAGTAGAACACAAAGGAATCAACTGACAGTATCTGCCATTGTTGGATGTACATGTTTTACTGAGAATGTCAGACTTCATTCTCACATGACTGAGAAAGATAATGTGAATTTACAGAAAATATGCTCTCATTTTAGCTTCTGGAGCACCTTCCAAAACTGTATGGGACAAGCATGTGAAAATAGTTTTCACTCAAACATGATTCATGATATCCCAGCAGAAGGTTTTTCACAGGGTAAAATCACCTTAGAACACACCACAATTCCTGAAATTAGTATGGTACCATCAACAAATGAATTCTAATGTAACTAAAGTCTGTTATCACCCTTTATAGTTCTCCTTTTGGTAACCCTCAAAATCTTCGATTCACTACAATGCATTTCAATGGGGTACTATCATTTATATTGGTCCCAAGATGGCTGCCAGCAATTCCAGGATGAAGTGCTGACAGCCAATCAGATCTCACGATGACATGTGTGGTTAGGCTCCGCCCAGATATATATGTGTTTTACTTTTGATTTTCTCAGCAACTACTGAGCGGATTTACACCATTTAACAAAAAGGGTTCTTTCTGAACCAAGAACTACCTCTTTGCCAAATTTTGTGTAATTCCATTCAGCAGTTCGAGCTGAAGCCGTGGCTAAAGTTTCCTATGGGAAAATGAATAGGGAAAACACGTTTTAGGACCCTTTTTCTCGGCCCCCGCTTGACGAATCACCCGAAACTTTCAGGGTAGGAGCGGACCGGAGCGGGCCATAAAGTTTGAAAATTTCACGAAGATTCGTCAACCGACGCTAAGAGTTATTTCAAATAGAATGTTGCGGATTTCCTATGGAAAATAGGTCCTATATATATATATAATATATATATATTATCTACTGGCGGTCGCCAGTAGATAGTTATAGTTAGGACCTATTTTCCATAGGAAATCCGCAACATTCTATTTGAAATAACGTTGGCGCCGGTTGACGAATCTTCGCGAAATTTTCCAACTTGTTGAGGCGCTCCGGTCCGCTCCTATCCTGAAAGTCTCGAGTGATTCGTCAAGCGGGGCCGAGAAAAAGGGGTCTCAAACGTGTTTTCCCCATTCATTTTTCCTTAGGAACCGTTCATCGCGGCTACAGCCCGAACTGCTGAACGGAATTACACCAAATTTGGCAAAGAGGTAGCCCTTGGTTCAGACTCGTGCCTTTGCTTAAATGGTGTAAATCCGTTCAGTAGTTCCTGAGAAAATCACAAGTAAAATCACATATATATCTATGGCCGCGTCGGATCCTCGCACCCTGAGCGCACCCTGCGCGCACCGCCCGATCACGAGCTGCATGCTAATTGGCTGTCAACTGGCTGTCAACACTCCAAATCAGGAAGTGTTGGCAGCCATTTTGTCCCTCGGTAGAACCGAGGCAGAAGAAACAAGTGCGCAAAACGCACAAAGGGGGCAGGGTAGAAACACCCTGACCCCCTAGGTGTGCTCAGGGGGTCCCACAAAAACCCCCTGGGCAGAAAAAAGCATTTAAAAAAAAAAAAAAATTGGCGGGATGCGCTTAGGGTGCGCGGATCTTGCCGATAAAAAAAAAATTTGAAGCGCAGTCTCCCACGCTTCGATGCTATTTTGCCCCTGGGTGGCCCAAGTCCCGGGGGCATGCGGGGGGTGGGTTTATATTTTATGTGGGGGGCCTCTAAGGCCCTCCAAACCCGAGGACCGCCACCCCCGGGGCTTTAAAAATAAATGGTGCGGGAGGGCTCTCGGCCCTCCCGCAGCCCCGAGGACCGCCACCCCCGGGGCTTCTTTTTAAAAATATTAGTTGTGTGGGGGCTCCAGCCCCCACATGCCCGAGGACCGCCACCTCCCGGGGCACTAAATCTTTAAATATGGGGGTCCGTTACGGACCCCAGAGCCCAGGGACCACCACCTCCCGGGGCTTTGCCAATGTTGGGAGGGGGCCACGCGGCCCCCTCCTGGAGCCTGTGGTGGCCCTGGGGACCACCACCCCCAGGGCCAGCTCCTGCAGTGTCCCGGGTGCCTACCCCCAGGACACTGTAGTTTGCTATGACAGGACGGGAGCCTCGCGGCTCCCGTCCTGTCATAGCAAATTGCTTTGGATTTTGGAAGAGAGAGCAGGGAAACCTGCTCTCTCTTCCAAAATTCAAAGCAAATTGCTTTTCCACATGGGGAGCTGCATGTTAGCAGCTCCCCATGTGGAAAAGCAATGCCGGCTCCCGCAGGACGCGGGGAGCCGGCGGGACCATTGGGGATTGGGGACCCCCCCACGGTCCCCAACGGAGAGGGCCAGCCCCGGGGGATGGGGTCCCCGAGGCTACAAGTGGCCCGGGAGGGGGACCACGCGGCCCCCCTACCCAAAATGAATTTTTTTTTTTTAAAACAATTAAAAATAAATAAAGGCCGGCCCCGGGGGATGGGGTCCCTGGGGCCAGTAGATGCCTCAGGAGGGGGGCCACGCAGCCCCCTCCATAAAAAAAAAAAGAAAATCTGGCCATACCCTGGGGGATGGGGTCCCCGGGCCGGAATTGGCCATGGCAGGGGGGCCCACGCGGCCCCCTTCCCGTTCATTTCTTTTTTTTTTTACATTAAAAAAGGGGTCAGGCCCTGGGGGATGGGGTCCCCAGGAACCAAAAAAAGTAAAAAGAAGGGGGGCCACACAGCCCCCTTCCAAAAAACAAAAAAACACGCGAGCGTGCCGAGGCCCGCCCCTCCCAGCAACACTCTGCAAACGGGCCCTGTGGTGCATTTTAAGTTGGGAAATGAATTCCCCTTCAAGACTGGGGGTCCCTGGAGGCCAACTAGCCCACCAGGTACCTCCAGTAAGCGCCACAGGGCTGGGTTGCAGAGAGGTGGTCCAGGCCATGCCCCTTTTTACACCTCTCTGCAACGCAGCTCTGTGGCGCTTTTTGGAGGTACATGGTGCGCTAGTTGGACTCCAGGGACCCTCAGGATTCAAGGGGACTTAATCCCCCAACTTAAAATGCGCCAAGGGGCGCGTTTGCACAGTTGTGAAGGGAGGGGGCGGGGCTTCAGGTGACATGTGAGCAAACAGGCCCCATGGCGCGTTTTAAGATGGGGAATTAAATCCCTTCAATCCTGAGGGTCCCTGGGGCCAACTAGCCCACCAGGTAGCTCCAGTGAGCGCCACGGAGCTGCGTTGCAGAGTGTTGTAAAAAGGGGCGTGGCCTCTGAACACCTCTCTGCAAAGCAGCTCTCTGGCGCATACTGGAGGTATCTGGTGGGCTAGTTGGCCCCTAGAGACCCTCGGATTGAGGAGGAATTAATTCTCCAACTTAAAACGCGCCACAGAGCGTGTTTGCAGACATGTCACCTCAGGCCCCACCCCTTCCTTCACCATTGTGCAAATATTCCTCTAAAATCAGCCGAACTACGAATTCCTATTTACTCACCTGTTATCAGGAGAGACCTCAGTGCTGCATCTTTGAGCCCAGTACTGATCCTGAAAAGTAATTTTAACCGTACTTACCAGTAACTTGAATTTTCTTCCATAGGCTAACATTCACTGGTTTCACTTGGAAATTCTTCTAAGTGTGGAGTTTTGGAACTTTATAATATTCCTCTAAAATCAGCCAAAATACGAATTCCGATTTACTCACCTGTTATCAGGAGAGACCTCAGTGCTGCATCTTTGAGCCCAGTACTGATCATGAAAAGTAATTTTAACCGTACTTACCAGTAACTTGAATTTCCTTCCATAGGATATCATTGCCTGCTTTTTGCTGAAAAAGTTTCTAAGTGTCGATTTTTGAAACATACAAATATTCCTCTAAAATCAGCAGAACTACGAATTCCGATTTACTCACCTGTTATCAGGAGAGACCTCAGTGCTGCATCTTCGAGCCCAGTACTGATCCTGAAAAGTAATTTTAACCGTACTTATCAGTAACTTGAATTTCCTTCCATAGGATATCATTGCCTGCTTTTTGCTGAAAAAGTTTCCAAGTGTCGATTTTGAAACATACAAATATTCCTCTAAAATCAGCAGAACTACGAATTCCGATTTACTCACCAGTTATCAGGAGAGACCTCAGTGCTGCATCTTCGAGCCCAGTACTGATCCTGAAAAGTAATTTTAACTATACTTACCAGTAACTTGAATTTCCTTCCATAGGGTAACATTGAGTGGTTTCACTTGGAAATTCTTCTAAGTGTGGAGTTTTGGAACTTTATAATATTCCTCTAAATTCAGCCGAACTACGAATTCCAATTTACTCACCTGTTATCAGGAGAGAACCCAGTGCTGCATCTTTTAGCCCAGCACTGACCCTGAAAAGTAATTCTAACCGTACTTACCAGTAACTTGTATTTCCTTCCATAGGAATCCATTGTCTGGTTTTCAGCAGAAAAGTTTGTGTTGATTTTCACAAACTACAAATATTCCTTAAAAATCGCCTGTATGACTTAAACGCATTCTTTCAACTGTTTACAGGAGATGCACCAGTGCTGGATCCAGGATCCACCACTGAGTAAGAAAAAGTAACGATAACACTACTTACCTGCTAAGTGAATTTCCTCCCATAGGATAACATTGGTGATTCTATGTGAAAAAGTTTCTGTCAACTTTTAAAATACAATAATATTCCTTAAAAATCACTACTGTAACCAAAACGCTTTTACTCAACTGTTTACAGGAGATGTCCCAGGACTGAATCTAGGATCCAGTCCTGTGGTTAGAAAAGTAATCCATAAAGTAACTAATTGCATTTAACTAGAAATTCACATTGAGCTCAATGTTGCATTGTGTTTGAAATTGTGTTGCCCATTGCAACAACTGTAACTACTGTACTTAAAAGTCTATTGCCTATTTGCAAAGTATTTAAACTAAAGTCATTCATTCTGAGAAAGTATATTTTGTAATGTAATGTATAATGTAATTACAATGTAATTTAAAAAATAAAATATCTAAAAATAAATAGTTTAAAAAAATGTAGTAAATCAGTATCAAAAAAATAAATATAACAATTAATACATTTAAAAATTGTCATTTACAAAACCTTTGAAATTCACTGAAAAAAACCATAGGTTTCAGACATGTTATAGTTAGGAATTAGCATTTAAAAAACCTTTGAAATTCACTGAAAAAACCATAGGTTTCAGGCACGTTATAGTTAGAAATTAGCATTTAAAAAACCTTTGAAATTCACTGAAAAAAACCATAGGTTTCAGGCACGTTATAGTTAGAAATTAGCATTTACAAAACCTTAGAAATTCACTGAAAAAACCATAGGTTTTAGGGACAGTTATAGTTAGTTGGACATTGCACTCGTACAAAACCCGTGAAATTCCCCCGTTATAGTTAGTTCAGCTAACTATAACTCGCGCCCCCGCAATGCACTGCTGATGACGTCACATATTACATCACTCATGACATGGTCAGTGACATCACTGATGACATCTCAAATGACATCACTGATGACATCATCCATGACATCATCCATGTAATAATTTCATGCATCTTCTCACACCCTAATATAACTTTTGATACACCCACTGCCATTCTCAAAACCATAGACACTCCAACACCAATAACTACATACCCACTCACTGATTCTTAGGTCTACACACACATCCACTCACTCACCTGTACAGTCACTCATACTTACAGTCACTCAGTACAGGACTATCATATGCACTCATACACCTACATAGACACTCACACACCGCCACTCATCCATAGAGGTACTCACACACCTAGTCAGTCATGCAAATAATTAATCACACTGCCATTTACTCACCTATACAGTTATACACACACCAGCTCACTTACTCATACAAATACTAGCACATTCTTACGCTCTTATACAATCACTAATACAAGTACACACTCATCCATACAGCCACTCTCATAATCACACACTCTCACTTATACCCATTTATATACTCCAACATACATATATACTGCCTTTCACATATGTAGTTACACATGTACCACTGAGATATACATTCACTCACTAACACACCCATACACACACTCACCCACCCATACAGTCCATCACAGATGCACTCTTGAAACCATGCACCCAGTGAATCACCCACTGATACATCTATGTGCAGTCACACACACCCCATCCACACAAACACTCAGGAACCCATACAGATACTCAGACAATCAATCAATAACTCATATAGACACTCATGTCTAACCTGGGGCTCCATCAACTGGTGGATCGCTCCACTCATATTAAAGGCCACACGCTAGACTTAGTCTGGTCCTCTAACCATCTTGACAGACTAATAAGTATCCACCCGTGTGCCTGGTCTGACCATTCCTTAATCTCTTGCTGGGTCCCGTTGGATAGTCCTCCTGCGCAATATCCGCCAGAGTGGAGGAGAGTTCATAGCTGGCACAAGATTCAGGTAGATAATTTAACAGCCACATTACAGATGCTTCCCGCACCTAAATTTCAGGAAGGCAATATTGACTTAGAAAGCCAAACCCTCAGTAATACTCTGCAATCAGCTATCGATCAAATAACACCGGACCGCAAAGAAAGAACTAGACTTAAAAGCAAGGTGGCCCCCTGGTTTAATGAGGCACTCAGGGAAAGTAAACAGAGCCTTCGCAAAGCCGAGAGACGGTGGCGGAAAGCCTATGATCCTACTGAGTTAATTTCTTACAAAGCCACACTAACTCTTTATAAAAAATCCATTATAAACAGGAAAGCCGAATACTATGAGGCACGCATAACAGAGGCTCCAAATAAACAAAAGGAAACTTTTAAGATCCTAAATGAACTTAGCAAGAAATCTGACGTAAAACCTGCAGCAACACCCTCAGACTGTAATGCACTACAGACTTTCTTACTCCAGAAGGTAACAGATATCCTTCTGGAGATTGGGAAAACTCCTACTACCCTGAGCCCCATGGAGCTGTCTACATCCCCGCTCCCTTCTGGCCAGTTTCTGACCAGTTTCCCTCTACTAGATCTAGAATCTCTGACATCCCTGATAAATAGTACCAAATCAGGCTCCCCGGCCGACCCGTGCCCGCCTAGGATTTTTCGAATGGCCCTTCCGGCCTTGGACTGCCAGATTCTTACCCTCCTCAACAACTCGTTGGCAACTGGTCAAGTCCCCTCCAATTTGAAGGAGGCTAGAGTTATCCCGCTACTAAAGAAATTGGGAGCAGACAAGGCCGTACTTAAAAATTATAGACCTATCTCTCAGCTCCCGTTTCTGGCTAAGGTTGTGGAACGTCATGTCCTGAAAACAACCTCGGCGTTCTTGGAAGAACACGAGCTACTCCAACCCCGCCAGGTTGGGTTTAGAGCCCACCATAGTACAGAGCTAGTAATGCTATCTGTACTCGACGATCTCAGGATAAAGGCCGATAATAAAGAGTCGAGCGCCCTGATTCTCTTAGATCTTTCTGCGGCGTTCGATACGGTCAGCCATACAATACTACTGACCCGGCTATCGGACCTGGGCATCCGGGGGCACGCCTATAATTGGTTGGAATCCTTCCTACTAGGACGTTCGCAGAGGGTCCAACTTGGCGATCAGGTATCTGAAAAGGGTAACATCTCTTGCGGGGTCCCCCAGGGCTCCGCGCTGTCCCCGCTCCTTTTCAACATATACCTGCAGCCCCTGGTGGCCGCACTAACCGATATGGAATGTCGGGTCTTTAACTATGCGGATGATACTCAGCTTATCCTGAAGATCGATAACTCGGTCCGCGCCCAAGAGTCTGCTCAGAACATCCTCAGGTTTACAATAAACTGGATGACTGCAAACTCCTTAAAAATTAATCCTGATAAAACCGAAGTCCTAGCAATTCCGGCAAAAAATAACCCATGGAGTGGCTTGTTCTGGCCCCAAGAGCTGGGGGCCTGTCCCAGCCCAGCACCAGTTGTAAAAAGCTTGGGAATTAAGATCGATTCCGAGCTCTCCATGATTAATCAAGTCAACTCGGTGGTGGGTACTTGCACTGGTCTGCTGAGACAACTGAGGAAGCTGGTTCCACTGCTCTCAGCTTCATCGCTGGAAACCATTGTACGAGCAACCATCGTCTCGCGACTCGACTATGGCAATGCGCTCTATGTCGGGCTCCCCAGAAACTTATGAATAAGCTACAGGTGGTACAGAATGACGCCGCCAGGCTGATTTTCAGGTTGCCTAGAAGAACTCATGCCACTCCTTTGCTGCGCAAACTGCACTGGTTGCCGGTTAGGCAAAGAGCGAAGTTTAAGGGACTCTGTATTGCCCATAAAGCCTTTTACGGACACGCCCCAGGGTACATAAGGGAACGTTTAATCAAATATGTGCCTGGACGGGCGCTCCGCTCAGCAGAAGCCGCCCAGATGGTCTGCCCGCGGGCTAACTGTGCTTCCAAAGGAGGACGAGCTTTCTCGGTCCTCCTCCCACAACTCTGGAACCGGCTGCCCGATACTCTCCGAAAAGAACATGGTCTGCTCCCTTTCCGGAAGCAGCTCAAAACCATCCTTTTCAGAGAGGCTCTAGACATGACCTAATTCTTCCTAGTACCATGGTGACCACCCTGCCCTGACGCTGTTCTCTTCTTCCGAAGCGCTAAGAGACCTGTCGGTATACATGCGCTATATAAGAATAAAATAACATAACATAACATAACATGTAGCTATTTACAAACCCATGCAGCCACTTACACACCAACAGACAGACGGATAAAGACATTCACACAGTTTAGTCACTAACCCATGCATTTAGTAAGATACGTTTAATCACTCACTTATAGAGTCAGTGACGCACCTACTAAATCATCCATCCATTTTTGTGTGTTTTTTTAATTTTGGGGAGGGGGGCCACGTGGCCCCCCTCCAGGGCCACTACTAGCCCCGGGGACCCATCCCCCGGGGCCTGGCCTCTCGTTGGGGACCGTGGGGGGAGCCCCAATGCCCCCACGGTCCCTGCCGGCTCCCCGCGTCCTGCGGGAGCTGGCATTGCTTTTCCACATGGGGAGCTGCTAACATGCAGCTCCCCGTGTGGAAAAGCAATCTGCTTTAGATTTTGGAAGAGAGGGCAGGTTTCCTGCTCTCTCTTCCAAAATCCAAAGCAAGTTTGCTATGGCAAGACGGGAGCCGCGAGGCTCCCGTCCTGCCATAGCAAACAGCAGTGTCCCGGGGGTGGGCACCCCGGGACACTGCAGGAGCAGGTCCTGGGGGGTGGCGATCCCCAGGGCCATCACAGGCTCCAGGAGGGGGGCCGCTCGGCCCCCCTCCCTTCACTTGCACAGGAGGTGGTGGTCCCCGGGGCGTGTGGGGGGGCTCGAGCCCCCCCACACAGGTATATATTTTTTTTTTTAAAGAAACCCCGGGGGGTGGCGGTCCCCGGGGCTGCGGGGGGGCAGTGTGCCCCCCTGCGATTTTAATTGATTTAAGCCCGGGGGTGGTGGTCCCTGGGGCTTGGGGGGGCCTTAGAGGCCCCCCAAACTCTAAAAAAACAAGCCCCGGGGGGTGGCGGTCCCTGGGGCTGTGGGGGGGCCGTGTGCCCCCGCAAATATTTTTGCAAAGCCCTGGGGGTGGCGGTCCCCGGGGCAGTTTAGGGGGAATTGGGGCCCCCCCACACATTTTTTTACTGCCCCCGGGACCTGGCCCACCCAGGGGCTTCAATTAAACGAAGCCCGGGAGCCCGCGCTACGGTTTTTTTTTATTTTCACGGCCGGATTCGCGCACCCAGCGCGAATTCGGCCGATTTCTTTTTAAAAAAATGCTTTTTTGGGCCCTGAGCAGGCCTAGGGGGTCAGGGTGTTTCTACCCTGCCCCCTTTTCTTGTTTTGTGCCTTAGTTTTTCTGTTTTCTTGTGCCTCGGTTACCAAGGCACAAGATGGCTGGATCGGGAGGGTGCGCGGATCCACCGCGGCCATAGATATCGAAACTTTTATTTTTTTAATTTCTCAGGAACTACTGAACGGATTTACACCATTTAAAAAAAAGGGCACTTTCTGAACCAAGCACTACCTTTTTGCCAAATTTGGTGTAATTCCGTTCAGCAGTTCGGGCTGTAGCCGTGTCTAAAGTTTCCTATGGGAATTAACACGGAGAAAACACGTTTTGGGACCCCCCTTTTTTCTCGGCCCCCGCTTACCGAATCACCCCGAAACTTTCAAGACAGGAGCTGACCGGAGCGCCCCACTAGTTTTGAAAATTTCGCGATGATTCGTCATCCGGCGCCAAAGTTATTGGGAAAACAAAAAACGCTTTTCCTATGGAAACTAGGTCCTAACTATAACTATCTACTGGCGAACGCCAGTAGATAATATATATATATATGTCCAAAGGCAAAAATAGGTAGGCGGACTCTCAGGATGCAGCAGAAAGTAGTCACAGGTATGCAGAAAGCTGTTTAATTCACACGACGCATTTCGACTGCCCAGAAGTCTTGGTCACATGTGTATATATTATACTCCTATTTTTCAATTTGCTGTTCACATAATGTATAAACACTCCACAAAGAAGATATACTCTCACCGATTTATCTTTTTTTAAATAGTTAATTGTGTTATGGTAATCAAGGGTGAAGTTGTATGCAACCAACCCTACATTATCGTAACTTGGCTAATGTGGTGTTCTTATGAATCATACTTTTCGAGTACCTTGTATAATTTGTGGCCAGATACCCACTCTCTGCTGCACATTACAGTAACTCTCATTCTTGTTGTTAGCTTCCCTAGTAAACTTTGATTGTGAATAACTGGATTAAAATACGGTTCTTTGCTGCAGTGATGCCACAACAGTTTGTTCCCAAATTGGTTACTCCCTCTTTTGATGTCACCTGAGGAAGCACTCACTTCCACTTCGTTCCTCCTCTTCGCCCGTATATCCAGACACCTGAACCATGACAGGATGGTAGTCTGCTATTTCATCCACAGTCCTGAGAGAGGCTGCTTTTTGCAGGTGGCTGGTGCCTGGTCCAACCACCTTCTCCCCTGTCAGCCCGGATCCAGGGCCGGCTTTAAGGTCATGTGACCAGTTGGCCGCACTGGGTGTTGACCTGTAGAGAGGACGCTGACCTCGGGGGTGGGGGAGCGTGCTGTGTTTAGAAATAACTTATGATTGGAGAGATGAGGGGCACTTTTGCCCGGTGGCAGTGAAAGAATCTGAGCAGGCGCTCATAGAGTGTGTGGGCACCAAAAATGATTGTGGCACCTGGCGACACACTTGCCCAGATCTCTGCAGACCTGCACTGACAGGAGAAATCAACCTGCGCTGACAACCGGCTCTAACAGGGCAGGGCTGGGTGGCTGGAAGCCAGGTATTTATATTTCAGTTTGGATGGGGGGATTATGCAGAGCATAATGGGGTGGGTGGCAGGATTTCAGGCATTTTTATTTCCAATTTGACTGAGTTTGAAAGTTGTTTACAGAGGGTGGTGTGGGTGGGTGGCAGGAGGTCAAGTTTCTTAAACATTTTTAACATATTATGTATGCACCCCATTACTCCTCTGCCCTTTTATAAGAAGGGCATATATAATATAAATTTATAGATGGCTAAAATGTGAATAGGGGCATGTTTTTCACCCCAGGTTTCTGAGTGGCATCATAGACAACTCATGCTTTGCACTCAAGCTTTGCTCTTGTCTATTTCATGTCACTCAGACCCCCTCAGTGAAAAACACTTCCGTTATTCACTGTTACCCGTCTATAATTCTATATCATTTCAGGGCCTGTAAAAGTTTTCTGTTATTTATAAAGCACCTAAATCTCCTGAGTGCTAGCAGGTTACATAAATGTTTCAAATAATAAAATAACTAATAGTAACATGATTGGCCACAAGTAGATTTTGTATATTTTGCAACACAAAGCAAGCTGTACCATCCCATTCTAAAGGCTGCTGCAGTGGAATATTACATTCCTTACCATGAATATAGAATATTCTAAAAAGAAAACCTCAACTTCGCGTGAGCCTCTGGGGCTGTAGTAATATCTGCAGATTCTTTCGGCTGCCACCTCTATCCACCAGTGGCTCGTGCAAGGAGTCAAAGGTTGTTGAGGGCTCCACATCTTTTCCAGCAGCCAGGAATTTGCCTTTCATGCCATGCAAATCATTTTTAGGTCGAGCCTGGGCAGCGCATGCGCTGCTCTGCGAGGTATGCTGTATTCAGGTATGGACTTGAAGCTTTGCCCACTCTCCGCCCATATTTTTCATTGGCTTGTGTCATTGTCCTTTGGAAACTGTGGCTTTTCATTGGTCAATAGGCTTAGTAGTCCCTCCTTAGTACCGCCTTGTCTCATTTTGTAATCTCCCATGAGGACACCCCCTGTTACATGTGTTGTTACTCGGTAGGCTTTAATTACAGTCTCCGAGCACTATTTGCTTAAATGATTTTCTCCTGCCTGCTGTTGGGACACACTCTTCCCCACCTCTTGAGTTTTTTTCTTTTTCATAGCACAGCACGCCACACTGATACAGTGGCGGCCGTGCCTTTGGTTTATTCGTGGCGCCGAATGCGGGCGCATGGTTTTTTTTGGACTATTTTTTACTTTTTTTAAAAACTGTCCCATGCCGCGCTTTCATGTTAATGTCGGCCGCGCCCCTTTCTTTAGACACGGCTCGTCTAAGGAAAGGGGCACGGCCGACATTTAAGTGAATGCGCCTCCTGGGTGCTTTTACAAACCAGCATTTGCAATGCAATAGGTCTCGCATTTACAAGAGTTTGATAAATGCAAGACCTATTGCATTGCAAATGCTTGGTATTTCTGCTTTTCTGTTTGCTGGAGTCGCGATTGCAGAGTAGATAGAGAGACAGACGCAGTGGTCAGGTGACCAATAGGAGCAGGAGCTTCCTCCTTTCTGAGCTCTCCCTGTAGGTGACTGACAGTTGCAGCACAACTCATCTCCCTTTCGACAACCATGTGCTCAGTCTCTCCTGCTTCTCTGCCATGCTCCAAGGTGCATGTGGAGTTGGAGAGACAGTGTAGGAGGGACAAGGAGCATTGATGGAAGCGGGCCTACTTGCAATCTCACCCTGCTGCCACTCCACTATTTCTAATATAGATGGCGACATTAAAGTGTTTAAAATTAGGAATATTGTGCAAGCGGACTCAAAGCCAAGGGCAAAGCAGAGGGTCCTTCTCTGCCACATGATCAATAACTATCTGGCTGTGCTGTCCATCTTGCATAATATTGCATAAAATTGCTACTGGAAACCAGACTTTTACGATGTTGGGTAAATTTATTGTATATTTCCTAAAATATTGTTTTTTTCACTGCGCTATTTTATCTGGAAGTTTCATGAAAGATACCTGTTCTGCATTGTTTTGATGATTACGTACCATAATGGCTTCTTCCCATTCCCAAAGTCATTCTAACTCTATTGGTGCAACAGTGACTTTTCGTTGAAAAGCAATGTAGGGTTACAGTAGATTAGTAGTTTTATGACTCATAATGAACGTCAGACTCTCAAACGCAGGTCACTTGTGAGTTTACCTGTAAGACAGACAGTATATGGGGTGATCACGAGGATTATGGGTACGCCAATACTTAGCCATCATTCAAGAGCCTTTTAAAAGCTGCTGAGGGAGAAGGCATCTCCCCCATATAGTGGTGCCACTTCGGATTTGCAGAGGCATTGCATATATCAGGCCACTCCCCAGCAAGCAGCGGAACTCAAGGACAGCTAGGCAATCCTTGACACAAATATGGCTGTCGTCCCTGGAACCACTCGAGCCACAGTCTTTTGGAAGCTCAGAGATCTGGCAGTTTTCTCCTATTAATGCCTTTGACTTTCAGGAGGCAGCAAGGTGGAACAGTCAAGAACTACTCCTGACGGTTAGTTGTGGAGTAGAACATTAACTTCAACTAGGACATGTATCACTTACAATAAAGCATAGACAAGAA
This sequence comes from Calotriton arnoldi, assembly GCA_963921515.1. NCBI lineage: Eukaryota > Metazoa > Chordata > Amphibia > Caudata > Salamandridae > Calotriton > Calotriton arnoldi. The sequence continues at coordinate 323,766 of CAWUFW010010403.1, forward strand.
AGGGTGATGTATTTTTTTAGAAGGGAAATGCTAATTTTTTCGATTAAGTATAAAGGTTCAGTAATTTAGGTAAATAGCCCACAAACTGTCAGACTCTGGATATGGCCTGTGATTCTTTATGCCACCTTTTCTGCTTTTAGGAGATTGCTCTACTCAGCAATATATGAAAAGAAGCCAAAGTCCAGGAGCTGGATTACAAATGGCTACAAAGATTCAGCCATTTCCAGTTCTTTAGCTGGGATGTTCTCAGTGCATTGGGGTTTTTGAGTGCTCCAACAGTCGCCCATGCAGGTTCACATCTGGGTTCTGCAAGGTTAGGCTGTATGACAGAGGCACATATGGTTGTACTGCGCATGCCTCCACCACACAGCCCCAACATCGAATGTGTCTAAACAATGCAATCCTTTACCACCCATGCCTTTACCACACAATTTTGTGATAAAGGCATGTTTGGGAAAGGGTTGTGTGGTAAAGTTCACACCTCAGCCCCTCTGCCCTGAGTACTAAAATCCTGGCCCCTGCCTTGTAACCCGACCCCGAGCCCTAAAAACAACCCCACCCCTAAAACCTTAAACTATCCCGACTCCCATTGCCCTGAGCCCTAAAAACTGCCCCACCCTGAAAACTGCCCCTTCCCTGAGTCCTAAAACTCTGCCCCCTACCAAAAAACCTACCCTGACCCCCCCGCCCTAAGCCCTAAAAACTGCCCCCGCCTTGAAACCTGCCCCTGAGCCCTAAAACTGGCCCCTCCCTTAAAACATACACCCCCCACCCCCTCCACTCCAGGCCAATTTACCTTGCCACATCCCGGTTCTTCGTGCAGGTCCTCCCTTCCGGTTCCTCTCCCCACTACCCACTAGTAAGCTAGAACGCCAACTGCCTTCACCACGCATATGCATGGTTCAGGCTTATGCATGGTTAAGGCAAGCGTTGTTCAGCTAGCGGTGAAATGGAACACGTGCTTGAAGCTGTGTTGTAAAGGCCGTTTGCCGCTAAAGGGCTGCATCTGAGTTGGGCTGTGAAGAGATGATCTGGTCCCAAAGTTTGAGGTTCTTTGCACGGTAATGTTTGTTCAGTGTCCTCAGTCTTTGGGGATGAGCTGGTGGTGGCAGGAAGGCCCATGGGCCTCACCTGGATGCCATTACCCACAGGCCCTTGGCAATAGGATCATCAGATGCGAATGAGGAGTCTCACAAGCCTCACTGGGAGGTAGGCATTTGGTGGTGGTCACAGTCTCTATGAGTGAATGAAGTGAGGGTCACAGAAGCAATCATTGACCTCTGTCAGTCCTGCAAGCAGGGGGCACTCTCGCAATATGCTACTGGATCCTACCAAGGGGAGGGAGAAAGGCCTCAGGAAAGATGCACGGGGTTAGCTGTCTGTGCTGAATAGCCTCTTTCCTTTCCCCACACCGTGTTGTGGCTCTGGGAAGCAGAATCAAGTCTCCAATCGCAGTATGCCTTCCTGCTCATTTCAGGCTGCATCAGCAGCAAATCTTTTTGAGCCCTGCTGGATGGTCCTCTTTCGGTGAAGAGGCAGCTATGGTATCCTGCCTCTGGAGCATCCTTTTTCTGCATATGTGTAAAGAGTCAAAACAACAAAAGAAAAGGAGCGCTCCTTTTCTTTTGTTGTTTTGACCTTGTGTTTTGGTGGCTTCTGGGCAGTGGGGGTCAAAAAACGTTGAGCGTTTGAATTAACAACAACACACCAGTGTGCCTTTCTGAGCCCACACTGCTAGTGTGCTTTTTCTGCACATGTGTAAAGAGCTCATTCAAGTTCAGAGGTGAATTCTGAATTAGCCAAAAGGGTCATATTATATTTAAAAACTGAGGCACTTGGGCTCAAGGTAACAGATCAGATGTAACGTCGTTTAACAAAAAAAACAATTATTCTAAATTGCATCCAACTTGGGGTACTACACCCATCGTTGAAGGAAGTGTCCCAATTTAGGGTCACTCGGGTCACTCACAACCACCTATACGCCTTCCCAATAAATGAAGAGTCGATTAGGCTGTAGAGAATACAAACCAGTTAGTTTATTCGCAATACATTGCAGCGGAGCCCAGTCTGATCCGTCTCCTTAGATGACTGCCGAGGTGTCTGGTCTCCCTACACACGGTAACACAAATTATACAATTCCAACACCTTGAGAGTCCCGCCCAGACTGGAATTTTTTCCAGTTCAGGCCATAATGAACAAAGAAGGCACATAAAGTAGGCAGTGCCACTGGGCAGGGAACATGCTATCTCCGTCCCAAGGCCGTTCGGCGGCTCTCTACCATGGAAAGATGTGGGAACGAGTGTATCTAACGGTAAAGGTATGCAACAATGGATAGTGCATTCATAAGTGCAGCAAAGCTTCAACCTTGAGAAGTACGAGCGGGAGGCGCAGGGCAGCCTTTCTGCAGAGGCAAGCATTATGAGACAGACACTCGATCTTAGTTACAGAACAACATGGCGTCGATAAAGATGGCGCAATGCATGCCAACTTAACAATGAATAGGGGCTTGAATATAGAAGAGGGGGCATTTTAATAATGTGCATCACGGGAATAACATTTCAAATCTAACAGACCCTCCTTTTAGTCTGCATGCTAAGAAGTTTTATTGGCGCCATCAGGTCAGGGTCTTTACATTTCTAGAACTGAGAGGAAAACAGGAATGTGCATACATGCAATCAGTATTCAAATATCCCTTCGTCCATGTTTAATAAAGCCTGAATACCTTGCATCATCATAACTCTTGCATCAGTGTTTCGTCTCAGGGACTTAGGACGCGTCTTTATCATTGACACACAACATGCACAACAAGCAGGGAGGCAGTGTATACACAGGCAGCATGTCAGAATTACACCAGCTATAGCAATAAGGAAAGTAAGGATCTTCCAACCCCAAGTAGCGAATAAACTCCAGAACCACCCTGTGAATGACCAGGTACCATTATCCTGATGTATCTCCGATGCTATCTTATGCAATTTCTGTATGGCGGTGTAAACAGTGGGGCGTGGTAAGGGATATACACACAACAGCTACTCCCGATGACGCGACAGGCCCCACCCCGGTCAGCCAGGATAACGTCTAAAACCATACGATTTTGAAGGGCAACAAGTCTCGTAGCCTGGACATCTACGGTGATATTGGTTAGTATTCCTGCAGTCGTATTAATGACTCCTTCCACCACCCTCGTAAGCCTTCTAATATTAAGACTATTGGCTATGGGGCCCCAAATAGGTATGATGCCTTTCATGGCATCAGTGAACTGCTGCAAGGTGGTGTCTGTCTGATCAATGTCATCGGTGTTAATCATTCTCTTAGTCCGGGGCACACGGACCTCTCTTCGTTGCAAACGATGATCCTTATGATAATTGGGAGGGGCTATACACGGGTGGCAGAAGGTAGGAAAGGTAACACCTCCCCGACCACCCTTCAGGGAGCCAAACATAACCATGGTGCCCACAAACAAAATAAACATTACGTGGCGGGATCAAGGGTGGACTTCTCGTTCCTCTCAAATTATAGGTAGTGTTTCATCTGCTCTCTCCCACCTCTATGTCTCCTACCCCCTGGACACAGAAAGGAGCCATAATGTCCACCACTGACAAGGGTATCGGTTTGTCCTCAGTAACGTTGCAGGCCCGGAAAGACTGGTAATATTCTGATGAGTTGAACTGTAGGATATTATCTCTCTCCACTTGAGACCAATTACCCCCTTTCACTCTCTTGTATGCCTGCATGCAAGAGCTCAGAAGCAACCTGCCAAACGGCTCTCGGCCTGTGGGGGCACCAGGGGGAACTCTATGCTGGGAGCGTACGCTCTGTGTCTGGGTACGAGAACTAGTACTCTTCCGCTCCAATGTTTCAGCCTGGGGAAGAAAAGTGACCATGCTAAGTAAAGCAAACCACCCCCCACAACTATTAACATATGACAAGGGCATGGATAACAAGTTCTCACTTTTGTGAGTCACTGATGTCAGTAGTCCACATACCCAACACTTTGTCGTATTGTAAGCAGCATGCGCCTGATGCAACGTTTGGATGAATACATTATCTTTATAAGACTGTCTATGTTCCTTCTTGTGAGGAGCCAAAGTAAGAAAGATGTGTTCAGGAGGAATAGGCGTAGTGCCAATCAAAACACGTGCAGGATATTTCTCCTCAAGGTAGTATGTCACCCCAAGTACCAGTATCAAAGAGATCAAGATAATCAGCACAAACACGACCTTGCTTCTAACAGACCAGGTGGACCAAACAGGCCCATTTTGCTCAGGACGCGGAGCTGCGAAAGGCTGCTCCTCCTCCTGAATGGGGCGGCCAAAGGGATACATTTTTATTTTCCTCTATTCACACAACGACAACAACAGAAGAGTCTTACACTTGGAGCCAAGCTGGAATGAAAAGAAAAATTAAAAGGAAACCAGGGCAGTATATTGTTCATTAATCGTTGGCGCTTTTGAGCACCGGCGGTGGAGCTGCTCGTCCAGCTCAGATCCGGATCCCACGTTGCAGGGCAAACACCTTCTCTTCGGAAACACCGTCCACTTGCCCTGTTCGGTGACTGTCCGAGTAACGCACCAAGTATTCTGTCCCTAAACTATCGTTGGTACCATAGGCAAGGTATTCTCCAGCAATGCAGTCCATCCCTACTAACCTGACTGTCCCTCTGGTACACTGTTCCTCTTACGGGGACGCAAATTGTATCTCAACGCCCCAGGCACAGTAGGGTCAGGGAACAAGGGGTCGGGCTCAAGGGGACAAAGGGGCAAAGGGGCAGGCTCAGGTAGATTGGCAAATTGGATCTCAGCTGGACGTGTCTCAACCACAAGTGGGCCAACAGGCTGGGGCTCCTGGATGGGCTTAATCTCAGGTGGCACTGCTTCAGTCAGCACTGCATTACTCTCTTCCTCCGACGATACCCATGTGAGACGGACGTCCGAAAAGGGAATGAACTGTGGCACTTGCTCTGCCTCACAGTCCCCAATCTCATCCACGATCCACTGGTCATAGGGCAGCGGTAGGGGCACCCGTTTGCAATGGATCCAGTTTTTCCGACCGTCAACTTTCACTACGGTCCTGGTGGCCAGAAGGACCTGGAGGGGTCCCTTCCAGCGTGGCTCCAAGCTGCTCCTCTGAAAATTCTTGACCAGCACCCAGTCTCCGGGACGAATTTCATGACCAGGAGCCTCTGGATGCTGCTGCAATATTTCAGCGATCTGTTGGTGAATAGAACACAAATGTTTAGTCAATTCATAGAGGTAATCGATAAGTAAGGGGTATTCTGTCTCGGAAAACTTATGCGGTCGCGGGACGCCCCAGACATTCGCCGGGTAGCCGAACACGACCTCGTAAGGGGACAATCCTGTTCTAGAGTGGGCTGTGACTCTTGCAGACATTAATGCTAGGGGCAAAGCATCGGGCCACTTCAATCCTGTGCTCTCTTTGATCTTGGCCATTTTCAACTTGAGAGTACCATTGTACTTCTCAAATAAGACTGCTGATTGGGGGTGGTTCACCGCATGGAACTTCTGCCTAATGTGCAACCCATCACACACCAACTGGATAACCTTGGCATTAAAATGGCTGCCATTATCACTCCAAATCAAACGGGGCAAACCGAAGCGCGGGAAGAACTCTTTCAAGAGTACCTTCGCCGTCGTCATGGCAGTATTTTCCTTAGTGGGGTAAGCCTCAACCCATTTACTGAATGCACAAACAACCACCAATGCATATTTCAGATTGTTGACCCGTTCCATTTCGATGTAATCCATCTGGAGAACCTCAAAAGGAAAGGAAGGGGGTGAAAAACTGCCAACAGGAGTGGGAGTCCCTTTCCAGGATTATGCATCAAGCAAACCATGCAATACTTCACTAGGTGAGCTGCAACTTTGGGAATGTTGTTATTTTGCCACACGGGGTCTAGCAGTTTACAAATACCCTTTGCACTAATGTGCGCTGGCCCATGTGCCATGGTGACCACAGGGAGGACATACGCATCCGGCAGCATCCATCATTGCTTCCCAGACTTGTCTGTCCAACACCCCTCTTCGTTCAAGCTAGCCGTACTCTCCTGCCATACTGCTAATTCTTCGATTGTTGCCTCACTTTGAATCTCTTTCACATTCTCTAGGGTATCCTCAAACATCCCATTCTCAGGCAGCCATCTAGCTGGACCCGCCACAAACTTCCTTTTCATTTTAGTCCGAGCTGTCTCCTTTGCTGTCTGATCCGCAAATGCATTCCCCCTCCCGACATCATCTGTGATTGCCTTATGAGCACTGCACTTCACTATTGCTAGTCTCTTAGGGAGTGTCAAGGCTGACAAGAGTCTGTGTATCAGGGGGCCATTGTGAATCCTCATGCCATGGGACGTCAAGAAACCCCTCTCTGCCCAAAGCCACCCAAAATTATGAGCCACGCCAAACGCGTACTGGCTGTCAGTATATATATTGACAGCCAGTCCCTCACTCAACTCGCAAGCATGAAGAAGGGCCATAAGCTCTGCAGCTTGCGCTGATTGGTAGGGAGCCCATGATATCTCAACTACAGTGCGTAAAGTGGTGATGGCATATGCTGCCGTTGCTGTGCCATCTGGTAATTTAAAACAAGAGCCATCCACATATAGCTCCCCTTGGGGTTCAGATAAGGGAACATCAGTCAGGTCTACCCGTCCCTTCGTCTCCTCCTCCATGCGGTAGATGCAATCATGCACATCCGCCTCCTCACTCTCAGAAGGGAGGGGTAGTAACATGGCTGGGTTCAGAGTGGCACATCTTTTGATGGTGATGTGTGGTGCAAACAGGGTCAGCTCATAGCCAGTCAGACGTGCACTGGTAAGGTGCTGTGTCTTTGTTCTGTTCAAAAGTATGTCCACAGCATGCGGGACCATAACTGTGAGATCAGTATCAAGGACGAGCCCTGCCGATTGTCGGATGGAAATGGCCACTGCCGCGGCCGCTCTCAGACAGCTCGGAAGGGCTCTGGCGACATTGTCAAGCAGAGCAGAGAAGTAAGCCCACAGCCTTTGCTTACCTCCAAAGGCCTGTGTTAAAACAGAGAGCGCGCAACCAGCTGTTTCGTGTACATACAACACAAACGACTTCAGGTAGTCCGGAGTACCAAGCACAGGTGCAGAGCAAAGCACTATCTTTAACTGCTCAAAAGCATGCTGACAATCATGCATCCAGGGCAGGGGTTCATGCACATCTTTAGTGGTTAGGTACAATAGGGGTTTTGTTAGTAAGGCAAAATTAGGAATCCAGTGGTGACAATACGAAGTAATACCTACAAACGCTCGCACATCCCGCTGCGTCTTAGGGATGGGCATCTTAGTTATAGCAGCCACATGCTCAGGTGTTAGCCTCCTTCCCTCCTTCGACAGTAGGTGACCTAAGTAGGTGACCTCCTGTCGACAATATTGAAATTTAGAAAGGGACACTTTATGTCCTTGATGTGCCAAATGTTGCAGCAGTTTAACTGTACTCTGTTTGCATCCCTCTTTAGTGTCAGAGGCAATGAGAAGGTCGTCCACATACTGGAGCAATACGTTACCCGAGGGAAGAGTGAGGGAATACAATAGGGCTTTCAAGGCTTGACTATATATACTGGGACTTTCAGTATAGCCCTGAGGAGCTCGACAGAATCTAAAACTTCTGCCAGCCAGGGAAAATCCAAAAAGATATCTACTTTCTGGATGTATGGGAATGCTGAAGAAGGCATTCTTCAGGTCAATAACAGAGAAATAGGTAGCAGTAGGGGGAATCATCGTCAGGAGGGCAGTGATGTCAGGAACGACAGGAAACTGGGGAACGACTATCTTGTTCACAGCACGCAAATCAATCACAAACCGATAAACATCAGGATGGTCATCCGGGGAACCTGAGGGTGCTCTTTTTAGGATGGGAAGAATAGGGCTATTGCACACATTAGCATTCGTCTCCTCCACCACACCAGATGCAATCAAGTCCTGTATAATCCACAGCAGTGCCCGTTCCCCTGTCTGTGGTATCTTATACTGGGGAGGGCAAGGCAGGACAGCATTGTCCTTAATACTGATGGAGACCGGGGGTATCTGCAACAGCCTACGTCCGTGTCACTCGTAGCCCATAATGTCGTCGGCACCTCCCTAAACTCATCAGGAAGAGGCTCATCTTTTGACAAACATTGCTTGGAATTCACCACATTGGGTCCTATCGTCATATAAACACCATCCGGAGAACATGAAATAGTCGCATGTAACTTCTTTAATAGGTCCAGACCCATTAAGTTTTCTCCACAATTTGATGTCAATAAGAAAGGCGAGTCTACGGTAAAAGGACCAATAGTCAAAGCCAGAGGCTCGGAGATGGGGCTCACAACTGGTATGCCTGAAAAGCCTACCGAAACATTATTTTGGCCAGACAGGGCTGCCCCGGGGACCAGTGAATGAGAAACAGAGCTATTCATTGCGCCTGTGTCCACCAAGAATTTCTTCGCTGAGCCCTGCAGACCAGCGGTGACATAAGGTCCTCGCTGGTCAACAGGGATCTGGACTGATCCCCCACCCTGCCCTGACTGTCCTAGCTGTGGGTAAGTCCCGTCACTTCGTCACAATCATAATCATCATGATAATACTGGCGCCCCCTCGGATCATCAAAATAGTTCTGCTCAGACCGACCCAGCTGTTCCTCACTTCCCCTGTTCCCGCCATATCCGACTGCTCCCCTGACTCTTCCTCGTGACCCCCGCCATCTCGGAGCCTCCACCCTTTGCAACAGCATCAGACACTCGCTACGCCAATGTCCCTCCTCCTTACAGTACGCACATTGATTTGGTCCCATGGGCGTGGTATTCTGACTAGTGCGGGGCAACTGCCGGGCCAAACCAATCACCCTGCCTCTACCACTGCCCCGGGACACCTGCTGCATCAACACCTTCGTCTTCAAGTCCTTATTTTTCTTCTCTATCTTCTCCTTCTCTTCGTTCTCCCTGTGCTCATAATACTGAGCGATGCCTAATATTACTGATGCGGAGGAGGTAGTCCAAGTGCTTTCCGAAGCCTGCAGCCAAGACGCGATCTCGGGGAGCAAGTTCGTAATAAACCTATTAACAAACAATCGAATACCTCCCTCCATTGACGGAATCTGTCCACTAAAATCCAAGAACACCCCCTCGAACCTGGTGAAAAAATCAGACACACTTTCATCCTTCTTTTGGCGACATGCCGTCAACTTATCCCAATACACTCGCCTCAGTGGGATCAAGGAGTGCATATACGTGATAATCCGGCCCGGCAACACTAGTATCTCAGCTCCAGGTTTGTCACCAGGCTTTCTCTCCTGATTCCATGCTCTAATCTCATTCCAGGTGCCACTCAACTCCACTACGTGATCCTGCATGTGCACCTGCCGCCAGATATCAACCGGCACCAGTAAACCGAAAAACATCTCAATGTCGGTCAGCGTCATCACTGTCGAAGACGCAGCCTCCGTCAGTTCTTTATAATAGGCAGTCGGATTCTTCCGGGGGTCGGGCAACTGAATCTTAAGAGATAGAACCTCGCTCCTTTTCAAAGGAGTGTAAAGCCACTGTTCCTGAAAACGGCCTTCCACCTGCTGTCTGATAACTTGGTCCTGTCCATTTCGTAGCTCCGGTCTCTCAGGGTGATAAATGGGATGCACCTCTCTCATAGGGAACTGAGACACTGCAATCGGACTCTTTTGGATCAACCTGCCTCGGTATCCAATCAACGTGGTAACATTGCAAAAAACATAATTAGGAGCCATACCAGTTGTGTACACACTATCTCGAATGTCGTAAATAATCTGAGGGGCCACCCCATTAAAACACTGCTCCCATAACCCAATCAAAGTGGCCGACATATGCTTAAGGGCATGCTGCTGCACAAACGGCTCATAGTCTTTCAACACACTCCACACGTCCTCCACACTGTAAATTGGATTCCGAGCCCACTGAGAGGCCTGATCAGCCACCATCTTCTTCTCTGCATCACCCACGTCCAACCGAATCAACACTCGCCCCATCCATTCTTTAGCAGCCTCTCGTGTTCCATCACTCTCTCCTCTCAGGGGTGTCCCCGCATACAGCGAAGGCGGGGGATAAGAAAGCGGGGAGAACACACTTGCTGGTGCAACAGGAACCGGGGACCCAAAAATCGGAGGAGGGAGTGAATGTGAAGGAGATAGGGCAATGTCTGGGGTAACGGGCACAGCAGATCGGCCCACTATTCCCGCCGTCTCTGCCACTGAAGTCGAAGGGGAAAAGTGGGATGCTCCATCTGAAATGGCCGTATTGGGGACAAGGGTGCCAGGAGCGGCAGTGGGGGGCGTTGGTGGAACTGCTGTATATACCCTTTGCGGGGCATATGGGGGTAGGAGACGAACATCTAACAGATCCTCCACAAAACGATCGCCTTATTCACGGGGTACATTAGACTTATCACATTGCAACCTAAACTTTCGATCAGCACATTCTATACCTTTCTCTATCTTTTTCCGCTCATACGCTATAGCCTTTTGCGTTACTGTCTGCGTCTTTCCTCTCCGTGCCTCCTTCTCCGCTCTTATCCGTCTTTGCTTAGCTTCCTTTTGCCACACCTGAAGGTGGTCAAACATAGACTGCCTACTTCTTCTCGCCAACAATTTATCCTTCAGGAAATTCAATTTCTGTTCATCAAAAGTACCTGTCAAAGGCCACTGCAGCTCAAGGTTGTCCCTCGTATACTTGTGCCACAGTGTACTAAACATAATAGGGCCAAAGCCATGCTTAACATACATGTCGAAATTCGGAGTGCCTTCCGGAGGCGCAGGTTGCCTCTCCTCCAATCGAGCATCAGCAGAGCAACAACAGCATCCGAAACAGCAAAACCTGCTAAAACAAGGCATTTTCAAAAATACAGAGAAGCAAATTCACTTCTTGCATCCGTCAAAATGCTCAAAACCCAACAATCAGTCACCAGACTGCACCAATTACTCAAATTAGACTCTACCTCGCGAGTCTCAAAAGCTAACCAAACCCCAGGCGTTTTCAAGAGAAAGCCAAATTACCAAGTCGCCTGGCAGAGGGCCTACACAGACACCCTGTACCTCCAAAACGGTCCGCAGATCTGTCAATTATGCAGACAAATCCAAGAAAAAGGGTCTTCAGACCGCATCCAAGATTATTCAGCACTGCGCCATTCTTACTAGAAATCAAGACAGACTCACCTGGTGCACACAGGTCAAGCAAAGTTATTCTCCACTGCCGACCCTTCGGACCAAAGGGCCTACTCCAAGGGTTTCGCCTTTTAGGACCCCAGCCGAGATGACCAGTAGACGAGGCACCACCTGAGCAGACGGGCGGGGCAGCTGCGAGTGCGAGGCTCTATCATGCAGGGTAACCTGATCCGCCCATCCAACCAGACGCAGCCCCGTCCTCCCTACACCCGGTTACGGGCGAGGATGGGACACCCGATGGAGTCCCTGTTTGGGCGTCAAATGAAGGAAGTGGCCCAATTTAGGGTCACTCGTGTCACTCACGACCACCTATACGCTTTCCCAATAAATGAAGAGTTGATTAGGCTGTAGAGAATACAAACCAGTTAGTTTATTCGTAATACGCTGCAACGGAGCCCAGTCTGATCAGTCTCCTTAGATGACTGCCTATGGGTCTGGTCTCCCTCCACACGGTAACACAAATAATACAATTCCAACACCTTGAGAGTCCCGCCCAGACTGGAATTTTCCAGTTCATGCCATAATGAACAAAGATGGCACATAAAGTGGGCAGTGCCACTGGGCAGGGAACATGCTATCTCTGTCCCAAGGCCGTTCGGCAGCTCTCTACCATGGAAAGATGTGGGAACGAGTGTATCTAACGGTAAAGGTATGCAAAAATGGATAGTACATTCATTAGTGCAGCAAAGCTTCAACCTTGAGAAGTACGAGCGGGAGGAGCAGGGCAGCCTTTCTGCAGAGGCAAGCATTATGAGACAGACACTCGATCTTAGTTACAGAACAACATGGCGTCGATAAAGATGTCGCCATGCATGCTAACTTAACAATGAATAGGGGCTTGAATATAGAAGAGGGGGCATTTTAATAATGTGCATCACGGGAATAACATTTCAAATCTATCATCGTGTGTCCAGTATCCAAGCAGTATCCTCTTCCAAACACGTGGGAATGCACACATACATATGTAACTCTTACGCTAGGGGGACTTGAGGATATTTCCAGCTCAAACATATTAAAAGTTGCTACACATTGTGCCCAAGAGTAATTCGACGCAATGTTATACCTTAATTAATGGTCTTTCCGTTCCCTATTGCTTTATTCAGATCTTATATTTGCCCAGAAAGCTATCCCCACATAGTGTTAATAGGTGTTGAAATAAAAAAAGAAATAGTACTCTCACAGATGGTGTCACATAATTTGACTTTTCTTGCAACATAAAGACAGCATGTAACAAATTAGCCCCAGTGAAAACATGGGTTCCCAAGCGTTCCCAACCTTCAGCCCCCTGGTATTCCGAAGATCTGAGGAAACAAAAACTTGCCTGTAAGCGTTTAGAACGCAACTGGAGAAGAGGTTATAATGAGGCAGAAAAAGAACTTTACAAACAGAGACTCACTCTTTACAAAAAGCTACTATTTAATACAAAAAAGACCTTCTTCACAGATCAAATCACACAGGCTAAATCTTCAACCAAAGAACTTTTTAGGATGGTAACCAAATTGGCCCCCCCTAGCCATCCTAAAACTCAGAGTAGTCCAGAATTATGCGAGAAAATTGCTGTATTCTTTCTACAGAAGGTGGAAGCCATTTTGTCGTCTTTTAGACTCTCCCCGATAGAAGCAACGGACAAGCCATCTGTGATGGCCAGAATTACAACTGATCCACGGCCTACTCTAGACAAGTTCTCCCCGCTGGAGAAGCGAGATACTATAAATCTCCTGGCTTCCACTAGGTCCGGATCCCCTTACGTTCCCTGCCCAGTCTCCGTGATTAAACAAGTCCATGAACTTATTGGAATGGCACTCACCCCCTTATTTAATGCCATGTTCAAGTCTGGGCAGTTTCCCAAAAGATGGAAAACTGCATCCATTCTTCCTCTGCTTAAGAAACAAAATCTTGACCCCAAGGATCCTAATATTTACCGGCCAATTTCTTGTCTCCCACTGCCAGCAAAACTGGTTGAAAAAACTATGAATATTCAACTCAGTACGTTCCTCCAAGCAAATAACACATTAGATCCTACCCAATATGGATTTAGGGCAGGACACAGTACAGAGTCCACCCTTATAAAACCCACGGAGGAATTAAGAGAAGCCCTGGACCAAGGAGGCAATGCAGCACTAATCATGTTGGACCTCTCTGCGGCCTTCGATACGGTCCACCATGATGTTCTGATGGACCGTTTATCTGCAATGCCTGGAATCTCCTGAAATCTTTCCTTATGGAAAGAATTCAAACTGTGGATTTAGACAAAGCCCGCTCCACACCTTTCTCCCTACTGTGTGGAGTACCACAGAGTTCCTCCCTCAGTCCCACACTTTTTAATGTTTACGTGGCGCCCCTGGCGGCTCTGATCAGATCTTTCGGACTTCAGTTGACATCTTACGCAGATGACACGCAAATTGTGGTGTCTTTGCGACCAGGGCAGGAGGCAGAGAAAGGGAAAAGGTTCCATGACTGCATGAAAGCGGTCAAGAAGTGGATGACTAGGAATTGCCTGAAGTTAAACTCCAGCAAAACGGAGGTCCTCATTTTCAGAAATAATGCCAATTTTCGGACCCTAGACTGGTGGCCGAAAGAACTAGGGACTCTCCCAGAACCAACTAGGAAAGCAAAAAATCTGGGGTTCATAGTCAACAATAAACTTACCTTTGGGGACCAGATAAATGCGGTTGCCTCAGCTAGCTTCAACCTCCTCAGAATGATCAAGAAAATAATGTCATTCTTACCGGTTGACAGCCAACGAGTAGTGATAACATCTCTCATTCTCTCGCGTGTGGACTACTGTAACAGCCTTTACCTAAATATTCAAAAGCGACATTTAAACAAACTCCAACTCCTGCAAAATGCAGCAGCTAGACTGCTGACCGGGATACCAAAGTTTGTTTCTGTCACAAAAGAAATAAAAAGGCTGCACTGGCTTCAAGTTAAACAATGGATTCAATTTAACCCCTTCCCTGCGGGGGTAATTCCCCCATGGGTGCGGGGGGTGAGCGCGGCGCCGCGGTGCTCGTGACGAGACCAGTTCGTCATGAGTCACAGTGGAGCTGTGCTCATGACGAGCTGGTCTCGTCACGACCCCACCCACTGATTAATTATCCCGCACAGGCGGGGAATTAATCCCGCGTGGGCGGCGCGCAGCTGTTATGACGAGACCAGCTCGTCATGAGCACAGCTCCACTGTGACTCATGACGAGCTGGTCTCGTCATGAGCACCGAAGCGGTTAAAACCCTGTGCACTGTTTTTAAAGTTCTTCAAGGAATTGGCCCGGACTACCTGAAACGGCATTTTCAATGGTACGTCCCCAGAAGAGCTCTTTGCTCCTCAGGAGCCAAAGGGTTGATTATACCCCCTTTAAAAAAGTCAACTGGGGTGGAAGAAGCTTCATCACCTGTGCCGCAAGGGCTTGGAATGATCTTCCTTTCCATATTAGGAATGCCACTGAGGTAATGACATTTAGGAAAGGACTTAAAACCTGGCTTTTCACTGCATAGGCCATCATATACCTCTCTGATTGGAAGGCAGTAGCCAGCGCCAGGGCACCCTCGGGTAACCATTGTGCTTAAGAAATAAAATTAACATAACATAACATAATTTGGTCAGCTCTGCAACATAATCTGTCTCTCACATTGCTTAATTTGTAAAAAATTAAGTGCAAGGGCCCTTCTCGCAAGGCCACTGCATCCTTCACCACTCATTGCCCTTGCCAGTGCTGCCAATGACAGTATCAACACAACTTCTAACCATCACACTCCTACTAGTGACAATTCAGACTATTTTAGGCCACACAAGGCTATAATAATGGGCATGAGAGACTGGAATTATTCATTTTCAATGTATATTGACAAAATAAACACAATTGTTGTGCTCATCTCAAAATTAAAAAGACAGCACCACCATGTGGTGGACTATCACTAGAACCGGTGCGGACAATTAAGTGCTGGTGCCGAGCACCGGAAACCACTGGCTCAAATTAAGCACTGGTCTCTCAATTGCCTTATACATACCCTGGTTATAGATCTACACTGAGAAAATGAGTACACAATTCTGGCATCTGTTTTTTAACATTATTTTAATAAGCAGTAACAGCATGCCCTTGTGGCAAGTGGATCCCTTCCTGGCCATGGCGTGTACTTTCTGAATGGGCCTCGATTTACAAAAATGCAACACGTAGCGGAAGTGAGATTACCCCTCCCTCCCCCATCCCTGTTGACATCACAGATTTTATTTGGCCCCTCGTGCCACCATTGGCTTCTCGGTTGACTTCTTATTGAAAGAGTGGAAAGTTCGGAAAGTAAAAGGGTTCTAAGAGCCCTCTTCACTTTCTACTGCTAATGCTGCTTTCATGACATCTGAGTCCAGGGGTAGAGGAGGCGCCGGGGGTACCACAGCATCTGCCATCATTTACGATGCTTGTTAGGTCTCGCCTACGCAGCGCACATGCGCTGCATAGGCAAAAAGACCTTTAGCAATCGCTTCGGCTTTTCAGCCAAAAACGTGCACGCGTTCCATTGCCTTCAATGGCAACGCGTGCACGTTTGGCGATTCACTTGCGGGAGCGAGCGGCGGGCGCCATATGGTAGCAATTATCGCTCCTGGCGCTGCTCGCTCCCGCAAATGAAACGCTTTCACTTTTGCCGACACTTTTTTTTACTTTTAGCGCGCGCGTGCTTGTTTTTAATACGAGAGCCCAAGTAAAGACATTTGTTGCTTAAAATAGTGCCTCCCATCTAATTCTGGACTGTTGCCATTTTTGGCGGCTTCCAGCAATCTCTTAGAAGCACGAGGGGTGGCAAGATTCTCTATACTAAACATTGTAAGTGGCTCGCTTTTTACTAGATCTGGCGTCCAGTGTCTGCTACTAAGCAATGTGATAAATATACTGTGGTAGTAACATAAAGACAATCCGGATGTAGCTTCTTTCTAATATATAATATTTGGACGTTTTTCTTGTTGCTCTATAGCCCACATAGCTGCCAAGGATTCAGATTGCTTTTGTGTGACATATCCATAATTTGAGTGGCATTTCAACGACTATGAGTGAAAATTTCTCGCGAGCAAAATCAAGCAATGAAGACGAGGGAAACATATAAATGTCAGAAATACACACATTTGAGGATCCAAATGGTCTTTAGAATCATGTAGTTAAGCTGAATGGTTGCAGTGCAGCCGGAGTGCCTCCTCGCTGGGGAGATTGCTGTCCACAAGTCTTTTCCTCTAACAGGGCATGACATCATGTGTCCTCTGTTGGGTGAAAAAAGTTTAATGTTACGCTGTTTGGTGCTGGTTTGTCTTCTCTCACTTACTTTTCGTCTCTTGAAAGAGAAGACCTGTTGCACCAGTCAGACAAACACATGGCAAGTATTAGAGGCAGACATACTCCGTTATTACTTACGCCATCCCTGAGAGCCTCCGTAGTGAGTCCGCAGTCATATCTTCACTCAGGCAGTGCTTGTGAATGTGTTTACCAACAGAAATATACACCTTTCCTGCAAGGGCAATGCCTTTTAGACTACATTTACCTTAAATAGAAGTACAATAGTGAAAGAATAAACCTCTCAAAGGTCCCTGGTGCATGCATTAGCTCACCCAGTCCAGGTTTTAACTTTCCATTCTGGGGTGTGTAAAGCATTTTATCGCGTTTCTTTTTCCTTCAAAGTACTTCAGTTTAACAGCAGTTTCCCTTGTGTACTGCTCCCCACTGTGCCACACTCCAGGTTGCTTTCTGTTGCCTGTTTGCTGCTCTTTTGCCCTCTGTGTTGTACTTTCCTTTGTGTACTTCTCCCCCTCCCCCATATGCTTTCGCATACATACTCTCCACATTTGTGTCTCTAACCAATGTGCTTCTCTTTGCCCTGCTCTTCACTTTCCTCTCTCTCCCTTCAGTGTTGTTTCCCCTTTCCCTCTCTATCGCTTCCTACACCTGTGCCCTCAATGTTGATTCGCCCCCCACCCCTGTTTTGCTTTGTCTCCTTGTGTTGCTTCCTTCCACACTCACACCACCTGTGTTGGTTCCCTTCACACGCGCTTAAAGAAGAAATGCTTTCCCGTTTATAATTTTTTTTTTATTTACTGATCCAACCGGAATCAATAAACAAAAAGAAAAAAAAGCGCTAATATTTTGTAGACATGGGCATGCAGGCTGATGCGTCATTGTGCATTTTTTTTGTTTACTCTTAAGCCATGCTGTTCAACATCGTGGACACTGTACGGAATCGCTAAAAACCATTGGCAAAGGCAATGAATCCCAAAGTTAGGATTAATTGGCTTTGCCAATGCTTGCGTTAAGCACCCTTGCCTGAAAAGAAGCCCATATACTATTCAATAGCTCATACAATAAAACTGAATTTGATCTACAAGCATATGGCAGCCACATTTAGATGGCATGAGTTCTATTTTTATTTTCATTCCATGGCATATACTTGTCATATATATTCTTTTTAAGGGACACCAGCTTGCTATTCTACAGACTTTTGCCAATGCTTTGTTTCTTTTTTCCGATGTAACTTCTGCCACTTTATTACAAATTTAACAGCTGAAAGTTAGCACTTAGTAGCAATCGTCTTATCCTCCTTGCTACTCTCTGACACAAGTCAAGTGGATTTAGAGACGTGTCTTCCCGGATTGCTGGGCTTTAAACAGAAGGCAGCGCGCAAGCTGTCAGCTTGCACGAGCACTGGCGTTTCTGTTTTGCCACATGCATCCAAACAACCCTACATCTTCACTGATATCTGCCCCACTTCCTGTCCCTTAGCTCTTTCATTTCCGTCTTGTCCACCAGTAACACCTCCTGCTGTCTCTCACCCTCATAGTTAAGTCATTTCCTGTCTCTACCCAACTTCCTTGCCCCTCCCAACTTTCCCTCTCCCATGCAGGTTGTAACTGCACGTGGCGCTGTGCCAGTGTGACACCTCCAGCCTGCCTTGGCTTTCTTTTCAACACAACTTTCCATGCTGGAATTGTCTGAGCCCACCCAGGATAATGTGCTGCATGACTAACCACTTATAAGGTCCCAAAGGCGAGACCTATTGGCTATGCCAATGCTTGTTTTTCAGAGGTCTTTGTTGCTAGAGTTCAGCTGGTGATTTGTACTTGAGCTTGCGTTTCACTGCCCCTTTAATTGCTGGATTCGGAGTATTTGGAGTTCTGTTGTTGCTAAAACCTTGGGGTAAATTTCCAAGGGAAGTGACGGACTGAGGCGTTGGACTTCCTGGCTTAGCGCCTGTCTCCGCCACTTCAGAAACGCAGTACTGCACCATATTTACAAGCATATGGTGCAGCCCTGCATTGCCCCCTGCGCTGGTTCTACACTTAGCAGCCTAGCGCCAACACAGGCCCCCTTGCAACATAGTGCAAGGGTGTCTGCCTGCAGGGGAAGATTGTTTATGTACAGGAAGGTCCCCCTTCCTGCACAGAAACAATCTTAAAAAGCCCTTTTGTAACTTCTAATGTGTGCTGCTTAATGCAGCACTCATAGAAGTTGCAAAATGGCATTTTTAAAAAATGATTGTGTATGTGCAGGAAGGGGGACCTTCCTGTACATAAACAATAATTAACCTTTTGCTGTTTTCATGTGTGCTGCACAATGCAGCACATATAAAAACAGCAAAAACGAGGAGAAATGAAACATTTCTCCTCTTGCGCCAGGGTAAGACCAGGTTTTCCCTGGTTTTAATTATGGAGCTGCCTCCTATTTACGCCTCCCTTGTAAATAGTGGGCACCATCAGAATCAATGGGTGTTGCGGTGGAACACCCACCACAACACCTATTGCCCTCCCCTTTCACGCTAAGCATAGCGTGAAAGGGGGCCTTATTTACAAGGCAAAGTTAAGCCACTTTAAGGGCCATATGTAGGTAATTTCTATTTACTGATTCCTAAATACCGAATTTTACCGATTCGGTATTTAAGAATCGGTAAATAGAATGTAGGTAAACATTCGGTAAATTTTACCGATTCGGTAATATTCGTTATTACCTATTCGGTATTTACCGAATCGGTAAAAGGAATACCTTCCCATGCATTCCTATGGGCCTGGAGGCCCATAGGAATGAATGGGAAGCCATTCACTATAACCGATTCGGTAAATACCGAATCGGTAATAGGGGAGCATATTCAAGGGTGGCAGGGTGTCAAATTGACACCCTGTTGCACCCCTGAATCGTGCATGTGTGCACATGTGGCGCACATACATGCCCTAAGGGCATGTATGTCTGCCACATGGCACTTTTAAAAAAGCACAAAATTGCTTTTTAAAAGGTATTCGGTATTTACCACCAACTTGTAGTTGGTGGTAAATAACGAATCCTTAAACCAAAAATGCACTCACTTGAGTGCTCCCTACATAGGATTTAAGGAATCGGTAATTTACCGATTCCTTAAAATAACGAATCGGTAAATTACCGACTCCTTAAATCCGGCCTCCTACATCGCAAAGGGCTAAATACCGGTCGGTAACGGGAAATTTACCGATTTTCGGCCGTTACCGACCGGTATTAGCCCACCTTACATATGGCCCTAAGTGGCTTAACGCTGCCTTGTAAATAAGGCGAAGCCCCAGGAACATCATAAAAAGTGACGTTCCTGTGGCGATAGGGGCTTGAAAATATACCCCCTTGTTTACAAACTATATAACATTCAGATCAGGCGGTTTGTCGCCCAGATTGTTGACACTTGCAACAGGTGAGCTAATGCTGAGCTCTTCTCCAAGGACATAGGAATCGCTCGAGGGTGTGACTGAAGTGCTAACCTAGAACCCATTGTCATGGTGAATAAATACATACTGAAGTGGGCCTTTGAAGTCTGCATCAGTTAATAGGCTTTCAGAGATAATCAAACATATGTTCATTTAGAATTGTGATGAGCTGCTTGGGCCACGTGACGAGATGCCAGGATCCGCACCGGGAGACAGACTCAACGGGGTTTTAATGAATTCAACAAATATTCAGTAATCAGCACAGTGTATATAATCACGCATACACATGTTGTACTAATTACTGAAAATGGATTGGAACGGCCATGATACTGTTTTCGGCCCTTACCAAGACTTTGATTATCAGGTGTGACTGCCGCGCGCCCCATTGTTAGCACCTTTAACCATCAGGAAATGGCACCATTACAGTCTGCAATTGTATCCCGCGAGCAGCAACATTAAACATGGAAAAGAACAGTATGTGTGTGTTACTGCAAAATCCAAGCGCGAAGGGCTTACAAAACCGCTAACGTACGGGCTGCATAAGTCTGTCCCTGGACCGTAAAATGGCCCGGAAGTTTGGGTTCCCCACACAGGGGTGGACAGGCCTTTTATTTTATCAGGCATTTCCCCCGTAGGCTGGACCTGGAACAGTTGTTGAAGGCCCAGGGACGCCTGGGTGGCTCTGCCACTTTCGCCAGCTCCCAAGGTTCCCTGCAGCTGGCACAGGGAGGCTTCAAGAGAGAGCTAAAAAGAGAGAGGGAGGCGGAAAGGTGGAGAGAGAGAAGGCGAACAGAGAGGGAGAGAGAGCGAATGGATGGGTAGATTAAAAGAGAGAGATACCACGAAGAGACGAAAGAAGCAGGGCACGTCTGTGCCTTTTTGCCAGGGCAGCTTTTTGTTTCCCGGTCCAGACGTGTACTCATGACAATTGTGACTGGGTTCCAAGTAGTCTGTCAGAAGGGTCTTGCCACAGAAATATGTTTGCACTTTATTTTTCCTGGCCAGCGAACGGAAGCAGATTCCGGAAAAGATGGTTTTGCACTGGGGTTTGCTTCCACTTACAGAAAGATAAAAATAATTCCAAAACCTTACTTTCAACTAGGTACACATTCGGCACTCATATCTTAGTTCTCTATGATCTTGGCATTAGTGTGAGCACAGAGAAATCATTTTTGGTCTCAGAGAACTCTATAAATGATCTACCTACCTACCTACCTACCTACCTATCTATCTATCTATCTATCTATCTGTCTATCAATTGCGTTAAGTGCGCATAAAGTCACTAAAGTGGGGTTGGCATAAAAAGCATAACCAAGAACCATTTACAAAAAGCGAGGCCTCTAACCAGGGGCATGTCCTAATATGTGTGACAAAGAATCACTTCTGGATGTGATGACCCTCACTCATCTTCGTAGTGATCCAAGGTCTGATCCTTTGAAGCAGCCACTCCATGTTTCCATGCTTCCAGGTCTCTGCCCCCCCCTTCCTCTCTCTCGCCCATTCCATCAAGCAGGGGGTTCCCCAGGGCTCGGCGCTAAGCCCTGTTCTGTTTAACCTCTACGTTCAACCCCTGGCGGGAGTGGCACTGGACCATGGCCAGACCATGGTTTCGTATGCTGATGACACGCAGCTGTTGGTGGCCCTCTCCGATGACCATTCTAGGGGCGCCACGCAGTTCCGGATTGGGCTAGAAGCGGTCACATGCTGGATGACCACCAACTGCCTTCAACTTAACGCCAACAAGTCAGAAGTGCTGTTGGTGGGGAACGACAAGGGGCTCTGGAGTACGCAATGGTGGCCGGCGTCCTTGGGCAGCGCCCCCACCCCTAAGTCGGTGGTAAAGAACCTAGGGATCTGGCTCGACTCTACTCTTGGGTTCCAGGAGCATACCAAAAAGATCGCTGGTACCTGCTTTGGACTCTTACGCGGTCTGAGGCCTATATTGTTTTTTTTTTACCCAGCCACACGCCAGTTGATAGTACAGGCGACGATTTTGTCCAGACTGGACTATGCTAACTCATTGATGTTAGGCGCCAATAAGGCGGAAGTGAATCGCCTTCAACGAGTCCAGAATGCAGCCGCTCGAGTCCTGCTCAGGCTCCCAAGAACCTGCGCTACGTCGGGTGCTTTGCGGCGCCTTCACTGGCTACCCGTTCCTAAGAGGATCGAATTCAAGGCACTTTGTCTGGCCTTCAAAATACTAAAACTCTCGTCTCCGGAGATTTTATCTAATTTGTTGGTCCCCTATGTTCCCGCACGTCAGCTACGCTCCGCTGAGCAATTTCTGGCCACGGTCCCCCGGGTGAAACGCATCAGAGCGGGGGGGCGGTCCTTTCGCTGTCTTGCCGCTAAATTGTGGAATTCTCTCCCTGTTCACATTCGCCGCTTAGATTGCCTGCTACCCTTCTGTAAGGCCATCAAAACTCACTTGTTCCCTACAGTCTAGCCCCTGTTCTCTACCGACACTGCTATCAGCGCCGGGACGCCCCTTCGTGGGGCAGCTGCGCGCTATACAAGCTTACCAAACATAAACAAACATAAACTCTGCAGGCGGCAATCCACCTACACTTTTAAAGGGGATTTGAGATCATCTTGCAGGCGGGTGCAGTGTGTGACTGCATCTGCCTGCAAGAGGATGTCTGGGGGTCCATAAGACCTCCTTTCCCCCCTCCAGAGGGCTGCTAGCAGGGGGCGCACTGTCAGCACGCCTCTTGAGAGCTTCTTTGCCTCTGCGCCCGCGTCTATAATAGGGCGCAGAGGCAAAGGGATTTCCTAATTTGCATGGTGCACACTGCCACGCAATTGAGGGAACGCCCTCTTGATAAAGCGCTAGCGCTGTATGTACACCAGCGCTTTCAGTATTACAGAAGGGCCGCACAAGCGTCTGCAGCCCCTTCTGTAATACCAAAGTGCCCCAGGGGCGCGCAAAGCAGGCGCAAACCCCCGTTGCGCCCCTGGTGCACTTTGTGTGATACGGCCCCTGGTGGCTATCCTTTTACTTCTGTAGCTTCTCCTCCTCCTCGTCAGCATACTTGTGGTGCTTCTGGTCTTTCCAGGATTCCAGGTTCTAGCTGCCTTTCTGGTACTGCTTCTCTGACTGCTCCTCCTGCTCTTCCTCTTATCCTGGTCTTCCTCTTAATCCTATGGTCTAGCACATCCTCCTGGTCCTCCTGGTGGAGTATAGCCTTGTGTTTCTTGTTCTCATTGTGATGCTACTCCTCTCCTCCTCCTGGTCCTCCTGGCACTTTTCCTGGTAATTGTCCTGGTTCTCTCATCCTCAATTGTCTGGTCCTGGCTTCCATCCTCCTGATTCTTCCTTCTCATCACCTTCTGCCCACTACCATCCACCTGCCCCAAACACACATCCTACCCATACTTGAAATCAGCCAGGTATTATCTTGAACCAGAGGCAGACTAGGGGCACACCAGTAGCATTGTAAGGCTGACAAGGTCCCTAATGCAAGTGTGGAAAATGAATTAAATACCCGCCCCAAAGTCTCTCGTCCATATAGTTCCTGTTCCCAGCAAAAAAATGACATTTAAAAAAACTAAGTGAACGCACTAAGCGAAATTTAACTGATCTTAAAATCTTTCAATAGACATAAATGCACTATATAAAAAAAATTTGAAACACTATGAAATAAATTACAATTCTACTATAATTAATATTGATTCATTCTATAACCATAGTCTTCTGTTTTATGCTGTATTTATAGCAAAGTAGTTATCAATTTATCTATGTGTCTCTCATATTTTTCTATAGCGATGGGATGAAATACTTTCAAGTGGTGGAAGGTAAATCAATATTGACAATTTAAGCCAACCTTATTAAAAACAAAATGAAATGTTTACAATTGAGAATGTTGAAAGTATTATTCTCATTTCTTCTTGGCAATATGTGCTGTTGTAAGACAAAAAAGAATATGTAGCATGTGGAAAAAGACAGTGGGGGATATTACCAAGGAATTGCGATAATTATCGCAAAGCGCACTTAGCGCTGTTTTTTTTATCGCCGGCTATCGCTGGATTTCATCGCGGAGATAACGCATATTATCAACGCTTATCTCCAAGACGATAAAAAATCCAGCGATAGCGGCGAAACCCAGCAATAGCGCAAGAAATCCAGCGATGAATTCAACGCGCTAATGAAAAGCTTGCTAATAGGCAGGTGAGGACTTAACCTTACAATCCACCTCCCATTGACTAGAATGGTTAAGTCAGGTTTTTAGCAGGTGTTAGATTCCAGCGATAATTGCGGTTAGCGCAAATTTTTTTATCGCTTCACGGGCATTGCTAATAGGGGGAAGTTGTGTTTGCGACTGTTTTCAGTCGCTTTAAGTTGGGAACGCATACTTTGCATGTCATTAGCGATATATATCGCTGACATACAAGGCGGCACAAAAACGGTCGCTTTCGCCATAAAGCTGTCGCTAACAGCTGTTAGCGACAGCTTGCTAATAGGGCAATAGAAATATCGCTGCTTTAGCGGCAAAAAGGGCCGCTAAAGCGGCGATAAGGTCCTTGCTAATATGCCCCAGTGTTCTTTTAGCTTCCATATTTTAAAAGTTGCTTGAAAATAGAAATATTACAAGTTTTATAGACCTAAGATGGGCAGCTCAAAGAGAAATATGACAAGGTCTTCCAAAGGGAGATGAACACTTTTTGTCTTCTCTGTTTGTAACCTGTATAGTAAATTTGTCAAGGTGTTTTACTGGACTCTCTCTAGCACATAAGATCTGTTGACACTGAAAATTGGGATTCTCAGCACCTTGATCCTACCAATCAGAGGAGCAGGAAAAATGACAGTTTGATTAGGAGGCGAATTGAATTGGTAGACAGCATGCTGTCCACCCAAGACCTGGTGTCACATATATGGATAACAATACTTTGCTCTTGATATATCATGGTAAATTTGGAACTGTTTTCAGATGCAATCATTATGCCTCCCTTCCTTACGTTTCTATCTCTTGTACAATTTGTAAAAATATGACCATCATTTTGTGTCTTTTTTCCAAATAATATTTTCATAAAACAAGATTACTTAGTCCACTTATTATGAGTCCCAGCTACTGAGGATTCGCGGAGCTGCTTTAGGAGTACTTTTGAAAACAAACACACTCAGCAGACTGTTCGGTTCACACATTCTGTCACTGTGAGTGGGCTGGAATTTCCCTCTTGCACAAAATAGCTTTCAACCCCGAAAGCAACTAAGCATTGTCTAAACGGAAAAATACCTTGGATTGTACGTATTTATAGAAATAAATATTTGCACCTACTTGCAGTTTCATAGCTTTGCAAACTTTGTACCACGTTGTTTACAAAACATTGGATTCTCTTCAACCATTAGCATTGTTTAACTAATTCACTCGCAAACAATCATTGAATTTATAAGCCAACATCCAGCTTTTCTCCGTGACTCAACACCTATTAGCCCCTGGAGAAAATCATCAGTGCCTGTCGGCGGTGCTTATGCTAATCAAAGGTGAGTCCTGTCATCTAATGGGAGAATACACTAAGGGGCATATTCACAAGGACTTATCGCCGAGTTATCGGCACTTTAGCGCAGCAAAAGTGGCAATAGAATTACCGCCCCTTTCGCAAGCTAGTGCTAACTGCCTACATCACCACATAACCCGCGATAGCTGCCGCAAAGAACATCGCCATGGCCGACACCGCCAACTAACGCTAATGAGATCCAGAATAGGCGTGTCCGTGCAAAAACACACGGAAAGACAACATCGCGCGATTCACAACGGACAGCCAGATCTGCGATGCGAGTCAAAAACAGGCGATAAGCCGCGGTAGCAGCAGGTATTTAACAACTGCCTTCTGCTGGTGCTAAGCGGGATGACCACCTGCAGTCTGAAAGGGAGCCCAGACCAGAGCCACACCTGAAGACCAACAGACGCCATGGAGCTACTGATCATGCAGCTCGGAGACCCAAGAGGGCCACAACACCCACCGCCACCACCCCCAGGATCCCCCCGCCCCCCCCCAGACTACCACAAAGGCAGCGTAGACAAAGACAGCGGACCTACTGTAAACGCACCAGCCTCACAGACTTAACGCCAGAGGAGGTCATTGCCCACTACAGGCTCAAAAGGACAACCATCCTCCGCATCCTGACCCACATCGCCCACAGGCTGACGGTATCAACACAGCGGACAACCAACATCCCTCCGCAGACAAAGCTGCTGGCTGTGCTGCACATGTTGGCCTCTGGTACCTTCCAACCCACAACTGCCAGAGTCGGAGGAGTCTCACAGCCAGCCCTATCCAAGTTCATCACACCTGTCCTGGATGCCATCATCAGCCTGGTACCCCAGCACCTCCACTTCCCCCACACTGCGCAGGAGCAGCTGGAGACCAAACAAAGCTTCTACGCCATTTCTGGATTCCCCCACGTGTTGGGGGCTATTGACTGCACACATGTCCTACTCGTGCCCCCTGCCCACACTGCACACACCTACTGCAACAGAAAGCACACGCATTCCATCAATGTGCAGGCAATAGTGGACCACTGGGGACTCTTCACCAATGTTGTGGCCAACTACCCAGGCAGTGTGCATGATTCATTCATCTTCCGACAGTCCATCATCAACCAGCGCTTCCAGGATGGCACCTATGGAAATGCATTGCTCGTTGGTAAGTACCAAATGAACACACCTCAACTCCACAGTCATGCAACTCACGATCCTGGGAATGGGCACGCAGCAAAACTACATGCAACATGCCACACAACATGCCCACCGACCAGACACAACAACACGACTCTATTGGGAACCTGGGATTGCCATGTACACAACCCGGCATGGCACCACAGCCACACAATAGCAGAATGTGTGGAGATGTTGGAAGCAGGCATGTGCGCGTGTGGCAAGTGACTAATGAATGAGTACCTACCCAATGACAAGTGTGGCGTGGATGTGCTGGACAGGCTTGAGTATGCAAACCACGGAAATGTCCATGTGGACATTAACCGCTGGTGCATGGAGCGTAGTGGCCAGTGGACGCTACCATGTCACCACAGGCTGTGGGCTAGAACGCGGTGATGATGCTTGTTACGTCCCCCCCTGTAGGCGTGAGCACAGTGGGTTGGCCCTGCGTACGCCAGGCCTGCGAGGGGGTGTGAATAAAAACCCTGTCGCTCTGGGCGTGGTTCTCTTCCCGAATGGCCAACATGTCTGGCAGGGCGGCGCCTCTCAGCCCATCACGAGGCCGACGCCGTGAGCGGCGGGGCCTGCGACCCTGTGTGCCTGCTGCACCCCAGACCCATCTTGCCAGCCCCAGCGCACCAAGGCCGCTCCGCTCACCTGCTGACACCGGCGTGTGTCAAAGAGGGCCCACCACATGCCGGTGCAAGCTCCAAGCCCCATGCCCGTGACCTTGGCAGCCACCTCAGACCATCCCTGGCCTCCACGACGCAGGCAGCAATCCTCTCTCGTTGACATACCCCACCGGCTTACACTTCGGCCCAGTTGGTGGCACATATTGAACTGAGTCTTGAGTTATGTATGGCAGTGACCAAATGTGAATGGCAGCGTCAATATCACTGAACTCCCTTCGATCTGTGAGCCAAACTCTGCATCGCAAGCCGGCGACACGTGGTGCCACTAACCCTGTTCAACGCAAGCCGGTGACACGTCGTGCCACTAACCCTGTTCAACGCAAGCCGGTGACACGTGGTGCCACTAACCCTGTTCAATGCAATCCGGCGGCACGTGTTTGTGGGCCCCCGCAGACTACTGGCTCCGGCATGCACTGCGGGCCAGCCGGCCTCACACCAATCACATGAAGGCGGGAACAGCCAGGGCACGGCTTCGTCGCAGGCTGCACACATGCTCGGCTCTGGTGCCGCAGCCTCCGTGAGCCACACGTCATCGCCACATGACATTCCAACGCCGTGTGTGGGAGTACCAGGAGGAGCTGGCTGAACTGTGGTTGGCCCACGCACACCGCTGCCACCGGCCGACACTGCGGTCAAGTAGGTCCCACATTTGTGACTGGGTCTTGATTTCTGAATGGCTGAGTACACACCAATGTACACGCCTCATCACAGACTGCATCCCCTTGCAGCCCTGGTGCCACTGACTCCGTGCGCCGTGAGTTATGGTCACTCTCTGGTTGTACTTTGGTGGCATCTGAGTCTGTCGCCTGGGGGTCATT
Organism: Calotriton arnoldi; assembly: GCA_963921515.1. Lineage (NCBI taxonomy): Eukaryota > Metazoa > Chordata > Amphibia > Caudata > Salamandridae > Calotriton > Calotriton arnoldi. Next base: position 351,831 of record CAWUFW010010403.1, read on the forward strand.
ACCAATTTCTTCACCTAAGTACGTCACTTTGTGTCCGTCCTGTACGATCATGGGACAGTACAAAATGTCCACTGGCACTGCATGTGTAAATAAAACTAATACAGGTTACAGGTTGTACTCGTCCATTGTCATGTCACAGGTTCCTGCGATGCCAGATGTGATTGGCCATTTTGTGCATGCATGCGGCACCAGTTGTGTCCTTTGTTCTGTTGTGGAAGTGTTGCAGTATGTACCACATTGTTGACGATGTTGGGGTGCTCAAATTCTTATGTGTGTATGCTGCACTGTGGCTGAGTCGCCCCTGCAGCTCTGAATTGGCTGCCACTCATCCCTTTCAGGCGGTGTGCCTTTCACTTCTGTGCGTCTACAGTGCTGTGATGTTGCTGACTTGAGTGAATTGTGCCCTTCGTCGTGTTGTGACTCATGGTCATGGTCTGTAGGCGGATGTGTGGTTGACGTCAGGGGTTTTTTGTGCACGTGGATGTGTCCGAGTGTGACCTGCACCTTTGCGGATCTGGCCCACACTCAGCCGCCCCAGTGTTGTGGCCTGCACATTGACATGATGGTTGGACTGCAGCAATGCTACTCGTCATGTAGTGTCTCTTGCATTGTCAGTGTGGCTGACGGATACGCATCTTCGCTGGGTTTCGCACGTGTGAATGTGTTGGTTGTGTGATTGGTGATGTGTTGGGTGGGGGCCCCTTTGGGCACCTGGTGGAGGTGGGACTACTTGGTGTTTGTGTGTGTGCTGCAGTGTTCCAGGGGGATCAGAGACATGATCCGGAGTCATTGTGGGTGTGCAGTGTGCTCTGCTTAATTGTGCATGTGTGCCATTGTGCCCATCTCCCCCCGTCCCACCACTCCCTGGTCGGTACTCACCCTATTGATGTTGTGTCAGGTCCTGTTGGGCAGTGTCCAGGTCCTCTGATCCTGTCACCGTCTCCCGACTGATTTCCTACATTTCATCCAGCTCCCGGTGGTCTGCTGGCCCCCCACCTGCGATCTGCGTTGCTGCTTTGATGTTGGCAGCGAGTTCCTTCTTGGGTTTGCCCTTCGCATCATTCCAGCGCCTCTTGTCCTCTTCCATTGTCCTCCTCGGCGCGGCAACAGCATTCACATGGTCCAAGATGGTGTGCCATCTGAGCGTCTTTTTTGCCAATGACACGTTGGAGGTGACGTACAGTTGGTGGTGGTGTTCTATCTCATCCGTGACGTGGATCCGGATTTCCTGCACACTGTACGCCGTCTTCCTCTCCCTCTTCTCATTGCCCTTCCACGACACCTGGCTTCCTGGCTGGGCCTCTGTGGGTCTTGTGGGTTTCACGTTGTCCTCTGCACTTGGTCCGGGTACATCCTTGGTGCTCCGCGGTTCATCTGGTTTTTGGTGTGATCTTTTTGGGTGCTTTTCTTGTGCTTTTCCCCGCATGACGCGTGGGACTTGCTGGCCTCTCGCTAGTTATCACCCAGATTTTATCGCGGTTGGGCCCATCGCAACTTTTTTCACGTTGGGGTTTGCATTTTTATCGCCGTCGCGGTAGTTGTTTCGCGGACATTCGCCGCTTTATAGTGCGGTTATCGCACTGTATCGCCATGTTGGGAATGCCACGTTAACACAGCGTTATTTTCCCGCGATGGACTGAGATGTGAGAAGTTGCGGTAAGCTATTTTGGCGATGTTTATCGCACGTTCTTGTGAATATACCCCAAAGCCCAAAGAAGGAAGGATGTTGAATTTACCAAACCTATTAACTTGTGTAACATTTTAGGTCTGAATGATCAGCTTTTTGGGGATACCTTCCATATACGAATATTCTTCGATACTGTCTCAATGTTCCCACCTCACCTTATTACTACCATTAGTAGCTATGTTCTTTGGTGTGGCTTCAGATAGAAGAACTAGATATGTGCTCATGTTTCTGCATGGATTATGTTCAGTTTGCTGCCAATTTCTGAAAGTAGTAGTCTCGGACAGACTCATTTTGGTTTCCTCTTTGGTGTGTTTTGTGCATTATATACACATCACCACCATTTTGTTTTTCAAAGTTTGATCCTTTTGTACAGCCAGTTCTCTGTAGGAAGTTAAACTTTCATACAGAGAGAGTTGGTAGGGAGGACAGTAAATCTGGGGAAAACTTAAGAGGCTCCGCCTCTTTGTCTGAGTAAACAGCGGCTTGCTCGTGTGTGGTTCTTGGTTGCTATGTCAAACCTTGCGGTAGTTGTTCTACAATAAGATGTAACTGGGGTATCAAATTCCAGTTCACCCTCTGCACAGTTATCTCTACAAAATCTTTAGTTAACAGACTGATCCTTATGTGATCGATCCACCTGAAGTGAAGCCATGCCTGGAGGAAACGCCTTCAGCAGGGCGTGACCTATATTTGGCTGGCAGGCTGCCCAGTGGTGGACACTGCTCCACGTTTCCATGCCTCTAGCACAAGAGCTGTTGGTCTAGATCCAACCGTACATTTCTCCTAGGACGACAGCATCTTTTCCTCTTCTGGCCACATAGATATTGAGGCCATTGATCCAGTTGGCTGTAAGAATGAGTTCAGTTTAAATCTGGAATAACATTGCCAAATTGGGGTCTTTGCCTACCCATGAACCTGGTGACATTGGGGGTGTCAGTGCTGGCTCTCAAGAGTAAGATCGGCTTAGACGTGTGCTGATGGGGATAAGTACTTGCTGAAATGCCTGTAATGTGATGAAAGGTGTGTCCTCGTAATGCCAGTGCCAGCACTGTTCTGTGCAGAGGTTGAAAGACAGAGGTTCACCATGGAATACATAGTTGCTTTATAAAGGGCTACATTACGACCCTCACTCTAAAATAAATAAAATAAAATATTACCTTTCTCTGCCAGATCCCCTATATCCCTTAATCATGTCACAAAATACATACATTCAAACTGAAAAAATGTAGTGAAATATTCAGCCCAATGTGCCCAACCCCGACTGCCATTAAAACATTTAAATAAATACATTAATGTCTGCCTCTAAATACAAAATGTATTGCTTTGCCTCACCCTTCCAGATAATAGCTGTCTCTATAATAATTCACTAAATTAAAAAATTGCGTGCATGCACAATGAATCAAGTAAAAATAGTGCAGGCCCACTCTGAATGGCACCCACTGCACCCACACCATGCTACCGAATGTATCATGTACCTGCCCTAAACCTTTACAAATATATTGTTGGCCCTCCTCTCACACTGCCCCGCACCAAGTCATCAAATGCATACAAGACTCCGCAAAATATACAAAAAATAAGGGAGGCGTCTCTCCCCGCTAATCTATCGTTACAAAACGTGAATGCATAGATGGCCCTAAAAAAAAAGCAGCAAAGAAGCTCATCTTGACAGGTGCCCACTGCCCCTGCAACATCTACTCAAATGCACAAACGTTTCCACAACAACAAAATAATTGGAGAGCCACCACCCTGCTAGACTCACTTTGCCCATGCGTCATGTTACCAAATGCACAAATGACCCAACAGTATGAGACAAAAATACTGTCCTTACCCTGGCAGACTCCAGCTCACCATGCATTATGTCATAAAGTCTATAAAAGAGCCGTCAAAATAAATTGTACTCATATTTGGGAACTTCAATTCTGTCAGATAGCCATTGCCCCGGCAACTTGTCATCAAAGGAAAAATAAATTGCCCACCATAATTCACAGATTGCATGCACACAATCCCACTCCCACTGTCCTTGCACCATGTTACCAACCAGGAAGGCGATGGGGCCCAGAGGCTGGGCCTGCTGACCCTGAAATCGGCGATCCAGCCTCGACTCAACATCCTGTGCTTCTGGGAGAACACTTCATCTACCTGTACCTTACAAAATGTGTAAGTAGTCTGGTCTGTTTATAGAGCGCTCTAACGGCATAGGCCAAGTTCGTACTTTTAGAAAAATGCATACATATCATCCCAAAATATAAAACAAGTGTTTTCTGTCCCCTGGAATATGTCAACAGGTAGGCAACGCTTTCAGTCTGGTAGGCCATGTTACTTTATTCCAGAGAGGCGGAAATATTCGAATTGAATGAGCCAAATTTAAATAGGGTGCCAAAACTGAGCGTATAGACATCAGCAGAGGTAGTCAAAACAGTTGGGGGATCTGAAATAAGTAACACATTGCTGATCAAAAATTATCATACTGATGATATTGGAGCATTATGTTAGCTCCACCCTTACACCTCAGAGAAGTGCAATATTTATGTGCACTTAGTACCATATATTCTGTGGGCCTAACTTTATTAATGAAAAGTGAAATATTCAACTGTATGACTGAATTGCTTTCACTGTAGACACTAGAGATTCATAAACGTGTGTACATTAATGTTTAGCTTAACCATGAAGAAATGTAGGGGCATATCAGCAAGGGCCTGCGATAATTATCGCTCAGCGCTTTTAGCGCGAGGATAATTATCGCAGGCTAACGCTGGATTCTATCGTGGAGATAGCGTGCTATCAGCAACGCTTATCTCCCAAGCGATAGGAATCCATGCGTTAGCTGGAAAACAGTGTGATTATCGCTGGAAATCCAGCGATAATCGCACTGCGACCAGCGATACCTTGCTGATAGGGCAGGGTGGTCTTAGCCATGTAATCCACCTCCCATTGGATTACATGGCTAAGTCAGATTACAAGCAGGCGTAAGGAAAGTAGCGATAACTGTGGTTATCGCTACTTTTCTTATCGCTCTGCTTGTTTGCGTGCAGCTTGATAATTGGAGAAATGTCGGTTAGCAACATTTCTCCAGTTATTTTGGCACGAACGCCCACTTTGCATCTCATTAGAGATGCAAAGCTGGGCGTTGTTGTAAGGGGCGCTACATCAGCAAAACACGCGATAGCGTGTCTTTGCTGATAAGGCGATGAAATTATCGCCGCTTTTCGCCCGAAAACGGACGCAAAAGCGGCGATAATTTCATAGCGCCGCCTTGCTGATATGCCCCGTAGTTCTCATATGTATTTGCACTTATGTTTCAAGTTATGTTGCATTTATTTGGAAGTGCTTTACACAATGAAAGGCATGAACTCATTTTCTTAAGTTACAAATATTTTGCTGCATTTATTATGGAGGTATACGTACACATATTATCATGTAATCGAAGTCCACATTTTAGTGTTTAACCATGCTAATTTAACTTGGCCTGAATTTGAAATGCATCTGGTTGCCTTGGATGTTTATGTTTCTCTGCAGATGCGGAATCCAAGGCTTCCTTAGCTGGAGAAAGGAGTACTATGTATGAGTTATAGTGAGGCCGCAGAAGAAAATCTTAGCAGAGACGTGAAGAAGCTAATGAACTGGAGAAGGAGTCTATTCATCGCATATTAGCAACAGTGTTCTATCCAAGGTTGAGTGAATGTCCAGGTTCCGTGGGATGGGAAAGTTTGACGATGTTGCCATTATGCACATGATGTGAAATTCTATTGGTACCTGGAATGGTGGTGTGAAGACTGCACTATGAGAATGCATCTGTATGTTTTAAGTAATGTATGTGCTGTTAGAGTTTAGAGCAGATCCTTTTTTGACTTTGAGAGGTACGGACCTCTCTGCTTGCCATATTCTTGAGAGTGTAAAGCTCGTTTTGTCAGTTTTTTAGATCCGGTTGTATTAGAAACAACCAGTGCTTAATTTGTGCCGGTGGTTTCCGGTGCTTAGCACTGGCACCTTTTTATCAGGGCCGGGTCTACACCGCCAACTTACATCACTGAAGTCTGCACGCACGTCATGTTGTGGCAAAGTAAATTAAACATAATTGCCGGCTTACTGCATGCAGTCTTGTTCAACTTCACACACTCTGTGACTGTTACCAGGCTGAGACAGTCTCCAGTCCTTCCATGAAGAAGAAGAAGAGTGTTGATGACGACGTGCAGTGCTGCTGAGAGAGCGCAGCGAGCCCGATAAATAAATCCATTTAAGATTTACTTTCAGTTGAAGTGTTGCCGGTGGGCGGGGCCCTAATTGGGCTGCCTTTGGTTCTATGGGGGTAGGGGGCTACGGCAGGCAGCGTGTGCTGGCGTGCGTAAACTTTTCCCTCGTATGGTGGACCACGCCCCGCACACACGCACTGCAGTGGATGAGTGTAGCAGCAGCACAGCAGTTAATAGCACGACGTCAAGCAGGTGGGCCCTTTTATTCAGCTGCGCAGCAGCCTGCAGGCCTCTTAATAAAGGCAGTGCTGTGCCACCAGTCCAGCAGTAACCGACCGACGACCGCAGTAAGTTAGTTAGTATTATTAATTTAAAAAAATGATGCTCATGCTCACGCTGCTTTTTCTTGCGCGTGGTGTCGCCGTGATGTCAGGTCACCTGAACCAAGTCGGAGACCTGCCGCCCCAGCGCCAGGCCCGAGTAATCATGGCAGTACTGAACCAACTGCTGCGGCTTGTCCGTCCTTTCACCGAATCCATCGCACTCCTCAAATGATTTTCCTTCCATACTTGCATTCATCCACTGTCCTTTCACCCACAGCCCTTCACCGTTCACCCTCTCCATCCACTCTCCTTTCACTTGTCACCGAGACCCCGTCGCTCTCCATTGCCCGTTCACCCAGAGCCCAGGGCTCTCTGCTTCACCGGGCAGCTTCTCTCTCCTTTCACTTTTCACACAAAAGCCAATCCCTCTCACCCAGTCCCCTTTCCTTTCACGCTGATTCCACTGGTCCGCGCATCCTGAAAGGTCACTGACAACACCACGCTCATCACGCCGAGCCCAGGGCCTTCCTCGTCTTGATATTTCCCCGCGAACACATCGCTTTCATCCATGCCATTTCTCGCAGGGCCCATCCATCAGCTCACTTTGGCGATCCTCCCAGACTTAATCACTCCTCACCTCCCCCTTTCACAGATCAGACCACCCCCTCTTTTCGTCTAAAGTCCATGGCTTTCCTCGGCATCTGCTTTTTCAACGTAGCCTATCGCTGGTGTTGTCCACTCCTGTCCTTTCCCACATACCAGACCACCCTCTTCACCTGCTGTCCGTTCTGCGTTCACAGAGCTAGTTACGATCCTGTCCTTTCACCCTGAGCCCATCGCGCTCGTGTCCATCCATAATCAATTAAGGTCTTGTCTTTTCACACAGAAACCATCAATGTGTTATTCTCTGACAGCGCCCACCACTCTCCTCTGACCTTTCTCCTTCCACCACCTGTCATGTCTCCTTCACATCCAGCCCACAGACGAGAAAACAAGTAGTCTCAGGTGTTACAGCTGCAGCACCCGCCTTTCTGTATTCAAGGGATACCCACGATTGCTGGCTTACATTGTGCAGCTTAAAAATAATACTTCTGGCCCTGCTACTAAACAAATTGTTCCAGCACCACTGACAGAGACGGCCTCTTCCTGTCCTTCCTCCCTTAACACCATCAGCCCCTTCTCTCATCTCACAGCGAGCACATTTATTATGAGTGACGGTGTGTACACAAAGCACATCATCCTTAGAGTCGGTCCTTCCTCCCTTCAAACCAATGCGATCGCTTCCCTCATTCTTGCATTCCTCTCCAGTGAGCCAATCATAGCCTTAAACCTTGTCTCCGCGTCCCTTCACACCAACCCTAACACGTCCTTCCCCTTCACAAAGGGTTCTGATCTTTCTCCTACATCCATTTACGAGTCCCTCACTACTTCCTCTGGCACGGATTACATCCCCACTCCTCACCACTTCCTTTCATGCTGAGCCTACCACACCTCATCCTTTCACCTCTCCCACATGGTGTCCATCGCTTGCCTTTTCCTTTGCCCTTGCTCTCACCACCCCATCACAGACAGAGGGGCCGCCGCTCTCCCCCTCATCTGCCCTAACATGTCACAAAGAACAGAGCACATCCATCTCACCTTCTGCCCTACCACCCTGGCCCTGTCTGAGTCTGAGACCTGAGTAACCAGCGCGCCGATCGGGAGCACTGTGTAGGCAAAAATCAAAATGTGAATGACACAATAAGAAATGGATGAATTGGGTGGGGGCTCGCTGAAAGCACATATAACTATATTACATTGTTAGAAACAGTAAATGAATTTGCAGATGATGAGGTCAAAGTTCACAAAGGAGAGGCTAAGGCTGAGTTTAGCAAACAGAGGGAGAGAGGCACCTTTACACTGGCTCCCTTTCCAGTGTATTTAATTTTTTTAGAAAATGCAAACGCCATCATGCAAAAAGGGGCTTGAGAAGCCTGCCCTCGTGAGAAGATGCAGTGAAACGATTACATTCTTTCCCTGCTCATTTCTCTTCCTAAAATTCAGGGACTAAAACAACTGTTATCTGTAGCACTGTTTTCGTTTGGAGCTCTAGAAAAGACAGGGTCAGCTGCAAGGAATCTATTAAAAGTCATGTAATATTTTGACATGGAAATGGAGTGCCAGCTTCACTATTGTTACAAAAAGGCTATCTTTAGCCAACCAACACACTCTCAAAGATGGTGTCTTGATTTTGTTGCGATGAAAGGAAACTGGTGTACCAATGTGTGGGGATGGAGTAGATATCTGACTCTGGGCACTGTCTCATCTTCAACAGCAGGGGACCTTTACACTGTCTGAGATTGAACTATGGAGTTCCATTTAAATCACTTCTTCCATTTTTACCTGATCAACACTCTTACAACCTACATCCACCCACCCACCACGATCATGTAGATAGATGGTATTAGAGAGAATTCAGGGAACAAGTGCTGAGCCACTATTAGCACTATCTAGCAAAAGGCGGGAGACACTGACTGCACTCTCTTGTCAGCAAAGCACAGTGTTTTGCTATTGTACTCCACACGTGTGTTAGCACATTCTACATATATTAATGTTTAATGTGTTCTCTCTACCTTTAACATTGTGTGTGTGTGACTGTGTGTGCTTGTGTGTGTTTGGGACAGTGAGGGGGAGGATGGCTAACGCTCAGTATGGAATGGTTTAGGTTTTTGAGTGTTTGTATGTGAAAAGCACATATTTTGGTTCTATGTAAGTCTCAGTTGCTCTGGTTAATTTTCATTTCTTCCCTTGGTCTTTGCCACTGAGTATGTGCAATACCTTTGTATTGTTATGTTTTTGCACTCTGTTGCGTCCTCTACTATCCACAAATGTAATATGTCTGTGTGTGGGCATGTGCATGCATACGTACAGTTGTCCTTGTGTGTGTCTGTGTCTCTGCTTTATTCAGCCAACTCAACAAACATCACAGACCAATATGTTTTATATAAACTACTTGTGAAATAAATTGTGTCTGGCGGTCCTTCCATTGTGACCCTTGCATTGGGGACATGCCTTGTGGCCATGGATGGGTTGTTCTTGTTCTTAGGTGTGATGTTTTTCACAATCCTCTGACTTCAGTCTTGTACCATAAAGGGCAGCACCAACACTCTGAAAATTGTTCCAGCGCCACTGGCCTGAATGCCTTCCTTAGACATTTTCATGCTTTCTGACCTGGGTGCCTTTGTGTGACATTTCCGTGCTTCCTGGTCTGGGTACTTATATGTGACATTTCCATGCTTTCAGGCCTGGGCGCTTATGTGTGACATTTCCATGCTTTCTGGCCTGGGTGGTTACGTGTAGCTAATTTATTCCAAAATTGTGCTTTAAATGCACTTTTGGTTTAATCTTTTTCAAAATGTTCACAGGGCAGGGGAACCTCCTATCAAGTCCTTACTTGCGGGAAGGCTCCCTTGCTGAAATTCAGATCGGGTATTACATCTGACTTTCAGCAGTGCCAGTTGAGGATGTGGGCGGAGCCAATAGCAAATGGGTGGGGCCAGTAGATGAAGTGGGTGGAGCCAGGAAAGAAGTGGGTGTGGCCTCTGGGGAAAATTTGAGCACCTGGACTTCATATTTTACAAATTAAGCACTGGAAACAACATTTTTGTTTATTAAAAAGCTGCAAAATTATGCAGCAGATGGCAAATGCGGCAAATCAATGATTATGCAGAAAATGCAGCTACTGCAAAATCGCATATTTCCTGTGGACCCAACTAAGAGGGATGTCTGGGTTCATGTGTACCATATATGTGGGCTAGATTCTTATTAAACATGGAGCGATATTATAGTCTATTACATCAAACACAAGAGGTGTTATACAGCACCTATTTGACTGCACATATTTGAAAGTGCTTTGATGTGTGATAATGAACAAAATTGAGGTTGGTGAAATAAGAACCCTCACACACCAACCTAGTTGGTGTCATGCTTCATCATCGGGTTCCCAGCTGAGTAGCCGAATGCTACTCAGCTGTGCTGCAACACCTGATTACAGTGGAGCTGTTTTTTTGTGTTTTTGTGTGATAGTGATAAGGTGGTGTGAATTAAAAATACCTCTGGGAAACTCACTAATATATACTTTATTTCCAGTGGCCCAGGGTATATTTAAAAATAAACGAGTGGATAATGTTTCAAGACTTTGATTTGTGTCTGACTTATCCTTTGGTCTACATGTTTCAGCTCTCTGCAAAACCTTAAATGGAGCTTTCTTCAGGACCTCTCTACAATTAATATAGGTGAAAAGTGAAAAAGTGAGTGGTAAAATTATAACCACGTGTTAATGCATTATTGCACACGCGCTAAGGTGTGCTTTTCATGCTTTGTAGACTGACCGTGATTTAGGGTCCACTGTTGTTTGTGTACGTTAATCACGTTATGCTCATAGCCGTTCTGTTCCTGGGAGGGGTGAGCCCCTATAACATTCAGTTCCTGAGGACGCCGGAGTAGGTTGAGATGCGGGCGAGCACCGAGACAAATGTGTGAAAATATGGGCTCACCCCTCCCAGGAACAGAACGGCTATGATCATAACGTGATTAACGTACACAAACAACAGTGGACCCTAAATCACGGTCAGTCCACAAAGCATGAAAAGCACACCTTAGCGCGTGTGCAATAATGCATTAACATGTGGTTATAATTTTTACCACTCACTTTTTTCACTTTTCACCTATATTAATTGTAGAGAGGTCCTGAAGAAAGCTCCGTTTAAGGTTTTGCAGAGAGCTGAAACATGTAGACCAAAGGATAAGTCAGACACAAATCAAAGTCTTGAAACATTATCCACTCGTTTATTTTTAAATATACCCTGGGCCACTGGGAATAAAGTATATATAAGTGAGTTTCCCAGAGGTATTTTTAATTCACACCACCTCATCACTATCACACAAAAACACAAAAAAAACAGCTCCACTGTAATCAGGTGTTGCAGCACAGCTGAGTAGCATTCGACTACTCAGCTGGGAACCCGATGATGAAGCATGACACCAACTAGGTTGGTGTGTGAGGGTTCTTTTAAAAAAACCTTGTGGTGCCAGGCACTACGGTGTTGACTGGCCACTTCCTAGTGGACCGTCTAAGTTGCTAAATCATCATTACACGGGGACAAGGACGGCCTACATACTGTCCTAACTCTCTCCTTTGGTTTGTATAAGGTTGGTGAAATAAAGCATTTGCCTATGATCACACAATTTGGTCAAGCAGGGAAGCTGGGATTGATTAGATTTGTTTTTCCAGTTTCTCAGTGTGCAATTCAGCTACTACATGGGTATCTATTTATGGCATTAAAGCATAATGCTTCGTCTTTAATACTTGGAGGATGAGACTAGAGCCTGGATGACAGGCAAGGTCCATATTGTGTTTTTGGCAGTTTTACAAAGCACAAACTTTGGCCATGGACATGAGAGTGCTTTACAACTGACACTAGCATAGAGATTTGCCTTGATTCACAGGATGCTGATTCAAGCCTGGCTCCCCATGATGCATGGTGGGCAGCTGTAGCCAATAGGCCACATCGCCTCCTGTGAAAGCTCGGCTCATTTTGGGCTCAAGGTTCCAAGAGGACCTTGAACTGAGGAGAGCCAGGACTCTGGCTCAAGTTTTCAGTGGCTTGCCCATCTATAAGAGCATGCCAAAGAGAGTAATGTTAGGAGAGGCAGAATCCATTAAAAAAGTAAAAAGAATTCAGAGAGTGGGAAGGTAAAAGGGGAGATATGGATCTAAAGGAGGGGAACTGCTAAAACAAGGTAAGAGGCTAGGTGGAGAAGAGTGATAAAGAGCAGTGTATGGCAGGATGATGTTGATGTAAGTGGGGCAGAACTACCAAGAAGAGGCTGGTATGAAAATGGAGCAGTTGATGTAAAAGAGACAGAACCAGCAAAAAAGCTGAGGAAAGCGAAGGTAAGAGGCTGGTTGGAAAGATCAGAGGAAAGGAGTAGAGCTTTGAAGGGAAAAATGGATGTGAGCTTGGCAGGATCAGAGAGAGATGTAAAGATGCATGGGGAGAGATGAGAGGTAAAGAGGAGATAATGCAGGCGTGAAGTGTGTATAAGAGGCGACTGAACCAGGAGTAGGTAATAGGTTGGGAAGAGATGAGGTTACAAGTAGCACATGGAAGGGTAAGCAAGTAAGTAAGTGGGCAGAAACAGCAAAAAAGTTGTTTGATGCTGGAGAACAGGTAAAAGTTTCGTGGAACCAATGTGTGCTGCTAAGTCCATTGAGCCTTCTGCCAAAGTTTGCAATTCCCTATCTCTTTATTATTCGATGTAAAACATTGTCTTAGTTTTGATATGCATGTAACATTCTTCACAAAGGGTTGTGATCTTGAACCATCCTCAATGTGTCAGCTGAATTTCAGCCTTCTGTCTGTGTACTCAATTACTCCTCTTGACCTTTTTAATAAATCTCTATCCCAGTGGGATCCTTTCCTGCTCTTGTCATGACCAGAGATCTAGAGATCATAGCTCTTGCCCTGAACTCCCCTTTGCAATATCTTGCTTTCCTCATCTTATGTTCCTACCAATGTAAAAACAAAAAAACTGTGCTTGTTTCTCTGCTTACAAAACCTTCCCCAGATTCAAAAGTTCTCTGCATCTTCTGACATATTTTTGCTACCCTTTTTTTGAATGTCCCACATTTTTGTTCTGTAAAAGGAGAAAAGCAGGAGTATGCTGTGAGACCTTTCCTTTGGGTCAGGGGCAATATGTGATTAATTGGCAGCATCTGTGCAGTATTCAGAACTGACTATTTCATTTGGTTAAGATTTATTTCTTTTAGAAACTTGTAACTCCAAAGGTGGCAATAGTGAGCAGTCAAAGCTTACTCCAGGAGGTGGTAAAGGTATTAGAACTCAAATATAGTAGGTCATATTAATGATACCCGATTAGCACGTTATCCGGCCAGCCTAGCTATGCTTTTAAAGGGGACTGATTTAGATCAGGTGGTTGTGGAAAGAAACTCCAAAAATTGTGTTCTGTAACAAATAGTCCCCCAATACCCAAAAGATGTCTTACGATGTCTCTGTTTGTGCAAAGTGTCCTGCAAAGTGATAATAGACAGTAACTCACCCTGCAAGACCTAGGTGCTGCAAGTCCCATGGGAGGGGCTAGGCTCAGATAGGAAAGACAGAGAATCCACAATTGACAGACAGGCCTCTGGCCTGGCCAGTTGCTCAGATTAATTTTCTATTACTTCAGATAAACTGGGCTCCTTGCATGGGCTGGCTTGGTCGCTAGTAAACAACCCAAAAAGCTGCATCAGCCTTAAGTTTAGTGTGCACAGAGTCAGTCTGACTGTGCTCACAAAGCCAGCCGGCTCACTGTCATGTTCAGAAAGACAATGGGCCAGACGAGCAAGTACAGTATGATGTGTGACTGCCTCCCCATACAGAGCCGGCCGTCTTTTTTTCCCTGGTCCCAAACCGGTTTCCCATTTTACCCATCTCTTCTGTATATCTTGAAGTCAGGTCAGTTCTGTGCATCTCTACAAATGGAGTTTGAGAGTAATTGCTGCATTTAGGCGCTCACTGTGCAGGTGTGGTCCAGCCTTTGGTGATTCTGCCTGCCAATTTATTAGCCACCCCACCTGTGTATCCTCTTTTTATCTTTTCACATTTGTGCTTTCTGTTTGCTGCAGCTCTTTCAGGACACTCACCCGATCTAGCATGTATCCGTTGTGCTGATCCACCATGCCTGCTGAAAACCAAATGCCTTATCTTCAACTTCAGTAGCATAAAGGGAGGGTTGGTGAAACACTTGAAGTTCCGATGTAAAGTTCTGGGACAATCTGACTTGGAATTTTAATCATGTCATAATCTGGGAACAATTAGTGAACATTGTAATATTCATATCAGTTTTGGAGAGACCTAGGCATAGCTTTTCCAACCAGTTTGATTAATGTAATGAATTTCCACGTAATACAGCTTTAAAATATATGTACTTATTTTATTAGGATTATTATTTGTATTTGTAGCCATTTTAGTGATAGCCTCACTAGGTTAGCAGATCCTTGGGAAGCTGCTTCAACAATGCCAGAAAATTATTATTCAATTGATGTAAATTTCTATGATGTCACTTCCAATGATGTCTCATCTTAGAGATGCCTTGCATGTCTCTATACTGGTCGGGACCCCACAATCCCTAGAACCAGCCCTGGTCTTGGGCCCTAGTGCAAGGAAGGGAATGGACTCCCTAGCCGCTGTTTGAACTGCGAAATACAGCAATAATTTAGGATTGACTGACTGTGTCTCTTATGAAAGTTAAGAAACGGTTTTATAGGGGGACTGTTCTGCAATCTATCAGTCATGGAATCAGAACACTTAAGCTGTTCCTTGTTAAATGTGAGTATATTATACAATCATAAATTTAATTGCTCTTTGCATTCTAGTACATTCACTTTAGTGGCCACCAAAATGACAGAAAGAGGCATACAAGCCACCTGCACAGAATGTTCTGGCTCTGCCATCGCCTTGGGCATCATTACTATGCCTAAACTTAACAAAAATAGGGCGGTAGCACACTGCCTCACATCCCAGCACTCAGTTTGCCCCAATGCATCATGGTAAATGTAGTGCATGATAACACTTACTTCAGTGACAGTCTTCAGTTTTTCACCCTTGTTGGTGCAGCCAGTGCTGTGTATCTCTAAGCACGTGTTTTAGGATTGTTGTCCTTCTTCAGTAGAGAGCAACACATACTTCTAGGGGTTCTGGAAATGCTGCCCAAAGTCTTCTCAGGTCTTTGTACCACTCACTGGGTACAGGTGCATTAGCCAGAGCTCGTCAGTTCAGTAGCTCACGGGAGCCTTTTTAAACAAAAGGACGGTGGGAGCATACTGCCACACATCCCTATACTCAGTTTTCCCCAATGCATCATGGTAAATTCAGTGCATGGTAACACTTACTTCTGTGACAGTTTTCAGTTTTTCATCCTTGTTGGTGCAGCCAGTGGTGTGTATCTCTAGACACGTGTTTCAGGATAGTTGTCCTTCTTCAGAAGAGAGCAACACATTCTTTTGGGGGTTATGGAAATGCTGCCCAACTTCTTCTCAGGTCTCTGTACCACTCACTGGACACAGGTGCAACAGCCAGAACTCGTCAGCTCAATAGCTCAAGGAAGCCTTTTCAAACAAAAAGAGGGCGGTAAGCACACTGCCTCACATCCCAGCACTCAGTGGACCCCAATGCATCATGATAAATGCAGGGGATGATAACACTTACTTCAGTGACAGCCTTTAGGTTTTCACCTTTGTCGGTGCAGCCAGTGCGTGTTCCTCTAGACACGTGTTTCAGGAAAGTTGTCATTCCTCAGTAGAGAGCAATACATTCAAGGGGGTTCTGGAAATGCTGGCCAAAGTCTTCTCAGGTCTATGTACAACTCACTCATGCACTGTGGTTTCCATGATGCAATGGAGCAAATTGAGTGCTGGGATGTGAGGCAGTGTGTTCCCACCCTCTTTCTGTTTGAAAAGTCTCCCTTGAGCTACTAAGCTAATGAGCTTGTGTTGATGCACCTGCATCAAGTAAGTGGTACAGAGACCTGAGAAGACTTTGGGCAGCATTTCTAGAACCCCAAAAAATGACTTGTTGTTCTCTGCTGATGAAGGAATTAAGCCAGAAACACATGTTTAGAGTTACACAGCACAGGCTGCACCAACAAGGGTGAAACACTAAATTCGACTACTGAAATAAATGTTATCATGCACTGCCTTTACCATGATGCATTGGGGCAAATTAAGTGCTGGAATGTGAGGCAGTGTTTTAAAAGGTTCCCTTGAGCTACTAAGCTAATGAGCTTGTGTTGATGCACCTGCATTGAGTAAGTGGTACAGAGACCTGAGAAGTCTTTGGGCAGCATTTCTAGAACCTCCAAAATGACTTGTTGTTCTCTGCTGATGAAGGAATGAAGCCAGAAACACATGTCTAGAGTTACACAGCACAGGCTGCACCAACAAGGGTGAAAAGCTAAATTTACTACTGAAATAAATGTTATCATGCACCGCCTTTACCATGATGAATTGGGGCAAATTGAGTGCTGGAATGTAAGGCAGTGTTTTAAAAGGCTCCCTTGAGCTACTGAGCTGACGAGCTTGTGTTGATGCACATGCGCCAAGTGAGTGGTACAGAGACTTGAGAAGATTTTAGGCAGCATTTCCAGTACCCCCAAAATGACTTGTTGCTCTCGACTGATGAAGGAATGAATCCAGAAACATGTGTCTAGAGTTACACAGCACAGGCTGCACCAACACATGTGAAAAATTAAAGACAACTACGGAAGTAAGTGTTATCATGTACTGTGTTCACCATGATGCATTGGGGCAAATTGAGTGCTGGGATGTGAGGCAGTGTGCTCCCACCCTCCTTCTGTTCACTATGCCTAAACTTGCCCATTTACTAGAAGTTCATGCACCTAGGATCCCTCAGCAAACATGGGACAGCCAGATTGTCTACATTAGCTTTGGACCCCCCTGTTGAATCTTCAGTTATGTTATTTTAGTGCCCGGACATTACGGGCCAGATTTATTTAGAAATGAGGCAAAACAACACAGCAAACAAAATTACTATGGTGCTGTACGTTACATGAAAAGGGAGACAGCAAATCAGTACCATTTGGTGTTGCTTCTGTCACCCCCTGCACTTGCACAGTATAAGCTGCCTTACGCCACATACACACCCTTGAACTGTAGGACAAGAGTGTGTGCATGATGTCTAGAATGGGTTTTGTATTGGAAGGGTAGTGTTGGGGCAGAAAAGTCCCTTCCGTTGTGATGGATGTGTACCCCTACCCTGAGTAACCCCAACTGCAAATATGTCTGGATCCCTGGTGCTGATTTGTGTTGTCATTGGAAAATACTCCTCATGTGTGTGCGCCATTACATAGGCCTGTCTCACAGACTGCGTTCTTTTTGGACCAGAAGTGGCACCAAAAGCTCTACCCTTGTAGTGTTAAAAGGGTACTGCCTTTGCCAGGAGTTAAGCAGCACGAATGCGGTGGTGGCAGCATACTGCGTAGTGATCAGTAGAAGTGAACAGACCTTTTTACCTGTGTCACTGGAGTGAGGCCTACAGGCTCACTAATGTAAAGTTATGCTGCTGTGAGCTTAACTCACTCTTAGCCCACACCAGGTTAGTATGTAGTGCTGTGCAGTGTGTGTGCGTTATATGCATGTGCTCTGTGTGCAGGGTGTATGCATGCCTGTGAATGGTACAATACATGGAAGATTCTGGGTTCTATTTTGGGAGACCCAGGACTGATTGGAGGAGCATGAGGAGGTAGAAGAATCCCCCCAGACAAAAGTGTTGTTTGTTGCAATACTGTGAGCAGGGTGAGACATAATGGAGGAGGGGAGAGCCAGGTTCTTCAGTACACTTCAAAGGGTACTCTTAGATTCAGAGAGAGGTCCCTGGAAAGGGGCCTGGGTACATCTCAGGAAGGAGGTGGGGCTAATAAGAGAATCCTAAAGTGTAGGATTGAGACCCTGGGGTAACGTTTTGATACACATATCACTGTGGCTGACATACAGGTGTGAACCTCTAGTCATTCCCATGGTCTGCGTGGTGGGGCTACTAGATTTGGAGCCGCTTCTGCTGTGACAGACTGCTTTCTGAAGGAAGGGCAGGTCAGAGGAGAGCGCACTTCAAAAGGAAGCAGAACCCAATCATAAGCGTCAAAGACTCAGACCCTAAATCACATTTGGTGTCTGAAAATAGACTATAAGGGGAGCTCAAGGACCCTAAAATTGTCAACATTAAAGCAGCCAGTCGGGCTGTGCAATGAGAAGAAGCTCTGCAAGACTTCTGCCTGTGACCAGGACTGGAGGCTAAGGCCTACCAGTCTCCCAGATGGGTGAGGGGACATCACCCGGGGAAGCCAAGACCACCTGCCCCTGGAGCCCGGAGCACCAGTGCCTTGCTTGCCAAGACTAGTGTGTCCTGTGAGGATGAGGAGAGCTACGGGTGGAGTGAGGTCCAGTGGAAGATCCAGGTGACTGGATCTCAGAAGAGAGGTGTGAGGAGATGGCTTCTGCACCAATTGTTTCGTAGCCTGTACGCAGAGGGAAGTCGATGACCCTGCATGCCAGATAAGGGCCGCCACGAAGAATATTGCTGTGCTGATTGGGCCATAGCCAGTGTTTAGAGTCATGTCAGCAACCCTGTATGCCAGGTGGGGGCCTCGTGAAGATTACTGCAGTGCCGATCGGGCCGTAGCCTGTGTGTGCAATGAGGACAGTGACCCCGCAGGCAAGGAGGGTGGTATGGCTGAGGCCATCATAGAGAGGAAGAGGCTGATGTGGTAACCAGTGTGAGCCTCAGCTCTGACTGACGAACTGCACTAGGAACTTTGAATTTCTGCCACCCCCCTCCCCTCCACCTTGGGAAGATTAAAGAAAGGTTACTAGCATCGGAAGAGTGTCAAGGAAGCCCGGCCACTGTCCTGGCAGGACCATGTGTGAGGAACTCGAGGACACTTGACTGCTACACCTGCAGAGCCATGTGCACAATATTCACCAGAGACAGCTGCTGCAGTCTCCATGCATGCACGGGGAGGACACTCTGAGACTTCGGTTGTCCTGGTCCTGCTGGTGTAGTTAAGACTGATTGATGGATTGGAAAGCCCAGGGGGAACTTGCCTGCCATATGCGCTTCGGCATAGGAACAGTTTTGACTTTAATTGGAGTCAGAGTGGGACTCCTGAGATGCAGACTGCTAAAGGGGCTTAACCTGAATGTTGCCTATAATGAATGCAGAATAACCACTACTGCTAGCGAGAGTGGGGTGGATAAGGAACACACTTATTGAAACACTAGAGCCCTGATCTCAGGGGACTGTGTGTATTGTTTGTCAATGCTGTATTTCAGGGGGGCTCCTCCATTAGGGCGGAGAAGCGCCGCCCCACTGCTTTCTCGCAGTGCGAGAAGCAGAAAATAAAATGGTATTTAAAAAACCATTTTATTTTCTGCTTCTCGCGCTGCGAGAAAGCAGAAGGCAGGGGTATGCCTGATTGGGGGCAGGCGGGAGGATATGCCTGGTTGGGGGCTGGCGGGTCGGGGAGGAGTGGCTTGCACCACTCTGAGTACCCTGACTGTTTGGTCGGCCCGGGGGCCGACCAAATCAGTCATGCGCACTCTACATTTTTTCTATGTAGGCTGCATGCAGCCAACATAAAGAAAATGGCCTCCCTACAGGTGCTTGGCTTGGCGCTGTCCGGGACTCCGCACCAATCACAATGCTGCCATTGCAGCGTTGTGATTGGCTTACAGGAGGTGAGGGAGCATGCCTGTTCCTGTTCAGGTGCAAAAACAACAGTTGATGGACAGAATGCAGAACAATGTCATACATTCACCCCAGTACAGAGATCTGGGCCTAAATCCATCGTTTTTTGCTCACCATGCCATTCCAGTTTGAACCCAGCCATATGCAAATCAGTCTTGACCCTGTGCCTCATGGGAACAGTCCTGCCCGAACTGCCAAGCCAGGTCCTCCCTGGACTGGAAACAAGCATCCTAGGACCGGTTTCGGGGTTTCACCCCTCTTCAGCCAGGATAGCTTGATTCCAGTGGCATGGAGAGCACGGGACCCACGTCTGGGCATACCCGTCCCACTCGGGGTGACAAATGCAAAAACAACAGTTGATGGACAGAATGCAGAACAATGTCATACATTCACCCCAGTACAGAGATCTGGGCCTAAATCCATCGTTTTTTTGCTCACCATGCCATTCCAGTTTGAACCCAGCCATATGCAAATCAGTCTTGACCCTGTGCCTCATGGGAACAGTCCAGCCCGAACTGCCAAGCCAGGTCCTTCCTGGACTGGAAACAAGCATCCTAGGACCGGTTTCGGGGTTTCACCCTCTTCAGCCAGAATAGCTTGATTCCAGTAGCATGGAGAGCACGGGACCCACGTCTGGGCATACCCGTCCCACTCGGGGTGACAAATGCAAAACAACAGTTGATGGACAGAATGCAGAACAATGTCATACATTCACCCCAGTACAGAGATCTGGGCCTAAATCCATCGTTTTTTTGCTCACCATGCCATTCCAGTTTGAACCCAGCCATATGCAAATCAGTCTTGACCCTGTGCCTCATGGGAACAGTCCAGCCCGAACTGCCAAGCCAGGTCCTCCCTGGACTGGAAACAAGCATCCTAGGACCGGTTTCGGGTTTCACCCCTCTTCAGCCAGAATAGCTTGATTCCAGTAGCATGGAGAGCACGGGACCCACGTCTGGGCATACCCGTCCCACTCGGGGTGACAAATGCAAAAACAACAGTTGATGGACAGAATGCAGAACAATGTCATACATTCACCCCAGTACAGAGATCTGGGCCTAAATCCATCGTTTTTTTGCTCACCATGCCATTCCAGTTTGAACCCAGCCATATGCAAATCAGTCTTGACCCTGTGCCTCAGGGGAACAGTCCAGACCGAACTGCCAAGCCAGGTCCTCCATGGACCGGAAACAAGCATCCTGGGACCGGTTTCAGGGTATGTCACCCTTCATCAGCCAAGCTAGCTTGAATCCAGTGGCACAGTGAACAAGGGACCCACGTCTGGGCATACCCACCCCACTTAGGGCAAAAAGTGTATCTGCAACAAATGATGGACAGAATGCTGAATGATTCAGATATTCTCCCCCAGTCAAGAGATCTGGGTTAAATCCATTGTTCTTTTGCCCACTACGCCACCCCAGTTTGGACCCAGCCATATGCAAATCAGTCTTGACCCTGTGCCTCAGGGGAACAGTCCAGACCGAACTGCCAAGCCAGGTCCTCCATGGACCGGAAACAAGCTTCCTGGGACCGGTTTCAGGGTATGTCACCCTTCATCAGCCAGGCAAGACCGGTCCTAGGATGCTTGTTTCCATTCCAGGGAGGACCTGGCCTGGCAGTTCGGGCTGGACTGTTCCCATTGGGCGCAGGGTCAAGACTGATTTGCATATGGCTGGGTCCAAAGTGGAATGGCATGGTGAGCAAAAAAACGATGGATTTAGGCCCAGAGCTCTGTACTGGGGTGAATGTATGACATTGTTCTGCATTCTGTCCATCAATTGTTCTTTTTGTATTTGTCACCCTGAGTGGGACGGGTATGCCCAGACGTGGGTCCCGTGCTCTCCATGCCACTGGAGTCAAGCTATCCTGGCTGATGAGGGCGGAAAGCCCGAAACTGGTCCTAGGATGCTTGTTTTCAGTCCAGGGAGGACCTGGCCTGGCAGTTCGGGCTGGACTGTTACCATTGGGCACAGGGTCAAGACTGATTTGCATATGGCTGGGTCCAAACTGGAATGGCATGGTGAGCAAAAAAACGATGGATTTAGGCCCAGATCTCTGTACTGGGGTGAATGTATGACATTGTTCTGCATTCTGTCCATCAATTGTTTTTTTTGCATTGGACATCATTTAAAACAGTTTAAAACTTTGTATGTATGCTGCACATTACAACACACATGCAAAGTTAGAAAGGTTTTAA
The DNA here is from genome assembly GCA_963921515.1 of Calotriton arnoldi. NCBI lineage: Eukaryota > Metazoa > Chordata > Amphibia > Caudata > Salamandridae > Calotriton > Calotriton arnoldi. The sequence continues at coordinate 373,532 of CAWUFW010010403.1, forward strand.
GAAAATAGAATGTTGCACCACCTGCCACAAGAAAGAGTAAACTTTTGCCACAAATCCTTATCTATTTTAGTCCTTGTCGTTTTTTAGTAGAAAGGGCTTTGCTTCAAAATCCATGGGTGGGTGCATGGGAACACTGATGTACCACCCATGGGACTCCCCATTAATGCACACCAACCTTGTGTAAGCCTTGACTGCTTACAATTTGTAACCCATTAGAGTCAAAGCCTAAAATAAGGTTTTTGATGTTCGTTATGCTCGCAGTAGCATCTCTGGTTCTTGAGGTGTCAAGGATAATAGGCCATGGAAACATGGACTGCACAGTTACCCTTGAGTTCTGTTCGCCCAGTATTAATTGGTCAGACAAAATGTTTCTTCTTCATTACATGCCCTGCTTTTGCTTCCCCCTATTGTGCCTGGGGTGCTCTGGTGGAGTATGAGAGGAAGAACATTACACTGAATGCCTATTTGGGGTAACGGAGTACTGCGTTTTTTTTTACCCTGTTAATCACCGGCAGGAAAAACCTGGCAATGAGGGACAAATAAAAAAAAGAATGGCCCTTCAATACACTGGGAGAAAACTCCCAGGGTGTGGGGGTAATTATTTCTTGTTTTTCAGACTCCTGCTTTAGAAGTCTGGTTCTAAAAAATTAAAAAAGTTTGGTGGGCACTGTCAAAACCAATGGGAGCTATCCACCAAACGTTTTGTACATTGAAAGGAACCACTGTGACAGACAGTGGCAGCTGGTGACTTTTCAAAGTAGTGGGGCGTAAAAGTTGGGGGCAAGTTTGACTTCGCAAGTGAGTCCGACTGGCATATGGTAGGATTGGGGGGGAGGGCTTTCTCCACCTGAGAAACGTTTGAAAGACAATGGGGAATATAGTGCATTTTAAGCTACTTTTGCCCAAACCTGACTTGTATTTTTATCTGTCACAAGTCTAACATAAAATAAAATCATCAGTGGACAGTGTAAGACTCAACACCCACCATGAAATCTGTACTGTGAAAACACACTTCCTTCCGTAATAAATAAGCCATGCACAGCAACAGTTCTGTCCTGCCTCGGCATCGTGGCTTTTATTGAAAAGAGGACACTAGTCAGAATACAACGGGGCATATTATCAAGCCCATTATCGCCGCGTTAGCGGCACTTTTCTGCCGCTAACGCGACGATATTTTCATCACAGTATTAGCAAGCTGCAGCTAAAGGGCCTTAGCGCGAGTTTTTTGGCGATAGCGGCCCATTTTTTTTTATCGCCAAGCATGTTAGCGATATTTATCGCTAATGACATGCAAAGTAGGAGTTCCCGTGCAAAAAGGCACGCAAACACCACTACTCCATATTATCAAGGGGCACCTTGAAATTCTGAAGAGCCAAAAAAACTGGCTCTAACTGCAGTTAGAGCCAGTTACTTAAGACCAGAGAATAGCTGGTATTAAAAATGGTGATAAAACTTGGGCCCATATCTCTGCAGGCTTTGGCGCTGGCCAGCGCTGCAAGCAATGTTGCAGCGCTGCCCTGCAACAAAACTACAGTGCAGGAATGCGCACAATCAATAAGATAGTGCGCATTCCTGTTCCACAGTCATGAAAAGTGTTGCTGCGCTGCGACCAGACAGCGTTGCAACACTTCTCACTACGCCCTTCTTGCGACAGCATGGGTGTGCTGTAATCACTGGACATCGCTCAATGACGCAAGTAATGCAAAGCAGGAATCCTGACGTATCTGCCTGCGCTAAAGTCACGCATTGCTGCAGTCGTGTCACAACCATGACGCAACTCCAGCAATGCATGGGGCCAGCCTATCCCTGTGGCACTGCCTCACCATCAAGCCTGCCATCAGTCAGGCGGAAGGTACTGACGCAGTGCTGTTCATCATGGGTGCCCGAATGTTGGCGCTGTTGGAGATCCATCTGTGGTGGTTGCGCGCTGCGGTGTCATCGTTTGGAAGCATTGGTGGAGTGTTAGTGCGGAGGGAGTTGACGAGATGTTCTTAGGTGGCCTTGATCCAGCTGCGAGGGGGTGCGATGATGGCGAAGGCGTCCGGTTGGCAAGGTGAAGACGTGATGTTACCAATGATGGTCGGTCCAGGAGAGTCTGGTGTTGTGGCTGCAGTTGAGGTTCACGCTGGCGGAGGTGACGTGCTCGACCATGTGTCCTGCTATGTGGCTTGGTGCGGTGACTTGCTGCTTGCGTCTGATGTAGGGGACCTTCCCCATGAGGGGGTGGTGTCCTGGTCACTGGGGTTGTCCAGGTGGAACTTGAGTTCACCGAGTAGGATGTCGTCGGTGGATGGGAGACCCTGGGGTGCAATGAGGTCTACAATGGTATTGGAGAATGGGGGGCCCTGGCCCGGGGGGCCTGCACATGAGGGTGCTGCAGAGGATGTTCTTGTCCTGGTCCGGATCTTGGAGTTGACGTAGTCCATGGTCACCCTTGGGTCATTAGAGTGCGTGGTCAGTTGGAGTGTGCTTCTGTAGATGATGGCAATGCCTCCTCCCTGACGGTCGGGGTGCTCCTTGCGGGTGATACTGCAGCCATCAGTGATGGCGATGGCGATGTCCGGTCCGGAGCAGAGGTTGGTCCTGGCAGGCGAGGTGGTGTCCAGGGTTGATGGCAAGGAGGCTGCTGCCGTCGTATCGGTGGAGTGTCCAAGAGGAATGCTCCTTGGTGCTGAGCGCGGTCCAGGGGCAGATGGACGCAAACGGCGTAGCCTATGGTTGCCTTCGGGACGGGAGACGACCATTACAATGCAGGCAGTACATTGTTAACAACGCAACTCTGACAACGCAGGTGCCTTAACATCGCATTTGAATTCAACGCATTGTGAGGTCAGTAATGGGGTGATTTAAAGTTTTTCGGGTGGGTATGGGTTTCGGATGTAAAAGTTTAAAATTGGGGTGTGTTTTGGGGTAAAATATGAAAAATTGTGTGTTCTTTGTGGTAAAATATGAAAAATGGGGTGTTCTTTGGGGTAAAATATGAAAAGTGGGGTATTCTTTGGGGAAAAATATGAGAAATAGGGTGTTCTTTGGGGTAAAATATGAAAAATTGGGTATTCTTTGGGGCAAAATATGAAAAATGTGGTGTTCTTTGGGGTAAAATATGAAAAATGGGGTGTGAATTTGTCTCAAATGAGATTATTGGGTGTGTTTTGGGATCTCAAAAAGGAATTCCAGGCTTCATGGTTGGGTTTGTGGTGCAAAGGTTAGTTTTGGGTTGCACTCACTGAAGTGGGAACAGTGATATTTATGTCTCCGCTATGCAACACCTACTCTACTGTTGCAATGTGCCTAGTAGTATTAGTATGCATTGGAATGGAATGCGATGTTATGGCATGTGTCGCAACTACGTATGTGCCTTTGGCACACAAGTGGTACGCCCGCTGTGCATGGCCACACAGCGGCCGTCATTGAGAAGTGCTGGGGGGGGCTGGTCAGCTGTGAGGGCAGCCAGGTGGTAGGGCATCGGGTGACTCTGAGGTTAGTCTGGGTGATGGGGACAGGTGCCGGCGAGTGTCCTCCAGTGTTGGGTCACCCATCCATGAAGGGTGTGTGCCACTGGGCGGTCCTTCAGGGCTGACCATGAGGGGGAGAGATGGAAAGCATTAATAAGGGAAGGCGGGGGATTGGCCTGGGTGAACGGCTTGATGTCAGGCAACCTTGAGCGTGGAGGGGCATAGAGTGCCCTTATGGGAAGGGCATACAGTGCCCTTATGGGAGGGGCATGGAGTGCCCTTATGGGAGGGGCATAGAGTGCCCTTATGGGAGGGGCACAGAGTGCCCTTATGAAGAAGCACCAGTCAGCTTAGCGCAGATTGCAGCAGGTCAAGCCCAGGCTGCTCTTTTGTATGTGTGGGGGGGGGGGTGCTTTTAACGCTGGCACGCTCAAACAGCCGTTTTCAGATTTTTGGGTGCCCCTAAGTAACACTGCACTCAGCACTCGAGGTCTGCCAAAGCCAGGGTAGCTAGATTTATGAGTTATTATTATCAATATTATTATTATCATTATCATTATTTTGTAATCATTATTCATAACAATTATGACCCATACGGGTCATAATCCCAATTTCGATTATTGTCTTTATTATTTTAATTATTATTTATGCTGTTTGTTAATAATAATAATAATACTGTGTTACACCAGTTTTGCATATGGAGTTTTGAACCCGGAACATTTCATATTGTAAAGTTCAACATATGTATATACATCCACATTTTAATAAAATAATCGATAGAAGTTCTCGCATGACCTTGCCTGGAAAGCAGCATGACATCCTTCCCAACTCAGTACAAGGCTCCCTCGTCCCCAATTCACTCCAAGGCAATGCAGAGTTCCAGGTAAACAAACTGCGTGCCTGCTCCTGTGGAGTACTAGCACCATGCAGAGAGGCATCACACAATGTAATATTGCACAGCGAAAATAGCACTATGGATCATAACTGCAATGCATAATGCAACGTATAACAAGGCTATGACATACATCACAAGTAATAATGAGACAGAACTTCAAGTACAATACATACCATACAGTAGCAAGACCCAGCCAAGCTGAGCGTAATGTAACTTAACGTAAACGTAAGGCAACAAAACATAACATAACATAACATAGCATAACATAACATGTTATGCAGATTGGACTCCTCTGGTATCTGAGAGTGTCATGATCATATTAGATGTGTGACCTCATTTCTTACAGGGTCCCCGAAAGGCAGTGGTAAGTCCGCACAACGTTATACACAAGCGGAAAGGCGCAGGCTCCTTCTGAGCATCCCCTATATGTCGTGATTTATATATGATGCAGTGCCGCCGCCCCCTCTGGGTTGGCAATGCACAGGGGAGCCTGGGACTGAATATTTGATTAAGGCAGGCGCGCATTAATCATTTCACACACCGAAATATTTAGGCAAACCAGGGTTCCAAAGGTACTTGAGATGACGGTGCAAATAAACCACCCAGGCCACACCGGACAAAGTAAAGGTGTGCGTGTGTGTGTGTCGGGAGAGAGTAGGAGACAGGGGAAATACCGAGGGTCACACGTGAAGCAAGGAGTGGAAGAGAGAGGCACAGGCAAGAAAGCTCAAAGGAGGCGTGGGGGGTGCCCACTGGTGTGCGAGGGCACAGGCGAGCACGCAGGGCACTCCGCTGGGGTCTTGTGCGGCCGCAGTCGGCTATGCCCCTATTTATGAATCTCTTTGAATGCTGCTGCGCAGAGAGGGGCTGGGGGCTGCCGGGAGCTTCTTTTGTTCCTGGAAGCTGAGCAGGGTCACAGCCGCTTTGTAACACCGCTCGCAACGCGGCTTGCAGTGGAGAAACATCCACGACATGGCAGCTGCACTACTGCGACCTCTGTGCAGCATGATTTATTTGGTGACGGTTGCAGGACATAATTGATTCTGGGCAAAAGTACACATTCCAGTGTGGTGCCAGGTACGGTGTGCTGAGGGTGTTTATTTCTCGTAGCAATAAGCCCCAGGCACGGGCTTTGCAGCATTTATTTCACAGCCTACACTTTGGGGCATATTATCAAGCAGCTGACGCCGCGTTAGCAGCACTTTACTGCCGATAATGGGTTTATCGCGAGGTCTCGCCGGCTAACGCAGGATTTCCTTTCGCCATCGCACTCATGTTAGCGGCAGTTTTCACCGCCGTTCCCTGGAACTATCGCCATGTAGCGACGGCTTGCTAATACGCCGCTAACATGGCGATAGTTTTCAGGGTTAGATGGCGATAGGAATACTGCTGCTAACAGGCGTTGGCGATAGGTATCGCCAGTTCTTGGTAATATGCCCCAACATCTCCCAAATACATTCCTTAACTATTTATCACAATGGAACATCAATCACATGCATCAGTTATCAATGTTGTTGCATACAAAAATATAAAAGCCAATAGTTGTAAGAAATAGTAATGTTGACTAAGCTGAAAATAATAATAAAAGCTGATGAAAGAAAAATCAGAGGCGGCTGAAGGCACCAGTAACAACGGGTTTCATTAAATCCTTGCGAGTGGATGCTTAGGGCAGTGGATGACTGACTGAACTCCTGCAGATGTGCACACCCACTTATTTTGGACTCCCCTTGCAACTCAAACAACATCCTGGCTTGTGGGTGGGAGATGAATATAATGAGTCTGAGGCCAAGTGAAACCTAATGCCAGGATCCCGCCTCTTCCCCCTCAATGCACTTCAGCTGCCCTCCTTAAAGTTCAGTCTGTGAGTGTTGCCTTAATAGGAAAGCTGGTAAAACTCCTCAGTAATATTTGCAGAAAGAGTCTAAAACCATCCAGTGACATGGTGTTGCAGTTCTTCCCTCACCAGTTTTTTGCTTTTGTTGCTGGAATGTGTCGCAATATTTTTGTTTCCTCTTCTATGGATTCCTTTTCACTTATCTGCACCGTACATGGATAGATGACAGCATGCAGGGCATGGTGCCAAAATTAGCATTTACACATAGAGTGTGTGGCACAGTGCGGGGCTAACGTGTGCACATTGGATCGTACATTGATCCAGGCCGAAGTACTTCCCAATCCGACACGTGCAGTGCACACTGCTAGTGTTAACTATGAATAACCAACAACATACTGCATGTGGAGCACATTGCACGTTAAGAGTTGCACAATGGATCTATTTAAGGCACACCACTACCGTTAACGTCACTTGGAATACATGACACACTTCTAGTGTTATTGTGTGCCTAACGGGATATTATGTCAATCCATGCTACAGCACTCATAACTGCACACCCTCTAGCTCCCCTCACGTATCACACTCCTCACCTCATGTGCCCTGGGATTTGTTTCAGAAAAAAAATATGTTGACTTAACGAGTGTATTTTACTCCCGTCTCCAGGGCTGTACGTAGGGTAGCCATCACTTTTACTTGTGAGCACAGGACACAGCGCCCTTTTAGGGCGGGGTATTGTCCCTTCTTTTCTTCCTTACTTCCCCAGCCATTGAACCTCATTTTAGCCTCAATATTTTATCTACTTTTCAAACCTAAAAGTTGTCTTGTGGGAGTAAAATCCAGCCTAACCCTCTCGGATCTCACGCTCCCTGTTTTTTTGTTTTTTTGTTTATGATGGAGCCGAGTCTGTCCTTTCTTACAGGGGATCTCCCTAACTTCAGAGGATATTTTTACATTTGGTCTGCTTTGTCCTGGGTGTTTTAGACCGTTCGAACCTCAGAGTCCGACGGCATTTTGCACAAGATACACAGAGGGGTAGATTTACAAGTAACTGACGCATTTGCATAGATGGGTCTGTTTTCTTGCGACAGTGCCAAATGTCCTTGCTCCACCATGGATGCGCTGTATTTACAATTCAGTGCTCCATGGCGCAAGGATTAACAGATGCGTTAGAAATACTGACGCATCTGTTGGCACAAAAATGACGCATCACTGGAGTTGCTCATGAAAGTGTCGCAACTCCAGCAATGTGCCACAACAGATAGGTGAGTCCCATACAAAAAGCCTTGCGTCATTCCTTACGCCTGGTCTGAGCAGGCGTAGGGATTTGACGCAGTGAAGGTGTAGAGTGACGCAGTGAAATGTTGTAAATTGCACAGCGTCAGTTCTACATGGCTTTTTGCGTGGGAACGCCTAGCCTGCATACATTATACCTGGCAAAGGTATAATGTGACGCAGGGCTTTACAAAGTGATGCATCTCCCTAGATGCGTCATGTTGTAAATTGGCCGCATTGTTTGCGCTGTCGTAGCGTAAAACAAAGTGACGCAATAGCGGTGTAAGGAGGCGCAAGGGGCTTGTAAATCTGCCCCAGACTGTACCTTTGAGTCTTAACACGCAGTGCCATACAATGTCACGAATCAAAGGGACTCAACACCATGACCAAGGAACAGAACATGGCTAATCATTGTAAGGATTACAAATAAAGCCATACAGTGATTGGCCATTTTCTGTGTTACTCCAACCCCTGCTCTGTCTTCTGAGTACAGGAACTGCCTTTAACAGAATAAATGTGCATTGCTGTCATGCTATTTTTGAAGTAAACAGCATGAGAACAACGCAAGGATTGGTGGGAGCTGGGGAACCCAGTGCTCCAAAGGAGACCAGGGGAGCTGTACTGTGTTTGCCCTGGCTCCTTAACACCGCTGGATCAGGAGGACTAAAGTGTGCATGTCTGGTTGGCCACCATAGGAAACCTGTTCAACCAGACATGTGCACTTAATGTAATACCTGCTGCCTGTCAATCTGCAGGTTTGGCCACGCCCTGCCCAGAAGTTGGCATTCAAGGACTGCTGAGCTTGGTCACCCCTTATGAATTAATTTAAAAAATCAATTGATTTTTTAAATTAATGGTAATGCATGTGGCGGTGGGAGGGCAACGCTTCTACGCCCTAATGAAGAAACCGTCTCTTGTGACAGTGGTTCCTTTGAATGTACAGATATGACCTGTGGGCTGGCAGTCATCTCTAAATCTGGCAGACTGTAGTATGTCAGGATGCTGGAGATAATATCCACCACCCTGATGGACTGTACTCTACCCGCAAAACCTCAAATCACACCCTAAGTTCACTATCACAGAAACACAAGAACTCAATGCCCTATCACAGAGGCACCGGGATTATGTTCCCTATCACAAAAACATAGAGACTGAACTCCCTGTGACAGAAACACAGATGCAAATGCAGCTACCTCCAGGGCTGGACTGGCTGCAGCGGGCACCGGGCGTTTTCCCGGTGGGCCGGAAGGATGGGTGCTGGTTTGCTAGTGGTGGGGGTCGGTTTTGTTCCTGGGGGCCGGTTTTGCAGCAGTGCTGCAATATTAGCCCCTTGTAACAAAAGCGGCAGCAGTGCTAAAGCGGCAGCAGTGCTGCTTCTCACTAGCATACCCCCCCTGGCCCACCCCTCCCCGGGGGGCCGGTCCAGCAGAATTGCCAGGGCTGGTTTGTGTTCCCAGTCCGGCCCTGGCTACCTCCTATACTGCTTGAATATTTCAGCGAGGGAAATTCACAATCCCAGGACTGCAGAGAGAGGAGCGACTCTATCTAAAAATGCAAAACAGGTTGTCCCTGTCTTTTGTGCCTCATGCAAAGAAAACCCGACCATCAGCATTTCGTGGGGGAGACTTTTTGCTGAAGAATGCACGCTTGCAAGCTCCCTTGGAAAACAAATTAAACTCCGAAGGCAAAATTCAACAACACTTATAGAAGTTGCAAGTTCTTCCATAAAAGGGAGAGCGCAGACCTTCAACTATGCGACCAAAGGCTAAAAAGAACTCGGTATCTGACAGTAACTCAACTAAAATGATAAGAGGCAATCTTACAGCAGCATATAAATACTTTACGCGTGTTAACACTGCCAAGAGCAGTAAAATCAGCAATTTCATAGAACTTTGCCATTCCAGAGGGCAAAGATTAAAGGAAGCAAATGTAAACTGGAGGTGGTCATGAGGCCAAAGAGTCCTGGATGGGGGAGTTATTGGGCGGTGACAGTGCCTTGCGCCAACAGCAGCTAATGGTAACCGGCTTAACATTATCCCAGAGTCTCATGGAGAGTGACAGCAGGCCATGCTTTATAATTGAAAGTGACATATTTCAGAGAACTACTGCCTACAGAAAAGGAAACATTTTACTATACATATGGGCAGATTTACTAAGGTATTGCACCGGGGCAGTCACATGAAGTCACACAAGCAGAGCAAGCTCTTGCAAGGGTATCAGTGGCGGCTCGCTGTGGGAGTGGTGCGGGGCGGTGAGGCGGGGCGGGAAGCGGCAGGGTGGGGGCAGTGAACTCGGACATACGACGGACAGAACTCAGAGGGAGTTCTGTCCGTCGCATGTCCGAGTTCACTACCCCCCACCCTGCCCCTCCCCCGCCCCCCCCCACCCCCCCCACCGCCCGCACCACTCCCTCGGCGACCTGCCACTGAAGGGTATTTACTTTCCGGTGCAAAGGTATTTTGCACTCTAAAGATGCCCTTTTCACAATGCCAATTGCGCTTTGCACTACTTTGGTCTACTTTGCATCAAGGGGGCGTTTCTTGGGTGCAACTTGGAGGGATCAGTGCAAGCAGCAGTTGTTTTTGATGCACAGTCCAAGCTACTAAGATAGCCAGATCTGGATTTGCATCAAAAACTAATGTCTCCTTAAGGCAGGTGTGACAAGGGGAAGTGTTTTCTTTCCTCTAAACATTCCACAAATTTCATTTCACGTGTGCTTCACTGTGAATTTGTCTAGGCACAGGACTTTCTACTGGAAACCAATGCTTTCACCACAAATCGTATGCTAGGCAGCACGTGCACACCTCTGGACCATGGTGCAGTGTTTTACGTGGGTGCTAGGCAGCCACTTAGTGGGACCGCATAGGGGCTGAGAGCAGCAGCAGGCAATTTTTAATATATATGGCTCTGTTATTCTTTATCCCCCTTGCACAAGGCAAATACTTTGGTAACTGCACAGTGTTTGCACTAAAAAATAATAAGCATGCCACACAGTGTTTTGGGGATTGTGAGGGCCCCTGGAAATCTGCTGCTGCACAGGACCACATGTTTTCACAGTGGTTGCTGGATTTGGAGCTTAAAAAGGGCTTACTACAAAAAACAAGGACATTTTAATATGGCTTGTGAAGAGATTACTACAACCCCATGAAGTTATTTGTGATATGTATTTCCTAACTATTTTTTGTACGTATATTGGATCGATTTTAAAAGTTTCAATTTTTTTGGTAAACTGTGGTCACAATCACCAAACACCTTGTAAGAAAGCATATAAAATAGAATGCATTCCAGGGGCCCACCTCCAACAATGCCCTAATAAACAACAACAAATCTCAAGGAGGAAAGCACATTCTCCAAGGCTGAAAATAATAGATCCCTTCAGCATCTAGTTACTAGGGGGCATATTAGCAAGAACGGCGTTAAAATTATCGCCGCTTTAGTGGCAGGAAACTGCCGCTAAAGCGGCGATAATGGGCTTGATAATATGCCCTTAAGAATTCCAATAGAAGCCCATGTTTACACCAGAACATGGGCTTCTATTGGAATTCTCAAGGGCATATTATCAAGCCCATTATCGCAGCTTTAGCGGCAGCTTCCTGCCGCTAAAGCGGCGATAATTTTACCGCCGTTCTTGCTAATATGCCCCTAGGTCTGTTGCTTCAAAGCCCTCTTATAACGGCTTAATTACCCGGATCACTACATACTAAAACTGCAGTTGCTACTGCCCACCCCTTCTGAAAATCCTACAGCACACAATTCAGGATCTAAGGGAGGAGGGATGGAATCGTTTACTAGGGCACTCATTCTGAAAAGCAGTACAGTTATGGCTGCAAGCCAGCGTACCTGACCTCAGCTGCTTATCCATTTCTGCCACTTGTTCCTTCAAACCCAGTTTCTGCAATGTCATCCTCTCAAACTCAAAAAAATTCCACCAATACACAGAGCCTCGACCATGAGAGGTGTTGAAGAATCAACCACCATTGAAAAGCGGGAATTAGGTTCAATAATGTTGAACGTGGCCCTTTTTTAAAGGCTTTTCAACAAACTTTTTGCCTTCCTCCACCTATTGTTCTGCCCTGCTTTTCATTGGCTTTAGGACTCTGGGCAATTTACCACTGCTAATTAGTGCCAAAGTGCATATGCTATCTCATCTAAAAATGGCATTTGGTTTCTCCATGATTGGCATATTTGATTTACTAATAAGTCCATAGTACAGTGTGCTACTGGTGCCCAGGGCCTGTAAATCAAATACTACTAGTGGGCCTGCAGCACTGATTGCGCCACCTACATGCCTCAGGCCTGCCAATGCAGAGCATGTGTATGCAGTGTTAAACTCGCCCTGACAAGTTCACCTACTTGTCAGGCCCAAACATTTCCTTTCTTTTATTATATGTAAGGCACCCCTAAGGTAGGCCCTAGGAAGCCCCATGGGCAGGGTGCAGTGTATTTGAAAGGTAGGACATGTGCTTTTGAGTTTTACATGTCCTGGTAGTTAAAAACTGCTCAATTTGTTTTTTACTACAGCAAGGCCTATCTCTCTTGTAGGTTAGCATTGGAGCAGCTTTGTAACATTTTACAAGTGTAACTTCCAATTTTGAGCAGAGGAAAAATTGGAGTTTGGTGTCTTTGGACTCACAATTTAAAAACACATTTTTTAGTGAAGTTGGTTTTTAAATTGCAGGTCTGAAAATGCCACTTTTAGAAAGTTGGCACTTTCTTACTCTAACCATTCTGTGCCTCTGCCTGCCACTAGAGTACATGTCTAGGTCAGGACGCCAGCTAGGCTTTGTGAATACACTCTAGACAGTCACACACAAAGGGAGCTGAGGTGTCCCCTGCATATCCTGATGGCCCATCACCAGGCTGATGGGTCTTCCTGAGCTAGAGTGGTGGGAAGAGTTGACACTTGCACCTGAATCGGGCTGTGCCTGTCCCCACACAAAGAACTGCATACCCCCCTGTAGTGTGCCTGGAGCCAGGGCCAGGAAGGGCAGTGTCTTGTGCACCACAAAGGCCTTTCTTTGAAGTCTCCCTATTTCAAAGGCTAAAATCGGTATAAGTACTGGACCTCTGACATCACATACTCAGGGCGCTTCTTGACTGAGGACATTCTGTCAGGAAGAAGAGCTGTTGCACTGCCAGGAGGGACTGCCACTTTGCTGCTTGCTTTGCTGTGTTTGCCTGCTGCCTGATGGTTCTTGCCTGGGAGTGAGAGGACTGGACTTTACTCTCTACATCCTGCTTTCTAAGGTTCTCCAAGGGCTTGATGGCGCTTACCTCCTGTTGCTGAAGTCTCAGGGACATCAAAGACTTCACCTGCATGTTGCTACCAGCACCTGGGCTCTCTGCTGTGAGTCCTGACCTGCCAAGTGGTTCGAAATCCAGTCCTGGGTCCTTGGAGGTGAATTTGGTGCTGCAACCAAGAAATCGACACATCCACCCAAAGCGTGAATTCTGAACCGGCACATCCCTGCGAAACCGATGCATCGCCGCTGCCTGCACCAAAGCTATGGACACCGTTCGCTCAGTGCGCGGCACAATGACCTCCACTTTCAATACAGCCCTGACTTTGCTGCAGCGCCTCCGAAGAACTGCTGCTGCTTGAGTCTGAGACATCGTGCCACTGATGTCCGTGGTGCACTGTCCCAACTCAAACTCATCCCCAGCCTTGAGTGGCTTTCGTCTGACATATCGCCTTCAGCCAAGCAGTTCGACTTCAACACCGAGAAATCGACGCAACGCGCTCTTGATATCGATGCATCCTAGACACCGCGTCACCTTCAAGAGCTGAGGCCTCACACCAGCAACCGGCGCATCACCTCCTCTGCACAACGCATCGTCCCAGATCGGCAAAGCTTCAATGACCTTGCATCGCCGTCAGGAACTGACGCATTACCTGCATCCGCGACGCCTCACCTCCTATGCATGATACATTGTCTTTGGTTTCTGGCGCATCACCTTCCATTTCCGATGCATCCAAGGTACTGTAAAGGGGTCTGCATGATTCCTGTATCCAGCCCGAGCTCCATCGCAGGCAGATTGAACCTTTGGATTTGTCCCTGTCAAGCGCGACCAGATAGCCCCAGTTGGAGCTATTGACTTTTAAGCACTGTATTTTGATTTCATCTTGAAAAATTCGTATCTTGACTTGTGTATGTTGGATTTTTGTCGTTTTGGTCTTGCTTTACTCAGATAAATATTGGCTATTTTTCTAAACTGGTGTGGAGTGCATTTGTGGTGTTTTCACTGTGTTACTGTGTGTGTACACAAATACTTTACACATTGCCTCTCTAGTTTAGCCTGACTGCTCTGTGCCAAGCTGCCAGAGGGTGAGCACAGGTAAACTTTTAGGGGGATATTCACAAGAACGTGCGCTAAACATCTCCAAAAAATGTTAATGCAACTTTACACATCGCAGTCTATCGCGGGAAAATAACCCTGTGTTAACGTGGAATTCACAACACGGCGGTACCATGCGATAGTCTCCCAAAAACGTGGCCAATGTCCGCGATACAACCACCGCGACGGAGATAACAACACAAACCCCAACACCAAAAAACGTGCGATGAGCCCATTCGCGATGAGGAAAGCAGCGATAAGCAGCGCCAGGCCCGTGACACACACACGGCAGGCGGGGATAAGCACAACAAAAGCAGGAAAAAGAAAGACAAACCAAACAGAAAACAACAGCGAAGCACAATGGAGGCAACCGGAGCCAGTACACAACCCCACAAGCCCCATTGGCAACAAAACATTGTACATGGCAGGCCATCGTGGACAAGGTGAATGCAGCCGGAGAGCAGAGGAGGACAATGGAAGAAAACCAGAACAGCTGGAATGATGCGAAACGCACAAACAAGCAGAAACACGCCAACAACCAGAAGGCAGCAATGCACACCGGAGGTGGGAGTCCAGCGCCAACCAGGAGCTGGATGACATGGAGGAAATGGTGTCCACCACATCAGTCTGGAGATGGTGGCAGGAGTCGGGGACCGGAAACTGATCAAAATCAACAGACACAACAGCAATAGGGAGAGGAACGACCAGGGACTGGGGGGACGGGGGGAGATGGGCACAATGGCACACATGCACAATTAAGCACAGCACAACTGCAGACAAACCATGCCCAAGAGTAACAACACCAACCAAGAGCACAAGTCACTCAAGTCGGCAATATCACACCACTGAACAAGCACAGAAGTGAAAACCACACTGCCTGAAAGGGAGAAGGGTGAGCCAAATCAGAGCAGAAGGGACATCTCACACACAATGCAGCACACACACATAGGAAGCAGAGCACCCCAACATCGAACACAATGTGGTACAAACAGCAACATTTGCACAACTGAACACAGGACACAAGTGCACCCGCTTGTGGCCGGTAAATGGCCATATGCATCTGGCAAAGCACGAAACAGGGACATGTTAATGCACAAGTACCCAACCCACAGCCCTGATTGGGTAGCAATGCATGTATGGCAGGGACCCAGATAGGCCGTGACACACACATTGGCATATAAATCAACACACAACACAGTTGGAGACAAGTGAAGGTGCGGAAACGTTATCAACAATTGCGTGTCAGTACGGCCAAGAGAAGTGCCACGACATGCAGACCAATGCAGCAGCATGTCTGAATGAGGAACGTTGGAAAGCGCCCATGTCCACCCCGGGGGAGTCCATCACCAACACAAGTCAGTGCCAACCCGCGTTGGTTGTCCACGCATGGATCAGGAGTCCAGGCCAATGCAGCCATGTCCACTGTCGTCTGAAGACATGTGACCAGATCCCCAACATGCAACCAGGCGTCGGGGCACGTGCAATGGGTCACATTCAGTTGTGGCTGCAGGTACCTTGTCACTCGTCCATGAACGCGAGTGCAGCAGCGTAGGCCAACATTTCCAATGAGAGATCATTGTCCACCAGATCTAACATGTCAGCGACGTAACCCATCAGCTGTCCCGGACAGATGTGCTGACTCCAACCCCTGGCCCCAATTTGCACTAAAGCCCAATCGGGGAGCGGCTCAATGTGGTCACTGCACACGACGACTCGTGCAATCTCCCAGGTCCAGTTGCCAGCATGCATGCCAAACATCCAGGCATGCCATAAACGGGCATCACGGTGACACTCCTGGTCATGGGCCAACAGGGGGCGCACACACACGTCGAAATCCAGGTCAGCTACCGTTACGTTGGAGAGGCAGACATCCATGGTCCACTCGAATATGCACGAGCGACAATGCAACACAGGCTGAACGCAGGTGACGTTGGCAAGACGGAAGCTCAGCCGGTAACTGATCCGCAGCACTGCCAATGGCAGTGCCCCCAGTACATGCAGCAGACGTGCACGGTATAGGTCCACATGACTGGAGTTGAGCATGTGTCCGGGATGGTCTGCCATTGCGTCAGTGGCTCTGCTTGAAGAGGCACTGTCTTGCCCCGCGCCAGTCCTGTGGATGAAATGGCACAGCTTGGAGCAATGAGCAGTGTCTGTGTGCCACGGGTGCAGGCCTGGGGTGGGGTGGGAGTACGTGTGAAGGCCATTTCACGCACGCTAACTATGACCAAGGACTTTTGCGTGTGGGATGTGTACACGTTGGTCTCACGTAGGCAGTGTGTAGTGTGGGAGTCTCCAGCAAATGCTATTGTATCTGTCAGGGGGTGCTGGGCACATGCAAGTCCCAGCTCGGAGCTGCAGATGTGCTACCGCCTGATAGTTCAGACAAAGGACCTTTCATCACTACAGTAACTTCACCATCTGCATGCATACAGGAGATGTACAGAGGCCTGTCGTGGGTGGGGTGGGATGTCTGCGACCCAGGGAATCATGGATGATATGCCGAGCACATGGTGCAGTCAAAAAACGACAACAGTGTACATCGTTAAGGACACACCCATTCAACCATAAGGGCCCCATGACTTGAGCTGCACAGAGTTAGTGGCCCCGGATTCACAGCGTCCTGCACGGGCCTTCCGCCATGGGCCGCTGACTTGCGGTGCACTGGGGCAGGGTCACGAGAGCAGAGCAGGTTTTCGTAGATGACAAAGGGGGTTGTCGCGGAGTGTCAGTGGAAGGTGTACCCCCAGGGCATGATGCAGAGGGCAGAACCATGCAGAAACAGTCACTATGGTGGAGATGAATGGAACAGACACATGTCGGACACCAAGTCCGGCCCAGCCAGATGATGATCCAGACAACCCCCAGGCCATGGACTCAGACGCCACCAAATTCCAACCAGAAAGTGCCCATGACTCATTGCGCACAGAGTTAGTGGCACCAGTGCTGATAGGGGATGCCGCCTGCGATGAGGCGTGTCCAATGGTGTGGACTCCTCTATATCTTACCCAAGACACAGTTCCACATGTGTGACCTACTGGACCGCAGTGTAGGCCTGAGGCAGCGGTCAGCAGGGGCCATTCACCGAGTGTTGCCGGCTTACGTTGGATGGTCCCACCGGCCTGCGTAGTTCAGGTTCAGTGGCACCACGGGACACGGACCTGCGGTGAACAGGGTTAGTGGCACCAGGTCAGTTGTTGCTAGTGTTCAGTCACCTCCGTGACTAGGATCCGGTTTTCATCCGGACTGAGCCCCATCTTCCTCTTACTCCTCTCCGTGCGTTCACTGGTATGGACTCCGCCATTTATGAATCACGACTAAGTGCTGGATGTGGGACCTACTGGACCGCAGTGTAGGCCAGGGGCAGTGGTCAGCACGGGCCCACAGACACGTGTCGTGTGCTTGCGATGCAGGGTCTGGGACACTGATCGAAGGGAGTTCAGTGATATAGACGCGGCAATTAACATTTGGTCACTGCCATTCAAGACTCAGGGCACAGTTCCATATGTGGGACCTACTGGAGCGCAGTGTAGGCCTGAGCCCTCATCCAAGTGTCGCCGGCTTGCGTTGAACAGGGTTAGTGGCACCACGTGTCGCTGGCTTGCGTTGAACAGGGTTAGTGGCACCACGTGTCGCCGGCTTGCGTTGAACAGGGTTAGTGGCACCACGTGTCGCCGGCTTGCGTGGAACGGGGTTAGTGGCACCACGTGTCGCAGGCCTGCGATGCAGACTTTGGCTTCACTGATCGGAGGGAGTATAGTGATGTGGACGCTGCCACAGACCTTTGGTCACTGCCATTCAGAACTCACGACTCAGTTCAACATGTGCCAACAACTGGGCCGAAGAGTACGCCGGTGGAGTATGTCAATGAAAAAGGAGTACTGTGAGCCAGCACCGTGGAGGCCAGCAATGGTCTGCGGAGGCTGCAGAGGTCGCGGGACTGGGGCCTGGAGCTTGCACCGGCACGTGGTGGGCCCTCTTTGACACACGCCGGTGTCGGCAGGTGAGCGGAGCCTCCTTGGTGCACTGGGCCAGGCATGACAGGTCTGGGAACCAGCAGCCCGGGGTGCAGCAGGCGCACAGGGACGCAGGCCCCGCCGCGCCCGGCGCCAGCCTCGTGGCGGGCTGGGAGGCACCGCCCTGACAGACGCGTTGGCCATTCCAAAAGAGGCCCCACTTCGTAATGTTGTTTATCTGGGTGTTGTTTGGGCATGACACCATACCAGTCTGCACGCACTCTGGGAATAGATGGATAAGTTTGGACAGCGTGAATATATAGGTGTGCATCCTACCTTTACAATTTACATTGAACAATGATGCCCTCTTATGGGATAGCACCCGCCAGTTGAGAATGGAGAAAGAAGTATAAGCAGACAAAATCGATGGGTCCACACGGACGGCGTAAACATCTCGGTTCATTAAAAAAAGACTGTGTTTATGAAAAAGGAAATGAACTTTAACACCAGTCACAATTTTTTAAATGTTCATTTAATTAGAAACATTCAGCGCATTAGGTAAAATGTTCGTGATTGTATCAGTGGAGTGTTCTCAAGTACAGTGCACTATGGGAGATGGAGTTTTGTTTGCATTGAATTAGCGTTGATGCCTGCAGATTGGATGGCGGGAAAAGCCAAGAAATGGGCCAATCGGGAGGCACTAGGGAGGTTCGATTTGGTTAAAAGTGGGAGGCAGTATAGGGAAAAGAAACGCTTCTTCTTTTCTGAAATGGAGACGTAGATTTACGGTTGCAGAACCTTGCGGCAGGTACGGGAAAATCTAGAATTTCTAATTTAGTGAAGAATTAAGGTAAAGAGTACGATTGATTTTTAGTGGGGAAGGATGCGATGAATGATTGAGAATGAGTGTATGAAGTTAAAGTGTGAATGAGGTTCGTGGGAGTGGAAGTAATGAATGTATATGAAAGTACAGAGTGGAAGGGGGAGAGAGAAGGAGGGAACCTGAGTGTTAGAATAGGTTTTTGTAAATAGTTGTGGGGTTGAAGGTTATGTGTAAGGAGGGATGGGCGTGGAGAAGGGAGAGAATGGGTACTGATGAGAGTATGTGACATATTGATATCGGCAGCAAGTGAAAAGAGGGGATTGTTAGATGTGAACCAAAGTACTAGATGGACATAGCCGGATCATGTTTCATTTGTGACAATGGAGCGCTAAGTAAATGTTATGGGGGTGTTTAAACAACACTGTTGACATAGGGGCTGATTGTGGACATAGATAAACGGATTGAAACGTAAAATGGCATTGCAATGAATTGTATATAAATTTGTGATGTTTGTTAAAGTGAGAAGTTATATCACGATTAGGAGTAATAATTGGCTATTGTTTCATTGTGATTTGTAGTGACCCCTGACGAAGGGCGCCCCAGCCCGAAATGCATTGGGTGTATTGAATAAACACTGCCTTTTTAATGAACTCTGCATCAATCATGTTCTTACAAGAGGTCCGGAGGGGCACAGTTCGAACAGAAGAAATTTGGAAAAAGGGCACAGAAAACCGCGTGTGAATCATAACATTCGTTATCTATGCAAAGAGAGGAGTAAATAAGTTTGATTTAATGGATTACATGGATTATCGTGGAGATCAAATTACAGCCAACATGGCGCAAGTTAGCAGTGCGATTGGTTGGGACGAGATGACGCCCCACTTCGTAATGTTGTTTATCTGGGTGTTGTTTGGGCATGACACCATACCAGTCTGCACGCACTCTGGGAATAGATGGATAAGTTTGGACAGCGTGAATATATAGGTGTACATCCTACCTTTACAATTTACATTCCAAAAGAGAACCACGCCCAGTGCGACGGGCTTTTTATTCACACCCCTACGCAGGCCTGGCGTACGCAGGGCCAACCCACTCCGCCCGCGCATACAGGGGGGACGTAACGTGCGACATTTCCGCGTTCAGCCCCACAGCCTGTGGGGACATGGTAGCGTCCACTGGCCACTACACTCCATGCACCAGCAGTTAATGTCCACATGGCCATTTCTGTGGTTTGCCCACTGAAGTCTGTCCGCCACCTCCACGCCACACCTGCCATTGGGTAGGTTCTCATTCATTAGTCACTTGCCACTCTCGCACATGCCTGCTCCAAGCCTCTCCTCACATCCTGCTATTGTGTGGCTGTGGTGCCATGCCGTGGCTGGGTTGTGGGCATGGCAAGCCCAGGTTCCCAATGGAGTCGTGTTGTCGTGTCTGGTCGGTTGGCATGTTGTGTGGCATGTTGAATGTAGTTGTGCTGCGTGCCCATTGCCAGTGTCATGAGTTGCATGACTGTGGGGTGGAGGTGTGTGGTGTGTTCATTTTGGACTTACCAACGAGCACTGCATTTCCATAGGTGCCATCCTGGGAGCGCTGGTTGATGATGGACTGTCGGGAGATGTAGGAATCATGCACTCTGCCTGGGGAGTTGGCCACGACCTTGTTGAGGAGTCCCGGGCGGTCCACTATTGCCTGCACATTCATGGGATGCCTGTGCTTTCTGTTGAGGTAGTTGTGTACAGTGTCGGCAGGGGGCACGAGGGGTACATGTGTGCAGTTGATTGCCCCGACACGTGAGGGAATCCAGCTATGGCGTGGGAGCCTTGCTTGGTCTCCAGCTGCTCCTGCGCAGTGTGGGTGGAGTGGAGGTGCTGGGGTACCAGGCTGATGATGGCATCCAGGACAGGTGTGATGAACTTGGATGGGGCTGGCTGTGAGACTCCTCCGACTCTGGCAGTTGTGGGTTGGAAGGTACCAGAGGCCAACATGTGCAGCACAGCCAGCAGCTTTGTCTGCGGAGGGATGTTCGTTGTGCGCTGTGTTGGTACCGTCAGCAGGTGGGCGATGTGGGTCAGGATGCGGGGGATGGTTGTCCTTTTGGGCCTGTAGTGGGCAATGTCCTCCTCTGGCGTTCGGTCTGTGCGGCTGGTGCGTTTACGGTGGGTCCGCTGTCTTTGTGTACGCTGCGTCTGTGGTGGTCCGGGTGGGGGCGGGGGTCCTGGGGGTGGTGGCAAGCCTGGGGATGGTGGCGGTGGGTGTTGTGGCCCTCATGGGTCTCCGAGCTGCATGATCATTGTCCCCATGACATCTGTGGGTCTTCAGATGTGGCTCTTGGCTGGGCTCCCTTTCATGCAGCAGGTAGTCGTCCTGCTTAACACCAGCAAAAGGCAGGTGTTAATTCCCTGCTGCTACCGGGGCTTATCGCCTGTTTTTGGTTCGCATCGCAGATCTGGCAGTTAATTGTGAAAGTGGTGTAGTGGTGTTTTCGTGTGTTTTTGCACAGGAACGCCTACTCTGCATCTCATTAGGGTTAGTTGGTGGTGTCACCCGTGGAGGTAAATATTGCGGCAGTTATCGCGGGAATACTTGCGTTGTCTGCAGTTTGCACCCGATTGTGAATGGGGCGTTAAATCTATCTCCACTTTTGATGCGTTAAGGTGGTGATAACTAGGCGATAAGTCCTTGTGAATATCCCCCTTAGTGTGTACTACACTTACCCTGAGTAGAGTGTGGGTCCCTACTTGGACAGGGTGCATACCTCTGCCAACTAGATACCCCATTTCTAACATTGGTGATCAGCGGTGAGGGTAGGACTTATATTTGTGCATTACATACAGTTATTTGTGTACGCTACCTCAATATCTTAAACCACTACGTGTCAACATATTATTTTTTCTTTTTCCTCTTTATGCAACCTCTTGAGTTTTTGAAACAACCATGTCTCAATCTGGAAAGCCATCAGCTGTACCTGCAGTAGTGGAAGTTGAGCAGGAGAAGTTGGAAACCCAGCTAAAAGGTTTCTGCAGGGAGCTTAAATGTTCTTTTAAAGGCCTTACTAAAAAGGAGCAACTGCAAAAGCGCTGAGGGCCTGGTTAGCAGCCAGGGTTGAGGCTGTGTACCCAGAAGATGGGAATGTTGTTGTGGAGGAGGAGAAACCAAGTTTGCATCTTGAAAGGCTGGATGACCCAGCATTGCCTGTGGGGCGGGGGGGTAGCCTGAATGGTGAAAGCGCTCCCTCCTGAGCTGGTGGCAGTGTTTCCTCTCAAGGTCTGTCCCCAGAGGAACTGGAGGGCAGACAGGAAGCCAGGAAGCTCAAGTTAGAGCTGTCAAAACTCAACTGGGAGATTGAGAAAAAGAAATTGGATATGGAGGAAAAGGAAATGATTTTAGCTCATGAGCTGATCACGAGAGAGCTGGGCTTGGAAGCCAGGAGGACTGAGTCCAGCACAGAGGGTGGCAGTGAAAGTGGCATGTCCAGTACTGAAGAAACGGTGCACATACCCAGGGACTTGGTGCCTAACTTCAATGAGGGGGATGACATATACCAGTGGGTTCAGGCATATGGGGTAGCCCCAGAAGTGTGCAGGGTGCCTGAGGAGGATTGGGGAACTGGCATAGGGCGTCATATTCCTGGGTGTGGGAGGGACACTCTACTGCCCTAGAAGGGAGTGACAGGGAGAGGTGTACCCCCACGGAGAAAGCCCTGGTGAGGAAGTATGGAGTCACCCCAGTAGAGTGTAGGCTGAGTTTCAGGGGCAGTCAGATACTGTCTCACTAGTCCTGGGGGGATTTTGTGGGGTACTTTTTCATGGCACTTGATGGTTGGGTGAAGGGTAGTATGGTGAACACACTTGAGGTGCTGTACAATTTGATTGCTAGAGATCATATGTTCAGTCACAGTTTTCCAGAGCTACGCCATTACCTGGTGGAGTATAAGTTCTCTGACCCCAGGAAACTTGCAAAGGAGGCAGACTTCTGGGTGTCAGAGGGCCTGGAAAGGCATTTGCTAGTGATCCTAAAGGGAGTGGGCCAGGTTCCCACCAACCAAGGGTGAGGGAGGTTCCCAGTAACCCAGAGAGGTCCCTGAGTAGTGGAATGGGTAGAGGGTCCAATGTCCCTTCTCAGAGTGGGAGGAGAGGTGGGGGTGGGCAGAGGCCCAGGGTGCCCTAAACACAGTCCCAGAGCCTGGATGGCTCCCAGAGGGAGCCCCCAGGGGGAGGTCTAGTCTGTACCGGGAGACCATTTGCCTAGGGGGACCCCATAGTGTCAGGAGAACTTTGTGGGGTGATGGACACCAGTGTCCAATCAGTTCTGATGTCTGGCAGTACCATTCCTTAGAGGAGGGTGCAGAAATCCAGATGGATGGGTAAGGGGGGATATTGTTCCCAGTGGGAGGACCAGTGGGTCAGGGGTTGCCAGCTCTGAGGTCAGAGCATTCCAAGATTGACTGTGGTGAAGCCACTTCTGGCCTGGGAGCACTCCATGCTCTGTCACATGAACAGAGATCGGGAGACCTGTGCCGGACAGACTCTTGCGCAACACATGCTGAAGTGTTTCCCTTGCGAGGGTAGGAGTACTCTCCCAGAAGTCTTGGCAGACACATGTTCAGCCTGAGACCCTTGGTTGAAGGGCCAGACTCAGGATCCCCCTCCTGAACTGGTGGGAGGAAGAATGGACAAAGGGTGCCAGTCACCTGGGGCTACCACCCCTCACTCTGAGAAACCACAGAGGTTAGAGAGCCCTGGATGGAATGAGGACTTGCTGTTGTCACTGACAGCTGTCAGTGGCCACTGTTAATTGCTGTCCATGAGGACAGAGTTGCCCTTGGGTTGGGGACAGCAGTCAAACCCAGGGGGTGGAATGGGCCGCATCACAGTTGGGGTTCGCAGATGGGGTCTGCAGGTGAGGAGAAGGATCCCATTGCATTAGCTTAGTGGGGCCTGAGAGTATAGACAGAGGGATCCAACTGGGTTCAGAGAGGCGTAGAACTGGCACGTGCCCCTTCAGTAGCGGGCCAGGGTCCATGTTCTATCGCCCTAAGCAGGGAAGCCCATCAAGGTATTTATTAGTCTACCCTGGCTTCAGGCTGGAAGGGGGTTGTGTTGGACCTGGCCCTTTTTGCAGGGTAATCCCCAAACAATTTCCCTTCCTCCACCTATTCTTCTGACCTTTTTGTTGGCTTTAGGACTCTGGGCACTTTACCACTGCTAATCAGTGCTGAAATGCATATGCCCTCTCCTCTAAAAAATGACATTTGGTTTCTCAATGATTGGCATATTTGATTTACTAATACGTCCCTAGTACAGTGGACCTGTAAATCAAATGCTACTGGTGGGCCTGCCGCACTGATTGTGCCACCCACATGAGTGACCCTTCAGACATGTCTCAGCCTTTGGGTGCAGTTTTAAACTGCCATGTCAACCTGACAAGTTCACCTACTTGCCAGGCCCAAATCTTCCCTTTTATTACATGTAAGGCATCCCTAAGGTAGGCCCTAAGTAGGCCCATGGGCAGGGAGCAGTGTATTTGAAAGGTAGCACATGTGCTTTTGAGTTTTACATGTCCTGGTAGTGAAAAACTGCTCAATTCATTTTTTACTACAACAGGCCTATCTCTCCCATAGGTTAGCATTGGAGCTGCCTTATAACCGTTTACAAGTATAACTTCCAATTGGGAGCAGATAGAAAAATTTGGCGTCTCTGGACTCACAATTTCAAAACACATCTTTTAATGAAGTTGGGTTTTAAATTACAGGTCATAAAAATGCCACTTCTTGAAAGTTTTACAAAAAAGAGAATCTGGTTGCCATTTTTACCATGCTGCTGTTTATTTTAGCAGACTAAGGGCCAATATTTGTAATCCTTGGTCCTGACTTAATTATTTCGCCATTATTTATGCATTTTATTGAAACATTTAAACAGTTTTCAAAGTCTGAAACGTGAGGTAATACACTATTTAGTTCAAAATAATATTGCTTAATTTAAACATTCCAAAAAGGTCAAAACATAAAACATTCATAAACTGCGCATTTGTCAAATTGAACAATTGTGCATAAAGTCAATACAAATATAAACAATACTAAAGAAAATGACTTGAGTCATTTGTAGAATTACACCAGTTTGTAATTTGTCAAACTATCTGTACATCTGTACAAAAGAAGCACTCTCGTTAAACCCGATTTAATTTCCTCTTTTGGAGAGTTGCTTGCCATGGGGAATAAACTTAGTATCTGTGAGGATAAATCAAATGTTCAGTATCCCTCTACAGGATCTGGGATCAATTTAATCAATGTCCCTCATGGGATTAAGAAGAAAAACAAAGTGCCGACACTTTTCAAATCCCTGTCTTAATCATGGGATTATCTTCAGGGCAATAACACGGTGTAATCTGAAATTAATAAGGAAAAAATAAAGAAAAAAATAATCAGTATTTAGTGTCCTTTCTCTATATCACTGTACACTCTTTATTTAATAAAGATTTGAACACCTGAATTTTCAGGGTTAACAATCTTCCTGACACTGATTAAAGTTCTCCCTTTGACGATTTAACATTTAGTCGTGTTCCCGGCAAATTGTAAACAATCTGCAATGATGGAAAAGACGGTATTATTCATGTGGTTGTGATTGATAGTGGAAACGTTATGCAAAATAAAAGAATCTGGCTTCAGCTTACTTTTAGTGTTACATTGTATCCGTGCTTGTTTGGGATGAAACGGGCCTCTCGGTCACACTGTGAGCTTTTTTATCAACAATTGCCGGTTCGTTTTTGTATTGTGTTCAATTGTAAACACTCTGAAATAATGAAAGGGGACATTGTTTCTCATGAAGTTATAATTGCCGAATGAACGCGTTATTTAAAGAGGGAACAAAAGAGGACTCTGGCCTCGGAAGCTTACTTGGAATAGTTACATTGTATCCGTGCTTTGTTCTGGGCGCGGAAAGCCTTTCAGTCACACTCGAAGATTTAAATCTATAGTAGAAAGGCAAAAGGAGGTTCGTTTGTATAACCTGTTCACCGGGTCAATAGATGCTGTGTGGCTTTTGAGTTTCCATACACTTACTTGTCCATTTGCTCGATAAACTTTACGGGCGTCTCCTGGAATGCACTCTCACTGCCTGCAAGGTCCTTCGTGTCTGCCTTTTTGGTCATGGAGCGTTTTTTACTTTTTCTGTCCTCAACACAGGAAGTTCTTTGTTAGGTGATAGCTGGGTGATGTAGTTTAGCCTGTCCCTCAGTTTATGATGCCTTCCACTTTTGAATGTGAAATCTCTTAATTCAGTTTTCATTGGTTGGGAAGCATGACTTTAGTTTGTAGCTTTATTTAATTCCGACATTTCGTTTAACCCTTTCTGAGTGCAATTGAATTTTAGGATAAGATATGCTTCTTTTTTCAATAACATAGTTTCAACATTGCCACCCCGTGGTGGTTGTCTTAGTGCTGATAGCACTGTCCATACAAAGCCTCTTTCGGAATGTTTATTTTCTAGAAAATGAGACACCAAAGGAGCTGTCAGAACCTGCTTTTTTATCCTGGAGCGATGTTGTACAATCCTTTGATTTACTTGCTGATTCGTTTTCCCTATATATAGCTTAGGGCATGGGCATCTGATTGCATAAACTGTATTTTTATTTTCACAGTTTGAGAACTCTTTGTAGGTCCATTTAATTGAATCATGTGTCAATTCAATTCCTTCGACAGTGTTTTCACAAGCGGAACAATTGCCACATTTATGGTGGCCCTCAATGGGTCTCATATTCCATTGTGTTCGTAAGTCTTTCCTCTGGGCACGTGATGTCAGATCTGCCCATATGATGTTTTGGCCTATGCTTTTACTTTTTTTCATTGCGAACAGTAGTCGTCAAGTGGGCATTCTAGTTGCGTGAGGAGATGCCAATTTTTCAAAATCATCTGACGAAATTTATTGGTGTGAGGGCCGAACGTGGAGACGCAAACTAGTTTGTCGATGGGTTTTTGGGATTTTTTTGTGAGCAGCTCTTCTCGTGGCGTATACCATGTCCTTTTGGTCGCATGTTTGAGCAATTTGCTGGGGTAGCCTCTCTCTTTTAGTTGGTCACAAAATACCGCTGCGTTAATCATGAAGTCTTCTTTTCTTACACAGTTTCTTCTGATTCGTAGCAGTTGGCCGTATGGGAGATTATCCCTTAGGTTCCTTGGATGAGAACTTTGGTAATGTAGAATAGTGTTTCTGTCGGTCGGTTTACGATGCAGGGTGGTCATCAATTTTTGTTCGTGCGGAATGACTTCAACATCAAGAAAAATTAGACACGTTTTACTTTTGGTAATACTAAATTTAATATCATGATGTCTTGTGTTTAGCCATCCATGGAATTGTTGAAGTTCATCCTCTGTGCCATTCCAAAGGCACCAGACATCGTCTATATACCGGTACCATTGTTGGATATGGTTTCCGAATGGATTGCAGTTGATGATAAATTTGTCCTCAAAGCTGGCCATGAACACTAAAAGTAAGCTGAAGCCAGATTCTTTTCTTTTGCATAACGTTTCCACTATCAATCACAACCACATGAATAATACCGTCTTTTCCATCATTGCAGATTGTTTACAATTTGCCGGGAACACGACTAAATGTTTAATCGGCAAAGGGAAAACTTTAATCACTGTCAGGAAGATTGTTAACCCTGAAAATTCAGGTATACAAATCTTTATTAAATAAAGAGTGTACAGTGATATAGAGAAGGGACACTAAATACTGATTATTTTTTTATTTTTTTTGTCCTTATTAATTTTAGATTACACCGTGTTATTGCCCTGAAGATAATCCCATGATTAAGACATTGATTTGAAAAGCGTCGGCACTTTCTTTTTCTTCTTAATCCCATGAGGGACATTGATTAAATTGATCCCAGATCCTGTAGAGGGATAATGAACATTTGATTTACCGTCACAGATAATAAGTTTATTCCCCACGGCAAGCAACTCTCCAAAAAGAGGAAATTAAATTGGGTTTAACGAGAGTGCTTCTTTTGTACAGATGTACAGATAGTTTGACAAATTACAAACTGGTGTATTTCTACAAATGACTCAAGTCATTTTCTTTAGTATTGTTTATATTTGTATTGACTTTATGCACAATTGTTCAATTTGACAAATGCACAGTTTATGAATGTTTTATGTTTTGACCTTTTTGGAATGTTTAAATCAAGCAATATTATTTTGAACTAAATAGTGTATTACCTCACGTTTCAGACTTTGAAAACTGTTTAAATGTTTCAATAAAATGCATAAATAATGGCGAAATAATTAAGCCAGAACCAAGGATTACAAATATTGGCCCTTAGTCTGCTAAAATAAACAGCAGCATGGTCAAAATGCAACCAGATTCTCTTTTTTGTAAAACTTATTCACGCCCCATCTGGCTACCAATATAGTTTCACTTCCTGAAAGTTGGCATTCTGTGCGTCTGTATGTCCCTAGAATGCACGTCTGGGTCAGGGTGACAGCTGGGCTCTGTGAATTCACTCTAGACAGTCACACACAAAGGGAGCTGAGGTGGGCCCTGCCTATTCTGATGGCCCATCACCAGGCTGATAAGCTGAGCTAGACTGGTGGGAGGAATTGAAACTTGCACCTGAATATGGCTGTGCCTATCCCCCTGTATTGTGTCTGGAGCCAGGGCCAGGAAGGGCAGGGTCTCGTGCACTACAAAGACCTTTCTTTGAAGTCTCCCTAATTCAAATACTAAAATGGGTATAAACACTGGACCTCTGACACTATATACTCAGAACACTTTTGGACTGAGGACATTCTGCCAGGAAGAAGAGCTGTTGTAATGATAGGAGGGAATGTCACTTTGCTGCTTGCTTTGCTGTGTTGTTCTGCTGCCTGCTACGTCTTTCCTGGGAGTGAGAGGACTGGACTTTACTCTTTACATACTGCTTGCTAAGGTTCTCCAAGGGCTTGACTGAGCTTGCCTCCTGTTGCTGAAGTCTCAGGGACATCAAAGACTTCACCTGCATCCTGCTGCTAGCACCTGGGCTCCTCTGCTGTGAGTCCTGACCTGCCAAGTGGTTCCAAATCCAGTCCTTGGCTCTAGGAGGTGAATTTGGTGCTTCAGCCAAGAAATAAGTAAAGAACCACAGGAGGATACCAGTAAACCCAGTTGAGACCTGGGTAAATTGTGTAATAGCATACAACAATTTCTCAACAGGTAATATTCATAGGCAATTATGTAAGACATGCACAGTAATTGCAGAAAGGACTAAACAAGGAGACATCAATGATTTTAGAAAAATTGTAAAGGGCGGTCTATATTTTGGAAAAATGAAAACAAATAAAAGTATCAGCACTATTTACATTATATGTGTGTGTGTAACCCATATAATCTTTTGCGCAACCATGCTCATGGGGAAAAGTGAACGGCGCAAGTTACAAGTGAAACAAGGGAAACAGCTAAAACGGCGCAAAGAAAATATACAATCACTTAAATGGTTGCAAAACTTCAAGGATTGTTATGAAAATACAGAGTCATCAATAAGTTAGAGAACCAAAAAGCGCGCCAAAAATTGCGTTAGGTGGTCGATGATGTTTCGACTTGTGATCAGTTCAGGTCATCTTCAGGACCGGGTTACAAAGGAATTTGTCAGTGCTGTACAAGGGAGAGAATAAAAAGGAGGGGGTAGAATGAGAATAGTGTCAATCACCGGAGAGGTCAAACTAAAAGTATGGGCGAAAGGACAAGGTACCTGTGTAGGAGGCGGGACTGGAATCCAAGGAATGGCACTTTCCAACGTGCACCCAAGGTATGGTGTGCAGGAAATCCAGGTTGATGGATACCTTAGCCTGACTGCCCTGTGCCAAGCCACCAGAGAGTGAGCACAGGTAAACATTTAGTGTGTTCTACACTTACCTTGACTAGAGTGTGTGTCCCTACTTGGACAGGGCGCATCATTTTTCCAACTAGAGACCCCATTTCTAACAAATACCTATACTGGACGTACTGCCATCCTTGTAACAGAAACCAGGCAATTTTTTCCCAAAGAAGGACTACTCTGATCACTTTTTCTCCCTCCCTCCTGATCTTTGTCAGTGCCGTGGGTGTCAAAGGAAATAGGAGCAACATATACAGGAACCTACTGCCCAAGAACCTGTGTGTGTGTCCTGTGAAAGCCTGGGGCAGAACTGGGAAAGCATGACATGATTTCTGGTGGCATAGAGATCCTTGGGGTGCCTGTACAACAAGTATGTCTGTTTGAATACCACTTCTGACTGATATAGGTTAGGTAATCAGTGAAAATTTGCCTGAGATGGTATGCTTCCTAAAGTTAATTAAAAAAGAATTTGAATTGTGTTTCAAGATCTGGTTGCCATAACGTGAGCATACCACTAGCTAGATGGTTCATCAAATATTGAAAAAAGTAGTCAATGAAGGTTTTATACAGTTGAAACGTGCTGAGTAAGAAAATTGCTAAACTGATTGCAAATAATTTTCATAGAACATTGAACTATTTGATGCAAATTAAATTGTGTAGGCGAAGTGGAAGAATATCCCGTGAAAGGAACCAGTAGGAGAATCAAGAAGTGATGATAGTGCAAGTGAATTGAGAGTATGTTGAACCAACTATATAGAGATAAGGAGATACCACATGTTCTAGAAGTCTGGCATTATACTTACTTTTGCAATGGTCTATACTGGCATATTTTATTACTTCCTGATGAAGGTGAAAAGTAATGACTGGTCAAAATTCTGTGAACAAAGATGATGCTGTGCAGCTACTATTCAGGATGGCTATACACTTATTATAAAGTATGATGGAATTGGGATACAAGGATATATCTATTTAGGATATGAATGCCTGATATTTGAGATAGCGTTCGTTTTGTAACTTTATTTCTAAGAAAGTGGGCACATTTTGCAAATTTTTCATTATATGTATGTCTGGACAAGAATGTCCCCTCATGGAGTTGTTCGAGTGCACCCTTGTCCTTAGTTACCTAATACAAGTCTCTACTGTTTTTTATTTAAATTTAGGGCTCAGTGCACATGACCATTTTGCATTGCATGCATGCTGAGGACACTCACTTAGACTAACTGTTATATAAGTCCGAAAGGGGGGCTTCATGGTCTCGAAGGGCGCATCATATGTGCCTTCCTTTTCAAGATGGGCTGCTGTCCTCTTGTAACCTGACATAAGCTTGGCAGTGGTGGCCACATGTGTTTTTAATCATAGTCACACAGCAGGAGATTTTCCCTGTTTGTAGTACTGCATGAGTGGCCTACTGGCCACACCATTCCAAAGTTCTGCCCAAGACATGTGGCAAAGTTGCTCCATTTATTCAGAATGCCTGGATTAGACATGCATGTGGTATCGGTATACAGTCAGTAGTACGTACCAGTGGAGTTTGTACATTGTATGATTGTTAGGCAGTCGAATCCATCTTGAATTGGCACTGCAAGAATACTGTACAAAATGGAGGTTCCAAATAGCCTTTTAGAATAGTATTGTGTATTACTAGCATTCCGGATGCTTTTGTGTGGCAACAAATACTTTAGTATGAGAGGACAGAGACAGGGGTCCATCTAGATGTGCGGAAGTGACTATTTTATGTGCCTTGTTTTTTGTTCCCTCCTGGAGCACTCTGAAGAGATTAGATGGAGGGTGTGGGGAGTCTGAAGCAAGAGGTATTCTATTGAGTGCTTGTTTCGCCTTTGTCACTGTCTGCCCCTTTGTTCTTCAGAAGTGTTGCTCCCAAAATGCTGAGAGGTGTCAGGTGTGAAGTTTTTCTTCTCCCTGAAGTCATTTGGTCAGTTTCTGCCATCATCTGGAGACAAAGAGTGTATCTCTCGTGGAAGAAACGGATTACAAAAAATGAAAGTGCTACCTCAAAACAGTTCTAGAACAGTGCATATGGAATACATTAACCACGTTTGAGAAAGGAGTATATGGGTATATGAGAAGGCCTATAACTGCTGATCAAGATTTTTCAATGAGCACTGGATTGCCACTGGATTCAAGATGGCCTGGCTGATGAGGGTTATGAACCCGAAACCGGTCCCAGGATGCTTGTTTCCGGTCCAGGGAAGACATGGCTTGGCAGTTCGGGCTGGACTGTTCCCATGAGGCACAGGGTCAGACTGATTTGCATATGGCCATGTCTGAACTGGGGTGGCGGAGTGAGCTAAAGAATGATGATGGATTAAACCCAGATCAGTTGACTGGGGGTGAGTGCTTGCAATGTTCAACGCTCCGTCCATCATCCCCTTTGGTTTTGCTCAGTAGAGGTGACAGCCACAGTCTGTTGGGATCCCATCTGAGATCTAGGGCTGATGTTCTTGACAGCCATCCTCCCGGAGATGAGAAGACAACTCTGGGGTCACAACTTGAATTTGTCTCCCCCATCCTTCTAATGGAGCATTGTCCATTAAAACAATTAAAACTAATCCATGTGCCCAGTTGTAAGTGGAATAAGTGGCTTTTAATCTGCGTAATACAAATATATATATATATATATATTACCTACTGGCGGTTGCCATTAGGTAGTTATAGTTAGGACCTAGTTTCCATAGGAAAAGCTTTTTTTGATTTACCAATATCTTTGGCATTGTTTGACGAATCTTCGCAAAATTGTAAAAACTTATGGGGCGGACAGGTCAGCTGCTGTGTTAAATGGTTCGGGGTGCTTCGTCAAGCGGGGGCCGAGAAAAATGGGGGGTCCCAAAACGCATTTTGTCCATGCTAATTTCCATAGGGAACTTTAGACACCGCTACAGCCCGAACTGCTGAACGAAATTACACCAAATTTGGCAAAAAGGTAGCTCTTGGTTCAGAAAGCACTCTTTTTGTTAAATGGTGTAAACCTGTTCAGTAGTTCCTGAGAAATTCAAATATATCTCAGATATCCAAATATGGGCGCGGAGGATCCGCGAACCCTCCTGATCTCGAGCCTGAGATCTGATTGGCTGCCAACACTACAAACCAGGAAGTGTTGGCAGCCATCTTTGACTCAGTAGAACCGAGTCACAAGAAAAAAGGTAAACAAATGTTAAAAAATAAGAAAAGGGGGCAGGGTAGAAACACCCTGATCCCCTAGGCCTGCTCAGGGAGTCCCACAGGGACCCCCATGGCCCAAAAATTCATTTTTTTAAAACTTGTTTTCAGCGGGATTCACGTTGGATCCGCGAATCCGGCTGAAAAGAAAAAAAAACAATACGCGGGCTCCCGCACTTTGTTTTCTTTAAGCCCCTGGGTGGGTTAGGTTCCGGGGCAATCAAACATAATGAGGCGGGGGCCCGCACAGGCCCCCGCAGCCCTGGGCACCGCCACCTCCCCGAGGCTAAATTTTGGAAATGTGGGGGGTATGCAGCCCTCCCGCAGCCCTGTGGACCACCACCTTCCCGGGGCTAAGTGTAGAAAAATGCGTGGGGGGCTCCAGCCCCCCCACGCAGCCCCAGGGACCGCCAACTCCTCAGGGCTAAATGTATCATAATGCAGGGTGGCCACTGGGCCCCTCACAGCCCTGGGGACCGCCACCTCCCCGGGGCTAAATGTATCGTAATGCTGAGGGCCAATCGGCCCCCCCAGCCACGGGGACCACCACCTCCCCAGGGTTAATTGTAGAAAAATGCATGGGGGGCTTCAGCCCCCATGCAGCTCCAGGGACCGCCACCTCCCCGGGGCTAAATCCCGCAGCCCCGTGGACTGCCACCTCCCCGGGGCTATTTGAAAGCTAGGAGGGGGGCTGTGTGGCCCCCCTCCTGGAGCCGTAAATGGCCCTGGGGACCTCCACCCCCCACGGCCGGCTCCACCAATGTCCTGTGGTGCCTTCCCCCAGGACATTGCAGTTTGCTATGGCTTGGTGGGAGCACTGATCCCGCCAAGCCATAGCAAACACTGCTTCACTTCATGGAAGCAAGAGCATGAAAAATGCTCTTGCTTCCATGAAGTGAAGCAAAATTGCTTTTGGACAGAGGGAGCTGCATGTTAGCAGCTCCCTCTGCTCAAAAGCAATGCCGGCTCCCGCAGGAGGCAGGGAGCCGTCAGGGACCGCGGGAGCCTTGAGGCTTCTCCGGGGTCTCCAACTAGTTGGCCAAGCCCCGGGGGGGGGTCCTCGAGGCCGAAAATGTCCCAGGAGGGGGGCCGCGCTGCATCCCTCCCTCAAAATAAAGTAACATGTTTAAAAGAAATAGCCAAGCAGAAAATGGCCTGGGGGAGGGGGGCCACTCTGCCCCCCTCCCTTAAAAAAAAAATTAATTGGCCCAGCATCGGGGGATGGGGTCCCCAGGGCAGAAATCGGCCTTGGGAGGGGGCCACGCGGCCCCCTCCCTTTTTAATTTAATTTAAAAAATGGTTCAGGCCCCAGGGGATGGGGTTCCTGGGGCCCAAAATGTTGAAACGGAAGGGGGGCACACAGCCCCCCTTCCTAAAATACAAAAAAACAAAGCCGGCAACTCGCCGGAGGCCCCACCCTGTTCTCTACTACTCTGCAAACGCGCCTCCTGGCGTGCTCTTGGTTGGGGGATGAAGTCCCCTTCAATGCTGAGGGTCCTTAGGGGCCAACTAGCCCACCTGGTTACTCTAGTAAGCCGCACACAGTGGGATTTTTGAGAGGTGGTCGGAGGCCACGCCCCTTTTTACACCACTCTGCAAACGCGCCTCTCGGTGCACTGCTGATTGGCCGATGAGGTCCCCTTGCCTCCTGAGAGCCTCAGGACTAAAGTGGACTTCATCCCTCAAGCAGCAGTGCGCCAGGTGGTGCATTTGCAGAGTGGTGGAGAAAGGGGGCGTGGCCTTTGACCACCTTTCAGCAATCCAGCTGTGTGGGGCTTACTGGAGGTCCAGGAGGGGTAGTTGGCCCACAGGGACCCTCAAGAGGCAAGGGGACTTCATCCCCCAACCAAGAGCGTGCTAGGAAGCACGTTTGCAGAGTGGTGGAGAAGGGGGTGTGGCCTGTGAACACCACTCAGCAATCCTACTGTGTGGGGC
The DNA here is from genome assembly GCA_963921515.1 of Calotriton arnoldi. NCBI lineage: Eukaryota > Metazoa > Chordata > Amphibia > Caudata > Salamandridae > Calotriton > Calotriton arnoldi. Next base: position 408,063 of record CAWUFW010010403.1, read on the forward strand.
TTACTGGAGGTAACAGGTAGGCTAGTTGGGCCCCAGAGACCCTCAAGAGGCAAGGGGCACCTCATCCCCCAACCAAGGGCAAGCCAGGAGGCGCTTTTGCAGATTGGTGGAGAAAGGGGGCGTGGCTTGCTATCAGAACTCAGCAATCCTGCTGTGTGGGACTTACTGGAGGTAACAGGAGGGGTAGTTGGCCCTCAAGGACGTCCTTGGGTGCCAACTACCCCTGCTGTTACCTCCAGTAAGTCCCACACAGTGGGATTGCTAAGAGGTCTTCGAAGGCCACGCCCTCCTTTCTCCACCACTCAGCAAACACACCTCCTGGCGCTCTACTGGTTGGGGGATGAAGTCCACCTTACTCCTGAGGGACCTTGGAGGCCAAGAAGCCCTCCTGGTACCTCCTGTAAGTCCTACGCAGGGGAATTCCTGAGCGCTGGTTGGAGGCCCAGCCCCCTTTCTCCACCACTCTGCAAACGCGACTGCTAGTTAAAAAAACATAGAAATTCACTGAAAAAAACACAGGTTTCAGGGACGTTGTACAAAACCAGAGAAATTCAGCCGTTATAGTTAGCTGAGCTAACTATAACTCGCGCCCCCGCAATGCAATGCTGATGACGTCACATATTACATCATTCATGACATGGTCAGTGACATCACTGATGACATCACAAATGACATAATTGATGACATCAAGATCAAGATGTCATGCCTGATGTGGGATAATTAGCAGTGCATGGCGAGGGCACAAGTTATAGTTACCTTAGGGCATGAGTTATAGTTTCTTGAGATAAGTATAATTATGACTGCTGAATTTCTGTGGTTCTGTGTGTGTAAAATCTGAACCTAACTATTACGTCCCTGTAACCTTTGTTTTTTTAACCCCTTCCATGCTGCGGACGGCCCCCGGCCGTCCAATGTCTCGGCGGGCGTGTGCGGAGGACGGCCCCCGGCCGTCCGAATCCCGCCCACTGATTAATTCGCCCACACAGCGGGAAAATTCCGGCCGCGTTGAAGCGGTTAAGGGAATTTCGAAGTTTTTTAAAATTCTATTTCCTAACTATAACATCCCTGTAACCTTTGTTTTGTTTTCAGTGAATTTCTAGGTTTTTTTTTATGATGAGTAATAAGTGTGTTAATGTTATTGAAATTTTTACACAAAATTCCATGATTTGTTAATTGCTTTATGCCCTTACCACAACCAGTGCTGGTGCAATTAACACAAATTACTCATTACTTGAAGAATATTATGAATTCTGCATTTTTAACTGATATGAAGGTGGAAGGATTTCATTTGTTTTTGCTGTTAATGAAGTCGTAAACTCGCATTATCACATTTTTGATCAGTAACGCCAAAGGACTGAAAGCCACAAAATTACGTTAAATGCACAGAATATTACATAGCGTGCGTTTAACACATTTTTTTCTGCTCTCCGGTTTCTCTCTATGAGAACTTTAGACTACAATGAAAGAGCACATTTCCGCGTCAGCGAATTCCAGTCCCTTTCTTTTTGTTCAGCACAACGTGTGTTCAAATGTCAGTCCTGTCATGACAAAGGGGATGTGACCGAACATTAAGAATCGAAGTATCTGTGTTTTGGAAACGAAACTCTAATGGCAGGGTGCCAGTGTCATGGTGGCATTGCCCTTTGCTGAAAAAAATTGCACGAGCTACAATAACAATAAACACGCGTTCTTCACTTTTCAGCAGTTTACCTCCCTGCCCAGTGCTGATGGTAATCTACCTTTGTAATAAAGAGGTTCATTTTACTACCTTGCTTCTTCTGCTTTTTATTTCACTCATTTTAATGCAGCACTGACACAGATGCACATCAAGGTATGGATTTAAATAGGTTTTTTTCTCAAGAGTCATTTAGGTTTCTGTTATAGTATAACTTTAAAGAAAGGAGAGTCATGCTAACATGCAAACCATTTGAACCATTTTCACAAGAAACATTTGTATTGGGTGAAATCAACGCATTAAGTGGGGGAACCTGTAATTCTGTGTCAGTTGAGAGACTCGGACCTAGGTTCAGCGCTGAATATGTAAAGCAATAAGAGGCATATTTATGAAGGTTTTGCGTCATCTTGCACCATGCAAGGGGCGCAAGGGCAACACAAAACCTAAGTCGGATTTATCAAGCCATGCAAGGCCACCTTGATTGGCCCTTCATGGCTTGATAAATTCAAAGTAATGCAAGGCAGTGCAAAACGCTGTGTTGCGTTACTCTGCCCCAGGGAGGCATTCCATGGGTGGAGAGTGGGTGTTCCCACGCATCCACCCATGGATTTTAGCGCATTTCTACATCTACCAACAATGAAAAATATACGAATGCGTCAAATGCTATGTCTCCCAAGGGGAGGCAGAATGAGGAGAAATATGTTTATTTCTCCCTGTTTTTTTCCACTTTCTATGCATGCTTCATTCTGCAGCACACATAGAAAGAGGAAAATGCCTCAGGGGATTGTTTTTGGGCATGAAGGTACAATCCTGCTCAGAAAGCAGGCCCTCTTGCACCATGGTGCAAGGGTGCCTGTGCTGGCGCTAGGCAGCGCATTGTGCACCAGCACTGGGAAATGACAGGAATGTGCCGTATATTGTTAAGTATGGCACATTCCTGCCCTTTCCCTATCACGCAGTGCAGCGCAGCAAGGTGACTTGCTGCGCTGCGTGATTTCCTAATAAATATGCCTCTAAGTAATGGGGCCCATGGCCAGCGCTATTGAAGATCGGGGTATGGAATACTAAGACTGAGTTTTCTTGATCCCACCTCATACCTCTTTATTGCACCACAGACACTGACTGCCACTTTATCCCACTCTTGCAGGTTCCTTTTCATTCCTGCTCTCTCCTTCCTCGCCCTCATTCTTTCCCCCTTTTGTGTTTTTCTCTCTTTTGCTCTTCATTAAAGACTGTTGGGGGAAAAAAAGCGCTGGTCCCCAAAAATGAGTGCCGGTGGACCCCATCAACAAGTATCAGCTCAAATTAAGCGCTGCCTATGGTAGTAGATTTGTGGAACAGCAAGAGTGCTTGTATTAGTCAACTGACATAATTATAGGGGAAATTAAGACATGTTTGTATGAACGGCACAAACATGGTGATTCCTAATTGGTGAATAGAGACTGGCTCTCCAACAGAGAATCACAAAACTGTATGTATCGGAACTAGTCACTAATTCTGTGAATCAGGGCAAGTCACAGCTAGTGATAGTTGCATCCACAGGTCCTGAAGAGATCACAGAACCAGGAAGTGCACCAGCAGCAGTCCATTGGGGTGTGCACAGAAAAGGACGGCAGAACCTGAAAACCTTTCTATAGCGCAATGGCAAGCCAGGGGCCACTTGATAAAGAAGGTAGAAAGAGAAAGAAGAATTTCAGTGACACTGAAATTGAAATCCTAATGAAGGAATGTGTGCCAGAAAAAACATAGGGGGATATTCTCAAGAACGTGCAATAAACATCGCCAAAATAGGTTAGCGCAAGTTTTCATATTGCCGTCTATCGCGGGAAAATAACTCCGTATTAACGTCGTATTCTCAACACGGCGGTAACATGCGATAGTCTCCCGATAACACGTCATATGTCCACAAAAACATTACCGGGACGGCGATGAAAATCCAAACCCGAACGCGAAAAAAGTTGCGATGGGCCCAACCGCGATAAGGCAGTCTGCGAAAAGCAACGCCAGGCCTGCAAATCACACACGTCAAGCGGGAAAAATCACTACAAAAGCAGAAAAAAACCCACAAACAAAAACCAAACTACAGCGAAGCACAATGGAGGCAGCCGGAGCAGGTACAGAGGACGGCCAGAACCCCACAAGCCCCCCGGAGGAGCAGCCTGGGACCTCGGGGACAGGGAAGGGCAAGGACAAGAAGAAGAGGAAGACGCGGTTCAGTCAACAGGAAAACAGGATCCTGTTCACGGAGGTGATAGAACACCATCAACAACTGTTCGTCACCTCCACTGTGTCATTGGCAACAAAAAATGCAACATGGCAGTCCATCCTGGACAAGGTGAATGCAATCGGAGTGCTGAGGAGGACAATGGAAGAGCTCAAGAGGCGCTGGAATGATGTGAAGTGCAAGACCAAGCAGAAACTCGCCAACAACCAGAAGGCAGCAATGCAGACTGGAGGTGGGAGTCAAGCGCCACAGGAGGAGCTGGATGAGATGGAGGAAATGGTGTCCACAGTCATCAGTGGGGAGACGGTGGCAGGAGTTGGGGGACCGGACACTGCTCAACATGACCTGACACAACAGCAACAGGGTGAACAACCACCAGGGACTGGGGGGACGGGGGGAGATGGGCACAATGGCACACATGCACAATTAAGTATAGCACAGTGCACACCCACAATGACTTTGGATCATGTCCCTGATCCCCTTGGCACACTGCAGCACACCTAGAAACAGCAAGTAGGCCCCCGTCGACTATGTGCCCAGAGGGGGCCCTTCCCACACATCACCAATCTCACAACCAACCCATGCACATGTGCTGAACCCAGCAAAGCTGCGGGTCCATGAGCCACACTGACAATGCAAGTGACACTGCATGACGATTAGCATGGCTGCAGTCCGATCATCATGACATGGTGCACGCCACCACACTGAGGTGGCTGAGTGTGGACCACATCCGTAAAGGAGCAGGTCACACTCTGACACATCCACCTGCACAAACAACCCCTGACATCAACAACACATCTGCGGACAAACCATGCCCCAGAGTCCCAACTCCCACCAAGACCCAACTTCACCCAAGTCTGCAACATCTCAGTACTGTATGGGCACAGAAGTCAAAGGCACACTGCCTGAAAGGGACAAGGGGCAGCAAAATCAGAGCTGCAGGGGCGACTCTCCCAAAATGCAGCACACACACATGACATTCAGAGCACATCAGCATTGACAACAATGTGGTACAAACTGCAACACGTTTACAACAGGACAGAGGACACAACAGGTGCCGCTTGTGTGTAGAAACTGGCCAATCACATTTGGCATAGCAGGGAAATGTGAGATGTCAATGTACAAGTACAAACACATATCCGTGATGTTGACGAAATGTCCACTGTCCCGCATCAAATAGGCAGCTCCTCCTAAACAGTCACAATGTACATTGCCATGCAGACTGCATGTGAACTTGTACAATGCGACAACATAGATGTGAACACAATGTAATACTGCAACTCCCCTTCACATTGCAGAGGGAGCATCAACACCTCCTGCAGAGCAGCCCCAACAACTCTTCACTGATGACGATGAGGACATCTCCGACATCGACACCGCAGCCCTCCAAACCCTCATTGACAGCTTCGGCACCCCACCTCCAGGAGCAGGGCAGCCCAGCTGCATCGAGAAGACCCCACCCCCTGCACAGACCACACCGGCTGTCTCCCAGGACCCCCACGAACAACACATGGCCTTCCAACGCCGTGTGTTAGAGGTCCAGGAGAAGATGGCTGATCAGGTGCGGGTGGGGTTCGACCTCATGGCAGCCAAACTTGATGCCATACATGGGTGTCTGATTCCCATCTGGGACCACTTACAGTCCCTAACGGACACCCACAGTCCGCTCCATGCTCTCCAACGATCCATGGCTGACATCGCTGGAGTCATGATACTGAGACAAGAACAACTGTCTAGTCAGAGTGGTTCCAGCGATGTCAGCCGGTGCACCATCTGATGAGGTGATGAGAAAGTATAATCAGTTAATCACCTTTTTGAAGGGAAAAATTTCTCCGAAGGAAACAGATTGGGTTAAGATAGACTGAACGACCCAAGAACCGAAAGAGTCAGTACATGCCTACTATGAAAGGTTGTTGCAGGTATTTAAACAGTACAGCGGGTTTGAGAATATTGGAGACAAAGATATGGGACATTTTGTGTATCGTCTTGTGTTTGGTTTGAAACCGGAGATTAGTAATATGATTCAGCAGCATTTGATTTGTTGGCAGAGCAAAACCATTGATGAAATTTTGAGGTATGCGAAGTATTGTAGTGATGACATTGACATTGACTCAAGACATCAAAAATTAAAGGAGAAAATGATGTGGGCACAAGTGAAGGTAGCAGAGCAGCAAGAAGTAAATAATAATTCCCAGACAGGTTACCAGATGAATGGTCAGAATCAAAATAGTCAAGTACCCAGTGGAGGTAGAGGGAAAATGAGTAAAGAAGAGGCTAGGAAGAAATTTCCTTGTCATGCGTGCGGAAAGTATGGACATTGGAAGAACGAGTGTAGATCCGCTCAAAAGAATAATGGGGTAAATCAAAATTTAAATCCACAGATGCAGAATGAGGTGGGTGTGAATCAACAGCAGCAGCAGGTAGTTGCTCCACAGTTACAGGTGCCACAAGCTCCCATGCCCAATAATGTGAATGCTCAAGTACAGAGGTATGGTGCAAACATTGGATTTCACGGAGGTGATCAAGTTGGTAAGAGTCAAACTGTGCAAATGGTTCCGCAATATTGGTTGCAGTGCAATGAGAATGATTCAGACTCATCTCAATGACGGTGTCTGAGGGGAGAAAGAGTGCGTACTTGGCGCATCTTTAGCGGTAGATCAGTCAGGTCCATTTGTTGACGGAAAGGTGGAAGGTAATGATATTACATTCCTGGTGGACACTGGTGCTACCCGTTCTACTGTGAGAGCAGCAAAAATTCCAAACCTACCCCTCTCTTGAGAAACTATCCAAGTTGTAGGAGTCTCAAATAAGCATATTAGAACACCAGTCACAACTCCAATAGAAGTTCATATTGGGAGTTTCAGAGACATGCATTGTTTTGTAGTATGTGACTCAAGTCCAGTAAATCTCCTGGGAAGAGATTTATTGTGCAAAATGAATTGTACCATCTATTGTACACCAGATGGTATTGCGTTTCAGACACCTGATGAGGAAGTTGAATTCAAGATGATGTTAGTGAAGCAAGGGACAGAAGTGGATGAGTTGTTTTTACTTCTCACAGAAGAAAGTTTGCCCGAAGAATTAAAAAGTACAGTGAGGTCGGATGAATGGGACTTTACGGGAAAAGAGATTGGCCTAATGACAAATGTAGATCCGATTCAGGTTACAGTGAAAGAGGGTGCTGTGTATACAAACACACCTCAGTACAAAATGAGTCCAGAAGTAATTGCAGGAGTCACTCCTGTGATTGATCAAATGATTGAACAGGGAATTTTGAAAGAAATAATGAGTAGTCCTTGTAATTCGCCTATTATAGGAATTAAAAAGCCAAGTGGAAAATATAGAATAGTACAGGATTTAAGAAAGATTAATAAAATTGTAGTACCCTGTTGTCCAGTAGTACCGAATCCAGCAGTAATCCTTTACCAAATTCCATGCGATTCAGAATAGTACACAGTGATTGATTTGTGCCAAGCATTTTTCTCGATTCCTTTACATCCGGAAAGCCAATATCTTTTTGCATTCCGGTTCGGAGACCGTGTTTTGGCATGCTGCCGAGTTCCTCAAGGGTACACAGAGAGTCCTTCAATTTTTTATCAGATTCTGAAAAGGTGTCTGGAGACCTTGGTCATGCCAAGAAATTCAGTTTTGGTTCAGTACATTGATGACCTACTTGTGGCATCAAAGACCCGAGAGGCATGTGTGACAGATACCATTGTCTTACTGAACCATTTGTCAGAAGGAGGACACAAAGTGTCACCAGCAAAATTACAATTTTGTAAACAGGAAGTCCAATACCTAGGACACAAAATAGAAAAGGGAGTCAGAGAGGTGACACCAGAAAGAATTAGTGTGATTAAACAATTGAGCCTACCTACCACTCAGAAAGAAGTCCGAATGTTTTTGGGAATGGTTGGATATTGTAGGCAGTGGATCAGTGGTTTCTCACTGATTGCAAAACCTCTACAGAGGTTGACACAAAAAGATGTGAAAGATCCGATTGTATTGGATGATGAAAGTATGGAAGCTTTCACTAAACTGCGAAACAGTCTTTGTCGAGCACCTGCATTGGGAATGCCAGATTATGCAAAGGATTTTGCATTGTATTGTTGTGAAAGAGATGGGTGTGCACTTTCAGTGTTAACTCAAAAACATGGAATGGCACGACGTCCAGTAGCATATTTTTCTGCTACTTTGGATTCAGTGGTTGCAGCGTTGCCAGGCTGTTTAAAAGCCGTAGCTGCTACTTGTGTGAGTCTGGAACAGAGTGAAGCAAATGAGATGTTTGCTGATGGACCATGTTTAAGAAATGAAAAAGGAGAATTGTGTTCTGCCTATGCTGTTTGCACCACAGCAGGAGTTCTAGAAGCATCCTGTTTAAAAGGGGTAAACTCTGCTCGAATTGCTGAATTGATAGCTCTGATTAGAGCGTGCAAAATTGCCAAAAGCCTGAGGGTAACCATATTTACTGATAGTCAATATGGTTTTGGGGTTGTCCACGACTTCGGTCAGCTATGGATGCAAAGGGGATTTCTGACTTCTTCAGAATCCCCTATAAGAAACAGCAAAACTGTAAAAGGTTTATTGGATGCTTTACAAATGCCCAAAAGAATTGCAGTGGTCAAATGTTCCGCCCATAAGTCAGGAGATGACTATGTGACGAGGGGCAACAGATACGCAGATCAAGTAGCGGGGTTTTTGTGCACGAACTTTAATTGCCCTAAACAGAGGGATTGAAAAGGAAAATACCAATTGCCATCTTATGTTTTCTTCATCCTTTGAAACTTGGGATGAGATTAGGCAGTTACAGGAAGAGGCAAGTGATGAGGAAAAAGAGATTTGGATAAATTCAGGCTGCAGAAAGAGAGCAGAGGACGAAGTGTGGGTCTATATAGACGAAAGATCAGTCATGCCAGACGGTTTACTATCCCAAATGGCAAGGGTATACCATGGAATTGCACATGTTGGAAGAGATGCAATGATCAGGCTCTTCAAGCAATCATGGTATAACCCAAAGTTCAAGGTCATTGCAGAGAGTCTCTGCCAGAGGTGTGTCACCTGCCAGCAGCAGAATCCAGGCAGGAAGACAGTTGTTAGTTGGGGACGAATTGGAAAAGCAGCAGGACCATTCACCCGACTTCAGTTAGATTTTATTGAGCTTCCCCCGTGCAATGGGCTGAAATATGTGTTGGTCGTTGTCTGCTTGTTTTCTCGCTGGGTGGAAGCGTATCCAACGAGAAGGAATGACAGCTTAACTGTCGCAAAGCTGCTTCTAAGAGAACTGATTCCTAGATTTGGATTTCCAGTCACTTTGGAAACAGATAGAGGAACCCATTTTAACAATGAGATAATTCGGATGATTTGTGCAGCATTACAAATTGAACAGAAGCTGCATTGTGCCTATCGACCCAAAGCATCTGGAGTGGTTGAGCTGTTAAATGGCACAATAAAATCTAGGTTAGGAAAGGTGTGTGCATCCACAACACTGAAATGGGCTGATGCTTTACCCCTTGTATTAATGAGTCTTAGAAGCATTCCTGACAAAAAGACGGGTTTGAGTGCACATGAAGTCCTGATGGGAAGAGCAATGAGACGAGCATTTATACCAGCGAACAAACTGATGAATATATCTGATGATCTAGTGCTTCGTTATTGCAGAGGATTAGCTGATCTGGTGCATTCTGTGTGTCGCCAGGTTGGAGAAGATGCTACTATGACACAGCCGAATCAAGTTCATGATCTGAGTCCTGGTGAGTGGGTTCTTGTCAAGAAACACGTGAGGAAATCGTGTTTAGAACCCAGGTGGAACGGACCCTACCAGGTGATTCTGGTGACCACAACAGCAGTGAAGTGTGGTGGTTTGCCAAATTGGATCCATGCCAGCCATACCAGACGAGTCCCAAGTCCCCTTGAAAGACAAGAAGAGCAGCAACTGGTAAACCAAAGCCAAAGACCAGAGGCTGAAGTGTGTGAAGCTGAAGAATCTAGAGTAACAGATTCTGAAGAACAAACAGATGATGAACAGCCAAGCACAAGTCAAGTAGAGTGGGCACCAGTTACTGGGTCTCATGAGACTGCTGTAGAACCAGAAGAAAGAGAAGTTACTGAAAGTCAAGAAGAAGAACAGATAGAAGAAAGATCAAATAAGAGAACCTGTGAACCAGATGGAGAAGGTGAAAAAGTAGTTCAAGTTAAAAGGCCAAGAAAAGGTGACAATTGGCCAAGCGGAGTGAAAAGACTGAAATACACTCTTGTGAGGAGAAAGTCAAAGAGAAGACCAGAGCAAATCAATGAGGTCACAAGTCAAACAGAACAAGAAGAGTCAGAAGAAGAGTCAGTACGAAAAACAAAGAGAGTAAGAATTCCAAGCAGAAAGTACACAGCACCGGAATGGACGTATGTGATCTTGGAAGAAATTGAAAGCTCAGATCCAAGTGCAGAAAAAGACGGTACTGACACTGAGCAAGTGGATGAAAGCAAATTAAGACCACCTTAAAAGACCTGTGAAAAACTTTAAGGTGAAACCTTGTCAGATGAAATTAATGGGAAGACTCAGAAGATTTAAAGAAAAAGTGAATAAAAGAAAGGGGTAAAAGAAGAAAGCCTTGACGTGTAGGATTACACTATTTTTCTGAAAATTATTTTTAGTAAATTTAGAATTTTTATACATTTAGATTTTTAGTAGAATAGAAAATGGCCGAAGCAAAAGTGACTGAACATCCAAAATCTAGCTTAAAACGTAGATGTATTAAAACTTGCTTATGTAGTGTCTTTTTGCTGACATTTATGTGGATATTATTAACTGTCATTGTACCTGTTCTAATGGTAACTAATAATGGAAACAATACTAATGATGTAATAAGTGAAAGAATGAGTGATGTTACTAAAGAAACCCCTAATACTAACATAGAACAGATGGATGGAAATATTCTCCATCATGATAAATCAATTAGTGATTTCTCATTAAGTGTTTTTACTAAATTGTTGTATGAGTATGTTAATACAATGAATGTGAGTAATTGTTATGTGTGCATGCAATTACCTTCGTCTGTCTCAGAAGGGGTGACTTATCACCACCTTCCTTTAACATATGGTGTGTCTTGCAGTGTCTTAACCAGCCTATTCTACGTGACGGGAAAGCTGGAGTATCATTATTCTAATATAGATTTCGTATTTTCAGAGATACCTATTATAAAGGAACTAAACAAGGTTTTAAGTAATAAAAAAGCACGTTATATGTGAGAATTCTTCCATATTACTAAGACACTAGATATAGGATATGCTTACGAGAACAATCTAACATGTAGTTTGCGGGTTGAGGAAAAAGTGTTCATAGATATGGTAGAGTATAGAAGAGAAAGTTTCCAAAGGAAAGCTGCTGAATAGAAGTCACAGATACCACCATGGGCGTTTAGAGAGGGAAATTATGAGAAAGGCGAGACATATGCTGCAATGTCCCTGGACTGGTATAAAAAGGGGAAAATTTGTTTGCTTAGAATGAAAACTAACTATAATAATTATTTCATTGTTTCTAGTGAATGTGAGCATACTTACCAAATTACTGGAGGTTGGGGATTGAAGGCTGTAACTGATCCTGTTTTCCCAGAAGTCTATTATGTGTGTGGTAAGAAAGCCTATTACAGGCTACCTGCACATTGGTATGGTAGTTGTTATTTTTCAATTGTTTTCCCAAAGGTTTACCATGTAGACAAAAGTAATAACAGAATCAATAAAATAAAACAAGAACTAACACGTAAGAAGAGAGCTAGTTTCTCAGAAATAGTAGGTTATATTTTTGGTGCACTGATACCATCAGTTGGAGTCGTTCTGAATTCGCATAAAATTCGAAAATTGTCCACAGTGGATGATCGTTTATCGACAGATACTGCTGGTGGCTTCTTGATGATTGACACCGAAATGGTTGCGATCAGATCAATGGTTTTGCAAAATCGACTTGCCCTTGATATCTTATTGGCAAAAGAGGGTGGAGTTTGTGGCATGTTGAAAATTCAACACTGCTGTACTTATATACCTGACAAAAGAAAAGGTATTGAGGGATATATTAAGAATATCACGAAATTACATGAAGACTTGACCCAACTGGAGGTTGACGGTGTCTGGGAGAGACTTGGTAAAAGTTTCTCTTCTGTAGGTAAATGGTTTTCTACCTTTGGAAGTAGTTTATTAGGAAAAATAGTAATGCCAGTGATTTCAGTAGCTGGAGTAGCATTAGTAATAATAATAATATATAAATGTTACAAGTGTAAGTGTGGAAGAAAAGAGATGACAGGAACAAATCACAAACGAAAAGCAAGGAAGAGAAAAAGAGATGAAATAGAACTAGAAGATATGAAAGGAGATTACTATGACGAGATGAAGGAGTTAGATGAGAAGATGATGAAAAGAGAAAAGAACACTGATCTTTAGATAGATAAAGATGCCACTTGGTATGGTGGGTATTTTATGACGGCTCCAGGAAGCCATCAGAGGGGGGATTGATGGAGCAGGATTTCGCAAAAAGAAACCTGATCGGATTGACACCCCATAATACTTATTAACAGTGTGCGGTGTAAAATTAACAGAGCAAATCACATGAACACGTGGGAAACCGCTTTGCGCATTCGTGCACTAATGTGAACTAATGCATGAAAGAACTAGGCCGCTTTTTACATTGAGTTTCAAAAGAAATGAGATTTATGCACGTTTAGGCCGCATCTCGCATTTGCCTTTTGTATTTTGCTTTAAAACGATAATAAATAATGTCGCTTTGCATGAAGCTTATGCTAGGAAGAATATTAACAGGGAATAGTGCAAGAGTGGGTGGTACACAGTGAAAAATGCTTTACCATGTAATTAATGAATGTTATGTTCTATTTGTCGTAGTGAGTCGAATGTGCCTGTATGTTCCTAAATTGTCCGGATAGATGAGGGGCTGGAAAATGAGCAAGAATGACCTGACAAAACCGACATAAGTGCTGAGCGCTGCGGATGATGAACATTAGTTCAAGGCTATGCAGCACAGAGAACATTGTTTGCCTGCCAAAAGATGAGACTGGCCGTGGGATCCACGACTTCTTCCACAGACGTGGTTGAGAATTTAATCAAATGTAACAATAATAAATTTGTATGAACTGGTCAATACATATTCCATGGGAAAGGAAGTAGAACAATGAGTATGAAGAATTTTGAATGAAATCATGGTGGTGTGATGCACCACCTCCCCAAGCATCCAATGAGCAGTCGAATTCTGTGCGATGTGTCAATTAATGTGGGTTGGACATGTAGGTTTTAGGGTATAACTGGGGTGCCTTTGGGGGTGTGGTTTTAGCGAGCGCAGAATTGCAGCGGTAGGAGATTGAGAAGGGAGATGTGTCGCTGTTCGTCGGTTTGCAGAGAGGCCTAGCTGTTCCTGTTCCTGTCCTTGTCCTGTCCTGTTCCTGAAATCTTTGTTTCCTGGCTCTATCTCAGGAGAACCCCACTACTCCCTTGGCCAAGGAGGTGGTATTTCATTGATCTTTGGGTTTGTATTACCTTCCGACTCGAAAATTGCATAATCATTTGCAAACGTAATTTTGTCTCTGAAACTTATGTCTCTTCATCTATCCACTCCTCATATGCATATTGTTGATTGTTGATGAGTTTGATACTGTTTGCATTGCTGATTGATTTTCTCTCCCTTGTGTGAGATTCTTTGTTTGCATTGCGACCTGTATACGATGAGCATTAATCATTTATTTGAGATAAACCTTTTTAAACTTACCGAGAGTCTGCGATTATTTAGCTGGTTAGATAGTCAGTTAGTTCTATTATTATTATCAACTACTCAACTAATTGGTCCATCGACCGAGAGGAAAGAGAGTTGATATATAAGTCTAGTTATGTATTTGGAATAATTGAATATGAATCTGTGAAGGAAACGATTTCCGCGTCTTTGAAACTTGACCCCCAGCGCATCAGGGATTTGGGTGAATGTGTATGGGCCATTGTATGTAATATTGATGAGTATCGATCCCTGATTAAGTGTCGCACTGGATCAGTTTTCTGGTAGCAGAGGACGGTTCAATTATTGATTAGTTTGGTAATAATTATTGATTATATGTTTTTTAACAAGAAAAGTTAGTGATCTGTTCTAGTTGTCTAGAAGTACAGGTACGGAGGTACCTGAGGAATCCCGGGATGGAAATTTAGCCGAAGTAGGCAGAAGAAGAATGTGGATAAAGAGATCACACTGCAGAAGTACTTTGTCTGTTGTTATAATACTGTACGGCGGAAGGCTGTAGGTGTTATATTTAGGGACAATTTCGTATGTGAGTAGAGTGTCTGAAATAGCGAAGGGTCCACTTTTGAAACTCTGGCCTTATCCCCAGAGGAGTACCAAGACCTCTTTTACACCATAAAGTCCTCTTGCGAAACTTTGGCCTTATCCCTAGAGGAGTATCAAGTCCACCTGTAGCTTGTTTGGGTGTGAAGTAACGCTGGTCGTTATTTTACTTAAAGTAAAAGAATTTCTCGTTTTTAAGTGAAGAACTATCTCTTTATTTAGAGGAACAGACAAAGTAGCATTGTTTTATGTTGTAACTAACAAGAAGTTTGATTAAGAAGATTTAGAAATACATTGCTATACTATTGTGTAAAGGGAGGGTCAGTAGAAGGAGTAATACTGACGTCACAAAAAGGCCGCACTGGCATTGGTCAGGCAGCGAGTGAAAAGTAAGCTCTGATTGGCCGGTCGGTGTGAGCCGCGCTGGTATTTGTTGAGATAGTCGATACGTAGAGAGCTGTGATTGGACGGATTCTAGCCTCGATGGTATTGGACAAGAACTGACAAATAGAATAAGTAGAATTACGGAAGGATTTCCTTGTTGTTTTATTGAGAGATATTAGTGTAAAGAGTTAGAAAAATGAAGTTGCTAAAGAAAATAAAGAATTTCTTTAAAAAGGATAAACCAATAGTGACTAGAGAGGGAATTCTTATTCCCCCTCCAGGAACGCCTGCTTCCTATATGATGTTGGAGCGAGGATATCATACGTGTACTTGGTTAGAGAATTGGGTGGAATACACAAAGGATGATGGTGTTATAGCTTTTCAACAGCATGGTTCGTTTAGTATAAGAATTTTGTAGAATTTGAGAAATCGAATGAATTCCTTAGAGCCAAATCCCAGACCTACACAGTATGAAGCGTTAGAGGAATGGGAAGTAGAAGCATTCGAAAGAGAGAAATATTGTGGGGGAGGAGATACAGAAATTCAATGACTAGATACCCTTTTGAGAGAAGAGAGGACACAATGAAACGATGGAGGAGAGCTGTGGAAACTGAGGGTTTGTACCCAGTTTTAGTTGCTGAAGACCAGACAGGAGGCAAATGTAAAGAGAAAAAGAAGAATGTAGAAACTTCAAGTTTAAGTAATGATGCAAACGATTCTGATGATGGGTTATTAGAGGATATTATGACCAAAAGACCTCCGCCATATCAAGAAAATTCAGTTGAGGTGACTCCGAATGCACCCTTTTTGGGAAATCCATTAACCCCACAGATTGCGGACATGGCTAGAATAGTACGAGAAAAAGAATTGGACATACTAAATAAGGCAAGAGTAGATCAGATCCAGAAAATAAATCAGTTGAGTCTAAATGCAGAAGCATTGACGGTACCGGTAACAATTGGTCCTGTAGTTCCATTGCATGGAGAAAAACACAATATAACAAAAGTACATACATTGGCAGTTCCAAGGAGTAGCGACAGGAGTGGAATGGTGACGGTAGTGAATGAGGATGGACAGGCTGACACAAATACTACATTGTTAGATCTTCCGGTTTGTGAGATGATAACAGAAACCCCTAGAAGAAGTATACAAATAGATCCAAGGAAAATAGGGCCGAATGTTATTTCAGCGACAGGGAGTTCAGCAGGTCCTTCACCAGAGGAATTGAATGATTGGATAAAGGGAATGGAAAGGCAAAAACCTCAACCCCAGAGTATAAATGTGAGCCAATTGAAAGTGGATTTGGAAGAGATGATTGGGGCATATTAACAACGAGGCGATAAACAATTATCGCCGCTTTAGCGTCCGTTTTCGGACGAAAAGCGGTGATAATCTTATCGCCTAATCAGCAAGGTCACGCTATCGCGTGAATCCTTGCACTATCGCCCTTTCCCCCAACGCCCATCTTTGCATCTCTAATGAGATGCAAAGTGGGCGTTACTGGGCGTACCCCGGATGGGCTACGTTGCAAATATCGCCGATGTGCACATCGCGATATTTACAAGGCAGCCCACAGGATTATAGCAGACGTTAAATTCTGGCGAAAACAGCCGTTTTCGCCAAAATCTAACGTCTGCTATAATCCTGACTTACCTATGTTAGACATAGGAGATGGATTCTGCTGATACGACCACAGGGTCGTATCAGCAAGGTTATCGCCGTTTTGAGGGGAACATCGCTGGAAAACCAGCGATGTTCCCTGCAAAGGGCGATAACCTCGCTATCTCTGGAATCTTTATCGCCCTGGAGTAACGCGTTGTTAATAACGCGCTACCAGGGCGATAAATACCAGAGATAGCCTGCGATAATATAATTATCGCTAAGCACGGCCAGCGATAATTATCGCTGGCCGTTGTTAATATGCCCCGATTATTGGTACGATAAGTCCAGATAGATTAGGGACTTACCGAGATAAAGAGCTGTTGTTTTTGTGTAAAAGTATTACTTGGAGAGCGAGGAATCTTCATGAGAAAGTAGCAGAGGCTGCTAGTGAATATGGAATAGATATAGAGAAGTCAAAGGTGCTGCAGAAATCGTACAGATTGGCCTTTACCGAAAAGGATTTGGAGAGTTTGAATGCGTCTCGAAAAAGATTACAGATAAAAGAGTTGATGAATATTCTGAAAAAATGGGGAGATGTGGAACGGTGGAAAGGTAGATGGCCTAAAAAGAAAGAAGAGGCAGCTGGCAAAGGAACGTCAATATTTCCGTTAAGAGAGACAGAACAAGTTGAAAGGGCGTGTCCGATAGAGGAAGTCCCAGGTGGAGGATATGTGCACGTTCCCTGGACAAGACAGGATATATTGTCCTTTACGAATGATTTTCCTAGATTAAGGGAGAAACCAGTTGAGTGGTACAAACAGGTAGAGAGGTTTGTGAAAGTTTCAAAGGTTTTGTTAAAAGATTTAGATGGTTTGTTTGAGATTGTCGTACCAGCTCATTTGTGGACAGAATGTAAAATTACTGTCGATTGGCCAAAAGAAGAATATCCTAGAGACCCTAAAACAGGTGCACCATCTGATGAGGTGATGAGAAAGTATAATCAGTTAATCACCTTTTTGAAGGGAAAAATTTCTCCGAAGGAAACAGATTGGGTTTAGATAGACAGAACGACCCCAGAACCGAAAGAGTCAGTACATGCCTACTATGAAAGGTTGTTGCAGGTATTTAAACAGTACAGCGGGTTTGAGAATATTGGAGACAAAGATATGGGACATTTTGTGTATCGTCTTGTGTTTGGTTTGAAACCGGAGATTAGTAATATGATTCAGCAGCATTTGATTTGTTGGCAGAGCAAAACCATTGATGAAATTTTGAGGTATGCGAAGTATTGTAGTGATGACATTGACTCAAGACATCAAAAATTAAAGGAGAAAATGATGTGGGCACAAGTGAAGGTAGCAGAGCAGCAAGAAGTAAATAATAATTCCCAGACAGGTTACCAGATGAATGGTCAGAATCAAAATAGTCAAGTACCCAGTGGAGGTAGAGGGAAAATGAGTAAAGAAGAGGCTAGGAAGAAATTTCCTTGTCATGCGTGCGGAAAGTATGGACATTGGAAGAACGAGTGTAGATCCGCTCAAAAGAATAATGGGGTAAATCAAAATTTAAATCCACAGATGCAGAATGAGGTGGGTGTGAATCAACAGCAGCAGCAGGTAGTTGCTCCACAGTTACAGGTGCCACAAGCTCCCATGCCCAATAATGTGAATGCTCAAGTACAGAGGTACGGTGCAAACATTGGATTTCACGGAGGTGATCAAGTTGGTAAGAGTCAAACTGTGCAAATGGTTCCGCAATATTGGTTGCAGTGCAATGAGAATGATTCAGACTCATCTCAATGACGGTGTCTGAGGGGGAGAAAGAGTGCGTACTTGGCGCATCTTTAGCGGTAGATCAGTCAGGTCCATTTGTTGACGGAAAGGTGGAAGGTAATGATATTACATTCCTGGTGGACACTGGTGCTACCCGTTCTACTGTGAGAGCAGCAGAAATTCCAAACCTACCCCTCTCGTGAGAAACTATCCAAGTTGTAGGAGTCTCAAATAAGCATATTAGAACACCAGTCACAACTCCATTAGAAGTTCATATTGGGAGTTTCAGAGACATGCATTGTTTTGTAGTATGTGACTCAAGTCCAGTAAATCTCCTGGGAAGAGATTTATTGTGCAAAATGAATTGTACCATCTATTGTACACCAGATGGTAATGCGTTTCAGACACCTGATGAGGATGTTGAATTCAAGATGATGTTAGCGAAGCAAGGGACAGAAGTGGATCAGTTGTTTTCACTTCTCACAGAAGAAAGTTTGCCCGAAGAATTAAAAAGTACAGTGAGGTCGGATGTATGGGACTTTACGGGAAAAGACATTGGCCTAATGACAAATGTAGATCCGATTCAGGTTACAGTGAAAGAGGGTGCTGTGTATCCAAACACACCTCAGTACAAAATGAGTCCAGAAGTAATTGCAGGAGTCACTCCTGTGATTGATCAAATGATTGAACAGGGAATTTTGAAAGAAATAATGAGTAGTCCTTGTAATTCGCCTATTATAGGAATTAAAAAGCCAAGTGGAAAATATAGAATAGTACAGGATTTAAGAAAGATTAATAAAATTGTAGTACCCTGTTGTCCAGTAGTACCGAATCCAGAAGTAATCCTTTACCAAATTCCATGCGATTCAGAATGGTACACAGTAATTGATTTGTGCCAAGCATTTTTCTTGATTCCTTTACATCCGGAAAGCCAATATCTTTTTGCATTCCGGTTCGGAGACCGTGTTTTGGCATGCTGCCGAGTTCCTCAAGGGTACACAGAGAGTCCTTCAATTTTTAATCAGATTCTGAAAAGGTGTCTGGAGACCTTGGTCATGCCAAGAAATTCAGTTTTGGTTCAGTACATTGATGACCTACTTGTGGCATCAAAGACCCGAGAGGCATGTGTGACAGATACCATTGTCTTACTGAACCATTTGGCAGAAGGAGGACACAAAGTGTCACCAGCAAAATTACAATTTTGTAAACAGGAAGTCCAATACCTAGGACACAAAATAGAAAAGGGAGTCAGAAAGGTGACACCAGAAAGAATTAGTGTGATTAATCAATTGAGCCCACCTACCACTCAGAAAGAAGTCCGAATGTTTTTGGGAATGGTTGGATATTGTAGGCAGTGGATCAGTGGTTTCTCACTGATTGTAAAACCTCTACAGAGGTTGACACAAAAAGATGTGAAAGATCCGATTGTATTGGATGATGAAAGTATGGAAGCTTTTACTAAACTGCAAAACAGTCTTTGTCGAGCACCTGCATTGGGAATGCCAGATTATGCAAAGGATTTTGCATTGTATTGTTGTGAAAGAGATGGGTGTGCACTTTCAGTGTTAACTCAAAAACATGGAATGGCACGACGTCCAGTAGCATATTTTTCTGCTACTTTGGATTCAGTGGCTGCAGCGTTGCCAGGCTGTTTAAAAGCCGTAGCTGCTACTTGTGTGAGTCTGGAACAGAGTGAAGCAATTGTGATGGGACATCCAGTCAAGGTGTATGTGCCACATTCAGTTGAGATCCTTTTGACACGTACAAGGACACAGTACATGACCTCTAATCGGCTGACTAAGTATGAAAGAGTGATTTTGGGTGCTGAAAATGTGACTGTGGTAAGGTGCACTACAGTGAATCCAGCAACTCTGTTGCCGAATTCATATTGTGAGGAAGTAAGAGAGGAGGCGGATCATGATTGTCTGGATGTGACAGAGTTGTGCACGAAGCCCCGGCCCGATATTGAGGACATTCCATTAGAAGAATCAGATTGTGAGATGTTTGCTGATGGACCATGTTTAAGAAATGAAAAAGGAGAATTGTGTTCTGCCTATGCTGTTTGCACCACAGCGGGAGTTCTAGAAGCATCCTGTTTAAAAGGGGTAAACTCTGCTCGAATTGCTGAATTGATAGCTCTGATGAGAGCGTGCAAAATTGCCAAAAGCCTGAGGGTAACCATATTTACTGATAGTCAATATGGTTTTGGGGTTGTCCAGGACTTCGGTCAGCTATGGATGCAAAGGGGATTTCTGACTTCTTCAGAATCCCCTATAAGAAACAGCTAAACTGTAAAAGGTTTATTGGATGCTTTACAAATGCCCAAAAGAATTGCAGTGGTCAAATGTTCCGCCCATAAGTCAGGAGATGACTATGTGACGAGGGGCAACAGATACGCAGATCAAGTAGCAGGGTTTTTGTGCACGAACTTTAATTGCCCTAAACAGAGGGATTGAATAGGAAAATACCAATTGCCATCTTATGTTTTCTTCATCCTTTGAAACTTGGGATGAGATTAGGCAGTTACAGGAAGAGGCAAGTGATGAGGAAAAAGAGATTTGGATAAATTCAGGCTGCAGAAAGAGAGCAGAAGATGAAGTGTGGGTCTATATAGACGAAAGACCAGTCATGCCAGACGGTTTACTATCCCAAATGGCAAGGGTATACCATGGAATTGCACATGTTGGAAGAGATGCAATGATCAGGCTCTTCAGGCAATCATGGTATAACCCAAAGTTCAAGGTCATTGCAGAGAGTCTCTGCCAGAGGTGTGTCACCTGCCAGCAGCAGAATCCAGGCAGGAAGACAGTTGTTAGTTGTGGACGAATTGGAAAAGCAGCAGGACCATTCACCCGACTTCAGTTAGATTTTGTTGAGCTTCCCCCGTGCAATGGGCTGAAATATGTGTTGGTCGTTGTCTGCTTGTTTTCTCGCTGGGTGGAAGGGTATCCAACGAGAAGGAATGACAGCTTAACTGTCGCAAAGCTGCTTCTAAGAGAACTGATTCCTAGATTTGGATTTCCAGTCACTTTGGAAACAGATAGAGGAACCCATTTTAACAATGAGATAATTCGGATGATTTGTGCAGCATTACAAATTGAACAGAAGCTGCATTGTGCCTATAGACCCGAAGCATCTGGAGTGGTTGAGCCGTTAAATGGCACAATAAAATCTAGGTTAGGAAAGGTGTGTGCATCCACAACACTGAAATGGGCTGATGCTTTACCCCTTGTATTAATGAGTCTTAGAAGCATTCCTGACAAAAAGACGGGTTTGAGTGCACATGAAGTCCTGATGGGAAGAACAATGAGACGAGCATTTATACCAGCGAACAAACTGATGAATATATCTGATGATCTAGTGCTTGATTATTGCAGAGGATTAGCTGATCTGGTGCGTTCTGTGTGTCGCCAGGTTGGAGAAGATGCTACTATGACACAGCCGAATCAAGTTCATGATCTGAGTCCTGGTGAGTGGGTTCTTGTCAATAAACACGTGAGGAAATCGTGTTTAGAACCCAGGTGGAACGGACCCTACCAGGTGATTCTGGTGACGACAACAGCAGTGAAGTGTGGTGGTTTGCCAAATTGGATCCATGCCAGCCATACCAGACGAGTCCCAAGTCCCCTTGAAAGACAAGAAGAGCAGCAACTGGTAAACCAAAGCCAAAGACCAGAGGCTGAAGTGTGTGAAGCTGAAGAATCTAGAGTAACAGATTCTGAAGAACAAACAGATGATGAACAGCCAAGCACAAGTCAAGTAGAGTGGGCACCAGTTACTGGATCTCATGACACTGCTGTAGAACCAGAAGAAAGAGAAGTTACTGAAAGTCAAGAAGAAGAACAGATAGAAGAAAGATCAAATAAGAGAACCTGTGAACCAGATGGAGAAGGTGAAAAAGTAGTTCAAGTTAAAAGGCCAAGAAAAGGTGTCAATTGGCCAAGCGGAGTGAAAAGACTGAAATACACGCTTGTGAGGAGAAAGTCAAAGAGAAGACCAGAGCAAATCAATGAGGTCACAAGTCAAACAGAACAAGAAGAGTCAGAAGAAGAGTCAGTACGAAAAACAAAGAGAGTAAGAATTCCAAGCAGAAAGTACACAGCACCGGAATGGACGTATGTGATCTTGGAAGAAATTGAAAGCTCAGATCCAAGTGCAGAAAAAGACGGTACTGACACTGAGCAAGTGGATGAAAGCAAATTAAGACCACCTTAAAAGACCTGTGAAAAACTTTAAGGTGAAACCTTGTCAGGTGAAATTAATGGGAAGACTCAGAAGATTTAAAGAAAAAGTGAATAAAAGAAAGGGGTAAAAGAAGAAAGCCTTGAAGTGTAGGATTACACTATTTTTCAGAAAATTATTTTTAGTAAATTTAGAATTTTTATACATTTAGATTTTTAGTAGAATATAAAATGGCCGAAGCAAAAGTGACTGAACATCCAAAATCTAGCTTAAAACGTAGATGTATTAAAACTTGCTTTTCTAGTGTCTTTTTGCTGACATTTATGTGGATATTATTAACTGTCATTGTACCTGTTCTAATGGTAACTAATAATGGAAACAATACTAATGATGTAATAAGTGAAAGAATGAGTGATGTTACTAAAGAAACCCCTAATACTAACATAGAACAGATGGATGGAAATATTCTCCATCATGATAAATCAATTAGTGATTTCTCATTAAATGTTTTTACTAAATTGTTGTATGAGTATGTTAATACAATGAATGTGAGTAATTGTTATGTGTGCATGCAATTACCTTCGTCTGTCTCAGAAGGGGTGACTTATCACCACCTTCCTTTAACATATGGTGTGTCTTGCAGTGTCTTAACCAGCCTATTCTACGTGACGGGAAAACTGGAGTATCATTATTCTCTAATATAGATTTCGTATTTTCAGAGATACCTATTATAAAGCAACTAAACAAGGTTTTAAGAAATAAAAATGCACGTTATATGTGAGAATTCTTCCATATTACTAAGACACTAGATATAGGATATGCTTACGAGAACAATCTAACATGTAGTTTGCGGGTTGAGGAAAAAGTGTTCATAGATATGGTAGAGTATAGAAGAGAAAGTTTCCAAAGGAAAGCTGCTGAATAGAAGTCACAGATACCACCATGGGCGTTTAGAGAGGGAAATTATGAGAAAGGCGAGACATATGCTGCAATGTCCCTGGACAGGTATAAAAGGGGAAAATTTGTTTGCTTAGAATGAAAACTAACTATAATAATTATTTCATTGTTTCTAGTGAATGTGAGCATACTTACCAAATTACTGGAGGTTGGGGATTGAAGGGTGGAACTGATCCTGTTTTCCCAGAAGTCTATTATGTGTGTGGTAAGAAAGCCTATTACAGGCTACCTGCACATTGGTATGGTAGTTGTTATTTTTCAATTGTTTTCCCAAAGGTTTACCATGTAGACAAAAGTAATAACAGAATCAATAAAATAAAACAAGAACTAACACGTAAGAAGAGAGCTAGTTTCTCAGAAATAGTAGGTGATATTTTTGGTGCACTGATACCATCAGTTGGAGTCGTTCCGAATTCACATAAAATTCGAAAATTGTCCACAGTGGATGATCGTTTATCGACAGATACTGCTGGTGGCTTCTTGATGATTGACACCGAAATGGTTGCGATCAGATCAATGGTTTTGCAAAATCGACTTGCCCTTGATATCTTATTGGCAAAAGAGGGTGGAGTTTGTGGCATGTTGAAAATTCAACACTGCTGTACTTATATACCTGACAAAAGAAAAGGTATTGAGGGATATATTAAGAATATCACGAAATTCCATGAAGACTTGACCCAACTGGAGGTTGACGGTGTCTGGGAGAGACTTGGTAAAAGTTTCTCTTCTGTAGGTAAATGGTTTTCTACCTTTGGAAGTAGTTTATTAGGAAAAATAGTAATGCCAGTGATTTCAGTAGCTGGAGTAGCATTAGTAATAATAATAATATAACAATGTTACAAGTGTAAGTGTGGAAGAAAAGAGATGACAGGAACAAATAACAAACGAAAAGCAAGGAAGAGAAAAAGAGATGAAATAGAACTAGAAGATATGAAAGGAGATTACTATGACGAGATGAAGGAGTTAGATGAGAAGATGATGAAAAGAGAAAAGAACACTGATCTTTAGATAGATAAAGATGCCACTTGGTATGGTGGGTATTTTATGACGGCTCCAGGAAGCCATCAGAGGGGGATTGATGGAGCAGGATTTCGCAAAAGAAACCTGATCGGATTGACACCCCCATAATACTTATTAACAGTGTGCGGTGTAAAATTAACAGAGCAAATCACATGAACACGTGAGAAACCGCTTTGCGCATGCGTGCACTAATGTGAACTAATGCATGAAAGAACTAGGCCGCTTTTTACATTGCGTTTGAAAAGAAACAAGATTTATGCACGTTTAGGCCGCATCTCGCATTTGCCGTTTGTATTTTGCTTTAAAACGATAATAAATAATGTCGCTTTGCATGAAGCTTATGCTAGGAAGAATATTAACAGGGAATAGTGCAAGAGTGGGTGGTATACAATCAATCAATCAATCAATCAATCATGTCACTTATAAAGCGCACTACATACCCGCGAGGGTCTCAAGGCGCTGGGGGAAGAGGGGGGTGGTGCTGCTACTGATCGAAGAGCCAGGTCTTGAGGAGTCTTCTGAAGGCCAGTAGGTCTTGGGTCTGCCGAAGGTTGGTGGGGAGGGTGTTCCAGGTCTTGGCGGCGAGGTGGGAGAAGGATCTGCCATCGGCGGTCATTTTCCGGATGCGGGGGACTGTGGCGAGGGCGAGGGTGGTGGAGCGGAGCTGGCGGGTGGGGGTGTAGAAGCTGAGTCGTCTGTTGAGGTAGGCTGGTCCGGAGTTGTGGAGTGCTTTGTGTGCGTGAGTGAGGAGCTTGAAGGTTATCCTCTTGTTGACAGGGAGCCAGTGCAGGTCTCTCAGGTGGGGTGTGATGTGGCTGCGTCGGGGGATGTCGAGGATAAGACGTGCAGAGGCGTTCTGGATGCGTTGCAGCCGTCTCAGGAGCTTAGCCGTCGTTCCTGCGTAGAGGGCGTTTCCGTAGTCCAGCCTGCTGGTGACGAGGGCCTGGGTGACTGTTTTTCTTGTTTCGGTGGGGATCCACTTGAAGATCCTGCGGAGCATTCGGAGGAGTGTTGAAGCAGGATGAGGAAACGGCGTTGACCTGCTTAGTCATGGAGAGGGTGGGGTCGAGGATGACCCCTAGGTTGCGTGCGTGGTCGGTGGGTGTCGGGGCTGTTCCCAGTGATGTCGGCCACCAGGAGTCGTCCCAGGCTGAAGGGTTGGAACCAAGGATGAGGACCTCCGTCTTGTCTGAGTTCAGCTTCAGGCGGCTGGTCCTCATCCATTCGGTGACGGCCTTCATTCCTTCGTGGAGGTGGGCTTTGGCGGTGTGAGGGTCTTTGGTGAGGGAGAGGATCAGCTGGGTGTCGTCGGCGTAGGAGATGATGTTGAGGTTGTGCTGTCGGGCGACGTGGGCGAGGGGTGCCATGTAGATGTTGAACAGAGTTGGGCTGAGGGAGGAGCCTTGGGGTACGCCGCAGATGATCTTGGTGGCCTTGGATCGGAAGGGGCGAGGCGGACGCTTTGTGTTCTGCCGGAGAGGAAGGATGTGGTCCAGTCCAGGGCCTTCTCTTGGATCCCGGCGTCGTGAAGGCGTGTTCGTAGTGTGTGGTGGCAGACCGTGTCGAAGGCGGCTGATAGGTCCAGGAGGATGAGGGCTGCTGTTTCTCCGTTGTCTAGCAGGGTCCTGATGTCATCGGTGGCGGCGATGAGGGCGGTTTCGGTGCTGTGGTTGCTGCGGAAGCCGGACTGGGAAGGGTCCAGGATGTTGTTCTCCTCGAGGTAGCGGGTCAGTTGTTTGTTGACGATTTTCTCTGTGACCTTCGCGGGGAACGGGAGCAGAGAGATGGGTCGGAAGTTCTTGAGGTCCTTGGGGTCTGCCTTGGGTTTCTTGAGTAAGGCGGTGAAAAATGCTTTACCATGTAATTAATGAATGTTATGTTCTATTTGTCGTAGTGAGTCGAATGGGCCTGTATGTTCCTAAATTGTCCGGATAGATGAGGGGCTGGAAAATTAGCAAGAATGACCTGACAAAACCGACATAAGTGCTGAGCGCTGCTGATGATGAACATTAGTTCAAGGCTATGCAGCACAGAGAACATTGTTTGCCTGCCAAAAGATGAGACTGGCCGTGGGATCCACGACTTCTTCCACAGACGTGGTTGAGAATTTAATCAAATGTAACAATAATAAATTTGTATGAACTGGTCAATACATATTCCATGGGAAAGGAAGTAGAACAATGAGTATGAAGAATTTTGAATGAAATCATGGTGGTGTGATGCACCACCTCCCCAAGCATCCAATGAGCAGTCGAATTCTGTGCGATGTTTCAATTAATGTGGGTTGGACATGTATGTTTTAGGGTATAACTGGAGTGCCTTTGGGGGTGTGGTTTTAGCGAGCGCGGAATTGCAGCGGTAGGAGATTGAGAAGGGAGATGCGTCGCTGTTCGTCGGTTTGCAGAGAGGCCTAGCTGTTCCTGTCCTTGTCCTGTCCTGTTCCTGAAATCTTTGTTTCCTGACTCTATCTCAGGAGACCCTCACTACTCCCTTGGCCAGGGGGGTGATATTTCATTGATCTTTGGGTTTGTATTACCTTCCGACTCGAAAATTGCATAATCATTTGCAAACGTAATTTTGTCTCTGAAACTTATGTCTCTTCATCTATCCACTCAGTCATAAGTATATTGTTTCACTTTATTTTTGCTGAAACTTATGTCTCTTCATCTATCCACTCCCTCATATGCATATTGTTGATTGTTGATGAGTTTGATACTGTTTGCATTGCTGATTGATTTTCTCTCCCTTGTGTGAGATTCTTTGTTTGCATTGCGACCTGTATACGATGAGCATTAATCATTTATTTGAGATAAGCCTTTTTAAACTTACCGAGAGTCTGTGAGTATTTAGCTGGTTAGATAGTCAGTTAGTTCTATTATTACCATCAACTACTCAACTAATTGGTCCGTCGACTGAGAGGAAAGAGAGTTGATATATAGGTCTAGTTATGTATTTGGAATAATTGAATATGAATCTGTGAAGGAAACGATTTCCACGTCTTTAAAACTTGACCCCCAGCGCATCAGGGATTTGGGTGAAAGTGTATGGGCCATTTTATGTAATATTGATGAGTATCGATCCTTGATTAAGTGTCGCGCTGGATCACGGGAGTACTGTTGGATTGCGATTTTGCTGCACTTGTCTGTAGCCTACATGCACAAGATCTATTTGGGCAGTACTAATTAATTGTACTGACTCAGTATCCATGTATCTATGTTAACTCACCAATTATTTCTTGTTCCATGTATATTTGATGATCTATTTACATACTGGTTTCACGCTCCAACCCCTTAGTACTCTCAAGTTGTAATTGTAATGTACTCCAGGATCAGGACATCCTTAAGGGTATTTCCAAACTTGACACTTGACAGTTATTATTTGAAAGGAGTGAGGGTAGACCTCTATACGTTCCATGACACACTGTGAAAGTTCCAGTTGTATCACCTCTGAGACAAGTGTGCCCATGAGTGCGTTCTTACACATTCCTTAATGACACACTGGATTCCTGTCTTGTGTAACACATTGCCTATCCTGAGAGAGAGTGGGTTCTGATATACTCACCTTGCAGCCATGTCTTTAGAAGGAAGTATTTCCCCATGGTGTATGCTTGTGTTGTTCCTCATGTTCGCTGAGTCATGAGCGGATCCAGGAAATTGGGTGCAGACTGTGTAAACACCAAGGGCCGTATTAAGGTAAATGCGCATTTTTATTGTTTGCGCCGGGAACACCTTTAAAAAGGTGTGCGGGGTGCAAACAGTGAAAATGCACCCTAGTACCATGAATGTGCTGCCCCCAGGGCAGCTGCGAACTTGCACTGCACCCAGGGCAGCCCATTCCTGTGAAAATCGGAGCAGCAGATTTACAGCCGCTCAGTGTTTTCACAGTGCATGCGGCAACCCACCTGCACTTTTGAAGGGGATTAGAGATCCCCTTGCAGGCGGGTGCAATCAGTGACAGCACCAGCCTACAAGGGGATGTCTGGGGGTGCATGGGCTCCCCTTTTCCCCTCTCCAGAGGGCTGCCATCAGGGGGCACACTGACAGTGTGCCACCTTTTAGATGGCGCACTCTCAGTGTGGCTCCTGAGGGCTTCTTTGCCTCTGTGCCTGCGTCTGTAATACGGTGCATGCGCATGAGACAAAGTGATTCCCTCATTTGCAAGGGGCACACCCCCATGCATGAAGGAACGCCCCCTGCAGATAGCGCTGTTGCTTTATGTGCGTCAGCGTTATCGGTATTACAGAAGGGGCCGCACAAGCATCTGCGGCCCCTTCTGTAATACCAAAGTGCCCAGGGGGCATGCAAAGCTGGCGCAAAAGCCAGTTGCACCCCCAGGGCACTTTATGTAATACAGCTCCAGGTCTGCATCACAGCCCATGTGCACATTGATGACATTTTGAGTTTTACTGTTTCTGTAGAGTTTCTCTGTGGCCCCAGGAGGTACAGGTGGCATGTATGTGCAGTTTATCATCCCAATCATGTCAGGAAAATGCCCAGTCCCATAGATCTTTGCTTTGACAGCATCCATCATCTGAGGTGTACTGAAAAAAACAATGTTTTGGGGGACAACAGAAATGAGGGCATTCATTACCTGACTCAACACCTTAAAGGAAGTTGGGGCATCATGGTGTGCAGAGGTTCATCTGGCTCTGGTATCCACAAATGGCAACAAAAATGCTGTGCTGGCAGTAATTTCATAAAGAGACAAGGGTGGAAGTTCTAACACCAATGATAGGCCCTAGTGTATCCCCTGTGGCTTGCAGGTGGTGTAGGTTGGTGCCCATGTCCAACTGATATATATAGGGAAAATGTCGTCTGAGGACATGCTGAAGGGTTAAGGCATCTCCTAATAAGCCTGGGCCTTACTAGAACTTAGATTATGACAGTACCCTTTGGTGCGGGGGTGCAGCCACACGTTGCAGCTGCATCCTCATTTGCAATGTTGGGTCAGCGATTGTGCTTCATATCGCCTGAAATAATGGTTGAACTGGGCTTGCTTCACAGCACTGGTCACAAGTGAGTGTGGGCATTTATAGTTCATGTGAATATCTGGAGTCATGTGTGAGTTCTGGCGTTCCCTGTAGTGTTACAGTAGACAATGGTGTTCGTAGAGTGTGAAATAAAC
The DNA here is from genome assembly GCA_963921515.1 of Calotriton arnoldi. NCBI lineage: Eukaryota > Metazoa > Chordata > Amphibia > Caudata > Salamandridae > Calotriton > Calotriton arnoldi. Next base: position 437,324 of record CAWUFW010010403.1, read on the forward strand.
ATTTGAAGTTTTGTTATGAAAATCATTGGTCTTATCTGCATTGCTGTTATGTGACATGATAATCTTATAACTATCCTCCTTGGCAGGATGTCCAAAGCCGCCATTGTGAATGATTCTGATGCATTTTGGGTGCCTTTATAATATTTATTCCTGGTTGCCATCAGATCCGATTCAATGGTAATTGCATTTCCTAAATGCCCTTTTTGCAACTAATCGTAATTAAGAAATGCTATGTACATGCAGTTTCCAATTCGCAAATAGGAAAACCCTATTTGCGATTTCCTATTTTGCGAATCGCAAAATGCATTTTCTAATGGGTAGAAATCACATTTTGCGATGCCGCATATGCCTTTGTTCATACCAAAAGGCAGTTTTGCATTTCTTAACGGCCCGAAATAGCAATTTGGACTGATAAGAAATACAAAATTGGTTCGTACATATGGGCTTTAGTTTCTAAAGAGGGCCGGCAGAGGAGCAGTCCCTCTATGTTTAAAAATCAATGAAGATGAAAGTTTAATCTGCATTGGTTTATGAACATAGAGAGACTGCTCCTTTTTAAATCACTCTTTATAAATCACTGCAGTGCATACATCTCAGCGTCCTTATATACTCTGCAGTGATTACTGTAGAGTATGTATAGGCAAAGAGGGGTATGCACTGCAGTGATTTTTAAACAGGGCGGGAAGAGGGAGCAGTCCCTCTATTTATTAAAAAACGCTGCAGATAAAACTTTAATCTGAAGTGATTTTTAAACATAGAGGGACTGCTCCCTCTTCGAGCTTTGTTTAGACATCACTGTACCAGACAGCAGGGCACACCCCTCATGCCCTTACACACTCTACAGTGATTACTGCCGAGTATGTAATGGCGCCGAGGGATATGCACTGCAGAGTGATATGGAGCAATTTCTAAAGTTTAGAAACCACTACATAACACTCGGCAGTAATCACTGCAAAGCATGAAAAGGTGCCGTGGGGTTCTTGGCTCTCCTATTTTCTTAGGACAAAATGCATCCTCACATCCATTTTTGGATGCAAGAAAATAGTGCCGTATGCCCAGTCCTCCAAGTTGCGGAATTCTGCAGAATCTCGCAGAATTGTAATGTCATTCCTTGGAATTTAGCAGAATCAAATTCCACCAATTCCACCCTACCTACCAAAAATTAAGAAACCACAACTAGACCCAGAAAGCCTCTAAAACATCTGGCCTGTAACTAAAATGCCCTTCCTCAGTAAAAGGGAACAAGGGGGATTTTGGCCCACAAGACAGTAGCCAGGTAGGGCCGAAGTAAGTAATACACAACAATAGACCGGGCTACTCTTTAATTTAACTGCTATATGTTTAAAGCAAAACGATCACTGGAGTCTATCCAACTTGATCAGGTTATTTATTTAACCTTTCTTTTCATATCACAAATTATGATATCTTTTTTCTTTTTTTCAAAAAGTCTGTGATGAGACAGACACTTATTCATTCAATAATAAGTATACAATAAAAGTACCAAAAACGACATATATATACACATAACATTACTACATGAAGAGCAAAACAAATTTTGATACACCAATCGACATTAACAGGCAAAACCCTTCAAATAACAATTCCTTTCATTATAGAAAGAGAATGCCAGGCGTTAAGAACATCAATGGAGATAGTTGGGTTTTAAAGATTCCCTTGAACCAACAAAGAAAACATCAAAGAAAACAGTTGGGGGGATATTCACAAGAACGTGTGATAATCATCGCAAATGTAGCTTAACGCAACCTTGCATATCGCAGTACATCGCGAGAAAATAACACCATCCTAACATCCAATTCCCAACCCCTCGGCACCATGCGATAGCAGCATGATAACCCGCCAAATGCCCGCGTAAAAACCATCGCGAAAAACAAAAAATGCGAAACACGACCGCCCAAAAAGTTGCGACGCCACAAAGCGCGATACCAAAATCAGCGAAAACCAGCGACAGGCCTGCAATACCCACGCGTCATGCGTGAAAATGCACTATAAAAGCAAACAAAAAACCAACCCCAAAACCAATCCAAACTGCGTAGCACCATGGATGCACCCGGACCTACTGCAGAGGACAAGCCGAACTCCACAAACCCCACGGAGGACCAGCATGGAACCCCCTGTTCGGGGGAGGGCAAGGAGAAGAGGAAGAGGAAGACGGGGTTCAGTCCGCAGGAAGACCAGATCACCGTCAAGGAGGTGATAGAACACTACCAACAACTGTTCATCACCTTCACTGCGTCATTGGCAACACAAACGGAAATATGGCAGTCCATCGTCACCAAAGTGAATGCAGTCGGAGTGTCGCGGAGGTCAATGGAGGATGCCAAGAGGCGCTGGCATGAAGTGCACAGCCAAACCAAACAGAAACTCGCTGCTAACATGAAGGCAGCAAAGGCGACTGGAGGTGGGAGTCCTGCGCCACAGGAGGAGCTGGATGAGCTGGAGGAAATGGTGGCCACAGTCATCAGTGGGGAGACGGTGCAAGGAGTTGGGGGTCTGGACACAGCCCGAAATTACCTGACCCAACAGCAACAGGGTGAGTAACCACCAGGGACTGGGGGGACGGGGGCAGATGGGCACAATGGCACACATGCACAATCATGTGCAGCACACTGCACACCCGCAATGAGTGTGGAACATGTCCCTGATACCCTTGGCACACTGCAGCACACATAGAAACACCAAGTAGGCCCCCGTCCACTATGTGCACAAATGGGCCCCCCTCCATATGACCAATGCCACAACCTACCCATGCACATGTGCTGAATCCAGAAAAGCAGCGGCTCTGTGAGCCACACTGACAATGCAAGTGACACTGCATGACAGATATCATGGCTGAAGTCACAATACATGACATTGTGCACGAGACGACACTGAGGTGGCTGAGTGTGGACCACATCCGTAAAGGAGCAGGTCACACTCTGACACATCCACGTGCACCTACGAGCCATGACGTCAAGAACACATCTGCAGACAAGCAATGCACAAGAGTACCAAATATCTCCAGTAGCACAAATGACCCAAGTCGCAAACATCCCAGCCCCCGAAAAGCACACAAGTCAAATGCACACTGACTCAAAGGGATAAGGGTCCGCCAATGCAGAGCTGCAGGGGCGAATCGCCAACAATGCAGCACACACACACATAGCAATCACAGTACATCAACATTGGCGACAATGTGGGACAGAGTGCAACCCCTACACCACAGGACAGAGGACACAACTGGTGCCTCTCATGCGCAGAAACTGGCCAATCACATCTGGCAATGCATGCCACTGTGAGATGATAATGTACGAGTACAACCACACATCCGTCATGTAGTCGAAATGTCCACTGACTACCATCAAATAGCCAGCTACACCAAAACAGTCACAATGTACACCGTCATGCAGTCTGAATGTAAACATCCACAATGCGTCAACATACATGGAACACACTGTTAACCTGCATCTCCCCTTACATTGCAGAGGGACAACCAACACCTCCTGCAGAGTAGACCACACATCCTTCAGTGATGATAAAGAGGACACCCTACCCATTTGCCCAGACACACTCCAACGGCTCGTGGACATCCTCCTCACCCCACCTCCAGGAGCAGGGCAGCCCAGCTGCATTGCAGTGAGCCCACACCCTGCAAAGACCACACAGCATGAAGCACACACCACCACGGCTGCCTCCCAGGACCCCCACGACCAACACATGGATTTCAAATGCCGTGTGTTAGGGTGGTAGGAGAAGATGGCAGATCAGCTGCGGCTGGGTTTCGACCTCATGGCAGCCAAACTCGATGCCATACGTGGGTGCCTGAGTCCCATCAGGGAGCACCTACAGTCCCTAACGGATACCCACTGTCCGCACCATGCCCACCAACAATCCTTGGCAGACATCGCTGGTTCCATTACTCGGAGACAAGAACTGTCTAGGCAGACAGGCTCCAGCGATGACAGCACAGAGTTGGCACAGATGCGGAGGACAATGGAGACCATGGATCCGATGCAGGCTGGAAGTATGGCTGCCACTGCTGAACACCAGCGAGATGTAGCTGCGATCCTCCATGCCTTGCAGATCCTCATCTTGCCACTGCTGCCACTGAGCCTGTACCAGATGACTGCTGCAGGAACCTCGACACACACATCTCCTACCCCTGATGTGTCAGTGGCACACAGTGTTGCAGCCCCATCGCCTTCGCACCCTGATGTGTCAGTGGCACACAGTGTTGCAGCCCCATCGCCTTCACACCCTGATGTGTCAGTGGCACACAGTGATGCAGCCATTACACCGCCACACACACCAGACACACCCGACACAGAAGAAGTATCAGAGGAGTAAGATGTGGATGGTAACTACTGTGTGAGGAAGGAGGCAGTAGCATCCATCACCTCCATATGGCTTGCCCTGCCTGGCTGTGTCCCCATTGCACATTAGCAACATACTCACAACCCCCCAACGTAGGCACAGGTCCATGTCTTGAATAGGGCTGTGTGTAGGAATGACCAATTCGGTAGCAGGCCAGAAGTGGTGACCTACATCACATGTGACGACAGAACTTCACGTCGCATACCTACTCACACACATCTGTGTGGACACATTCTGTAATGATTCATAACATTGCTCAACATGGTCAGAGGTTGGATACCATACTCACATTGTTGAAGACACGTAAGAGCACAGGTCTACCAGCAACTCTCACAAAACAATGTCGGGCTCACAGAGGTGGAGCTGTCAGAAGGCACCCACCCCCATTGTACATGCGTTAGTCAGTTCCTCCATGTGTAGGGACGATGCTCATTGTGGCACACGAGTGGTCAATCTAATCAACACTCATCACAGTTAGACACCAGTGGTGTTGCGTAGACTTTATTGGCATGTGCGTGTCAGTACGGACAAACCAACGGCCACAACAGGCAGGAACATGCTTAAGACACTTACACGCAGCATGGGTACATGTCGAGGTGCAGGAAATGGGGGTGGAAAAATGAACCCCAATCATCACGGATGGCAACGGTCTCAGTCCACCTTGCCTTGCTGGACGAGTCATGTGTTGTTTGGCGTATGCCCATTGCCCCGTGTGAGGGGGCACGACTTACAGCCCATGGGGTCTGCATAGTGCTCTGCAACCCGACTGCGCAGACTGTCTGCTCTGCTGACAGTGATCAGGTGAAAGGGTCTGACAAGTTCACATGTCGAGCTACATTGCCATGTGTGTACTCTCCCACCAGCAGTGTGTCCGACTTGGTAATGTTGCCAGACGACGCTGTGCTGCTCCGACCATGGAACTGCATCACCTTGCACAGGTGTGTGTACACACGCGTAGTTCCACGCACATGCATACAGAGTCCAGACGAAGGCAGACATGTCCTCTGTTGTGGTGGGATGTGGGTACATTCCCCACGATGCTACAAGGTGTTGGGAGCAGTGCTGTGGGTGACAATCCGATGTGGCTGCAGGGACGTAGTTACTCGTCCATGAATGCCAGCGCAGCTTCATGGGCAATGTGTTCCAATAGTACGTCGTTGTCGGGTTCAAGGAACACCAGGGTGAGCCAATCCATTAACTGGTCCGGGCAGATGTGCTCAGTCCACGCCGTTTCCCCAATCCGCAACACAGCCCAATAGGGGAGCGCCTGGATGTGGTCACTGCACACGAGGAGTTGTGCATTCTCCCATGCGCAACTGCCAGCACATACGCCAAGGATCAGTGCATCCCATGCACGGCTATCCAGGTGACACTCCTGTTGGTGGGCCAACAGGGAGCGCCCTGTCAGGTCATAATCCAATTCAGCTACGGTTACGTTGGATAGGCAGACCTCCATGATCACTCGAATGTGCATGATCGACAGTGGAACCAGGGCTGGACGCAGGTGACGTAGGCAAGACGGAAACTCAGACGGAAACTGATTTGCAACACTGCCATTGGCAGGGATCCCAACAGATGCAGCATTCGGGCACGGTACAGTTCCACGTGACAGGGGTTGTGCATGTGCCCGGGAATGCAGGCCATTGCGTTTGTTGGTCTCGTGGCACTGGCACTCGTCTGATCGGCGGGTGTTCGGTGGGCGATATGCCACAGCTCTGGGCAATGAGTCGTATGTGTGTGCGACGTTTGTACGTATGGGTAGTTCTTGACAATGTGTCAAGGGCATCCCTTGCAGGTGTCGGTCGTGCAGGGACAAGTGTGTGTTTCGGGTGTAGGCACGTTAGTGTTTCATTAGCGCAGTTCGTGGTGTGGGAGTCGTCGGAGGCTGGTATGGTATCTCACGCAGGGTGTGCCAGCCGCATTCAGGACCAAGGTTGGGGGTTTGGTTGGCCTTGGGCCTTGTGTGTTGAGACAAAGGTGCTTTCATTCCTGATTTTCGTCTGACAACTGCTTGCATGCCTTAATTGTGATGTGGAGTTCGCGCTGACTTTGATGCCAGGCCTGTGATTTGTGGTGCGCAGAGTTCGAGACACACGCAGCTGTTGGCATGTTTGCATGAGCCAAGGGCCCGATTGGCCTTGCGCTCCTTGTTCAGTCTCTCTCTTTCTGTCTGTTTCTTTCTCTCTCTCTCTCTTTCTCTCTCTCCCTGTCCTTTGATGGGTGCCTGACATACCTTCTTATCTTGGGTATTGTCTTGCAGGCTGTGAGTCACAGTTTGTCCAGGGATGCCCCGCCATGACTCCTCAGGATAGTTGTTTGGTGACGTATTTGAATGTGACATTTTGTTTGGTCTTTCAATGGTGTATGTATGAATCAGGATCTCAGTGAGCACATGTATGTTGATTGTTGCAATTGTGGGACATCAGTCGGGTGCTTGTGGTCATGTTTCCGTGCAGTTGATGTGCTGTGTCTTGGTCCAGGGGAGGTGGGGGGTGCCCATGGTGGGGCTGGGGGGGGGGTGGTCCTTGGGGTGGTGGCGGTGGATGTTGTGGCCCTCTTGGGTGTCCGGCACGCATGTTCAGTGGCTCCATGGCATCTGTTGCCCTTCAGGTGTTGCTCTGGGCTGGGCTCCATTTTGTGGTGCAGGCTGTGCTCCGACTTTGCACCAGTTCAGGGCAGGTGTTAGTTTCCTGCTGCTAACGTGCCTTATCGCCTGTTTTGTGGTTTTATCGCTGATCGAGCTGGTCGTTGAGAATGTTGAGGTGTGGTGTTGTCGCGGGTTTTTGCTCGGGAACGCCTACTCTGCATCTCATTAGCGATAGTTGCAGGGGTCATCTGTGGCGATGTTTTTGAGGATGCTTTCGCAGGTAAACTGGTGTTATAGGCTGTTAGCACCAGCTTGTGAATGTTGCGATACATTTATCTCGACTTTGGCTGCGATAAAGTGCCGTTAACTCGGCGATAGCTCCTTGAGAATATGCCCCTTAGGGTTTAAATTGACTTCAACTTTGAATTGTAGCCACCATGTGGCCCTTCCTCCATATTAACTCCAAAATGCCGACGCGTTTCGAGACCCTTGTAAACTCCAGGGGCTCTCATCAGGGCTTCTTATTTAGGTGTGATGGTGTAGTCTACAAAAATGAAAACATTGGTGTACAGCTCACCTCTCACATTGCGACTTACAACTTCCTCTATAAATCATAATCAATTAGCCACCCTACATTTCATGGATGCCATCCTCAAAATACGACATGAAGGAGATTCTTGCCTGCTAGTACTGTTGGACCTGTGAGTGACATTCAACCCAATCAACTATTCATTCTTTCTAAATATTCTTTCAGCCAGATTGAACATTGATGGGTCGCCCTTAAACTGGTTCCAAGAAGTCCTCACAAATAGATCCCAGTTTGTAATGCTTGACTCCATCAAGTCATCAGCACACTAATAAATCTCCAGTGTGCCACAAGGATCATCCCTCTCATCTCTTTAACACATATATAGAATCTTTAACTGAATCAATACACAAATACACTGATTATGCAGATGTACTGCAGAGTGTCCAAGTCTTCAAATACAATCAATAAGAATCAATTTTTATCAATATTAATTGAATGGATGAGTACCTTCTCACTGAAGTTGAATCCTAACTAGGCTAAATGCGTCCTTCTTCACTCCAAAAACAATCACATACCTGTTCAACAAGGCCTGGAATCTTGGCCCATTTTGGGAATTTCACTTACAATCACACTAGTAGAAAAATCATTGGGATTCACTACAGGCAAAAACTGAGGGGCATATTTATAAAGAAATGACGCAGCGCGGCGCTGCAAGCAATTTAGCAGTGCCACACTGTGCAATTTAAAAAACGCAGGGATGTGCCTTATTTACAAGAATACGGCGCACCCCTGTGTTTTCCCTTGCGCCATGCAAAAAAACTGCCTAGCGCCAATGCAGGCACCCTTACGCCATGGCCTGCGTTGCAGGGATGATTGCTTATGTGCAGGAAGGGACACCTTCCTGCACATAAATAATCATTAATGGTGATTTGCTCCTTCTATATGTGCTGCAGGATGCAGCACACATATGAGAGCAAAAAACGAGGGGAGATAAAAGTATTTCTCCTCGTTGTGCCACTCTAACGCCTGCTATTGAATGATCCTTGTAAATATCTGGCAGCGTCAAAATGCAATGGGTGTTACGCGGAAACGCCCACAGCAACACCCATTGCACGCCTTTTTAACGCAGATACCTCCATCAAGGGGTACGATATTTACAAGGCAGCGTTAAGCGGCTTAGCGCCCCTTTGTAAATATGGATCAGGGCATTGCGCCACCGGAGCGTCGTCAAAAGTGACGCTCCGGTCCTCAATGCCCTTGTGAATATGCACCTGAGTTTCAGTGACCATGTCAAAAAACAGATGATAACAGTCACTTTTTAGCTTCACCTCACAAAGACAAAAAAAAACTTGACTCTGCTGGAACACTTTAGATCCGCTGTACAATACCTGGCACTGTTCCATATAGGCACTACCAATGCCATTTTAACACAGCTATCTAAATCCAAAATATTGTCTCTAAAAACGATACTATATGTTGCATCACAGTGTAAAATACAAGAAAATCAGATCATCAGTGGCGGCCGCTAGATGGGTAAATCAGTGGGGCGGGGAATAAAAAATAAGGGGCATATTAGCAACGTACTGCGATAAATGTCGCAGAGCACGCTTAGCGCGATTTTGTTTAACGCCGCGTATCGGAGGATCTTATCGCCGAGATATCGCGTTATTATCAACGCATATCTCCACGGCGATAATAAATCCTGCGATAGCGGCTAATTCCGCGCACATCGCTGGAAATCCAGCGTAAAAACGGCAGCGATAAGCTAATCCTTGGTGATAGGAAGATGTGGACTCAGCCGTACAATCCACCTCCCATTATATGTATGGCTAAGTCAGAAATTTTTCAGACGTTAAATACCTGCGATAAAGGGTGCATAGTGCGATTTTTCTTGTCGCTTCGCGGGTCTGCTGCAGGCTTGTTAATACCGCGAAGCCATGTTAGCGACTATTTCCATGTTGTTTTGCTCCGGAACGCCTACTTTGCATGTCATTAGCGATGGGATGCAGGGCGATAAAAAACCGGCAGCTAACTCACGGAAACTAGCGCTAACACGGGTTAGCACGAGCTTGTAAATAAGGCGAAAATAAATTACCGCCGGTATAGTAAAAAGAGGTGTCAGATGATGCAGGAGGGGTAGAGTAGGAGAGAGTCTAGAAAGGGTTATTTTGGGGATCATAGTAGTGGTATGGGGTTTGGGATAAATGAGAGTGTGGATGTAGAGGATATATTGATAAATGTACAGGATGAGAGATAGGGTAGTGCATTGGAAAGAGTAGTAGAAAGAAGTTTGAGATGAGTCAGAAGGTTGGGCTAGAAGATATATTGAGATAATTATAGGCTGAGAACTAGGGTAGTGCCTTGGATATGCTAAATTAGAAGAAAGTGATAAATATATAGATCCATAAGTACATTGAAAGTATATAGATACATAAAGGAGGTAAGTATATGTAGATTAAAGATATTGATAGAGGCACAGAATGAGAAATAGGGTAGTGCATTGGATATGCTTTTTCAGGAGAAAAGTAACAGAGACACAGATCCAAGTACATGGAAGGTACATAGATGCACAATGGAAGTAAGTACATGTAGACCAAAGATGATATTTATTTATTTATTATTATTATTTTTTTTTTCTCTCAACAACATAATTATTCTACATGTTTATACAAAGCAATACACAAAGATAGGTACATGTCTATAGTGAAAACAAATGCTTATATACAGAAGGATATGCTGTAAATTTCTGTTTGCGTATGGTGCTTATGTGGGGAAGAGCCAATTCTTGAGTAGTTTTCTGAAGATAAGGTGGTTGTTGGTGGATCTTATGTTGGGGGGTAAAGAGTTCCATAGTTTGGCTGCTTGAACAGAGAAGGATGTGCCACCCATGGTTTTTTTCTTGTATCTTGGGATTTTGAGGCGAGATGCTCCTTTAGAGTGGAGGTTCCTCTGTTGAATGTGTTTGGTGATATTATTCCTGATGAAGAGCGGTCCCATTCCATGTATTGCTTTGTGGGTGATACAAAGCAGCTTGAACGTGGATCTTCTGGCAACCGGTAACCAATGCAGGGCTTTCAAGGCAGGGGAGATGTGGTCTCGCGGTTTGATATGCAAGAGTAGTCTGGCAGCCGAGTTCTGAATCCGTTGTAGTCTTTTCATAGTTGTTAAAGGTGATCCGTGGTAGAGGTTATTGGCGTAATCGAGTTTGGACAGAACAAGGGAGATGGTAGCTTGGACCTTGTGCGGAAATCCCAAATGAGGGAAAATTAGTCACAGCGTTTTTATAGTGACAAAGCTTGATCTTGCTAGTTTGTCCACTTGGGCATTCATCGACAGCTTGGAGTCCATGGTCATTCCGAGGTTTCTTACTTCCTTCGATACTTTAGGTGGTGATCCCAGTTCATTAGGCCATGCGGCAAGCGGGTTGCAATGTTTCCAATCGCCACACGTGAGTATTTCCGTTTTTGAAGTATTCAATTTAAGATGGCTCCAAGTCATCCACTGATCCACGGCTCTGAGACAGCTGAAAATTGGTGATTTTCCAATGTCTTTGGGGGATTCCAGTTGAAGGAGTAATTGCGTGTCATCTGCATAGTTATAGCACGTGAGGTGAAATTGATTGATCAGTACTGGTAATGACTTCATGTAAATGTTGAAAAGCATGGGCGAGATGATAGAACCTTGAGGGACCCCTGCTTTTGTGGAGTACGGTTTGGACGAGAAAGGTGGGGTATGGATGACATTAGTTCTGTTTCGAAGGTAGGACGCGATCCAGTCTAGAGCAGTTCCCTCTATGCCGGCTTCATAGAGTCTTTGTTTCAGAGTGTCATGGTCAACCGTGTCAAAGGCAGCCGAGAGGTCCAAGAGGAGTAGCGCAGCAACTCCGTTGCGGTCAACTGTATTTTTCAGGTCATCCCAGATGGCAAGGAGGGCAGATTCAGTGCCTCTTCTCGGACGGAATCCTGTTTGGAAGTCTGAAAGTATGTCATTCTCTTCAATGAATTGTGACATCTGGGCGAACGCTGCTCTTTCTATCAGTTTGCCCAGGAAAGGTCCATTTGTAATGGGTCTGTAGTTGTCAGGGTTCAGCGGGTCCAAGTTTGTTTTCTTCAGTAAAGGGCGTATGTGTGATTTTTTAGTTCTTCTGGAAATATTCCGGTAGTGAAGGAATCGTTGATGATTCTTCTTACTGGAGTGGCAGCAGAGGTTGTTAAAAGAATTGTCTTGAAAATTTGTGGTGGACAGGGGTCAGAAGGGCTGCCGGCAGGCCTGCTTGCCTTGACCAGGTCCATAAATTCATCGTGTGAGATGTGTTGGAAGGAACGGAGAGGCTTGGTTAGAGTATTCTTGGATTGTTGTTTTGTACAAGGGTTAGTGCTGGTGCTTTGTTTCCGTTTTAAGTATGAGTCCAACGTGTCTGCTTTGTCCGTGTAATGATTTGCCAGTTTGTCTGTGAAAAATATGTGTCCGCTAGCTGACATCATGCAGGAATTTGGGATGTCGATCGTCTCATATGCCGACGGCACACAACTGGCCGTATCCCTTTCCCCTGGGATAGGATCACAATATCAACAGTTGTAGCACTGCTTAGAAAAAGTTGCCAGTTGAATGGCAAACTGCTGCCTTAAATTGAGCTGAAAAAAAACCAGAACTGATGATCCAGGGGCATAGACCAGATCCCCAACCCTCTCTAGAATGGCCAAAGTGCTTGGGCACCCTCCAACCCCTTCTTCCCCGAGAAAAAGCCTAGGTATGTGGATGGACAGCCCTCTGGCGATGGATGTATAATCGAAAAAACTCATGGCCTCCTGCATTGGCATCCTCAGAACTCTGCGTAAAATCCTCAAACTTCTGCCTACCCCATCCATAATAACTGTGATCCAGTTGCTAGTTCACTCCCTATACGTGGGCTCTCCTAATTACACTATCAAAAGACTCCAAAATGCAGCAGTTAGGATGCTACTCAAGGTCCCCATATATGACTTTGGGTAGCCATGCGCTTTATAAGTCTGCATATCATAGCATAGTTAAGTGGCTGCATGAGCCATAGGCTGCACAATTGGTTGGGGAATTCCCATTGGTGGGTGCACTGGACGAGGAGGATACCAGTGTTTATCACCAACCAGCAGAGAAGTAACAACAGGCTTCAGACTCAGACACCTCCCATTAAAGCCCATTGCAGGAATCTTCCCATTGGCCCTCCACCAGTATCACTCAATGCAGTATCATTCCAAAGCACCAGGACTGGCTTTATGTGACTCGAGTCCAATCGGCTTTATACGCCTTTTCCCTTTTCCCCTGTCGCATTCAACCCATAACAATACTCGCCAAGAGCAATATGCGACCAGATCCAGGCCGCCACCCCCCACCCTATTAAAACAGAGTTAGTACAAACAAATGTCCATTGCTTCTGTAGTCGTTCCCCCCCCTCGTGGGTCTCTTCTGAACTTGCGCATGCATCCACAGCGGGAATGGCAACACAGAAAAAAGAATACATCCAAAAAGAGATAAACAAAATTGGTTTTCCTTATGCATATGACAGGTACTTGATCTTCCGGAAAAAAACAGACGTTGATGCAGATAGAGGAAATTTTGTGTTGCTTTCCTTCCATCATCTAAATCAAGAACAGCCAGTCGCCAAACTCTAGGGAGGAGCAAGGAGGTCAGAAAGAGGAAGGAGGCACTCCCTGTACAAAAAGTACATTGTCTACTCCTCTCCTAGGCCCCTTTCTGTACAAAAAAAATGCATCATTTGCAAGTATTAAAGATTGCAAAGTTGGCTTTCCAATTAGAAGTTTATAAAAAATAAACTTGCCGAACAGAAAATTGTTGCAAGACAAAAAGATAACAGACATCTATCCAGCTTCATAGTTGCAAGGAAAATGTAGCAAAGTACAGCAACACTGCTTTCGTCATAGTAAATGTGGAAGCAGATGGCACATTCAGTTCCTTCTATCCATCTGCTAGTGAGGCCTAGAACTTGTGAGCGAGATTTGTCCTCACATTCATAAAACGTGATTGTGATCATTCTGTAGCCATAAAGAGTTTCAAGTTTTAAGACTACTTATTCTCATGACAATGACATCACTGGAAATAGCATATAAACTAAGGTGGCATCACGAGATCACAGGAAAGTGCAGTATGTATTGTCGAACCCAGATGAAACAAGCATTTGCAATGTAATAGGTCTCGCATTCGCGAGAGTTTAAGCTATTGACATTGCAAATGACAATGCCTTTTATTTATCCGTTTTGATAATTAACACACATAAAAGGCATTGTCATTTACAATGCTAATAGCTCAAACTCTTGAAAATACGGATGTTTATCGTACTTAATTTGTTCTTTATAGCGCCTCATATGCTTCTGGGCACTTTGATGCTAGTGACAGGCATTCACATGGAGTATTTGTGTTTACCGTTTTATTACGGTGCACAACATACCTTTGGAGGAACTGGCGGCCGAAGTGGCCAATGAGCAGGAAACGTAAGCTGAGCCCCAGACACTTTAAACGCATCATAAACTCGCCCCTACTAAAATACGCCCGGCCCTATGCAAATAACTGAATGTTTTGTTTACAATGTGTACTGGTGTTTAATTAGCATATCACATACATTTGGGGCTCGGAGCACAGGGACTGCAGACTGGACATCGTCATGTATGCAGCGAGCCCAACAGGGATGAACAGCGAGAACAAGGGAAAATGCTGGCAGGACCACTAACCAATTGGGCCAAGGCATCACCATGGTACCATTGACAACAAACATTATTGACCACTTAGCCCATCTGTCACTTTCACCCCCACATTTACCACACCCCCTCGCACTCCAACACCATTACATCTCCGCCTTGACTTCGCATCTGCACCCTGACCCCCTTAATCTGACCCGATACTCTCACACTCTGCGCTCTGACCTCTAACCCTGCATAGTAATTCAGGCGCCTGTGTCCCTGTGCTGAGATCCCGCTACACTTCCACTGCTGCTTTTACTCCCTTGATCTCGGTCCCCTGTCTCTCAGTCCTTTCCTTCACCCCTCTCACCTTCCGCTCCTGAGTTCACCCTTGAACTCAGGCCTCCTCGCCCTGTGCTGTGGTCCTTTCACCTCTGGCCTTTGCCATTGATCCCTGCGCTCCTCACTGTTCAGTCCTGCACTTCACATCTTGACTGCTAGTCCTCCTCCTGTATCATGTATGAGCCCCTTCCGGTCTCGTATGTTTACTGTTCTCCGTTCAGCACCTTGCGGATTCCTTCTCCCGTTTCATTTCTCCTACCCCACTTGGCAGCCTCTCCCCGCTGAGTCTGTAGCCCTCTCTCCAGTTGCCCTGCAACCCCTCCTTTCTTGTGGTTGGCACCTCGGTCTCTCCCTATCTCTCCATAGCAGTCACGCCTGTTCTTGGTGTCACTCAGTCTCTTCCCAGCAGTCTCCCCTCTGGTAGCCTCTCTATCCCTGAGCTCTCCTGGTCCCGGGTCAGTAGGCCAGCCTCCTACCTCCTGGAGACATCTCTAGACACACGGCACAGAGGCAGGCGGCATGAAGGGCCAGGAAGTTAATAATCAAAGGAGTGGGGCCCTGATGGGCCTGTGTCCACCCCTCTCAGAGCATTCCCTAGCGAAGCAGCAAGTGGGGGTCCATGCTGATCACACCTTTCATCCAAGAGAAGCGGGAACAGGTGCCGCTGAGCCGAATGCTTTGAGCAAGCTTCAAAACCGCGTAAAAAAGTCTTAAGAGAGCGCACTTACAGAAAATGCGTCCAAGGCGCTTTATAACACTATGCGCGTTCTATACATCGCGGCGTTTAAAAATAACAAGCATTTGCAATGCAATAGGACTTGCATTTACGCGAGACCTATTGCATATTGCATCACGGACAATGGGAGGGAGGGTACGGGCACGGACAACGGGAGTGCCGGTGTAGGGGGAGAAGGGGGCACAAAGGAGTGCTCACAGTCCACGTACGGTGTAACACTCGAAGTAAAGGGGCCAGTAGCCATGGGAGGTGACAAATGACGACATAGCCGTCATAAGGAGGGACTAAAAAGCCTCAAAATGAATCAGAAGACAGCATTTACGGAAGACAAAGACACAAGCCAATGGGCGGAGAGTGGGCGGAGCTTCCACAAAGCTTCCACTCCGTACTGAATACTGCATGCCTCGCAAAGCGAGCAGCGCATGCGCGCTGCTGCTATAGGCTCGACCTAAAAAGGATAAGGCGTCATGAGAAAAAAAAACAAGTTATGCCACAATGAGCGAACTTTGTGCACTGGCACCTGTTTTAACTCTAACAAATCTTTTCTCTTCTACTGGTGATTGGGTATGTGTTAGTGAGCGCTTCACAGCTGTGTTAATCTGTGCTAGGTTTCTCAACATTTGACCTGCACGCTGAGAGTTATCCATCATTCTGGCCAAACTCCAGTCCAGGCCAACAATGATTACAGAATATGATCACTGGAGAGTTGTTAAGTTAAATCAGTTCACTGGGCTAGTAGCCAAAACGTCAACAGCCAAACAAAAAAAAAACGTAATATTCATTTGAAAACGGTCATCTATGTATCGCATGCCTACAGCCTATAGCTTGTATCTTTATTGTATATTATTTTTAATACTTGGGATTCTGTAATTCCTGTATGAACTGCACTCTCTAATTTCTTTATAATCCACGACAAGTGACGCACTCAGTCACCTATTATAAAGAAAAGTTGTCAGAACTGGACTATTATAAGTTATTACAGTCGAGATCTGACATTGCAATTGCTCCTGCCAGAGCCAGCAACCGAGATGAAAGGCAGGTCAGGTCACACAGCATAATTGAAGCAGCTGTTTAAAGCAACAAAAAGGAACATTGCTTGTCTTTCTTCCACTCTATTTTAATAGCTTACAATGTCAAGGAGAGAGAAAATGTTTATTTTTTGCACTCCTTAGAAAGAGAAAGGCTAGAATATTTCTGTACGTTTCTGTACATTCCGCAATATTTCACTTTTTTTTTAACAAACTTGTATTGAACTGTTTCTAATATCTGCAACAAATATCTAACAGGTTTTTGATGTGTTTAATTGTGCACTAGAGGTTTTATTTTTATTAGACATTTTTGCAAACATGCTCACTCTTTCAAATGAAAAAGAGCTATGCACCAAGGTTTTAAGCGGTTTGAGGGAAAGGTAAAGGTGTGACCAATTATTAAATTGGATAAAGTACCCCTGGCACACATGATAAGGATATTGCAAGTCACCTCGGAGTTTCATAACCTTATAAAGGAACTCGTACTTCAGCCTCGTTCCTCTATATGGTTATGGAACTCTGAGGCGACTTGAAATATCCTTATAATGTACGGCAGGGGACATTTTATTCCTTATATATCAAGTCTAAATGCAGTTGTGTAGGAAGACTGCAATACGTCTAATGGAAAGAAGGAACCTGCTTTCCCCATCCCCTGTTTTTATAGCAATAATAGATCCCAAATAGGGTAAAATGGGCCCTTCACACCCCCTGGGTCCTGGTACCACTGCACCTGCTGCACTATTTATAGCCACGTTCCTGTCTAAAGGCGGCCCAAAAACAATATCAGAGTGTCACGCATGTCACAGTAAAACAGGAACCAGGAAAATTCATAGTTATGGCAATATGAAGATATACCACTGCCAAAGGACACAGTAAAAAGTCTAGGAATTAACATAGATGCTGATCGTACTGTGCAACCACAAATAGATGCTGCAGTGAAATCCTCGACCAATAGTTTCAGATCCTGAGAAGCATAATCCTTTATCTAGGCTTCTCCAACGGAGTTCAAGTCACATCACAATGCTTGTGCGCTCTCACTGGGTCAACACAAATTGAACTCTCTATAGCTAGGGACTCCAAAATTCATTCTAAACAAATTACAGTGGGTGGGAAACTCAGTTGCCAATCTACTCCTACACCTCAAATCATGGGATCATATTTAACCAGTCCTTGTGACTTTGCACTGGCCTCGATGGATTACATTCAAAAGCACTATACATAACACATCGAGCATTGCAGGGAACAGGACCAAGAGTACCTCAACTCCCTATTACAACTCAAGTTCCACATTACAACAAAACCCATCTCGGACGTTGCTCATTCTCAGTCTGTTAGACCTGTCACCCTTAGGGTGGTATTCCCCCAAACTTTTTGCCTCTCCTCCTCCATTTTGCTGGACCTATTTCTGTTGGCCTTAGGACTCTGAGCACTTTACAGCTGCCAACTAGTGCTAAAGTGCATGTGTTCACTCCTTAAAACATGGTAACATTGGCTTATACGCAACAAGCTTATTTCATTTTCTTGTAAGTCCCTGGTACATTGGGACTACATGAACCCAGGGCATGTAAATTAAATGCTACTGGTGGGTCTGCAGCGCTGATTGTGCCACCCACTTAAGTAACCCTTTAAACATGTCTTAGGTCTGCCATTACAGGGCCTATGTGTGCAGTTTAAAGTGACATATCAACCTTGTAAAATAAACCTTTTGCCAGGCCCAAAGCTTCCTTGTTAATACATATGTCACCCCAAAGGTATGCCCTGGACAGCTTCAAGGGCAGGGTGCAGTGTATTTAAAAAGTTGGAGATGCACTTTGAAGTTTTACATGTCCTGATAGTGAAAAACTGTTACATTCATTTTTCACTACTGAAAGGCCAATCTTTCCATTGGCGGTACCTTATTATATCTTATAAGTGTCATTTCCAAATAGGAAGAGATAGAGATAACCCCTTCACATTTGGCGTCTCTGGAATCACAATTTAAAATTCTAACTCATGGTGAAGTCAGATTTTAAATTGAAATTCTGAAATTGCCACTTTTAGAAAGTTGGCATTTTCTAGCCTTACAGATTTGGTGCCTGCAGCCGTTCTATGATCACATGACTGGGTGTAGTTGGGAGTTGGGCTTTATGTATTCCTCCTTGACAGCCACACAGAATGGCGGACTTAGGTGTGACTGAATGGGGCATCACTGTCAGGATGGGAGGGAGAAGCTGAGCACAGCCCCACTTATACTTAAACAGGCTGCCTCCTATCTCCACACAAAGTGCCTAACAACCCTGCATTGTCACTTCAGCCAGCTTGGAGCCAGGGCACGAGAGGCAGGGAATTCCATGCACTTCAAAGCCACTGTCTAGAAGCTTCTCCCACCTTCCAGAACCAGGGTGTGAATGATTAAAAGAGGGACCTCAGACACCTACTCTTCAGAACACCTCCGGACCTGTGGATACTCTGCCAGGAAGAAGGACTGCTGTGCTGCTGAAAGGACTGCCACTCTGCTGGACTGCTACTCTGAAGAAGCTACTGCCATGCTGTGCTGATCTGCTGGCTTCTGTCCTCTTGCCTGGGGAGGAAAAACTGGACTGTAAACCCATCCTGAACCCCGGACCCCAGAGTGACTCCAAGGGCTAGTCTGCTGGCCTCCTGATCTGAGTCTCAGGGACATAAAAGGCCCCCCAAGAGCGCCTGGACCTGACTTCAGCACTTTCCTCACCCCCAAGTGGTGCCTTTCAGGCCCTGGGCCATTGGTGTGGCTCTTGAGCTCTTGAAATCAAGCTTTTAGGCTCTTTGCACTGGGACCACTCTGCTTGCACCAAAAATCAGCGTGAGCTGCCGTTAGCACTTCTCTTCACACAGCAAGCATCAATCGCTGCAGAGGATCGCCAACACGAGGCTGCAGCCTGCCCATCTGCGACAGCCAGCCTGTTCCTTGCACCACGCCGACCACCAACAGTGAAGCTCTCTTTGCTCCCTGCGGCCCTCTCCAATACGAACAGGACCCTTGGCACAAAACTTGAGAAGGTAAACCTTCAGCAGGACTAATCTGGGACTGTATCTGACCTGTGCTTCATCGCGGTTATCCTGAACATTGGACTTTGATCCGGTCCAGCATGACCTGCGGCTGGTGCTTAATGTTTTTAGGTGCTACATTGCAGTTTATTCTTGAAAAATTCATAACTCAGGTTCTACTGATTGGATTTTTGTCATATTGGTCTTGTTTACTTTATTAACTTTTACTCTATTCTTCTAACCTGGTTTGGGATCTTTGTGTGTGGTGTTTTCACAGTTTTACATTTGGAAGTGTTGCACAAATACTTTACACATTATCTCCAAGTTAAGCCTGACTGCTCTATGCCAAGGTACCAGGTGGTTGAGCACAGGTTAATTTGGGGTTTGCTTGTGTCTGCTCCTGACTAGGATTGGGGTTGCTGCGTCCGGGACGCACACCCCAGTCAATCAGTAAACCAATTTCTAACACAGTCCATGGCAAAAAACTTTGGAATTCCCTTTCCAACCTCATAAGGAAACTACAAATCCATCCACTTTCCAGAATGCTTTAAAACATAGCTGTCAGGTTTTCAAACACTCAAGACAACAGTTATTAGCCAGTGAACTACTAAATCTCAATGGAAAGGACAAAATAGCACTTCCTCAGGTGGAGACTCTTTAATACAGGTATGTTTGAATAAAACTGTATGAAGTGCTATATATCACATACCCAGTAAATATGAGCACACACTAACAGCATCATGTTTGCCTTGTTATCACCAGACCTCCCGTCAGTATATCATGCATCTCGCCCAAACTTTTCCACATAGGTACCACACTTACTCAACCAAATATACATGTCCACTATGTCAATCAGTACATTTACTTCATCTTTCAGCAATTGGCCATAAACCAATATAGGGAGTTACAATGTACTCTTTGAGCGTTGTAAAAGTATGGCTAGTTTTCAAGTTTGCTTATAGTTTGCATATCCTTAAAGTCTATGTTTTTAAGTTTATGATCAGTGTATGGTGATTGATATAGATGTTTTTCTAAGGATAAATCACAATCCGGTTAATATTGCATTAATTATGGACGCACTACTGGGTGAAATTTCAGCTGCTTTAGCTAACCAGCGAACACTTTCAATATGGCGACCATTGTTTTTGATTGGATATATAGCAATAAACACACATAAGGTGATGGTAGGTATGCTTGCAATCTGTCTAATCACTGGCGATCACTTAGGGTAACATTCCAAACCATTGTTCTTTTGCCTATCTTGCCATCTCAGTTTGAACCCTGCCATAAACAAATTAGTCTTGACCCTGCTCCAATAGGAACAGTCCAGCCCATGTCCTCCCTGACCCAGGACACCAGTGACCCATGACTGATTTTGCCCTGATTGGTGCTCTTCAGTGGGGCGTAGCTTAGTTTCAGTGGCACTGTGAGCATGGGACCCACCTCAGGGTATACCGTTGCCACTTAGAGCAGTATATCAAATATACAAAAGGTGATGGGAGGAATGCTCGCAATTTGTCCAACCACTGGCAATTGCTTGGGGTAGCTTTCCAACCCATCACCCCCACCATGCTACCTCAGTTTGGACCCTGCCATATGCAAATCAGTCTTGACCCTTCTCCGATATGTATTGCCAAACGCAGGTCCCGTGTTCACTGTGCCACTGAAACAAAGCTATACTTGACTGATGAGCCACGAGGCACCCCCTCCCTGCGCATTTATTGAACCTGGGGACCCCAACTCCCAGGGCTGGTTCAATAGCTGTGTCCCAGGGAGCCCACCCCTGGGACACAGCAGCAGTTTCCTTGCCCGCACCGGTGCGGGTAGGGAAGCCTGTGATTACTCCCACCAGGCTGGATCATTTTTAAAACTCCCGCCAAATGGGAGCAAACACAAAGTCTGCTCTCAGCGGGCAGGAGCTTTAAAAATGCTCCCACCGGCTGGGAGCAGACTTTCGATCTGTTTCTCTACAAGCACTGATGTGGGCAGGGAAGAGATCAAGATATTGCTCCCGCCCAGAGGGAGCAGCATAAATAGCTGTTCCCTCCAGGCAGAAACAATGCCGTCTCCCTCAGCATGCGGGGTGCCAGCTGTGGTCACGGGGGCCCTAGGGCTCCTCCCATGGTCCCCAGCTTTGGGCATGGTTGGTGTCCTAGGTGGCCACGGGACACCCACCTTTAATTAATGCGGGCCACGGGCGATGGGTCCCCGGGGCCAAAATAGGCAGCCCCCTTCTCCTTTGAAGAAAAAAAGGCCCTGGGGAATGGGTTATTCAGGGGCTAAATAAGGCTCAGGAGGGAGCTGCATGGCCCCGTCTACTTTAAAACAAAAAGGCCCTAATGAGGCTTAGGGGGGGCACATGGCCCCCTCCCCTTTTTTAATACTTAAGGCCCTGGGAGATTGGTGTCACCAGGGACTAAGGAGGCTCAAAATGGCCCTAGTGAATGGGGTTCCCAGGGCCTGATGAGGCTCAGGATTGGGGTCACGCAGCACCCCTCCGTTTAAAAAGAAAAACAGCCCTGGGGAATGGGTCCGCTTGGCCAAAGCTGTCTCAGGGGACGGGGGCCTCACACCCCCTCCCCTTTTAAAAAAGATACTGCTGGGGGATGGGGTCCACGGGTCCAATAAAGGCTCAGGGAGGGGGACTCAGGGAGCATGGCCCCTCCCCTTTTATTTATATTTTATCCTCTAATTAGACTCAGGGAGAGTGCTGCTGCCCTCCTACTTTTATTAATTACTTGGCCCCAGGGGATGAGGTCCCCGAGATCTAATAAGGCCAGGGGAGTGGGGAAGCATGTCCATCTCCTCTGTTTAATCCTATTTAGCCCCATGGGATGGGGTCCCTGGGTCCCAAAGGCCAATCCTATGACGCTTGGCAAAGGCTCAACCTTCCCGCCACGGACAGTCAAAGGCCATTGAAGGAGTGGGGTTGGCTGCCTATGGCCAACCCCCCGCCACACACAGCCGAAGGCCCTGCACAGCATGGGGTTGGAACCCTTTGGGGGGTGACCAAGACTCCGCTGCTCATGGCCAAAGGCCCTCCGCAGCGCGCAGCGTGGGATTGGTTGCATGTAGGGTGTTGGCCGCAGGGAGTGTGGCCAACACCCGTCACACACGACCGAAGACTGAAGGCCCTGCACAGTGTGGGGTTGGTTGTCCTTAATATAAAAATCAGACTGCAAGAATAGATTATCTGGCGTTTTGGCGCCTGATCACCTTTGGTGAGGTTATCTTTTCAACATGCTGGAGCAATTGAAGCCTGGCCCGCACACAATGTGGACTCCATAAACCGGTTTGCTACAACAGAACCAGCAAACCAGCACTGTAAGGGCATATGCCCCGGATCCCCACAATCAGACTAGACTTGTTATGCTCAAAATATAGATGGTGCAAGTGGTGGCACTGTCTACCTCTCTGAACCTAATGATTTGTGGAAGAAACCCAGGGGGCATAGGGAAGGCCACAGAGAACAGTTTCTGTTGGTGAACTCCATCCAGCCCCACTTCACCCATCCGAGATATTTTTGCCAAGTGTTCTTATGGACTGCCCAGCATAAATCCCAGTCCTAAGGATGGTCTCAGCTCAGGTTCTGTTGGCCTGAGACCGGAACACTGACGATTATTCTACACTGGCTTCAAAGTTCTTCACTGTGCCCCCTTCATTATGACAAGAAGATTTTGATTGGCACTTTATCTGTGGCCAAGTGGAAGTTCCCTTATTGATGGCACATATATATCGATGAACTTTGAATATAGTAATTGCATGGCAGACATCAGTGAGTGCGATTGTTATGACCCTGCAAACAGAACCCTGCATACATATGCACAACCAGGGTCTCTAATTTAGTATTGAAATATGTGTTAGCAAAATACATTTGTCATGGTTGTCATTGATTTTTACAGAGTAGCCTATCAATAATTACATTTATGTATTCTTTTTTAAGTTGATTAATTCAGTTGAATAGGTTGGATTCAAGATACCAATCTTTCTGTGTTCATTCCCATTGTTTCCTTAATTATTCCTTCAGGAGCTCCTTTAACACTTACAATTACTTCTGAAAAGTGCGCCGAATTCACTGACCCTACCAGCAGACCACCAGAGAAGACGTCCCACTGTTGCTCACCGAGCAGCAGCAAGCAAGCAGTGAACTGGGAAATGGCCACATACGCCAGAATCAACTGCACACCCTTGTGAACGACCACATACATAGACTTTGTTAGCACAATCTTACTACCCAGAAGGCCGCGTTCACCACACTGGTAAGGTGGCACGTTAGGGCTCAGGAAATCATTTAAATAAATACACTTTCATTCCGATGAAATGTAAGGTAGAGTTGGCCTCATTGGCGGCTCCTTTCTGGGACTAGCTCTTTTTATCCAACCTAAGCACTTGGAAGCCGCTGCTAAGCGCCATAGAATGATGTAGCGCTGATAATTAAAGGGATTTCTTCTCAGATAATGAGCAGTGTATGCGATTACCTTCAATGCTTAATGAAGGCCTGCAAGGCGGTCTGGCTCGCTGTCTGTGGTAGTGCACGTGCACGCGCCTCTGTGTGTGCGGCTGTGAACGTGCATGGGTGTACAGTCACGGTGACGTACCCTGTCCAGACCCGCGGCCTTCATCATAAAGAGTGAGCAGGCATCAGCGCGCGCGCACCTGAGCGCTTCTTCTGAGGAAAGTGCTTCAAATACCTAAAATCATATGTTTCGAGGATCAGCAATAATTTACCAAAGGAATGCATAATTTAAGAAACTAATTATTTCCGCTGAATTACTGCATACCCTAGACAAGGTGCGCCGTAATAAGTAAATAATTGTCCAGAAATGCTAAGCCTCGGTTGCCCCGTTACTGCCGATGGCTTAAGGCAAGAAGCAGAAGGTTAATTTCATTATGGCTCGTGTTAATTCACTTTTAAATTGGTGTTAGCTCTTTAAGTATACCTAGGAAATAGGATCTGCGCGTGGGTTAATTATGTACCCTGGAAATGTGTCATTAAATACACCTGCGATGTGTAATCGCAGCTCTGTACAGGTCGAGGAATATCCATGTTCAATATTGAGAGTCAACTAGGTAGGCTTCTAGCTCATTCCATCAGAGCCTGAAGGTCATTACCAGCTGGCAGCTGAGTGCGGATTTTTAAACCGGGAAGGTGATCTCAGTCCAGTTTCATATGGAATCTCATCTATTTCCATATCTAACTGACTAACCAGCACGATTGTTAACAGTGGTGTCAATAAGTGACTGAGCATGACATCTGAAATGCTCTCTCACCTGGAAGAAGTGGTCACCGTGTGGAAACTTGCCATTGTGCACAAATGTCTGTGGCAACCAAGAGGACTGATCTACCACTCTAGAGCACCACAATTTATCAAACAAATGTTTTTTTATTTTTTGCATTTTTATATACCATAAACTTGGCCCAAAGGCATTAAAGCTCATTATTCATGAATCAAAGAAAATTACACGTTTTTTAGGTGCTGAGAGCTAAGGAGACTTACTTGCCCAGTATAACACGCTGTTGAGCCGAGGCAGGCATTCAAACTTGGGACTCCAGTTCCAAGGTTGGCCGCTCTAAACACTAGGCCACATCTCCTTTCTTCGCTGTCATTTTCAAACCTATCTAAGAAAAATACAGGGTCAAAGTGTAATCCATGTGCCTGGGCTACTGAATTATACAAGAGTTTAAAAGACATGGGGGCATATTCTCAAGCCCCCATCGCCATCACAACGTCACTTTCAGTGACGTTGTTGTGGCGATAGGGGCTTCGCCCTATTCACAAGGCAGCGTTAAGCCACGTTAAGTGGCTTAGTACTGCCTAACGCTGCCTTGTGAATAGGGCCCCCTTAACGCTGTTTTTAGCGTGAAGGGCGGTGCAGTGGGTGTTGCGGTGGGCGTTCCACCGCAACACCCATTGAGTTTGACGCTACCTTCTATTCACTAGGGCAGCGTAAATAGGAGGTAGCGCCAAACTTAAGACTAGGAAAAATGTGGTCTTAAGGTGGCGAAACTAGGAGAAATGCTTTATTTCTCCTCGTTTCTGCTTTTTCCATGTGTGCTGCACAAGGCAGCACACATGGAAAAAGCAAAATGCCATGGTTTGTTCATGTACAGGAAGGTGTCCGTTCCTGTACTTGAACAAACCTTTTTTTTAAATGCCGTTTTGTAAATTACATGTGTGCTGCATGAAGCAGCACACATGAAAGTTACAAAATGGCATTTAAGGTTTGTTTATGTGCAGGACGGGGCACCTTCCTGTACATAAACAAACCTCCCTGCTTGCAGACACCCTTGCACTCTGGTTCAAGTGTGCCTGCGTTGGCGCTAAGTTGTGAAACTTAGCGCCATCGCAGGGGGAAACGCGAGGCTGCACCATATCCTTGAGAATAGGGTGCAGACTCGCATTTCCGAAGTGGCGGAGAGAGGTGTTAAGCCAAGAAGGCTAACGCCTCTCTCCGCCACTTCATTGAGAATATGGCCCTTAGTTTTCTTGATTTCAAAAGTTATGCATAGGTTCTCTAGGCAGTGAGGACGGAGATGAAACATAGTGGCCTTGAAACTTGGCGATCTTGGTTGTAATGCAAGCTCGGGCGATCGACCAAATATTGCGTGATCCCCGGAAGATCAGTGCATTTCCATGCACCTGCCTCTGTAAGCATCTGCAATGTAAAAAATATGTGTAATGTAAATATTATGAAATGTGCTGTTGTTTTTTTACTACATTCATCCCCAATACCATCCGCTGAAATGTAACCACTATGCCTCCTAGGTGCAATGTACTCCCTTGATGCATTAAATTAATTTCTTATAAAGAAAAGAAATGCTTCAAGGGAGCACATTGCACCTAGGAGGCATAGTGGTTTCATACGCTTTGTTTACAAATAAGTACACTTAAATAATTTCGGTATGCAATATGAGATAGGCTCTTATCACATAATTTTCTAAATGTATAAAGCACTTTCATTCAGCTGCTTCCATTCCCACTCCTGTCCCTTCCAAGTAAATTCCCAGTCACTTATCATAACGTGTTAGACATGTCAGCCATACAGTGGTCTTTCCCCCAACTTTGTGCCTTTTGCCTCCCATTTTTGCTGTATCTTCTTTGATGGAATTAGGACTGTTCGCAGGTTACCACTGCTAACCAGTGCTAAAGTGCATTTGTTTCTCCCCTATTCTTGGTAAAACTGGTATGTACACAATTGGCATATTTAGCTTACTTGTAAGTCCCTTGTAAAGTGGTATACCCTATACCCAAGGCTTGTAATCTAAATGCTACTAATGGGCCTGCAGCACTTATTGTGCCACCCACACATGTAGCTTTTTTGAAACCTATCGCAGGTCTGCCATTGCATGTGCAGTTTACTGCCGCTATGACTTGGCATTTGAAATCCCCTGCCAAGCCTCAAGCTCCCCTTTTTGTACACATCAGTCACCCCTAAGAGCAGGGTGCCATGTACCTAAAAGGCAGGACATGTACTTTTGTGCTTTTCATGTTCTGGCAGTGACAAACAGCCAAATTAGATTTTCACTGATGTGAGGCCTACCCCTCTCATAGGCTAACATTAGGGAATTCCCTTATACCTCTTTAGGTGGTAATTCCTGATTAGAAAAAAGTAGCTTTATCATTTTGGTATGGTTGGAATAGTAATGAAAAACCCTGTGGACATTTCTCCACTCACAACCTTGCTCTGTGTGCCTGCAGCCTGTCTCCAATCCACGTCTGGCCTGGGTGACAGCTACACGTTGTGCATATTCTCTAGATGGCCACAACACAGGAGGCGCTGGATTTGACAGGAGATACATCTGCAATTAACTGCATACTGACAGCCTTCCTAGGCAGAGAGAGATGGAGGTGGTTCACACTTACATCTAAAAATGTTGTGGCCTGCCCTCACACAAAGGACTGATTTACCCCCTACTGGTAGTCTGGAGCCAGGGCTGGGCTGAAACCGATGCTTGTGCACTTCAGAAATTTATATTGAAGTCCACCCCCATATCAAAGACCCTTTTGAGGTCTCAGGAACATCAAATAGCTTGTAATGAGTCTACCATCTACTGGGAGGGGGACAGGGTAACTCCATGGACGGATGGTGAATGGAACATGATCCTGGCCAGCTCCACCCAGTTACCAAGAAATGCCAAATTTAGACTTATACAGACATACATCACACACAGGGCATACCTGTTTCCAGACAAACTGAACAACTACTTTCAACTAGCCAACTCACCATGCCCTCGTTGCACGCAGGCGGGCGCTGACTTCCTACACATGATGTGGTTCTGCCCCACGCTACAACTATACTGGCAGGGAGTGACGGCTGCACTGGTGACCTACACTGACAGACCCCAATTACATACGTGGGAGGAGTGCATACTAGGCTCATTCCCCAGACTCAAGAAGCACAAAATCACTTCTAGGTTCACAGATCTAGGTCTTATAGTTGCTAAAAGGCTAATCACTAAATGAATGGAAAAACAGACCCCCCCGCCCTCAACAACTGGAAAAAGTCACTGGTGGTATGAAGGCAAAAAGGCAAAAAGCACGGCCCTACACAGGGAAGAGATAGCTGGCCTGCGCAAATACCCCATTGCGCAATGCTGGGACACCATATTGATGGAGCTGAAGCAGGTAGATCAAGAATCTGAGGGCAATAATTTGCAAAATGATGGCAGGATGGGGTCAGACACAGACACCTAAGCAGCTTACAACCCAGGTGCCAGTCACAATAATTCGGTACATATACTACATGAGAGAGAGTAGTGTTGATACACTTAGGGGCTTGGACGAACCCAAATTTCATTTCACTCAGTCTTGCGAGGGTGGGGCATGAGGCTAAGGGATGGTTACTCTTATGGCGCAGCCATTAATAATAGCTTGAAATGATCCTTGTGTGTTGGATTCTAGTTGTTTTTCCTTTATCTTTATGTTAAATGCACATTGCACTATTCTCTATAATAAAGGTCCAGCAAAAGTCACAGTTGGCAGATTGACACATGAATCTATTGGGATATGGCAAGCCTCAGACACAGGAGACATCTGTTATTATTCCCGCTGGGCACACAAGTTATAATGTAACTGTTATATTCTCATTGTGAACTGAGGTACCTCCTTAACTCAGTTAATATATCCAAGGTGTAATGTCTTGATATCAACCTATGTATCTGCGAACTCCATCTGATGGATCCCATCATATATATTGTACTATATACCATGTGGATACTGTAACATTTAAATACAAAGTGCAAAAAAAGAAATTTAAAAAAAATGAGTCTCCCATCTACCTAGCTGCACCATTCAACAAGTGCCTGCTCTCTGTGCCGTGTGAGCACTCTTACCGGCCGCCTGGGACCGAAGAGTGGTGTGACATCCTTCTGCCCGCCTGGTGAGAGCTGGGCCGTTCCTCTCAGGATCTTTCTTTCTGGCCAGTGCGGCGCTCCAACCCAAGCCGCCCCACCCTCCATCTGGCTGCCGTGATCTTCCCTGACTATTTCACGTCCCCACCCAGTTGTCAAGGTTCCTTCAATGCGTTGTTGGAACCTGTGATTGCAAAGGTAGTTCTTGTCCCGGCCAGTGGCCACAGCGGTGTGTATTTAGTTACTAACTTGGAATGAGCGGTCCTGGCGTCAGTACACGGGCCACCTCACCGCTGGAGAGATATACATTCGCTTTGTTTAAACTGATCAGCTCTTCTATCGTTCCGGCCCGCGGCCGTAGTGGTGTGTGTTTACTTAACTCATTTGGACCCGAGCGGGCCCGACGACAGTCCGTGGCGCACCTCGCCGCAGAGGAGGTCGATACTCACTTTGTGCAAACTGATCAGCTGTTTTATCGTTCCAGCCCACAGCCATAGTGGTGTGTGTTTACTTAACTCATTTGGACCGAGCGGTCCTGACAACAGTACGCAGTGCACCTCGCTGCTAGGGAGATATAGACTTGTGTGTGAAAACTGAACAGCTACTTTGACTTCCAGGCCTGTGGCCGCAGCGGTATCTTTAACTCGGTTAGCTTGGACCAGAGTGGTCCCAATGTGCACATTACTCTCTCCGTAACTTAGACTGTTAGACTGAGGTGGAGTGGTCCTGATCGCCCCATACGGCGCTTCTCGTGGTCGGGAGCTACGAACTCGGGCAGCACGACCCCCAGTGAACCTGAACTGATTTCCATAAAAGCGTCTAGTAGGCACAAGACCAATTCTCAAACACTGTTCCCCATTTAAAACTTGCAAAAGCTATATCTTGTGATATATTTATTGGATATTTGTCGTTTTGATATTACTTGTATTACATAAAGAATTACTAATTTTCCAAACCTGCGTGGAGTCTTTTTGTAGTGATTTCATTATATTGCTGTGTATGTGTGTTGCACAAATACTTTACACATTGCCTCTTAGGATAAGGCTGCCTTCTCTGTGCCAAGCAGAGGGTGAGCACAGGTTATCCTTGGTGTGAATGTGACTTGCTCTGTCTATACTGGTTGGTTCTGCTTGGCTTGGGCGCATACCCTGGCCAAAAAGAAGCCCCATTTCTAACATTGGCAATCAGCAGTGAGAATAGGACTTGTGTTTGTGTAATACCATATAGTAATTCAGTGTGTGTTACAACTCTATACTTAGACCAATACGAACCTATCCTTCCTGATTGGCATATTTTTGGCTGTCCATTTGCAAATTGCCATCTCTAATTTTTCAATTCTCCTTGATCGGCATCTTTGTTTTTCCAAAAGTCTTCTTGCCCATACTCATTACTCCTACTACGTCTGTGGTCCTACCTGGCAAAATGGAATTTGAGCTGGCCAACCTGGAGGCCTACACCGTGAACCAGTTCAAGAGGTTCTGCCAGGAGAGAGGGGAGTTTTTCATAAGGGAAGTACCAAAAAGGCAGACCTTCAGAAAGCCTTAAGGGCATGGGCATGGGCAGCGGCCCACCCAGATGAAGAAGTGGATGAGGGGGAGGATTTGGAGCAGGGCCAAAATGAAGGTCCTGCCGTGCACCCTGCTGATGGGGGGGGTAATATATAACCCTGGGCAAAGCACTACGCTACGCTCGCGTAGTTTGCGAAGTTTGCGCTACTTCGCACAACGCGAATTGCATGTAGCACAGTGCAAACACGCGTAGCGTAGCATAGCGTAGTGCAGCGGTCATTTTTGCTTGCTCGCGGTCCTCAACGTCAAGTTGGCGACCGCGAGCAAGCAAAATGACATCCCGGCGAGACTTTTTCTCGTTCGCGATCAGCAACATCAAGTTGCCGATCGCGAGCGTGGAAAATAAACCTCCCGGCGAGATTCTCAACGCGGGAGGTCAGGTTTCTCATTGCGAGTGGTCGCGTATGCTCGCGACCGCTCGCGATGAGAAACTACCAGTCTGCGTTGAGAAAGCTGCCGCTCGAGTAAAAATCTACTCGAGCGGCAGTAAAAGACAGCTCGCACTGTGCAAGATGCCGTTTTCAATGATTGCACAGTGCGGACAAGCATCCGGCACTGTGCAATCATTGCGAACAGTGCACTACGCAGTTCGCGTAGTGCTACGCGTAGCTCGCGTAGTGCGAACTGCACTTTGCATAGCTTCGCGTAGCGCTACTTCGCGAACTACGCCCAGGCTTAGTAATATACTCCCCGGACTGGAAGTCCGCTCTAGAGCAGACAGCAGTGTTTCATCAAGGAGCCGGTCCTCAGAGGAGTTAGAGGACAGGAGGGAGGAGTGAAAATTGAGATTAGAGCTTGTCGAAATTGAGCGGGAGCAGGCTCTGGCCAG
Source organism: Calotriton arnoldi (assembly GCA_963921515.1). Taxonomy (NCBI): domain Eukaryota; kingdom Metazoa; phylum Chordata; class Amphibia; order Caudata; family Salamandridae; genus Calotriton; species Calotriton arnoldi. The sequence continues at coordinate 468,343 of CAWUFW010010403.1, forward strand.
GATAGAAAAGGAACAGGCTCTTGAGGAAAAGAGGCTGGCCATAGAGGAAAGGAAGATGGCCCATGAGCTCAGCCTCAAAGAGCTAGATATCAGAGCCCTCCAAGTGGGGCCCAACACAACAACAATGGTGGCAGCATACCAGCAGTGTCCTCGCATGAGCCCAGAGTCCATATTCCCACGGATGTGGTGCCCAGTTTCACTGTGGGGGATGATGTGGATAAATGGTTGGTGGCCTATGAAGTGGCTTAGACAAATTACAAATTACATAAATCTCATAATCTCAGCCTTTAGACAGAGTTGTTTCTGAAGCCTGACAGGTCATTGAGGATCAGAGAGCAGACATATGGTTCACACTGTACACTTCATATAGGTGCTGACAGAAGATACAGCTCTTGGATTACATTAATCCATATACATCACAATATACTTTTACATGGGTCATTTTTTAATACTTTAGCAAGTGCTCTCTGACAGCATGGAAGTGATGCCATACATCAGCATGTGAGTGTAATAACGCGGTATGAACTATCACAAATTACCTTTATATCTTAGAAATTAACTTATTTTGTCTCCAAATATCAGCTTGTCACTTTTCTAACTACACCAGTCTTTCCGTCTTCTATTACTTTTTCTTTTTTAGCACGTAACATATTTCCCTCCCTCTTCATACCCAGAAAAATCTTACAATTTTCCAAAAATTCCTTTTGCAAATGTAAATAAATGCACTTGGCAACAAATACCAGGGAGTATATTTAGGAAGATCACGCAACACAAGGCTGAGCAAAAATCAGGTGCATTGCACAAACAAACAAAAATCGTGCAACAACCCATTGCAGGTAGATAACACCGTTAGTCATGACAACGCAAGTAATGTCATGATCCCGTGGTGCTAGACTTTTGTCTATTGGTTGCACCTGTTTCCGTTTGTTGCTAGTATTCAACGCTCTGCTTAGTGGCGCTACTTTGCGTGACTTTAGCAGGTAAGAGTTTGCATTGAGTTGTATGGGTTTTTGGGCATTTCCCACCTTGTAATGCCTACTTTGCATTCATTGTTTAAGGTTTTGCAGTACAGAGTAAAGTGCGCCTTAGCAACGTGTCTGCAGAGACTTTCCGCATCAAAAACGTTTGTGCACAAAAGTTGATTGAAGCTGTTATTCATGTGGCTTTGTGCCACACAAGGGCTATACAAAAAATGTAGTAATTCTAGACCCAGATCTATCAAAAACTATGACTATTGTGCTCTCAAATACCAGATCTTGGCTTTTTAAGAAATATAGCACTTTATTCCCCAGTGTTTTAGCAAGGATTCATATCAGAAACTATGAACGTCAACCGAATTGTATGGTTGAATGTTCTATGGCAAAGATGTTACTCCAAGCCTGAGACTGCCACAAGATTACCTGGGATGGCAATAAGATGCAAGAGATGGCCAAAAAATGCCAGGAGTGCCATCAAGATGTCAGACTCACACAAACACACACATGCACACACCACAACATTTCATTGTACCCTTTACTGTGTCCCTCCCATAAATACATTCTGTTCAAGGTATGTCGATGGAAGGTTGAAACATATCACACTTACTCACCAAATATGTTCTTTCTTTCTTCCTTGTAATATGGATAGGTGCGGCTCAGGTCACACTGACTGGGTTTAAATTCCTGCCCCGAATTGGATTGTGTGAGCAAAGAAAGATAGGCCTCTTGCCCAACTTTTTCACTTTTTTAATTATAAATAATGTTAGTAAATATAATTCCCATTAACCACCAGATATGAGAAAAACATATTTTAAATGAATTTGTTGAAAATATCCTACGTTCTATCCAGTTGTACGCTGTGTTTCTCTGCTCCACTGCCTTCTTTAGTCATTTCAGCTATCCCTTCCGCTTTCCCACACCAGTTGTGGGTGTCACTTCTTTTTTCTCTCCTCTTGTGTAGTTTTGCTGCCCTTTCCCGGTCTTCTGCCTAATTACTGCTCTTCCATTTGTATCTATAAACAGTTGATGCTGGCCCTAAATGTTAATTTTCATCCTCAGCAGTTTCTGCAACCTACTTCCACAGCAGCATTTGTCCCTCCTGAATGTATCTCCCACAAACAGCAGCCGTTCCTGATGTCTTTGTTTCACGTTTCTTTTCCTAGGCAGCTCCTGAACTCCCTGCTTCTCCTCCCTCAAGCAATTCATTGTTTCAATGCTATTTTTCCTCTCCTCAAAATTCCCTGCTCATTCTGCTTCTCAGGGCCTGATTACGATGTCGGTCGGAAAGGCTCCGAACAGTATTCGGATTTTCCTAAACCGTGTCGTAACCTATGTTTCCGACCGAGTCGGAAACATTTCCGACCGACCGATTATGATGCAAAGGTAACCGTTTGGTCATTCTGACTCGGTTCCAACCGGCATTCGGAAACTCCGAGTCGGTCGGATTCCAACAGCCTTTCCGGCTCGGACTGTCCGACATAAAAAGGCTGTTAGAAACCGACTTTAGGGGCCCCTAGCAGGCCCCCCTTCATCCAGTGGTCTCCGGTTGGGGGCCGTGGGGGTACCCAAGGGACCCCCCTGTAGAACCATGCACAGTGTGACAGGCACCATGGGGTGCCCACCACAGGGTGCAAGGTTTTCCGAAACCACGCCTTTTTTTCAATGTGAGCCAGTGTTGTCGGTCGGAACACAGGCTCCCATTGAAGTCCATGGGACACTTTATGAAAGGTGTTCGGAAGCATCATAATCGGTCGGTCGGAACCGTTTCCGACAAGGAGTCGGTCGGAAAGCTTTCCGACTGACATTGTAATCAGGCCCTCAGTCATCAGCAACTCAGGTTCTCCTGCTACTACCTGTCTGACTTGTTTTGCTGTTTCTTCAGCAACTCCTATATTCCTTGCTTCATCTATGTCTCTTCTGTGTAATTTCTTCTCTCCTTTCTTCTGACCTGCATGGAACTCTCCTCTTAGCAGTTTGTTTCCCCTCGCAGCACTTTCTGTTCCTTCTCTCCAGTCAGTAAATCTTGCACATCTCCTTTCCACATTTGTCAACTGCTTCCTTCCTCGAAGGTTTAACTAAATTTTTCAGTTTGAGAAAGAAAAGTAAACATTTGCAACTGTGTTCCTTGAAAATATTTTATTTATCTAGGCCAGTGAACTCATTATGGAGCTCACTGGCCATGTGCCATTAAAACAGATCATTTACTGCAGCCTCCAGCAGTGAGCCCTTTCCTGAAGCGAGAGAACCACCTGCTGCACACAACCTTTATCATGAAGAAAGCGAGCATGTAGAGAAAGGCAGCAGTTAAGAGCAGGAGGATCTTTCTTCATAGCAGCCTATACCTTTCAAGCTTACGTTAGGTTATACTAAAGAAACACAAAGCCTGCACTGTATCTTACTAACTGCTTAGCTCGGGCACCTCAAGACCATAGACGAATATCTTTATCAGCCATTAGGCTGCAAAAAAAAACATTGCAATGTTTGCAGGGCATTCTGGGAACAAACCTCCATGCAAATTAGTTTTGCCATACATTGTATTGTATTGAATATGCCTTTATATAGCCCTTACTACCCCTGACGAGGCGTCAAAGTGCTTTTTCAGCGAGTAGCACGCTACTCCGGAACCCATAATGGATTAGTGCTGAATTAGTATAGTGAAATATGAAAGTAATTTGAGTGATGGATAGGTTAATCAGTTATTTGGATTGAGAAGGATAGCAGAGGGATAGAAGAGGGAAAAAGGTTTGCATTTATATAGCGCTTGTTACCCCTGATGGGGTGTTGAAGCACTTTTTTGGCGAGTAGCACGCTACTCCGGAACCCATAAAAGATTCGTAGTGAATTAGTATCGTGAAATATGAAAGTAATTTGAGTGGTGAATATTAGTCAGTTATTTGGATTGAGAAGGATAGCGGACGGATAAAAGAGAGACAAAAGGTTTGCATTTATATAGCGCTTGTTGCCCCTGATGGGGTGTTGAAGCCCTTTTTGGTGAGTAGCGCACTACTCCGGAACCCATCAAGGATTAGTGTTGAATTAGTGTAGTGAAATACGAAAGTATTTGAGTGGTGGATATGTTAGTCAGTTATTTGGATTGAGAAGGGTAGCAGAGGGATAGAAGAGGGGAAAAGGTTTGCATTTATATAGCGCTTGTTACCCCTAATGGGGTGTTGAAGCACTTTTTTGGCGAGTAGCACGCTACTCAGGAACCCATAAAAGATTAGTGTTGAATTAGTATAGTGAAATATGAAAGTAATTTGAGTGGTGGATATGTTAGTCAGTTATTTGGATTGAGAAGGGTAGCGGAGGAATAGGAGAGGGAAAAAGGTTTGCATTTATATAGCGCTTGCTACCCCTGATGAGGTGTTGAAGTGCTTTTTCAGAGAGTAGCACGCTACTCGTGGACCCATAGAGGATTAGTGGTAAATTAGTATAGTGAAATATGAAAGTAATTTCAGTGGTGGATATGTTAGTCAGTTATTTGGATTGAGAAACGTAGCGGAGGGATAGGAGAGGGAAAAATGTTTGCATTTATATAGTGCTTGCTACCCCTGATGAGGTGTTGAAGTGCTTTTTCGGCGAGTAGCACGCAACTATGGGACCCATAGAGGATTAGTGGTGAATTAGTATAGTGAAATATGAAATTTGAGAAGTGGACATGTTAGTCTGTTATTTTGATTGAAAGGATAGTAGAGGGATAGGAGAGTGAAGGATTTAGATATTTTTTTTGTTTTTTTTGTTTTCGAGGTCATAGCAGTAGGAGGAGGCTTGGGATGTGGAGGGGAAAAGTCAGAGGGAAGAGTTTAGAAAGGCTTGTTTTGGGGGATCGGTATAGTAAAAGAGGTGTCAGATGATGCAAGGAGGGGTAGAGTAGGGGAGAGTCTAGAAAGGGTTATTTTGGGGATCATAGTAGCGGTATGGGGTTTGAAATGAATGAGAGAGTGGATGAAGAGGATTTATTGATAGAGGTATAGGGTATAGAGGTATAGGGTGAGAAATAGGGTTCTGCATTGGAAAGAGTAGGAGAAAGAGGTTTGAGATAAGTCAGAGAGTTGAGGTAGAAGATATATTGAGAGAGGTACAGGGTGAGAATATGGTAGTGAATTGGATATGCTTAATTAGAAGAAAGTAATAAATATATAAATCCATAAGTACATGAAAAGTATATAGATGCATAAAGGAAGTAAGTATATGTAGATTAAAGATATTTATAGAGGTATAGGGTGAGAAATAGGGTAGTGCATTTGAAAGAGTAGTAGATAGAGGTTTGAGATGAGTCAGAGAATTGAGGTAGAGGATATATTGAGAGAGGTCTAGGGTGAGAAATAGGGTATTGCATTGTATGCTTTTTTAGGAGAAAAGGTATAAATATATAGATCCAAGTACATGGAAGGTATATATGCATAAAGTAGGTAAGCATATGTAGATTAAAGATGCATTAGATAAACTCTGGCTTTCAAGTGTTGTTGTGCTTAAAAATTGTCTTTTTCAGAAGTTAATGCTTCTTTTTACTTTACCTACAATACTCAAAGCATATCGTTCATCATTCCTAATATGCATTCTGCATTTGATTGCACACAGGCACAGCACTGTGGTGTATTTTTGTATTGTTGAAGCCTTAATTGAAATGGGCGCAGTGTTTAATTTGTAAAAGAATAAGTGCCAGGGCCCACAATTTTTTCAGAAGCCCGCCGCTTCTGAATGCCTGGGTTGTTTCTAAACTGGCCAATGTGTATTTGCAGTGCACCAGCTTTTTTAAATTATGTACGGTGGACTCAAATGATAATATTACAAGAGGCCACACTTGTTATTGTCTACGTTTTTGGACAAATGAAACGCTGAGTCAGACCTGCTAGAACTCAAATATATGATTGACATACAGACTACATATAAATTGCACCAGTGAAAGCTTAACTCTCAGAGCTATCCTACACTTCAGAGTAAATGCTCTATTTCAGCCATTCCAGTGGCTTAGTAAGGGTACCTTGAGCCTAGAAAAGTGGTCCACCCCATCCCATTTAGGTAGTAAAATACTGCCATAATTTGGGTGCAGATGGCCCTAAAGAATCCTGGGCCTCAGCTCCACTGTACCTGCTGCACCATACAGTGCTACACCACTGATCATTCATATCCGAAGGAACTGTATGAAAATATTCTGTCTTACCACTAAACTTCATCTGCACGCCCACCTTCAGTGAGGCTGACAGACGGTACAAATGGGGGTGGATGGGCACAATATGTTGAAGGGGTTACTACTAAGAAATAAACACTATTCAATCAAATATATGTACAGGTACTGAAGGGAACCTATATTGACGGAACCAGAACAGAACTCCCTGGTCCCCTTAATGGAGAGAAGGGGCGCCAATAGAGAGAGTAGAAAGCCCAAATGGAGGGAGAAGGGCCACGGGCGAATGGATAAAGAGGAGACACCAAATCAAAAAAGGTGAGGGCTTGAATGGGCAGAGGAGGGATCTGCATGCAGGCTGGGTGGAGAGGGGCAAGGGAAAACAGAGAGAAGCAGAACAGAGAGGATTGAGAATTCCACAGGATAGTAGTGTAGAGAAAATGAAAGGAAAGATCAGAAGTAATGTATCGAGAGAGGAATGCCCAAATTGACAGAAGTATACTCAAAGGGGAGAGTATAAAGCCCAATGGAAGAAAGAAGGGATGCCACATAGAAAGAGAGGGGAGGAATAAATAAATCAGAGGGGCTGAATGTAAAGAGTTAAGAATCTAAACTGATCAAGGAGAATCTGAAGAACGAGCCCACCTGGAGTGAGGTGCGAGCAGGATGGAAAGAGATAAAACAGTCTGAATAAGATAAGAGGAGGCTGGAAGACAGACTGAACGGAGGACAACCAGAGAGGGAAGAGTCCATATCAAAAGTGACTAGAACTTCGAAATAAGAGAGACATAGCAAGAAACGGGTCTCAGCCTGCCTGAAGAGAGAGTTTCCAAATAGAGAGCGGAGAGAGCCTGAAATGCGAGAAGTGAATCAGTATTAAGAGATCCAGACTAGAAGGGGCCTGTGTGTAAAGTTGAGCGATGAGAGAGAGAGAAGCGAGAGACCCAAGTTAGACATTAGCAGGTTCCGGCAACAGGTAAGCAGAGGGCCTGAATAACGACAGGGGAGCACGAATAAAGAGAGGAAGAGCAGGAAGGAGTGTGGAGAGTTAGAATGAAAAAGGAGAACCTCTAAACGTGAGTGAAGAGCTTGACTGGAAAAGGAAGAGACTGGGACCGAATGGAGAGAAGAGAAAGCTCAGCTGGAGGGAATCTGAAGAGGGCAAATGTACATATTAAAATACGGCTAGAAAACATTCATGTGCCAGTCAATGCAAGCAGCACACAGCTACAAAGGGGGAGGTTCACTAACTCAGACTGAGAAAGCATGAAAGTTACAGTGCCTGCGGCCGCCTCGAGTACCTCGAGGATAGTTTACAGCTGGACTTGATAGGGAACCGAAACCGGCCCTGGCAAAGATCTCGGCCGGCCCGGGGGGGGGGGGGGGAGGGGGGTTTAGAAGGTGCTAGTGGAAAGCTTTGTGCGCTTTTCGCTTTTGTTGCAAAGGGCTGATATTGCAGCTATGCTGCAAAAAACCAGCCCCCGGTAACAAAAACGCCCCACCCCCAGGGGTCTAAAACCGCCCACCACCCACCGGGAAAACGCTCGGTGCCCACTACGGCCAGTTTGGCCCTGCTGGATAGGCAGCAAGCGCAAACCCAAATTTCAGCTTGTTTCCTGCACATGCCCTTACTGCCAAATTCATAGTGCTCTTTCATAACCTTCCCCACCCCAGATCAGCCATGATCCAGCCCCCAGCTACAATTATCCAATGGGAGGCTATGACCAAGGCAGCGAAAGGATGCACCAGGCCAAGCGAATAATGGGTGAGACTAGAGTTAAATGAGGACAGGACTCCTGCGGGTCACCGTGAAAGGCGAGATCACATCGTGATACGCGTTGCCTAGGTCCTGGATCAACTTGGGCCAGCCTGAAGATATACCAAGCAGTTCATCCAGCGAGGTACATCTTTCATTTTATTTTGAATTCGGGTCTACCACCTACTGGAGAAAACTTCTGTATGCCCGGCCCTATAAAATAAGTGGCGGTGCTGAGCACCGGAAACCACAGGCTCAAATTAAGCACTGAATGGGCGTCAGAGGACAGAGCACTGCATCTTCAGTTCTATTGCTGGGCTTTGTCCAGTTTGTCCACACAACTAACGGAGATCTGTGAAAATTATATAACACATGAGCATGATCAGATAAAACAATTAGAATACCATTGTGACATAAGCAAATACAGGTATAAATATGTACAAAATATAAAAGGTGGCTCTGACCTTAAACAGAATTTTAGAAAAACCGAAAGATTACATAGGTTACATTGCCCCTTTTTCCTTTCACAACAATAATTAAAAACTCTCACTGGATTCATCTAGATAGATACAAACAGCAGTAAAGGTAAACTGCGGTCTCTTTAAAGAGACCTTAAGTCATCAGATAGAGAAACCGTAAGTGATCTAACGTCTTTAAAGTAATATTGCGTAAATTGTGTACATTTTGCTAATCTCACACAGATACAATTACATAGTGATATAAAGACAAACCCAATGAGGCTTAATTTGGTGCACAGTCTGTAGGTATAAAGGACCAGTTTTAGCCACCTACGTCTCCCAGTCACAAGGGTGAGTTGACAAACTACTCCGAATGTAGGCCTTTGTCTCTCAGCTGGTCACTCAGAAGGTTTTCAAAATGGGAGAGTGTCATAATCAGGTTATGTACTTTGCATATTTCAACAAGTGTTAAATTAATCGCTGTAGGTAGTCCAAGCACCAAGATACCCTGCCGTTTGATCAGTGCTGGATTAAACCCTGTGAAGGCCACTAGGCAGTCAAAATTTCGCCCCCCCCTCACAACTTATCTCCTAATACATTTCTTAATTTTACCAACCACCAATTTTAATAAAACCATTTTATTACACAAAACCAAACATTAACAATTATTAATTTTATTTAACAAAAAATATATTTTTTAATTTTAATAAACCAACAAAACTTTAAATATTCACTTTCCTCAATTTGTTTGTGGTGAAATTTTTCAAGATATCTTTAAAGTCTACCTTTTGCAAGACGTCGTATTCAGTGGGTAAGTCTTCGTTTCTTTGAGTTGATTAATTTTTTTCTATCTTTTGGAAACAATTTAAGAAAGCTTGATTGTAATTTTCTTTCAAGATCAAACCAATATGATTTTGATCCATTGCTGGGGGAAGGGGGGAGAGGGGGTCCTAAAGGAGTGGGGCCCATAGGCCGGTGCCTACTTTGCCTATTTGGTAATCCGGAACTACTTTTGATAGTGAGCTCCGAAAATCTGCATATCATAGCATAACATAGTGTTTTTTGGCCCACAACACCCAGAGTTCAGCTGCAATTTGCCTCCTCTGAGAGTGGGCTCCTTGTGTACATATTTTAAACATGCACATTAAATAATTTGGCACAGCAATAAAAGATAGAGTGATACGGCCTAATTCAGGAATCATTTGGGCCTTAGCCATCCCTTTGGTTAAATTAAAGACACTCTGGGGCAGATTTACAAGTCCCTTGCGCCACTTTTGCGTCATTTTTAATATGGGAAAAATGTCGCAAAAGTGGCACAAGGGCCTTGTAAATCTGCCCCTCTATTTATAGTTTGCTGATAGTGGACCTTGCAATACGGAAAGGTGGGTTCAAATATGGCCTCTGTAAGATTCAGTAAACCATCTGCTGTTAGGCAAGGTAAGTTCCTACAGATTTTGGTAATTGCAAAGATTGCATCATTAGCCCTAAGAAATAATGTTGATTTAATGTCATTGCTGCTCAATTTTTGTTATAAGTACACTTTAAAGTAATTATAGAATGCAGCTTGTTCACTCTGACAGAGCAAGCTGTCAATCAATTTTCTTGAAAGCGTGCCTAAATTTCAGCGCTTTAGTTTGTACTCGCCTCCCTGTGAGTCAAATAAATCCAAAATAAAGCCGACAGAGTCATACTGTTGTGTGATCCAGCAGTACTATGTTGTCTATGGACCTGAGTACATTTATCGGTACACCTCCTCATCTAAGATGAAAGGAATGTATTTTTTCCAAAGCAATCAGAAGCTAGGCAGTATTGCAAATTGAAAAACATACTTTCTATAACCCCCTACTGATAGTAGTTTTGTAGGTAAGTGGATTCCTCCAGCCCAACTCATTATTATTAATGAAAATGAGGTGGGGATGACAGACCCATAAATAGTTCTGGCTGCCACATATTTAGGAGTCCTGACAATGGCAGATGTTGGCGGTATTGTCTAAATTAATTACAAACCTTTCTTTTGCAGTGTATATAAAACACTAGCACTGCCTACCTGGTAGTCTGCTGGGAAGGTGTAATATTGTTAAAATAGATTATTTTGGAAAACATTTTTTGTATTTGTTTCATTCTTTTTCATTATTGTGCCTTGATAACATTTTCTTATGACTGAGATAAGATCAGTGGCAGCTCCTCCGCTAAGGCGGAGGCACATTGCCCCACTGCTTCGTAGCAGTGAAGTAAAGGAAATATAACTTATGTTATTATCATTTTATGTTTCCGTCTGCTGCAGCTTTATGTTTGGGGTGGGGCTGCTCCAATGACAGAGGTGCAGGGGAGGAGTGGTTTGCCCACTCCTAAGTGCACATGACTGTCTCGTGCCAGCTAAACTTTCATGCGCACTTCTCAATGCAGGCTGCATTACACCCTGCGTGGAGAACATGCCCAGGCCCCCATTCCCTGGCTGAGCGAGAACCATGGTGCTCAGATCAATCACAACGCTGCATTGCAGGTTGTGATTGGCTCAGGTAAGCCTTGAAGCCCGGGTGATTCCTGCTGCTTCCTGTATCCTGCTGCGGAACCGGAGACAGGAAGAAGAGGATGGAGGAGAGGTGACGGCTGGCCAGCCAGCCATCACAGCTTAGTAGTTTTAAAAAAAACTTTTTTCATGTCTTCCCACCCCCTGCCCATACCCCACCACCCGGGTCCAGTTGCAGCCGCTACTGGATAAGAGAGGCCACCTGAGCGCCTTTGTGAAGTCTGCACAAGTTTATTTAGCATTAATAGGCAAACTGAGATATCGCCATGCAAAGTACAGCATGCCCCCTCTATTAGCAATTTGTATCTAATGCTAACCCTTGCCGGATTCGTTTCATTCCCTATAGGTTATCTACATACTTTGCTTCAAATGAAAACACAGAACTGAAACTCGGATATCTGGTGCGCAGAACAGACCTGGTATAACATGGGCACAATTTGGAAAAGCAAGATGGCAGTACGTGAATTGATCTGGCATCAGTATTATGGTTAATTGAAGCAACCTTTTGTGTAATTTCACAATTAAAATAAAATCTGTTATTTGTAGCTTAATTTCTGGTTGTGGGAAACCCATAAGAGCAACCAGATTCCTCACACTTCCCCATAGCAGGGTTTATGGGCCATCTCAGCTTTTAAATTATATTTTTGACGTTGATCGGTAGAATGATGCCTATGTTATTTACGTACAACTCAAAGTCTGCTGGAACAATATTTCAGTTTTTTTCTTGAAGCCAGGGCTGCGGGATGTTTATTAAATACATGTTACCTCGATTATATAAGCAGGATATGTTTAAGATGGTGGGAACACATAATCAGATTTGTTGGTCATGGCAACAGTTCTTTAGAATATCAAAACACTTGGCATATGCTCCCTTGTGGAGAAGATTCTTGTTGCCCATCATTTTACACAATTCAGGATGGAGGGTTTGGCAAGGGTGTTGGTTCTATCATTTCAGACAATTGTTTTAAAATATCCTATCTGCTCATGTACACTACTAAGACAAAGGGCCTTATTTAGAGTTTGGTGGATGGGTTACTCCTACACAAATGTGACAGATATCCAGTCCACCTGATTACAAGTGCATTATATCCTATAGCTGTTGCACTAGGGCGAGCAGGATATTTATTGTTTTTGTGATGAAGTAATCCTTCTGCAAAACTCTAAATCAGGCCTAAATAATCTGATTCTTAAGAAATTTTAAGTAAGATAGAAAAGACCAATTTCAATGCAGTATGCATCCCCATGATTGATTTGCTTCAAGGGGAGCAGATATATATCAGAATAACAATTATGTGTAATTAAAGATCTCAATTCAGCCATTCTCCCTCTTTGGTCCAGGATCATCCATGAATCCCTCTTACAGGGAAAGATACCTGACTGCCTCAAGGTGGGACAAGTTACTCCCATTCCTAAGAAGCCCAACGCGGACCTGTCGGATCCTAACAACTTCCGACCTATCACCAGCATTATGACACTAGCTAAATTGGTCGAAAAATGCGTCCACTCGCAGCTATGCAACCACATAGAGAAATATCAACTCCTTGACCCCCATCAGTCAGGTTTCAGAACTGGGCACAGTACTGAAACAGAACTAACTCACATTGTAGATGACGCCTTGAGATCGATTGACCAAAATGTCCCTTGTCTCCTGATCCTTCTGGACCTGTCCTCAGCCTTTGATACCATCAAACATGAAAACCTTATTGATCTTCTTCAACACAGGATGGGTCTCTCGGGCCCGGTCCTAAATTGGTTTGCCTCTTTCCTGCATAACCACACACAAAGGATCAAAGTTAACCATTCCCTTGCTCCAGTACCCCTGTCATGATCGGAGTGCCTCAAGGATCCGCGCTCTCGCCCACTCTCTTCAACCTTTTTATGGAACCACTTTCTGTCATACTGAACCTTGCTAACATTCAGTATCACATGTATGCGGATGACACGCAATTGTACCTGAAGATCTCCTCTCAAGAGGACATAAAAACGCTAAATGCTGCACTTGCACAAACCTAACAATGGTTAGCTCAGAACCATCTGCTGTTAAACACTCTCAAAACGGAATTTCTTTTGATTCCCCCCCCCCCCAATCACTCGGCTTCTACTCTGGACTGGCTTAAACAACTCACTGCTCTGAACTGCACCCCTCATGTTGTTGACTCCGCCAAATCTTTAGGCATCACCTTGGATAAACACTTAAACATGCAAGCGCACATCAGTGCAGCTATTAGGGGAGCGAACTTTCAACTTAACACCCTTAAGAAAATCAAGCCTTTCCTCCCCCCCGAAGACATCAGGCCGGCGGTTCAATCCTTGGTTATCTCTAGACTGGAATATGGTCTGGTGACCCTTGCTGGACTTCCCAAAGCTAGCTTGGCCCCACTCAGAGCTACCCTGAATGCATCGGCTAGACTCATCATGGGCTCTAGAAAGCATGACCACATCTCCCCCGACCTTTTGCAACTAAATTGGCTATCCATCAAAGCCAGAATTCGACTCAAGGTAGCCTGCCTGACCCATAAAGCAATACATTACAACACCCCGATCTACCTGGCAAATAAGCTTGAACTTTCCGGCTCTGGCCGGAACCTTAGAAGTACATCCACCCTACTTTTGAAACCACCAAGATTCAAAAAGAAAAGATCTTACAATCGTGCTTTCACCGGTCTCGCTCCAAAAATCTGGGACGCCCTGCCTCCCGAGATCAGATCCAATCCTTCCACTGCATCTTTCAAGAAACTTGTCAAACGGCTACTCTTGAACGAACTTTAACAGCATCAGCTTGTTTTCATGCTCTTGCTTTGTTAATATTCTGATTCTTATTGTACTACACTGGTGCGTTTTATTGTATGCTTCTATGTGAAATTGTTTTTGTGTTCTAGGGTACTGCTGATACCCCAACTCATGACCGGATCTGTGCAGATGCCTGTTTTATTGTATGCTTTTATGTTAAATTGTTCTCGTGCTCTAGGGCACCGTTGATACCCCAACTCACGACCGGATCTGTTTCCCCTTTGTTGTAACTTCACCTACTGTCCCATTGAGTTTGTTACCCTTGTTTTCGCCAATTCTGTACAGCGCTCTGATACCCGAATGGGTGTTTTTCGCGCTTTATAAAACTTTTCAAATAAATAAATAATTTCTTTTAAGAGCAAATACTGGGTACTTTGGACTGTCAATCTATATGTTAGTCCAGTAAATTCAGTATTAGATTAGAAACTGCTTTTGTGATACCAACGGGACACACCCAGCTTAAATTTGCTAATCTTAAAATGAAACACTTCTTAAACAAAGTATTGAATCTATTATTCTCCTCTCAAAGTATTTAAATGGTGGTATCAGAAGGATTCCATATGCCAGCGCTGTGGGACAAATGAAACTAAAATAGTGCATATTGTCATGGAAGGCCTTTCAGTAGTGAAGTGTTACAATCAGAATTCTAGTTTGCTGCAGACCTTGATGAAAGGGCAGTATAGTGTCTTCAGTAAAGCTGTTACAATAGGCACCGATGATACAGTACCCATAAACCGTGTTGACACAACCTGCTGGAATATTCAACAACCATTGGACGTTTTGCAATATTCTGCAGTATGCATAGATCGTTTCAACACTGAAACAGCAATAACAGGCAGGGAGCGGAGAGGCACTCCTCCCCCCACCCCCCTGCCCCACTGCTGCGCAGAAAGCTGGAAAAAATAAAATAGTAATAAAAGGATTTTATCACCATTTTATTTTTCCAGCTTTCCACTGAACGGAGAGGGCAGGACTAGGCCAGCGCGTCATTGCTGCTGATTGGCAGCAATGACGAGTGGTCCCTTCAGTTTGAAGTGCTCATGTCGTTTTGGCCGGCTACCTTTCTACAGCCAAACCAACATGCGCAGTTCAAACTCTCCAACCCAGCTGTCTTAGACAGCTGGGTTTGAGAGCAGGCATCGGCTTCCAGTGCCCTTCGGAGTGCTGAGGCAGCCTGCTCCAGCCAATCCAGATGCTTCACTCATGCTGTTTAACAGCATGAGAGCAGCATCTGGATTGAATAAGGACCTGTGGGCGCTAGGGGAGCTGTGGGACTGCGCGCTCGGAAGAGTCTGGAGCTGGGGACTGAAGAGCATTGAGGACGTGCTGCAGGCTAAGGTAAGTGAACCTTGTTGTTTTTCATTTTTAAATGTTTTCATTTATTTGTATGTTTTTTATTGTGTTTATGTCGCCCACTCGCCCCACCATTTTTGTCGGTCACCAACTGCCCCTGATAAAAGCAATATATAGGACAAAAAGCGGAAACTAAATTTGAATCCATTGGGGAATGTCTGGAGTCCTGATTTAATTGTGGTACTACAGGTATTGATATGAATAATGAGATGTAGCTTTTCTCCTCCCATCTGTGCTTTCTATTTTGGGTGTGTAATGTGTGCACTCAAGCAATGTAATTTGTTTATAAAATGTAACCTTGTTTTGGTTGTTAAGATAAGATATTGATTGGTACACTTATATAGACACTTATGTTTTTTCGTATTTTTCTAAATTTTCCACAAAAAATACATAGCTAAAATGTCACCAGCTGACGAAAAAATAATTTGAATTTGCACATTTATTACAGCAGAGGACCTATCCACAGAGTTATGAATGGGTAATAAATTGCAGGCACACTGCTGCATGTCTACAAATGGAGGTGTGCTAGTTAGTGTTTGCACAAACGCACACTGTTGATGATGCGGACCCTCAATGTCAAAGACATTTTTTCCAATTGGTCATTTTGCAGTTTGTAAGTGACAGCATTGATCAACTGAAATGTCGCACATCTGATGTAGGAGATGAGCATTCCAGGGCTAAAGAGAGAAGCCCCTGAGCATGGAAAAAGTACTGGAAGTAATTTGAAATAAAAAGGAGGATTTAGAAGCCAGATCCAGGTACAATAATCGGCGCATTATTGGAGTGCCGAAGTCAACAGAAATGGGCAAAATGGAAGACTACGTGGAGGACATGCTATGCACGCTGTTTGGAGCTGACCTCTCTGACATGCTCACGGTTGAGAGGGCCCACAGATCGCTCAGTTTTAGACCGCCTCCTGGAACATCACCGCACCCCATCATCGCTCGATTATTGAATTATCGAGACACAGCTTTACGGCTGGCGAAGGAACAACGACCATTCCACTACAAAGGGATCGAGATTTGCATGTTCCCGGACTTCACTGTATTGGTGCAGGCTGCACGTAGAGACTTTTCACTGATCAAGCACGCTCTACAATGCACTGGTGCCAAGTACTCGTACCTGTATCCTGCCAAGCTGCAGATTACACACCAAGGGAAAACTATCCTGTTCACTGATCCAAAAAGGGCTGCCAAATTTGTCGAAAACATCCCGATTAGAGCAGGAGGATTACCTTCGAGAGATCGAGAGTATGACGCTGCATGTCTCAGTGAACCTGACTAACTCCATCCTACGAACTTAGTAATTATGACATTGTGAGACATACAAGATCCATCGCATTCTCGGCACTTACCTGCCCACTCATTATCCATATGATGAAACATTGAGCACCGTGACGTCCGGAGGTAGCCCATTGTGGGTTTAAATTGGCCAGATGGTAGATGCCTGCCGCAAACTAAACTCCTTCTGCTTACCTTGCTGCGGCTGTTGCCCACTGCTTGCTGATAGCCCAGGCAACATGCTGATCCAGCCTATAATGCCAAGGTGGACCAATGTTCTTTCCCAAGCTATATTTCTGGCCACCCAGCTATTTTTTGGTTGGGTAGTGAGCCGGGCCCCCAGTTCACCCTCACATGATGAGTTCCAGTAACGCATTACTACTACAATGCTGTTGGAGATTTGTGGGTGGGATTCATTGGGGTAATTGGTTCATTTAGGGAACCAAAGTGGGTGGTGGGAGTTTTTTTTTTACTTATGTTGTTGATTGCAACCACTTGGCTGATAAGTGTTTTTCGCACATTCCTTTCCTAGTGTCACTCAACCAGAACTTTTTCCTGACATCACATGCGGTGATATGGAGGAGATAGTTGCTCCACTGCCCCCATCCTAACCACTCATGCAGGCACTTAAAGCTGTAGCATGGACCATCTATGGTCTAAATGACCGACGAAAGGCTTGCCAAGTCTTTTCATATCTGCAACGACACTCTATAGACACCTGCTTCCTGCAGGAGCTGCATCTCACAGAGGGAACACAAGCACCACATTGGGCGGGATGTGTTGGGGAATGGCATGTAGCCTATTATTCCAGCCATGCTAGTGGAGTTGCGATCCTCATCAGAAAGGGGCTGCCATGGCGCATGCACCGGGTCATGAGTGATACGCAAGGTAGATTTGTTCTCCTTCCTGGTATCCTTCTTGACCCCCCATTCAAACTCATATACGGCCCCAATTTCGATGGCCCCAGTTTTTTGCTGGTTTGGCAATTGGCTGAAACTTTAAGGCCCGGCACGCCTCACTGAGGTGGGGACTTTAATGTTATACTTAGCCCAGAGATGGACAGATATAGCCATTCCAGACGCCCCCACCGCGCGCAGCTGTCCAGCTCCATCTGATTATGGAAGACTTTGACCTAACAGTTCTCTGGCGCTTTCGTCATGCTGGTCTCGTATAGACTATTGGCTGGCATCTCGTGGCATTCTATGCTGGACAGGGCGGGTTCCTCATTTATCGAAGACACTGGCCAACCATGCTCCAGTCTTACTGGAACTTCTGCTCCCAGACAGCCCCCCACGTCCATTCACTTGGAGCCTTCCCACCGGTGTCCTGTGGGATCAGGTATTCAAGGAAGACATCAGGACAGCAGTAGTGGAATATTTTTAACATAATGACAACTCCGAGATATCACGGTCTTCTCTATGGAAGACCTTCAAAGTTGTCATTAGAGGGGCGTGCATCGCAAAGCAGTTGGGCGTACTCTGTGTACTGCATAGTGACCTTGCCTGCCTGGAGAGGGAGATCAGGGAGCGTGAACTCCTGTTTTTGCAGATTACAAGGTCTTCAGGCTCGGATCCATTTGTAGCAGGCTGTCGGAATATGATGAGGCTCTGCAACGGGAAACGCACTCCCTCGGAAAGGAAGCCCGAGCTCAACGCTATGATGAAGGTGACAGACTGGGCAAGTCTCTTGCCCAACTGCTCCGAAAGCCATGGGTAAGCGATTACATCACTGAGATTCACGATGACCACTCTCAAGTGCACAAGGGTACAGAGGCTGTACCAGGGGCAATGATAGAATTTTTCTCCTCCCTATACCAGGCCAGTCAAAGCCCAGCTTCCCTGGACCTCAATAATTACTTGGAATTGATTCAGCTTCTGTGGCTAGAAGATGGCCAAAGACGATACCTCAATGAACCCTTCTCAATGGAAGAGGTCATTAGAGTCATCAACGCTATGCCTACAGAGCAGGCGCCTGGCCTGGATGGCCCTACCAACGCCTTTCATAAGAATATACCCCCTTACTGGCCCCGCATCTGCTTGCCATGTATACAGTTTCTCTTTCCTCCAGAGCTCTGCCTCCATCTCTGTGCAAAGCCCTCATAGTAACAATTCTCAAACCCAGGAAGGACCCCCCCACTGCGATTCATTCCGCCCCTTATCTATTATCAATATGGACAACAAGATCTTTGCCAAACTCATTGCCTCACGTCTTCTTCCACTCCTACCGACCATTCTAAGGCCCGATCAGGCTGGTTTCATCCTGGGCAAATCAATGTCTTACAAACTACAAACCTTTTTTGCCTTCCTCCACACCATCGACCCGTCATGCATACAGGGCAGTATTCTTAGATGTCATGAAGGCATTCGACTCTCTTGAATGGCCTTACCTCTTCGCCTTACTGACGTGCCTCAGACTGAGCTCTACCTTTATTAAATAAATCAGTCTGCTGTACTCCCAACCGGCGGCCCAACTACGGGTGAATGGAAGAGTTTCAACTCCATTTTCTGTGATGAGGGGTACCCATCAGAGATGCCCCGTGTCTCCCATTCTATTTGCGATGCAGCCACTTGCAGCTCAGCTCCGCCAACACCATGCCCATCGTGGTCTTGCATTCACTCATTGCAGAATCTTGGCATCGATGTTTGCAGACACCATCACCCTATATGTCAGTTACCCACACATAAACCTAAGCCCACTGTTCAGTATCGAGCTTAACAGGGCCAAGTCTAACATATTCCCATTGACTAACGATATGTCACCCTTCCCCTCAGAAATTTCTGCATGCCTGTGCGGATGGCCTTGTTAAACAACTCGAGTGTGGCTCAGCAGAGATGCTGATGACTTGTGGAGATCCAACTACGGGCGCTTGCTCACATGGCTGGGTGGGTGTATAGAGGGCTGGCGGTGACTCCCATTATCGTTAACTGGTCATCTGGCCATTTCAAAAATGATAATTTTTCCAAAATATCTTTACCTTCTTGTCAACCTGCCAAATCCCTTGCCATTATAATTCCACCACTAACTTAGGTCACGCCTCATCTCTCTGGCTTGGGCAGGTGGACAGCCGCATATTTCCTGGGAGGTTATGACACTCCTCTTTGAACAAGGCATCTTGGGTGCCCCTGTCATAGACTTATATACTTTAGTGCCCAGGCACAGTTTTGCCACTATTGGATTTTTCCTATGCAATTCCTTGCCCACACGGCCCCGGAGTCCGATCACACGGCATCCTGTCCTCTTCCAATGGCAATGTTTCTTGCCTCAAAATGAACGAAGATGCAGATCAACACTATGGCATGCACTTAGCATCTCTTCACCCCCACTGTGCCATTTATAGGGCATCCCTCCTTCCCCATCCCCCAGGACCCTGGCACCCGCTCTAGAATGTGCAAACTGCACCTCACAACAATGTGTTCATTCTATCCCGACGGTACTTTCATTTCACTACAACAGTCGGTACAAGGTGATGATGTTGACCTACTGGACACATTCACATACTATGAATTACGGGCTGCGACCCACTCAATATATTCCACATTCCTAGACGCCCCATCTATGTTTCAAGTGCTTGAAGTGATTCTCACCACTCCATCTCCCCGTAAGTTAATAACGCAACTATGTGCAGGGATGCAGAACTCCGCGCCAATAACAATCCCGCCTAGAAGGTGCACATGGGACACAGACATATCGGCCCACCTTACAGATGAATAGTGGCGCAATTGCTGTGCCTAAGCGTGCCCGCTCTCCCCCAACTATAGACTTTGTCTTGTCCATTTCAAATACATCCACCGTCTTTACCCCAATCCCGAGTAGCTATTCAGAATGGGCTTGATTGCAGATGCGCGCTGCACATGCTGCTCTGTAACCAGCTCTGGATTTCTGCATCTTGCCTGTGTATGCCCGGGCGTATCAGATTACTGGGCCAAGCTATTTGCAATGATCAAAGATATTACAGGACACGCCCTCGAGTACACTCCCCTAGCTTCACTGTTGGGCAATGTCAAAGAGGTGACTCCTGAAGTGCGCAGATTAACAGTGCTCCCTCTACTACTTGCCAAGCACAGGGTTGCGATAAGATGAGGCCGCTGCGTACTGCCACTTGTGACTGACTGGCTCAAAGATGCAGCGTACGGTCAGGAACAACTTGTTGCCTTTTGGGAGCTAATGCCCTTGCATCCACTCCTAAAGATATTTGGGGTCCCCTTGAATTATACCTCAATGCTCGGACGGACACAGCAGAACAGCGACCTGACGTTGCAGGTGCTGCTCCTTTAGCATCCATCAATAGCGATTAATCCCAATTATGCCCTGTTCTGTTACATGGCCAATGAATCCTATATACCACTGCATGATACAGAACTGTTTGATATCCCTCTTCAACTGTGCGTACTTCAACATGTAACCACTGAGTGACCGCTCTCTCATGTTCCTTGTTCCCCCTTCCTTGACTTCTTCTTCTATTAAGAGCAGAATACGGACCACAGTACCTACCTCAGACACACACTTGCTTTTGTATTATTGTCATTATCATATCTTGCGATTGCTGTAATCCCTCTATTTCTATGCTGTTTGAAATTCAATAAAAATATTTTTTTCAACTATATATATGTATATATGCTCTTATGCGTATCACACTTATTATTCACCATATAGTAGTGGTATCTCTTTAGGTTAATAATGATGTTTCTACTATGATGCTGCCTTCTATCTTTATACTAAATTCCTAATTTCTTAAGGTGAAAGATACCTATAGATTACCTTCGTCTACTAGGGCTGGTGTAAGCATGTTGTCTTCCATCCTATTGCACAAAGACATTCTCTATCTCAGAAAGTTCATTCAACCCACTCTCTATGGTACACATGCATAATATCATCTGTGCTTCCAACCTTAGGAGTGTAGACTCAGATTCAGAGGCTTTGTTTGGCATGTCTTAAAACTGTCCATCGAATGTTGGCGAGCGAGTGATTTTGTTCAATGTAATGTTGAACCATGGGGGCATTGAATCTTGTACAGCAAATCTGCGATTTGTTTTGGATGATACATTTTCGTATCTCGTGATTCGTTTTTCCAACGTAGGCTTTTTCAGATGGGCAGATGACACAATAAACTACATTTTTCGTATTGCAGTTTGTGAATTCTGTCTGTCTAATCTTGATTTGTCTGTAAGTAAACTCTTCTCCCTCAATGGTACTGTCACAGGTAGAACAATTTCCACATCTGTGGTGTCCTCTCACTGGTGATAAATTCAGCATGGTACTCAGGGTGGAAGTCTTTGTTCTTGTGGTAGTGTTGGATCGGATGAGGCTGTTTTTGCTACTCTTGAGTGCGAACATGGCGAGTTCCTTAAAGTGCTGTTAGCCATTTGAGATTCTCCAATTCCTGTTAATGGAGTTTTTCACTAAGTTTGTTGCACCAGAGAAGGTAGTCACACATACCATGAGCACTCCTAGATTTATCTGCAGGCTGGAGGAGGCTCTCACGTGGGGTGTACCAGGCACGCTTCAGCGCTCGTTTCAACAGTTTCTTAGGATAATTGCGTTGTTGTAATTTGAAGAATAAGTTTCCTGCATTCATGAAGTAATCCTCCCTTTTTGAACAGTTCCTTCTTACTCTCAGGAATTGGCTATAGTGTAGATTATCCCTTAGGTTTCCTTGGTGAAAACTGGAATAGTACAAGAATGTATTCCTGTCTGTCTCTTTCGTATAGAGTGAAGTGTATAATTGGTTATTCTCATGTCGCAGGGTTATGTCAAGGAAGTTTATTTCAGTTTTGCTGGTTGCCATGGAAAATTGAATGTTTTGACGTCTTGATTCAACCAGGTGGTGAAGTCCTTCTTTTTTCATCTAGACACTTCCAAATCATCAACACGTCATCGATGTATCTCTTACATGTATGGATGTGCTCTCTGGAAGGATTGTTGTTATAAATCCATTCCTCCTCGTAGAGGGCCGTGAACATTATCACCATCTCCGGTGCAAAGGGCATCCCATCACGGTGCCCTTTATCTGTAAATAAAACTGTTTGCTGAACTAATAAAAATTAAATTTGAGGCAAATTTTGCTAGTACCAAAATGTATTCTATCTGAACCCAATACCATGGCTTTCTTTTGTTGAGGAAATGCTCCATGGCTTCCAGGGCATTTACTTGAGGAATATTTGTGTAAAGACTAGGGTCATGAAGGTTTCTGTTATTTCCTTGAATTCCATGCCATCCAGAGTGTTTATGGCATCCATGGTTTTCCTTAAATAGCTGGGTATATCTGATGTCAAAGGTTTGAGTATCAATGTACTTCGCTGGGAGTTCTAGAATGAAATTCACTCATGAGATGATGGGTTTCCCTGGCGGATTTAATGGGTCCTTATGGATTTTTGGGAGAATGTAAAGGAGTATTGTTTGAGGATTTTTGTTATGTAGGTATTCTTTGTCTTTTTTTTAGAGACCCATCTTTCACATTTTCCTTCATTCACAAGCTCAACGATCTTCCTAGTGATCACGGTGCTAGGATCCTCCTGGATCTTTTTGTAGTGCTATCATTTTGCAGTTGCCTCATTAGCTCTTGTTCATATTGTCCCCTGTCCACAATGACTACAGATCCCAGCTCACAACACCACAGTGGATAATAACATATGCTGTATCTTTGCTGAGGCTCGTTTTGATGTTTAGATTACTGGGGCACCTGTATAATTGTTTAGTATGCTAGTGTTACAGTGTGAATGATAGTAAGAATGAAAGGGTTGGGTATGAAGGCAGATGGTTCATCTTGGGTGATACTATTGTGTTTTTAACAAATCAAAAGAAACATAGATTATTCAAGTTTGTCACAATTCATAGGAAGAATTTTGAAATGTGTTTGTAGACATTTTTCAGCAATGAAATGTTTTTTTACAATAATACATTTGGAGCAACAGAACATTTTGATAAAAAAACATATGTAAAAGAAGATGCAATAAAAATTGATTTGAAGACAATTTGTTTACATGCAAATATTCTAGTATCAATGGGTCAGTACCAACAGCATTTATCAGCAAAATTGAAGTAATACAGGCCTGAGGGTGCTCATCATTTTCTTGTAGCAGTTTTCTCCCCATGCACCCGGACCTAAAAGTATTCGCCGAGGGGGTTACCTTCTTATATTTGATTTCATAATGGCTATGGTGCTATCTTTATCCGCTTGTTTTATTATTATCTTGTGGCAGGATTTCAGTCTTTGGAGTGCTCCATGTTCTTCTTTGGATAAACTGTATTTTGTGTATCTCCTTTTCCTTTCCATGATATCAATGCCCCGTAGAACTGTTTTTTCCAATGTTTGTAACTCTATGGGCATGTCTGAGGTTGGTGGATAGAAGCTTGTAGGATTTATTAATCTGGAAAAGTTTCTCTCCTGTGGGCTGGTATGGTCTGAGAAAAAAACGTTTAGGCACAGGAAATGGAAGGCTTCCAATTTTATTTGCATAAAATCAGGTCTTGGAATCGGGACGAAGGATAGGCCTTTGCTGAGTAATTTAATTTCGTCTTGGCCCGGTTCTCTCTTTGATAGATTGTAAATGGGGATTAGTTGTGGCACCCCCATCTGTACATCTGTTGTCTGGTCGTTCTCTTTCTTGCTTGCTTGTTCTGACTGGACCATCTCCTGCCTCTGTTCCTCCCTCGTTTCCTTCAACGGCCTGTGACTAAAAGAGGGGATGTACCGGTTGACTCTGGGCAGTGCTTGTTGATGGTTCTGAATCACTTGAACTGTCGGAGTATGACGAAGAGTCTGAGAAAGTGCTACATTTCCTCCTCCCGCGACCTTGGAATTGAGTCAGTCCTTGTGAGTTGTCTGGCTGTTTATAAAAGTCAAGGAAGGGGTACACTTTCAATGGCAATGTCTTTCTGCAGTTTGTTTCTTTTAAAATTTTCCATATTCTTTTTAAATATGGCTGTCTCTCTCTCTATTTTATTCAGGTGTATTTTGAGTGGCATCACCCTCACCCAACAGCTGGACCAATGGCAAAATTAATAGAGGCTTCTTCATCGGCTCTCCATTTTTCTAGCTACTTAAGTGGAAGGCAGTAGAGAGCAGATGGTCATCTGCTTTTTGACAGATATCCTGTTATCATTCTTCCCTACATGAGCCCTTTTATTTATTTAAGTATGAGTTTTACCAAGCACTGCATGTTGCCTTTAGGTTATTTCTCAGCAAAAGGCAGGTGATGATAATCACGAACAAATACAGTCAGCCTATAAAGCATTGCTTTTTGCATTTCTTTAACATGTTAACTATTTCACCAAAAACATTTGTGCAATCAACTATCAGAGCCAACGTCTGTGCAAATCACAACAAATATGCCTTGACATGGCATATTCTGACAAACTGTCTGTCCCATGTACTGTGTTAGCTAAAATATTTCAGAGTATAAATAATGCCCTGGTTACTTATCTGTAATCTTCATTACCCTTAGCCCATCCCATCCTCATCACAGTCATTACAAGTAAGGTCATGTTACCTTACACCAGGAACAAAGCAGGAGGATCCCAAAGTCAGCCACACCCACCCTACCAGAGTATCATAAGGAGGACTGGCACTCCTGGCTCCTCCTGTATATATTCAAGCCCCTTTGTCAAAGGACTGAAAGGAGGGGGGAGGTGGCTGGGATGTTATGACTGTGACGAGGACAAGATGGACTAAGGGTAATGAAGATTACCAGTAAGTGACCACAGCTTTTCCCCAACGTCCCTCATCCTCGTCCCAGTCATTACAAGTGAGGTATACCAAAGTTGAAGTCCTTTGACACTAAGAACCAAAAAGCCTTGATAATGCAACACACCAAAGTTTAATTGAAAACTGCAAAGCAAAGGCAAAATAAAGTACAGTAATCTTCAATACTAAGTACTCATGAAGCTGCATTCAACACAGCAGTGCCCAACTTTAGTTGATAATCTATGACAGAATTCAAACAATAATGTCTCACAAATGTGTGCTCTGAAGCCCAAGTAGCTGCCCTACAAATCTCCTGGATAGATACTACCTGTTACTCCGCCCAGGAAGCAGTCATCACCCTGGTGGATCAGCTCTGGATAGGAATACTAGTGTTCAGCTCCTGTAGAATGAAGAGAATAGTTGATTTGAGCCATGTATTGAGAGTGATGGGAAACACTTTCTTGCCCCTTTCAAATTGTCTGAAAGTCACAAATAAGGCATCATGCTTTCTGTATTATTGAGATCTGTTGATATAAATCAAAAGAACACGTTTAACATCAAGAGTACTCAATAATTCTTCTTCTGCATTAGAAGGGGAAGGAAAATAAGAAGATAAGATTACCTCCTGTGACATACAAAAAACAGAGTTGATTTTAGGTATAAAGTTAGGGTCTGGTTTTAACACCACCGCATCCTCAATAAATCTGAGGTAAGGAGGAGAACACCTCAAAGCCCCCAATTCCCCCAATCTCCAAGCAGATGCAATGGCCACCAAAAAGAAGCACTTAAAGGTTAGGAACCTCAGGTCAACACTGACCAAAGGCTAAAAAGGGAGAAACTGTAAAGCCTTTAAGACAGAGGAAGATCTCAGGAAGGAGAGATGGGAATCTTATAAGGCTTTGCTACTGAAAAACTCTTAAACAGTCTAGCAATTAAGGATTCAATGGTGTCCAAAGGTTCAGTAAACTCCCTAAAAACCTGAATAGCAAACCACTGAGCTTTAAGGGTAGAGACAGAAATATTCAAATAGAAACCACCCAAAAGATATTGAAAGACAGAGGAAAACCCACAGAGTGGAACTGATACATTATGGGAAAAGCACCACGTGTCGAAAGATTTCCAGTGCCTAGAATATGCTTTAAGAGTGGAGGGTCGTCTAGAACTCTGAATTACCTCCACCAAAGAAGAAGAGAGACCCTTTGCTAAGAGATTGGATTGCTTAACTTTCAAACCAACAGTGTGAGCTGAAAATGGAATGGAGGGATTCAGAGAGGGGACGGGAATCTCGGAAGTACCCAAGGGGGAAGTAGCTCCAGGAACTTCAGAAGTGGAAACCAAGATCTCCTGGGCCAAAGGGACCACCATGATCAGCCCCCCCAACCCAGCAAGAACTTCTGGAGAACCCTCTAGATTAATGAGAAGGGGGGGGAAGCGTACAGAAGATGCGTTGGCCACTTGATCACCAGTGCATCTATTCGCCAAACTTCCTCTTCTGTAGTGTAACTCCTATTTCCCTAATAGGCTCTGCGCATTGGAATAATATACCCTATAGGTTTGACATAGGACTGAGGTCGGTATGTCCCTATCGAGTATATTAGACTTAATTACTTGTGCCAGCTAGCTCAGAGGCCACTAGAAACTCCTTGAAAAACAAGAAGGGAGTAGTTTCTGGCAGCCGCAAAACATGACAACTTTGTTTCCCTTTAGAATCAGAACGTGTCCCAGAGTCGTGGAAACAATAGATAACTATTTCACTCAGCTCAATCGTGCATACTTAGTTTTCCTCAAAGTTACACAGAAAGAATAGACGGGCGTTTCAATAAAAGATTTATTGAACAGTCTTGTTTCTCGTGTAAGTAATATGTGCTGTTACGATCACAAGACAGTATGCAAGAAAAATAATGTACAGCGTAAGCAGTAGAAATAAATAATACTGCGCTAGCATGATCTTTAGTAGATATTCATTTACATAAATAACATAGACTAAAAATGCGAGTACTCATACGATGCGTTTCTAAGCTAGTTCTACCCCAATGTACCTAACCTAGCCTAGGTGTAGGGAGAGGTATGAAGTAGGTGAAGTATTCCTTACTATGGTATACTAAGAGTATGTTAAGCCTAGTATGCCTAGTATGCCAAGAGTCCCTCTAGGTTTCTAGTCAGCTCCATACCTTAAGAATGAGAGAGGTGGGAATCTCTTGCCAGACTCGAACTCCAACACCCCACGAGAGAAGTCAGATCACTGGAAGCTGGACTCTCTGCGTGCAGGGATGACAGCGTCTTCTCAGTGCGTCAGGCCGGGAAACGGGCTCCTCTGAAGTCGAGGTCTCCTCTGATTTGCAGGGGCTAGGGAAGGTATATTTATACCTGAGAGGTACCTCAGAATGTTAGCATTGACGTGAATCGGACAGCGGAAGACGTCATGAATGAACCCCTAAGGTATAACGGTTCATGCATAATAGATGAGTCCTTGAAGAAATCAATAGTCCTGTGCTAGGGAAACTCCCGAAGCCTAAGGGTCTGTTCTTCAAGAACTCTTTGTGACGTTAGGGTGGACGGATGTCGGAGACCATGCCTGTATTTGGAGTGCACGGTTTAATGCCTAAATAAGGACTGGGATTTTATGCCTTTATAAGGGCAGGGCAAATTGTGCCTATATAAGGACATGATACAGGAAAACCTATATACGGACACCCTAAGAGGAATACAACACCCACTCCACTTTCGTGTGTACGATAATAAAAAAATGCTAAACATTAAAAATGCTAAACATTAAATGGAGTACCGCATATTAAAAAATATTTCTTAAAAGCATTAAAAAACATATTAAAATGCAAAAGGTACTGTACATATTAAGCATTGCTTTTCATTTTTGGCATATATTTGGAAATTAAATGCAATTTGAATGAAATAAGCAGTAATATTTACATTTGACAGAAAATGATCGATAAGTTGTTCAAAATCAAAGTCTTTTCATGTCATGGAAATTAATGAACTTTTTAGACAAATAAGATGACAAAGTGTCTGAGGAAGTACCGTGAAGTCCGTACTATAAGAATAGTTCTACTTCAAGCAGATTGAATTGCCATTCAGTTTGAAAAAATGAAATTTTTTGAAATATGAAGGCCAAATTTTACTGCGTCTCTGGTTCACTGTGGGTTGAATCAGAGTCAGTGTACGGGTCTGGTGTAAACACGAGATCATCTATTTCTGTAGACAAAATATCGTCCACTGAAATTGGTGTCAGTTGGAACACCTTGTGTAATAGATTAATTGCACAGAGATGTGAAGCATCGCTTTCAGCATAGGATGCCGCAGCAATGTTCGCGTCCGTTGTTACCTGTGTGCCTGTAGATCCATCTCATACCTCAGCAGCAGCTGGAAGCGTCTGTGAGATCTCAATGAATGCCGTCATCAGGATTGGTAGCCTCTGGGGACAACACAGAGCATGGGCCGTTATCGGGTCCAGCAGAGTATCGATATCCGTTGGCGTTGCTGATGGAAATGTTAGACAGGTGTCTAACACGCATTCTTCACCGCATAGCAGGCATCGTAGGACAGGTAAGATGCAATCTTGCCAGATTGGTCTGAATGACAGGAACCACGTGGTATTAAGGTCCCGTAGACGAGTCATGCCCAAAAGCTGTGCTATTTGCTCACGGCACTTTCGTTCAAGGAGAGCTTTCTCCATTTCGCTCGGAGTGATGTCTGCGAATAGGCTGGCCATAGCGTAATAGCAGAAAGAGAAATAGAATTCCGGCAACAAGTGCTAGAATTAATGGTATGCCACCAAACACCGAATGTGCAAAGTCGGGATGATTCCGAGTATTGCCTGGAAAGGTGCTAACAGACCGGAACAGATGCTCTTAAATACATGTACAATTCCGCTTGTATCAGACATGTTAAAGATACGTCCTATCATTTCCACGAAATGTATAGGGCAGTTTGTACGTATTAAAGTCTGTATCTCAGCCGAAGTCCTTGCTATTTGTAGATCATAGGTTTCTTTGGCCGAGGTTAAAGGCACTGATTGTTGCAAAAGCATGGCTTTCATTCTGCTTAAAGTATCAAATCTTATAAAAAGAGACGTTCAGCGAAGGCCACAAAGGTGACTCCCTGACTGTGTCCATTGGGGCAAACAATACTTGCATACAGCAAGTGACCCTGGAGTTGACCGTTACTAGATATGGGATGCCTGGCAACATGCCGCAGCAACTCTGATCATTCAACATGAGGTAACTCCCATTAGAAAGTTGTCCAAACGTTGGATTAATCACAGCAGCTGGTGTACCCTGCTGATGGCAAGACAAATTTGCCACAGAACCATTGCAAGCCCTGTGTAAAGAAATGTACTGACATATAAGTGAACCGCTCAGTGCACTTTTACAGTGTGTACCGCTCAAAAACACTTCACGATCCCCACTCCAACATCTATATGTATACGGTAAATTCCAAGATGTCTTAATGTATTCCTTACCCAACCTTTCATATTTGCCTGCTTGCATTTGTTTGAGGCAATACTGAAACTGAAAAGTAGTCACAGGTAGTGTGATTTTGCCATGAATAAGCCATTCTGTAGCTGGTTTTTCTGCCACTGTGAATGGTAACTTTTCCAGTTTTTCAATGCTCAGCATTGTATACTTTGCGCCCCTTTGTGCCAGTTCGATCTGTTTAGCAGTTAGATTGTATTCTGCAAACAGAGCCAACGTGTTGATAAAACGCCAAGGCACATAGCCCGCACGCAAAGATTGCAGCGTCCAGCTTAATAACACAATAGAACGTAATTGTGATTGGCCTTGTTGTAACATCGCCAAATCTTGTTCTAGTATGTCGATAGCAGAGGATACAATGTTGTCCAATGAATATATTCTGGAGGACAAAGTTGTTAACCCATTGTCGACCACAGTGAGTGTTTTCTCTAAATTAATACGATCAAGTTCACGTATTCGTTCTGCGGCCTCCATCTGTGACACTTTCCATGCTTCATTATAGGCAGCGTAAATGCCGGCATATATGAAACGTTTTTGACGCGGTTTTCTTGGTCCAAGCAAGAATTCCCTAAGGTCTGTGTCTTCTTTAAGTAAGGATAAGTGTTGATTCACATCCTGTAGTGTAGATTTCTGCAGCCAATCAAGGCATAATTTCCCTACTTTGTATGTTGTTACTACCCCCGGATGCTGTCTTTGGACGTGTCTTGGGTCTGGCCTATGAATAGTAAAGCCCTGAGTTTTATTCAGGAATCTTTCCTGACAGTTGTTCGTGTCTGTGGGCCAGATCAACCATTTTCTCCAATCAGGATTAGATCTGTTGAGTTGTAGTATTTTGTCAACTGTCACCGCTGCCTGTGTATTGTTATCACTTGCAGGTGTTGGTACAGAAGGTGTTTTCATCTCTTTAATCTTGGCTAGTCCAAGACAAGATGTTTGTTGGACAGTTTCATTCAAAAACATTATTTGTTCAGGGATTATACAGGCTCTAAATAAAGCTTCTATCCCCTGCACTTGCCAATCTTTAGTACCCCAGACAGTTTTTGTGTCTATTGTGTCTTTCCATAAGTCGAAACCCTGTCTAGACCGTTGGGCAATAAATGCAGCAGAGTAAATCTGTTTTGTATTTGTTAACATAGTTTTCAGTCCTGTTTTGTTTACATTTTTATAGAAAAACGTTTCTGGATCAGATGTATTGTAACCTGAAAAATATGGAAATTTGTTAGCAAATGTTTTTGAACTACCTTGTGTTGGTGTAGGACAATGCTCCCATTGGTTAAACATAAACACATTTCTAGGGTATGCAGATTTATGCAAATAATGATGACCATAGTGGTTATAGCAATACAGCTGTTCATAGTCTGATAAACCCTCTAAATATTCATTTTTAGAAAATGCAGCAGATTTTTCTAGGTCAAACATTATGTCGTTAACAGTCTCAAAGTCCCAATCAATTGAATAGGTACTGGACGAAATGAGATCACTTAGTGAAATTTTAAACAAATGTGGAATGTTCAATTTCTCCGTCGGGCCAAAAATATCAAAATCTGTTTTGTCCCACACTATACCATCCTGTATAGGAACGGCTGTTATGTTCACTGTTGACAAGTCCCTTGCTTCACGATGAGAAGATTTATGAGGTTTCAAAAGTACGTTCACTTCTTTTCCTTCAGTATTCACATGGATGTATCTGCCATTTATAAGCACGCTCATAGTTGTAACCAAAGCTAGCCAAAGCAGGAAAACAAATAGTCCAGAAATAATCCAGGGTTCAATCCATGGGGAAACCAGATAAGTCTTTTTCAGAAAGTGAAGAAAGTCTTGTGCTTGAATGTTAATGATGCTGGCGTCGTTTCAGGTTCACTTGGATCTTCTGAGAACGTATCAAAGTTAATGAAATAGCCAGAAGCAGTTCTGTCAATTGTTGGAATTGCATCAGGATTTGTCGAAATCGCTGGAACCAGTTGATCACTTGCTACATTGGTGTAGACAGGTGTATTTGGACGAACTGTTACTTGATTTTCAAGAGGGATGAGTTCCATTGCGTTGTTGCTTAGTCCTTCATCTGTTACTGCTGAATTCTCGATGGTTATCAGTCTTTCAGTCTGAACCTCTTGGATAGTAGCGAGAGGAGTGCGTCTGCTACTAGGTCGGAGTCCACAAGGCCTACTATTTAGTATTGGCCACATACTGTGGTTTGATGAGGTCAATGGACACAAATCTTTTCTCCTTTCTTCCAGCAAGGGGCGGCAGAAGTACTGTTCTTGTTCCTTGAACTACGAGGACAGGTACTGGTTGTCTGTAAGAAGGTCCAAATTCCTTCTTGTCCGCAATTTTTTCTCTGACTAGATCCCCAACTTTTGGAATCCAGACAGGCCTTGCTGGGACCGCCGGTTTTTCCCCAGTGGTGGTTGGCTGCAGGAATACGTTGCTGCTTTTCGATCTTAGTTCATTGAGTTCCTGTAAAACAGCCAAACGTTCTTTGATATCAAACGGTTTATTTTCCACCACTGTGCCTACGTGATCGAGGTCTGGTACCCACATTCTTGTCCCAAATAGGACCTCATATGGAGTGACCCCCCCTAGAGAACTTCTTGGCAGGTTATTTAATGAGCGTTGGACCCCATAAAGATGTTTGACCCACCCATCACCCGAACCTAATACCCTAGCTGTAATAGACTGCTTTATGTCCCGGTTTTTCCTTTCCACAACCAAATTTCCCTCAGGATGGAATGGAGAGGAGTACCGCAATGCAACGCCCAGACTGGCCATGGCTTCTTTGTAAGCCCGAGAGCTAAACGCAGGGCCCTGGTCAGAATGTAGCGTGCCTATTGCGTATGTGCCGATAAAGACTCGCAAATCTTTTATAACAGTTCGAGCGTCAGCCGAGCGCTGAGGCCATATCCATATGAACCTAGAGCAAGAATCCACTGCGACCATGATGTATTTATAGTTACCGTCCCTTTGCAAGGGACCGCGGTGGTCCAGGTAAACACAAGCTAATGGTTTGTCTGAAATTAACAGGGGTGTCTGCGCAGGGCGTTTCACTTTGGAGACTTTAATCTGTTGGGATATATCACAATCTAAAACATAGTTCTTTGTTTGTTTTCTAATGCCAGGCCACCAATATCTTTGCTTGAGTAAAGATACTGTTGCAGAAACACCTGC
Source organism: Calotriton arnoldi (assembly GCA_963921515.1). Lineage (NCBI taxonomy): Eukaryota > Metazoa > Chordata > Amphibia > Caudata > Salamandridae > Calotriton > Calotriton arnoldi. Next base: position 500,953 of record CAWUFW010010403.1, read on the forward strand.
ATGGGCAGAAGCTATCCCTTCGTGTGCTGCTAGGATTAGTCCTAATCTACGTTCCTTGTTTGGAATTACCCTATCCCCCACTCCAGGGATTCGAGCAAAACGAACGTTGTTCGCATCAATTACATAAGAGTACTTGAGTGGAAACTTTTTTGGTAACGCTGCACCACTGCCTTTGCTTGTAGCATTGACAACCAACATTATCTCACTGTCTATTTTTGTTTTTGAACAAGTGATCGCAGCTACGGAAGCCGTCTGAACAGCCCCTTTGCGGCTTCGTCAGCCAATGAATTCCTGCAACGTGAACGCCATCACGTTGATGACTCAGTGTGTGGATCACGTGAGCCTTTGGTAGTTCTTTTTCAACTGAACTACTTGTTCCCAAAGCGTTTTGTGCTTTATTGTGCCACCTTTCGCATCTTTGAAACCATTTTCAAGCCAGTTTTGTATATATTCATTATACGACTGAACACAGTAAAGGAATCGCACACTATCAGTGTGGGGAATTCTCGATCTGTACTTTCAAGTGCCAGTTTGAATGCTTGTAGTTCAGCTCGCTGAGCTGTACAATCTCCTAGAGATTGAGTTTTTGTGACCATAGGTCTGAAGATGCCATCTCGCATGCGACCTTTAACGATTGCACACGCTGCACTGTAAGCTTGCTTACCCCCTGTTGCGGGTTGTGCGGATCCGTCAGTGTAAATTATGAATTTGTACTGATCGAGAGGCAGAATTTCAGTGGGCAGAGGACATTCTTGTTCATATTGCAGGAACGCTTGTGTTTTTAAATCGGGATCAAAAACATATTCAACATCTGTTGCAGCAAGAGAATTAACCCATTGTATCCATCTTGGATGTAATGATTTAGCATTTGGAATGCTTGCTTTTGTGACCGCTTCTAAAGCTGGTACTGGGGTTACGACAATAATGCGTTTCCCTGGGCTAAGGCTCTTTCTTTTGCTACCGTGGTTTGAACTGCTGTCAGAATTTTTTCAGTTGAAGTGAAGCGCATTTCCGCTTGTGTGTACAAATGAGATTTGTATGCAATTGGTATTTTTTCACCCTCATTAAATGTTAAGTAGGTGAATCCGCATTGACCCGAAATTATTCGGATCACCAGGTTGCGTTGACTTACGCGTGTTTGTAAGTGATTTGTTGCTAACATGTTAGCCTGGAGTGAATGCAAGATTTCTGTGTGTTCTTGTGTCCACTTCTTGATTGAAAAATCAGGTTTAATTAATGCGTAGAGAGGTTTAACCCTTTCTGCGTAATTTAGAATGTATGTTCTTCCAAAATTTAGGAAACCCAGGATGGATTGTAAGTTTTTTAGCGTTTTTGGAGGTTGGAGCAGCGCACATTTCTCTAGAAAGTTAGCTGCCAAGCTCTTGCCTTCACTTGAAAGCTCATATCCTAGAAATAGGACATTGAGATGGGCAATTCTGGACTTTTTGAAGTTGAATTTGTAGCCCTCAGAGGCGAATCCCAGTATAATGGTGCTCACCCTGTTCAAGTGTTTGTCTAGGTCATCGTCTGTCAGATAGATGTCATCGACATATGACAATGCCTCATTGTCATAAATTTGTAGTAACTCCGTTACTCTCGCGGAGAATAACCCCGGGCTGTTCTTGAACCCTTGTGGGAGTCGACAAAAGTGACGCTGGGTCCCCATTATGGAGAATGCTGTTAAGTACCTGCTTTCAGGTGCTATGTTTTGACAAAAGAAACCATTTGAGATGTCTAATGTAGTTTTATATTTTTTACGCACAATGTTATTCAATAATGCTGTGCTATGTGCATTTTGTACTGCAAATGTTTTAGAACAAGTGTTTAAGTGTCTGTAATCCAAAACTAGATGATAGGTGTTGTCTGGTTTGGAGACAGGAAACAAAGGATTGTTCATTGAGGAGGTGCATGTTTCAATCACCCCTTGGTATTCAAGTTGATCTAAGATCTCCCTGACCTGTTTTTTAGCTTCTTGCTTTATTGGGTACTGCCGTTGTGCAGTTGGTTCATGTTTCAGATGTATTTTATGGTGAGGTGAGTCCTCATCCCATCCTACATGATTTTTATATAATGCTGGGGCCTGGGCTACTGCCCATTTCCTGGCATAAGTATATTTTAGGTGAATTGGAATATGGTTGGAGAAGGCAGGCATAATAATGTCCTCGCCGTGTGGGCACTCCCTGACAAATTGTGGTGGCCAGTCTTTCTCTGCTAGAAGTATGTCATAACCCCTTGAAAGTTTTTCCCAAAAAGTGCTTTCACCTGTCTAGGTATGTCTCCCTCCATCCGGAGTGTTATCTCATATAACTTTTGTGGAGTACTAACCCTGGTGTCTACAGTCTCAACTGTAATGTACTCATTCAAGTCCACTATCTCCAGAAGTTCCTTCAGGTTCTGGCGAGCTATTGTGACTTCTGCTGCACTGTCCAGCATTGTCTGAGCCCATTCTCCGTTCTTGAGTTGTGTTCTCAGTATTCTCGGCATGTCTGACCTTCAGACCTGCTACTTTCTTTTTGGAGAATTGAGGTTTTGTTTTATTTTTTGTAGCGTGTTTTTCTTCCTTGGATTTCACGCGTCTTCTCTATGTTCTGACCGTGCTCTTCTTTCCGAAGTCTGTGATGAGATCTGAAAGGGACGAGAGGAACGTGTATCAGATCTTGATACCTGTCAGGCTTTCTCAAATTATCCCTATTCCTGAGGTTATACCTCCTTTCAGAGGGCTCCTTTTGAGGAGACCTACCTCGGCATTGAGAACATTTCTCGTTTGAATTTTGTTTAGTAGTCTCCCACTTCTTTTTAGAAGATGTAGGAGTTTGTTTAATTGAGTCCTTCTCAGGACTTTCAGATAGTTTTGGCTTCACTGGTCTTCCACCCAAACTATCTCTGCCTAATTCTGCATAAGCTTGTTCGATTATTCTGGGTAGCTCAGTTTGATGTTCTGTAACATCGAATTCCCTTAATCGTTGGCGGATCGCCACTGCTGCTGCCTCCCCTTTAATATTAGATAATATTATTGTTGACACCTGGTCGAAATTCTTCAGTAATTTCATACCTAAATTCAGAGCAGGCTCTGCCCCGTATTCGTTTTGAATTTGTTTCAGGACATCTGGTATTACCGCAATTGACGGAATGCCATGTGTTTTAGTATAGATGGCAGCAAAGACTGAGCCCCAAGTGGTGCAGTCTTCCAGTTGTGGTGTGATCCCCATTGGTAAACTGATTGTTAGGATTCTGTGTTTCTCATACGGGCTAGTATTTGGAAATACTGCTTCGATTTGAGTAATTTTTGAGCTATCCAGAATGGAATTTGCTCACGTTTTGTGGGCATTTTACCCATGACTGCGTATAGAGTCTGTGGTGTAATTTTTAGTGTATTCCCCTGTTGAGGGGTTTGATTTGGAATGGTTAATGGTGGTTGGACTGTGAAAGTCCGCATGACATATTGGACCAATTGTCTGTAGATTTTTATTAACTCTGTAAGTTGAGTAAGTAGTTCCTCATCTGACATTATTTCGATTTCAGGATGAGGTGTGTAGCCAGCTAGAATCGGCCATGTTGCTCCTGGTCTACCTAGTGGACCGAGCCTGGTAATGTTTCTGTGATATTTTAGGGCGCCTTTAAACCAGAGCTGATGCTCCTGGTATGTTAATGGAATTTCTATATCCTAGAAAGGAATATATTCCTCTGGTGGATCATCTTCTTTGTAGAAGTGAAACAATTTTGTAACTGGATTGGATTCAGGAAATATTACCCATGAATAGAATACCTCTGTCTGAAAGGATTCGTGTGCCTCTATCACGAAAACTGCTCTACCGCCTCTTGGTGGTAGGCCATGTTTTATAAGTTTTAGAGTGATGGCTCTTCTTAAGTTTGGATGGATGTCTATAACACCCTCCTAGGTTCCACCTAAACCGGTAATGTTTAAAGCTCTTAAAGCTGGTTGACCCGCAACGTCACCGTTGTCGGAGTCAGGCATTTTTATGAAAAATGTAGAACAAGTTTCAAGGAAACAAAGATAAGGTGCACAATATTTTGGAACACTGTATCCTTCAACGTTGAGCAAACCACACAGCTAATATATAGGGTGCTTCCCTATGTAGCCGTGGCGGATATTTAACCCTGCCCACTCCAGACGTCTTTTGGAGTATATGGGTAGGGGTCTCTGAGAGACAAAGCACGGCTGAGTTACTCAGTATCTAGTGTTAAATTACCGCCTTACCAAACCGTTGGGCGCCATGTAGTGTAGCTCCTATTTCCCTAATAGGCTCTGCGCATTGGAATAATATACCCTATAGGTTTGACATAGGACTGAGGTCGGTATGTCCCTATCGAGTATATTAGACTTAATTACTTGTGCCAGCTAGCTCAGAGGCCACTAGAAACTCCTTGAAAAACAAGAAGGGAGTAGTTTCTGGCAGCCGCAAAACATGACAACTTTGTTTCCCTTTAGAATCAGAACGTGTCCCAGAGTCGTGGAAACAATAGATAACTATTTCACTCAGCTCAATCATGCATACTTAGTTTTCCTCAAAGTTACACAGAAAGAATAGACGGGCGTTTCAATAAAAGATTTATTGAACAGTCTTGTTCCTCGTGTAAGTAATATGTGCTGTTACGATCACAAGACAGTATGCAAGATAAATAATGTACAGCGTAAGCAGTAGAAATAAATAATACTGCGCTAGCATGATCTTTAGTAGATATTCATTTACATAAATAACATAGACTAAAAATGCGAGTACTCACACAATGCGTTTCTAAGCTAGTTCTACCCCAATGTACCTAACCTAGCCTAGGTGTAGGGAGAGGTTTGAAGTAGGTGAAGTATTCCTTACTATGGTATACTAAGAGTATGTTAAGCCTAGTATGCCAAGAGTCCCTCTAGGTTTCTAGTCAGCTCCATACCTTAAGAATGAGAGAGGTGGGAATCTCTTGCCAGACTCGAACTCCAACACCCCGCGAGGGAAGTCAGATCACTGGAAGCTGGACAGCGTCTTCTCAGTGCGTCAGGCCGGGAAACGGGCTCCTCTGAAGTCGAGGTCTCCTCTGATTTACAGGGGCTAGGGAAGGTATATTTATACCTGAGAGGTACCTCAGAATGTTAGCATTGACGTGAATCGGACAGCGGAAGACGTCATGAATGAACCCCTAAGGTATAACGGTTCATGCATAATAGGTGAGTCCTTGAAGAAATCAATAGTCCTGTGCTAGGGAAACTCCCGAAGCCTAAGGGTCTGTTCTTCAAGAACTCGTTGTGACGTTAGGGTGGACGGATGTCGGAGACCATGCCTGTATTTGGAGTGCATGGTTTAATGCCTATATAAGGGCAGGGCGAATTGTGCCTATATAAGGACATGATACAGGAAAACCTATATACGGACACCCTAAGAGGAATACAACACTTCTGGAAACCTCCTTATCCTCGCCTCTTCAATGTCTCTAGAGCACTTAGCGCACTTAGAAGGAGGAGAGCATGAGAATGAAGAAGAAGGTGAAGGAGAAGGAAAGGCATGCCTTCTCTTTTCAGTATGTTTGCTCATATTCGCTACAATAATCCCAAGAAAACCTTTGCAGCATGAGTGTAAACGCCAAAACAGGAAAAACAACACAGAAATGAAAACAGCTCTTACCTGCCAGTTCATAAACCCAAGGAAATGGTGCACTAAATCCCCCTGGACAGAAATGAAGGCAGATGCAAGCGCGGATTGCCTCTAACACACCGAGAAAGCGCTGCCAAGCGTGTCATGCACACAAAACCACTCCCTCTGCTTTGCCTGCCAAAGAGGGAGAAACTACTCATGGCCGCATCCCCGTGCGGCCCGAAAGGGGAAGACTCCTAGCCCATCTAAAAGGAGTGCTGCCCAAGCCTCCATCCAGGTAAGTTGGTCCCACTTCATGGGCCAGATTCCTCTAAGGCCCTACCTAGGAGGATTCCTTAGTCCCAGGGAATGTCCAAACCCAGCAGGGACCTCCACCATCCTCATCCCGAAGTGCAGGAAACGAAACAGGAGGAGACAGGAGTGCCAGCCCCCTTTATGGCACCTGGCAGGTGGGGTGGGGCTGGCTTCGGGATCCTCTTGCTTTGTTCCTGGTGTGAGGTAACATGACCTTGCTTGTAATGACTTGGACAAGGAGTAGGCACATAGGGGTAAGCACATGAAAAAAAAACATAAAGCAGTTGTCTGTTCACCTGTCAGCCTACCTGAGAGGATACCACTACCAAGGTGTTGCACTGTGGGATGTGTATTGGGTGCAGAGTAACACACAAAAAAGCAAGCAACAGATGAGCAATTACTTCGCAAATAGCAATGTTTCCACAGTATATGTATGGCGATTTTGTTATAACTCCAACTGACAATAAAACATTATCCAAGTCCACTTTCTATGGATGTAAATTCTATTTGGCTCATGGCTCTTCAAACTAATGTCTCTGATGCTGCATTTTCGGTTCCAGTTTTAAGTCTATTCTTGTACACTGCAGCTTCCTGCAGCAGAGACTATTACTTCACGTACACTTGGTTTCTTCTGCTTATGTATCCTGCAGACGTGGGTTAGTAGACAAAGAACAAATCAAACCATGAGGCATTGATGTGGGTCATTGTCGAGCTCTACGATTGGCAGTTAGTGCAGAAAGAGCACACTTGGCAAAATTTAAAAATGCTTTAATTACTAAATTACATCACAGGATGAATTTATCAAATATGGCTACAAATTTTCTTTAGCAGGAGGACTCCATTCACAAAGGTGACCTGCAGCCAGGGGATGGGTAAGGTCGCGAGCGCTGCTTCTGTGCTTTCATTCTTTGTTTATTATTAGGGCACTGGACACGGGCTAGTTTATGTAATATGCATTGGCTTGTGCATGCGTGCGTATCTATGTGTACGTGTTTCTTGCCCCTTAAATGTCCAGTATTTGTAAAGCGCGAACAATTACCCGAAGGTGTCAAGGCGCTGGGGGCCGTCGGGAAGATTAAGCGAGCTATTGCCCAGAGTCACATGGTGCTGGGCTCATCTGCTGCCGGCACCGGGGATCAAACCGTGAGCCCCCGGGTTCAGTCGCCCTGGCCTCTGCGCCACGCCTTCACTGTTATTACTCTGGAGAGTGCAATTGTATCGTCTTCCCCATACATTAACATACTCATCTTCATTTCTACTCCTATAAGGGTATAAGTGTTCTCCACTGCATTTATCTGAAGAAAGCACTAGAGCACACACCTTCTTCAGGGCCTGACATTTCTGGCCCCGTTTAACACTGTGCATTACCACCTTATCTCTTCCTGTCCTGGTCCGTACTCGCGCAGGCGTGAGGCCAAGCCTCACAAAGGGCAGACCATCCCAAGCTCCTCTCGCTCTTATTTTAACCCTTTGTGAGAGGTGGCCTCATCACTGGATGAGGAATCAGAGTGATAAAGATTACTGGTAAGTAATCAAGGCATTCTCTTTGCCCCAGCACTGAAGTAAAGCAGGCTTAGATGAACTATTGTTTTTGTAGATGAATGGGATAAGCAGCAAGCACACACACAGCAGCATTAATTAGAAATGTATATTACTGTCTTTCCTACCACTGGACTTTCCCACAATCCCCATTTTGCACTATTGCCCTTATAGGCTAAATTTGCAAATTATGCATCAGTGCAGTGCATTTCACGTATATACAGATTTGTTTTGTGAATCCGAGCATGTGCAAAACATGCTTCTTCTTCAGATGGGAAAATGTGCTTGTAAACCATCCCATGTGAAAAAGAGACTTGATCATTGAGGCTGATAAAGACAACTGGGTATGCTTTTCTCTAAAAGGAATTTACTGCATTGAGTATAGTCCTTCCACGAGAAATCTTTCATGTTTGGGAATATCCACTATTCAGCCATGCTCCTTGTGCCATTAAACCAGTAAATGTCCCAAACACGGTGGCAGGAGATCATGGGATGGCTTAATTCATTTGCTGCACAAGGAATAAAAAATTCAAAACAACAAGAACAAAAAAATAAAATTCTCTTTTAGAGAATGTGTTCTATTTTCAAATGTGGGTTGCAGGGAGCATTGAAAGGGATACTCTGCAAACAATCAGGGGTAAGGGATAACTTGCACATTCTCCAGGTGTAACACTGTTGCAGGCAAATATATCTTAAGCATTTGCCGCAATGTGGCATTTAAAAGATACACTGTGGCTGTGTACGTTTTTTCTAGCAGACTCGCATGTTGCCAGCCTGTTTTCTCAGTGCAAGTAGTATGATACCCACATACCTTTGATGGAAAGGCCATTTTTCAGGCTCAGCCCCATTGTTTCTTTCCATTTTAACCCAAGCAGCTCTCATAACTTCTATAAAATGTATCTCTTCACAATAGAAAGTTTTCACAGAGTTCGGATAAGCTTAAGGCTGGACAAGGGACAACACAGCATAAACAAGACAATTAACATAGAAGATAATCATCTCAGTTACACTGACCAAGTGAAGCCAGACAAAAAATCGTATTTTGGCCTCAGACATGTAAGTAACCTCTAATGCCGCTGTCCACTTGTTTATGACTTCAGTGAGACAGGTTTAAAGGTTCTTTTTATCAGTTAAATGGAAAATGATTTCCACTGCAGAGGAAGATTGTGAAATATTAACCAGGGTGTAATCCATAGAGTAATGACTTCATAGGAACATAGCTCAGGATTCTAGAAAAGCTGGAAAACCAATTATTAAATAATAACTAATGTTATTATTTTTTTCCAATAGAAGCAAAGTGGACATCACTAGTAAGTAGGGATCGGTGGCCATAATGTAGATTCACTTGTTAACATCTGGTGACCATCAGAGTTGCTTAATAATTATCCTAAGGGGAAACAGTGTTTACAACGCAGACAGAGCTACGCAATGCCAGTACAACGCAGGCACTACAACGAAAGTGCTGTTACCACGTGTTCCATTACAAAGCAAGTCGTTACAACGACTTGCTTTAGGGAACGCATTGTTGAATTTTAAATCCAACACCTTCCCTACTGTTGCACAGACTGAAGTTGGAATAGTAAAATATACTATTCCAAAGTCCAGCGGTTCCCTAAGGCAAGTCGTTGTAACGACTTACGATGTAATGGAAAGCGTGATAACGACGCGTTCGTTGTAATGCCGCGTTGTAAAGGCATGCGTTGTAAAAGCATGCGTGAATACGTCATATAACCTATCATAAGTGTAACTTTGCAGATTTAACAGCACAAAGTACTAATAATTTCCAATAGCGCTGTAAAGTACTGAACAACGTCAGACAGACATGTCAGTATTGAATAGCTAAAGCAGCGGTCATTTTTAACATCACCTTCAACATTAGGCCTCCATTTAAGGCAGAAAAGCATCACCAGGTTGGTGAAAGTCATAGCTGCCGGAGATTGTAGCTGCAAGCCCTGAACATCCACCACAAGCCTAAAACTCTCGCAATCCCTAGGAAGCCTCGAGAGAGGAGGCCTGTACCCTGCTGCATTATTTTCCTGACAGTGATAATTTGAGAAGAAGAAAAATATTCCCTCAGTCAACATTGTCATATTGCGTGGAGAAGAAGCGTAGTACTACCTAAATAAATTTGGTAAACATCATGCACTCACACATCCACACATCTACATAAACACCCCCCCCACACACACATACACACATTTCATTAATATCACAGGTTCCAAGTTGGCCAATAACAATGAATGATTCCCCTTTTTAAAGGAAGTATGTCAGTAAATTAATACATAATAAATGGCTGGTTGCATTCTCCACAGCATATCCTGTTAATAGGGTCACGAGTAGAAACAAATCAGTTGTGTGTGACCCTATCTAGAACAAGATGTTATGCTTAGTGACCAACTCTGCCAGGTGGACTAATAAATGTTGAGCATAGAACGTCCTACAAGGATAATCAGCATGCAAATGGAATAAATATCCATACGCTACTGTGAGCAACATATACTTCCTGTGTATGAAAGTTTTCTGTTACCAGGTGTGGATAAAGGACAAGGAGACCAGCCCAGTTGACTAGGTAATGCAAGTTGTTGTGAAATACTCTGATAATGCCTTTCTTTGTGTTTTTGATGCTCTGCGTGACTCAGTGATTTTCCCGCCAGTATGTGTTGCTGACTGATATTCTTATCGGTGTGTGATTCTTCTGCTGTGTCAGAATTAGGCCTGGATGTCAAGGAGAGAACCCAGACATTTTGGAGGAAGAAGAACTTAGCCAGTCAGATTTCCCTGACCTAAACTCAGCTGTCCCACACTTTTTCTGAAATAGCATTGTAATAAAAGCTAGAGTCATTCACATTAGGGATAGTTGAGTCCTCGGACTGCTGTAATGTATGCAACCTGATGTTTGGAGTCATAGTACCTGTTAGAAATGGGATCTCTAGTTGGCAAGGGCTTGCACCTTTGTCCAAGTAGGGACCCTTCTTCCTAGTCAGGGTAAGGGTTGTTACACTTGTGAAGTAACCCCTGCTCACCCTCGTGGTAGCTTGGCACGAGCAGTCAGGCTTAATTCAGAGGCAGTGTGTAAAGCATTTGCACATAACCAACAGTAATACAGTGTAAGCACTACAAACGGACACCACACCAGTTTAGAAAAATAACCAATATTTTATATACTCAAGACAAGACCAATTACGACAAAAATCCACAATACTATACTTTACGAATGAATACTTGATACGTTAACTTCTTCTTTGCAGGAATAGCACAAAAGCAAAGTTCGTACGAGTCGGTAGCTCCGTCCGAGCCTACCGTGATGCTGAAAACCACAGAGTCTAACAGTTCCAGCCGACCGCGTCGATACGGGCCAGCAGAGTCGTGAACAGACTCGGTTACAGTACCTTTCTCGTTGTGGCTGGTACGGAGTGTACGAGCCGGTCGGCGTTCGTCGCGGTTGCGGTGCAAGACGGAGCGATGCAAGGTGCGGTGTCCCTCGATGCGGTGCAGGCAGCGGCTCGATGAGCGTCGTGCAGACGGAGTCGGTGAGTCCAAGGCGTGCGATGCAGGGTGAGACGATGCTCAATGTGGTGCTGACAGGTTGCGATGCAGGCGACCAAGCCGGAGTGCGGGAGCTGGCGTCGGACAGCGGTGCGAGTCGGAGCGGTGCGTCGCAGACGTGCGAGCGATGCCCCAAATGCGATGCGGTCACGACTCTTGAGCCAGTTGCAGCGACCGCGTCGGTCGGGTCCGGTTGGTTCAGTGAAGCGATGCGATGCGAACTGCGGTGCCCACAGGTCACGGTGCAAGCAGCGGCTCGATGTTGGCGGCGTCGGACGTCGCCACGGTGAGACCAGGGTTGCGATGCGAAGCGGGGCGATGTGGTCTGCGGTGCAAACAGGTCACCGGCCAGGGATGGACTCGGTTGACGGAGTCGGTTGCGGTTCCCTTCCTCTGTGGCAACTGAAACAGCGTTCCAGAAGCGGTACCCAGAGGCTTGTGAAGTCTTTGTAGTCCCTGAGACTTCTTAACAGGAGGCCAGCTCGGTTTCAGGCCCTTGGAGATACTCAGCACAAGTTTGTAGAAAGTTCAGTCCAGTCCTTTCACTGCCCAAGGCAGAAGCAGCAGCTGCAGGCCAACCCAACAAAGCAACAACACAGCAAAGGGGCAGTACTCCTCCTGGCAGCTCTTCCAGCTCTTCGTCTTGGCAGGTTCCTTGATTCCAGCGAGATCTAAATTCATGGGGTCAGGGCCCCAATATTTATATCCCAAATTCCTTTGTTCTCTGAAGGCAGAGAGGCCTTTGCCTAGTCCAAACCAGTTCTGGAGCACTTGGTTGACAAGTCTCCGTTCCTTCTTTCAGTGAGTAGGCCAGGGACATCAGACGCACCACAGGAGGTGGAGCCAGCATTGTGGAGGGAAGGCACTGTCCTATTCAGGGCCCAGGTGCGACCCCTCCCACCCATCTACATGTAGACCTTGCTATTCAGCCCTGTGCTGACTCACCCTGTCTCCTGGCATCCCCCAGCCCCTGTCACTCACATTCCAGACAAGGAATACACAACCTCGCAGAGGCAGGCTTGGATGGTTAGACAAGAAAATACCCACTTTCTAAAAGTGGTATTTTCAAACACAGAATGTTAAAACCAACTTCACTAAAAGATGCATTTTAACATTCTGAGTCCAGGCATACTAAACTCGAATTTCTACCATGTTCCCGGGGTCAGTTAGGATTATAAGCTGTAATAATCAAAACTGCCCGTTCTGGCCTAGGGGAACAGGTAGCCTTGCAATAGTGAAAAACGAACTAGGCTGTAATTCACTATCAGGACATGCCGCACACACCAGGGCATGTCCTACCTTTCGCGTACAGCGCACCCTGCCCACAGGGGTACCTTGGGCCTACCTTAGGGGTGACTAACATGTAGCAAAGGGAAGGTTTAGGGACTTGCAAGTGTGTGCACTTGCCAGAGTCGACATGGCAGCCCCAGGCTGCGCACAGGCTCTGCGATGGCAGGCCCGAGTTACATTTTACGGGCTGTTTGCGTGGGTGGCACAATCCAGTGCTGCAGCCCACCAACAGCATTTGGTCTATAGGCCCTGGCACTCGCAGTGCACTTTACAAGGGACTGACAGATAAACCAAATAGGCCAATCATGGAAACACCAATCCATAACACATTTTATACAGGAGCACTTGCACTTTCCCACTGGACAGCAGTGAGGAAAGTGCGCAGAATCATTACACCAGCAAAAACAGAGTCAAAACCGGGAGGTCAGAAAGCAAAAAGTCAGGGGAAACACGCCAAAAGATGCCAAGTCTAACAGTACCCAAATCCTGGATATGCCTGTCTTAAAGCTGTATTGTCCTGGAAATGGAACCTGTAAACATAGTCACTACAACCCTGACCTTTGAGTAGGTTGCTGCTGTTTTTGGACCTCTGGCAGTTGGTGGTGTTCACCTGGATGTTGTGTCTACGTAGACAACTTTGTTTGATTCACCTGGAAGATCTACACAAAAGCAGTCAGGCAGCATTGCTACAATCGCACAAGCATTGTCGAGACGTAGCCACCAGTTGAAGCTACTTTCATGTTCAGGTTTATTGTCTTATTGGAGAGCTCCTCCTTGGTAGAAGCCTTTCTGGACACGGGTTCAAGCTTTATCCCACTTGACTGCCTTATTCTCAATGTTGAAGATTAATGGAGTCCTTTAGAGTTTTGCAGTTGTGAATGGACCTCCAAAGAATCGGCTGAAGTCCCATCTACCATATTTAAAGGAGGAGCAGGTGAAATTTTACATTGTGCCGGCATTATTAACATAACTTCAGTAATTGTGCGTTACTCTAGTTACACAAAATCCCCAAATTATGCCAGTATTATGCCATATTATGTAACTACGCGCTATTCTCAATAAAAATTTACTGTGAACGCATGAAACAGTGCAAAAGACAGAGCACAAGTGGTTGTTGTTCACAGTGCTTCCATTATTTTGCACTTTTTTAGTGCAAAATGCACACTGATGTCCAAAGTGGACTTGAGGATGCATTTTGCGCTCAAATATAGCACCACATGCCGGTTTTTGCTTTTCCTATTATTTTACATAATTTCACATTACTTCATTGAAATTTCACATAAATAGGCACAATCAAATAAGAGTAATTTTGCACACCCCTAGTTTAACGTGTATGCTTATATACACAGGTGTATCTGCTTCTGCTAAGCCCTAAAGTGAAATCAATTACTGGTCGTAGCCTCAAGCTCTATCTAAATTTATGAGCTTGCAAATTGGCTTCACCTGAGCACTATGTCTAATAGATAGTTGATAGTTCCATGAGGTAACTCACAGCCTGATTTTGAGCAGGATGGCAACTGAATATACCACAAAAAGATAGATTAACAATCCACAATTTCCTAGGTGGCGGACATGCTGCCAGCAGAGTCACCTCTAGGTTTTTTATTGGCTCTTCCCAGATCCCGAATTGAATTCAAGAGTCCAGGTGGGTTAGCAGCTGCCTAATCTAGGTCAGTAGTCTGCAGTCATGTGGAGGTAACACAATGAAAGACTGCTATGTAAATGATAGTGCATCTTCTAGAGAAGGAGGCATATGTCCTAAACATGAATGCATTAATTTTGGCTTGTTACTAGACTACTAGGGCCATGCTGATCGTGTAGCTCTACTTTGGGGGTGACATGCATAGTGCCAACATTCACAGACAGTGCAGGCATTTCTGGGCATTGGTGGGCTATAGGCCAAAAAGTTGCACTACCTTTGATGGGGCATACACCCACTTTGGTGGACATACCTCCGCAGCCCCAGTAGTCAGCCTCAAATACATAGGACTTTCAGCCTCTTTCATGACAGAAATAGTAAGACTGCCATTTACCAGTCAAGCTGATAATCAGGCTGTTATACATTTTTCTGAAATATTTGCTTCCTAAATAACTTATTTTTATTTTTTTTGTAACTTTATTTTCTTCCAGTTTAGTGTTTTCTTTATAATGCCTATTTATTTATTAATTAGACCTTTGTTTGAAATACTACATTCTTTATCTATTAACTGTATTGTTCAATGAAAGGATGTTTCCCCACAAGGGTTCTTCATATGGCTCTAAAGACCAAAAGGTGAGCCACCAGATACCCTAGACAGAAACATTTGTTTACTCCTAAGAGCCCCCCCACGAGGCTGTGGGTGAGTCTGTGGACTTGCTCTCTCCCTCTAACGATCAGGTGGATCTCTTACACGGCACCTCCACAGTTTGAGAGTAATGCAAATTGTGTTCTGTCTAACTTGCTTTTGATGGTTAGTCACTGCCATTATTTTTCCTAGTTCCTAAGTAACGCAGACAATGAAATACTCAACAACATAAAAGGCCCTATTGTGTCATACTTAATAAATAGTGACAAAAAAAGCAAAAAACACGTTATAATAACTTTTAAGCGCAACCTAAATCGTAGGTACTAAACTGTTTTAACTAACGTCATAAATTTTAAGGCAATTCTACCATCTGAAAATGTTAACCATTCCAAGGATTCAATGTACCATCTTTAAGAGACAATAGTTTTCTCTCACGATTTTTTCATATAATTATGGAAAATATTTCAAAAAGATGAAAAGAAGGTAATTTTCTGTAATATCCCAAATTTCGACCTCATTCTTTTCTGAAAGAGTTATCTGGAATATTGAGCATCGCATATTAATTAGACATAGCAGCAAGTAGCTTGTTATTTCCACAGCGTTGCATCTTAACGTCCTCTGGTATTACACAAGTGTCTGATTTACAATATTATGCTTTTTTCAGAATAAGATCAAAATCATACATTTCGGGAATAATAGAAGTATATGACAGCTCTCTATGCTTGTACCCGGTGGGGCATATTCTCAAGGACTTATCGCCGATTTATCGGCACTTTAGCGCCGCAAAAGTGGCGATAGATTCATCGCCCTATTCCCAAGCTGGTGCAAACTGCCGATATCGCCAGTTTCCCAGCGATAGCTGCCGCAAAAAACATCGCCGCGGATGAGAGCGACAACTAACGCTAATGATATGCAGAGTAGGCGTACCTGTGCAAAAACACACGAAAACACCACTTTGCGATATTCTCAACGACCAGCCCTATCCGCGATGCGACGGAAAAACAGGCGATAAGGCGCGTTAGCAGCAGGGACACCTCCCTTTTACTGGTGTAAAGCCGGACGACAACCTGCAGCATGAAAGGAAGCCCAGCCCAGAGCCACATCTGAAGACCAATACATGTCATGGAGCTACTGACCATGCAGCTCGGAGACCCAAGAGGGCCACAACACCCACCGCCCCCACCCCCAAGCCCCCCCCCCCGGACTACCACCGAGGCAGCACAGAACAAGACAGCTGACCATCCCAAAACGGCATGGCCCCTCAGCCACACAATTGCAGAATGTGGGGAGAGGTGTGAACCAAGTATGTGTGAAGGAGGCAAGTCACCCATGAATAAGAATGTACACAATGCCAAGTGTGGCGGTGATGTGCTGGACAGACTACAGTATGCAGAGCACAGACATGTCCATGTGGACATTTCCTGCTGGTGTTTGTAGTGTTGTGGAAAGTGGACGCAACCAGGTTACCTCAGGCAGTGGGGAAGACCCTGGTCATGTATCCGTGTCATCCCCCCTGTAAGCGTAAGCGGAGTGGGCTGGGCCGGCGTACGCCAGGCCAACGTAGGAGTGTGATTAAATAGGCCGGGGCTCTGGGCGTGGTTCACTTCCCGGATGGCCAACTCGTCTGCGGGGAGGTGCCCCTCACCCTGCCACGAGTCCGCCGCCATTACCGCCAGCCTCCTCAGCCGATCGCTGGCGTCCGCGACACAGGCCCCCAGCGCACCCAGCGGCACAGCACCGCAGAGTTATGTGTGTGCTGACTACTGTCTGTGGCCTACACTGCGGTCAGCAGGGCCCGCAAATCAAATCCAATCCTGACCTGCGAGGACACGCCATCCACTCTGGCTGCACACCCGCTGAGCGCTCCAGGTGCCACCAACTCAGTGCACCACAAGTCATCATCACGTGGCTGTGGGCCCTTTCTGACCGCTGCCTCCGGCCTACACTGCGGTCAGCGGGGCTCACCAATCGAATCCAATCCTGACCTGTGAGGACACGCCATCATCTCTGGCTGTGCACCCGCTGAGCGCTCCAGGTGCCACCAACTCAGTGCACTACAAGTCATCATCACGTGGCTGTGGGCCCTTTCTGACCGCTGCCTCCGGCCTACACTGCGGTCAGCAGTGCCCGCAAATCAAATCCAATCCTGACCTGCAAGGACACGCCATCATCTCTGGCTGCACACCCGCTGAGCGCTCCATGTGCCACTAACTCAGTGCACCACAAGTCATGGACCCTATATGTTTGAATCTTGTGTGTGTGATTCCAGATCTGGTGCCACGAACTCAGTGCACCACAAGTCATCACCACGTGGATGTGGGCCCTTCCTGACCGCTGCCTCCGGCCTACACTGCGGTCAGCAGGGCTCACAATTCGAATTGAGTCTTGATTTATTTATGGCGCAGACCAGTAGGCAACAGACATTGCTTCCAGTGCGGCCCGCCCGGACGACGCATCATCGCAGGACGTGCACCCGCCGAGCGCTTCCGGTGCCACGAACTCAGTGCAGCTCAAGTCATGGACCCTTTATGATTGAATCTGTGTGTGTGATCCGATGATCACTGTTCTAGTTGTTGCCAGCACCAACCACACCCTGAGGGCTGGTTTACACTCACCCCACACCCATCCAGCACAGGCGTCACTGGACATGTGACCCTGGTAATAAAAAGGGGCCGGGGGCACGTGCCCATAGCCAGTTCCACCATACATCAAAGTGTGTCTGTGTGGTCATTATGAATGCGTGATGGCCCCGGGCTCTACCACATCACATCGTGCTGTGAACTGCGGATGCAAGCATGTCTCCTCAGGCAGTGGGTAAGACCTTGGACATGTTGTTCTGCTGTCCCCCCCTGTAAGCGTAAGCGGAGTGGGCTGGGCCGGCGTATGTCAGTCCAGCGCAGGGGTGTGTAGAATTAGCCCGGGGCTCAGGGCGTGGTACAGTTCTGGCCTGGACAAGGAAGTTACCAATGCGTTTGTCTCTGATGTAGTGTCGGTGCCACCCGGCCCGCAATTGACAATGTTGCAATGTAGCATGCACCCGGAGGGCGGGCTCGCACGAACGGTGGAATGAAGGAGCGCAAGACCGCTCGGGGTCTTGTCTCATACATGCCAAGTGTTGTGTGTATCTGTATTGCCGCAGCATGAGCCAAATCGCAGCACGAGTTCAGACAGGCATGAACTCTACATCTGTGTCCGCACTATCCTTACCATAGGCCTACACTCACGTGGCCACCCACCTTCAACGGCCAACATCACAGTGTCGTTGTCAGGCTTGTGGACATGCGCAGACAAGCATGACAATGGTGTGCCGTTGGAGTGCAAGTGATGCAACCGCGCAGCGTACACAAGTGAATAGGTCCGGGGGGAGGGAGGAGCAGCTGTGAGGCAACGTAACACAGAGTGATGCCGCTCATTTGCCACATGCAAGTCATGTCAAACATGAATCCCAAAGTCGCACACATCCCACCCCACACCCAACAAGCCACATCACAATTCCTGAATGCAAGCAGATGACAAACTGACATCAGGGATGAAAGCTCCTTTGTCTGAACTATCAGGCGGAAGCACATCTGCACATCCGACCTTGGAATTGCATGTGCCCGGCACCCCCTGACAGATAAGATAGTAGTTGAGGACGACTCCCACCCCGACGACAGACCAACGTATACACACCCCACACACAGAAGTCCTTGCTCAGAGTTATCTTGCATGGAATGGCCTTCACACTTACTCCCACACCATCCCAGGCGTACAACCGTTGCACATTTAAACAACTCATTGATCCGAGCTGTGGCATTTCATCCACAGAACTGGCGCAGGTCAGAACAGTGCCGCTTCAACCAGAGCCACTGACGCAATGGCAGAACATCCCGGACACATGCACAACCCCTGTCACGTGGAACTGTACCGTGCACGTTTGCTGCATTTACTGGGGGCACTGCCATTGGTAGTGCTGCGGGTCAGCTACCGGCTAAGCTTCCGCCTTGCCAATGTCACCTGCGTTCAGCCTGTGTTGCATTGTCGATCGTGCATATTCGAGTGGTCCATGGATGTCTGCCTATCCAACAGGATGGCAAGCGAACTGGATTATGACATTTATTTATTTATTTATTTATTTATTCATTTGTAGAGCGCATGGTTACACCGCCCGGTGTGTCCCCGCGCTGAGACAAAGCTAATGAGACTACTGCTGCCCCCTGCAGGTCCAACAAGCTGTGATTACATAGTTTTTGTGAACATCCAGGTCTTCAATTGTCTGCGAAAGATGCTTTCGCTTGGTTCAGTTCTAATGTCAATTGGCATAGTGTTCCAAGTTTTTGCTGCCAGGTACCTGAAAGAGCGGGCCCCATTCGTGCTCTGAATATTCTTGGCACTGTCATCAGTGCCTTCCCGAGGATCTTAGACTACGCCCTGGGGTGTAGTTAGTCAATAGTGGCTGAAGGTAGTTCGGACCCTTATTAGATAGAATGCGATGGCAATAGCACATTGCTTTGAACATGACTCTCTTTTCCACTGGCAACCAGTGAAGGGTTGTCAGGGCCTTCTTTGTGTTCGCAGTCCTTGGGAGGCTGAGAACCAAGCGAGCGGCCGCATTTTGTACCCTCTGCAGTTTGGATAGGCCTTTTTGGATGCGCCAGGTACAATACATTCCCATAGTCCAATTGGGAAGTGATTACTGCATGTACTATGGTCTTCCTGGCTTTAGAAGGTAACAGGTCAATGACCTTCCTCAAGGTTTTCATTGCCCCATAGCATTTCCCGGCTACCTTCCGAATCTGGTTATCAAAAGTCAGTTTAGAATCGAACCAGATTCCGAGGTTCTTCACCTCTGTTTTCGGGGTGGGGACTTGTCCCAGTGATTCTGGCCACCATGCGGATGTCCATATTGATGGCGTCTTGCCTACCACCAACACCTCCGTCTTATTCCCATTCAGCATGTGTGTGCGCCCCCTGTTGGTCCACGACCAGGAGTGTCACCGTGATACCCGTCTATGGGATGCCTGGATACTTGGCATACATGCTGGCAGCTGGACCTGGGATATTGCAGAACTCCTCGTGGGCAGTGACCACATTGAGCCGCTCCCCTATTGGGTTGTGGTGCTAATTGGTGACAGGGGGTGGACGCAGCACATCTGTCCGGACCTGCTAATGGATAGCCTTGCCGTCCTGTTCGATGGAGTCGACAACGACCTCATGTTGGAGATGATTGCCTACGAAGCTGCAATCGCTTTTATGGGCGTCTAACTACGTACCTGCAGCCACAACAGTTTGGAACCCATTGCACATGTACCGACGCCTTATTGCATCTTGGGGTTCTGGTCACATATCCCACGACAACAGTGGACATGGCTGCATTCGCCTGGACCCCGAATGCGTGGGTGGACAACCACGCGGGGTAACATACACCTGTGAAAGGTGAGGCACTCCCCCGGAGTGGACAGAGGCGCTTGGCAACGTTCCTCATTCTGACATGCTGCTGCATTGCTCCGCATGTTGTGGCACTTCTCTTGCCCGTACTGACACGCATATGCTAATAAAGTCTATGCACATTCACTTGTATTCAAATGTGATGTGAGTTGTTTTGAATGACGATGTGTGTCTCACTGCCTTTCTGGGTCACGGCCATACATGCGCATTGATAGCATTACCCAGGAGTACCATTTATGTGGAATCACTGTCCCTACGTTCATCAATACTTTCATGCATAATTGATCAGGGCCATGACACATCAGTGTGAATTTGAGTGTTTTATTCGCATTCAGTGGGGTGTTTCAGCTGGACCAGTACAGGGCCATGCAAACCCCACTTTACATTGTCGCCCGTGGAGGGCCAGCCAGAGTCCTTTGGGATTGACAGGTTCATCGGAAGAGGAAGACTTCAGTCCGCAGTGTGATTGCTGTGTCATTGGTAACCATTCCAAATATGGCAGTCCATGTCGTGGTCCAAGGTGAGTGTCGCTGAGTGTAACGGGGGACAGTGGAAGATGTTATTCCAGGGCATGATGCAGAGGGCAGAAACAAGCTGAAACAGGCCATGTGGCGGTGATGTATGCTACCACTTCAATCTCACCACCAAGCCAGATTCATCATCATCTTCGTCCTCTGATGTGTCAGGTGCCTCACATGTGGGTGGTGGTGTTTGGTCTGCCACACTGTGTGGCACTGACACTTCAGGGGGCGGAGATGTGGATGGAGTAGTAGCAGCAGCATTCATCCGCAGCATTCATGGCATAGCCGTGTGGCGGCAATGCCATGATGAGGATCTGCAGGGCATGGAAGATCCCAGCTACATCTCGCTGGTGTGCAGCCGTGGCAGCCAATCTTTCCGCATGCATCCGCTCCATGTTCTCCATGATCCTCCGCATGTGCCCCAACTCCCGGCTGACTTCGCTGGAGCCACTCTGACTAGACAGGTGTTCTTGTCTCCGAGTCATGACTCCAGCGATGTCAGCCATGGATTCTTGGAGAGCATGGAGCGGACAGTGGGTGTCCGTTAGGGACTGTAAGTGGACCCTGATGGGACTTAGACACCCACGTATGGCATCTAGTTTGGCTGCCATGAGGTCGAACCCCACCCGCAGCTGATCAGCCATCTTCTCCTGGCACCCTGACACACGGCGATGGAATGCCATGTGTTGGTCGTGGGGGTCCTGGGAGACAGCCGTGGTTGTGGGTGCTTCTTGCTGTGTGGTCTGTGCAGGGGTTGGGGTCTCCTCAATGCAGCTGGGCTGCCCTGCTCCTGGAGGTGGGGTGCCGAAGTTGTCCATGAGCTGCTGGAGGGCGTCGGTGTCGATGTTGGGGAGGTCCTCTTCAACATCAGTGCTGAGTTGTTGTGTCTGCTCTGCAGGAGGTGTTGATTCTCCCTCTGCAATGTGAAGGGGAGATGGAGATTGACACTGTGTTCACATGTATGCTCACGCATTGTACAGGTTTACTGACGGACTGCATGTCAATGTACATTGTGACTGTTTGTGAGGAGATGCCTATTTGATGATGGACAGTTGACATTTCTACACCATCAGGGATGTGAGGTTGTACTTGTCCATTGTCATCTCACAGTTTCCTGCTATGCCAAATGCGAATGGCCATTTTCTAGAACACAAGCAGCAGCAGTTGTGTCCTCTGTTCTGTTGTGAGGGTGTTGCAGTTTGTACCACATTGTTGTCAATGTTGAGGTGCTCTGATTCTTATGTGTGTGTGCTGCATTGTGGGTGTGTTGCCCCTTCAGCTCTGATTTGGCTGGCCCTTCTCCCTTTCGGGCAGTGTGCCTTTCACTTCTGTGCTTTTACAGTGCTGAGATAGTGCAGACTTGGGTAAATTGGGCTCTTGGTCGGAGTTGTGACTCTTGGGCATGGTTTGTCTGCAGGTGTGCTCGACTTAATTGTGCATGTGTGCCATTGTGCCCATCTCCCCCGTCCCCTTAGTCCCTGGTGATTACTCACCCTGTTGCTGTTGGCTCGGGTCATGTTGTGCAGTGTCCGGTCCACCAACTCCTGCCACCGTCTCCCCAATGATGACTCGGCTCACCATTTCCTCCATCTCATCCAGCTCCTGGTGTGTTGCTGGGCTCCCACCTCCAGTCTGCATTGCTGCTCTCAGTTTGGCAGCGATTTTCAGCTTGGTTTTGTGCTTCACATCAGTCCAGCGCTTCTTGCAGTCGTCCACTTCCCTTCTCTTCACTCCGACTGCATTCACCTTGGCCAAGATGGACTGCCATATTGTATTTTTAGTTGCCAATGTCACAGTGGAGGTGATGGACAGTTGGTGGTGGTGTTCTGTCACCTCCGTAATGAGGATCTGATTTTCCTGCGTACTGAAACGCGTGTTCCTCTTATTCTTCTCCTTGCCCTTCCCTGTCCCAGAGGTCCCAGGCTGGTCCTCCGTGTGGCTTGTGGGGTTCTGGTTGTCCTCTGTACTTGCTCCGGCTCCCTCCATGGTGCTTCGCAGTTGTTTGCGTTTTGTAGGTGGTTTTTTTTGCCGCTTTTATAGTGATTGCTCCCACCTTACTTGTGGGACTTGCGGGCCTGGCGCTGCTTTTCGCTGGATTTTATCGCAGTTGGGCCCATTGCAACTTTCTTCACGTTCAGGTTTCCTTTTTTATCGCCATCGTGGTAGTTGTATCGCGGACATTTGAGGCGTTCTCGGGAAACTATCGCATGTTACCGCCGTGTTGGGAATACGACGTTGACACAGAGTTATTTTCCCACGATAGACGGCGATATAGTAAATTGCGTTAGCCTATTTTGGCGATGTTTATCGCTCGTTATTGTGAATATCCCCCGTTATTTCCTATTTACGTGTTGCCGCCGCTAAGTTAACTCAGTGAGTTTAGCATTTAGTGCCGAGGCCCAAATTTACCCTCCTAGTCACATGTTAGGGAAAAAATTGAGTACTATACAATTGAGTAGTAGTAACACATACTATATGCAGCACTATAGAATAGCAAAACAATGGCTAAAAGCGCTATATAAAATGAAATATTTTATTACTAAGAGCTTACAAAGAGCTTCACAAATCCCACTTATAACTTCCCCGAACAGAATAACACAGGCGAGCTAAACAAGACAATGGAGGAGATTGCTGCTCAGGTGAATTTTAATGGTTAAGATTGCTCCAAGCATGTAACCTTTTTTCATTTGTCTTACTTTTTGTGTGAAAATTCAGCTAAAATAGCACAAGCAAAATTCTCTTGTCACTTTTGACCCATATCCCCCCTTTTTTTATTTTCTTCCCTTCCCTTCCGTTTCTGTTTTTAATTTACATGTGTTGATAATGCCCTATTGTTGTTCATGAAATCTTGTATTCATACTTCCTTTACTCCTTTTTCTACTGTTCTACTGCATGCTTCCCATATATTTCAGTTCCTTTTACATTTCTACTGCTTATCTGTGATCTAGATTTTTTATTTTTATTTACTCGGATTGTTCCTTAGGGTCAGCAGTTCCTCATTACTCACTATTGTCCAATGTTTTTTCAGATCTGCATTTCTTTTGTGAATACAAACTCTTTTTTAATTGTTCATGATCTTTGTTTTTTATGTTCATTTTAAGATGTACGCCTCTTTTTAACATACCACCTATTTGACCAGGTGATCCATGAAGACGAAGGAAATACATATGCAAATCCAATACATGAGCACTCTTGAACATCCACTATAACTCTATAAATTGGAAGATGAGATTGACAGATGGATGGATGGATAGATAGATAGATAGATAGATAGATAGATAGATAGATAGATAGATAGATAGATAGAGATAAGTCGCCATTGTGTGGTTATAGTTAGGTCAAAGTTTCCATAAGACAAGCATTTTTTGTTTTGCTAATAACTTTGGCTCCATTTGACGAATCTTCTTGAAAATTTCCCAAAACAAGGTTCATTCACCCCAGCTACTTTCTGGAGAGTTTCAGTGTGGTCCGTCAAGTGGGGGCAGAGAAAAAGAGGAGCCATAAAACAGCTGAGCAGAAATACACCATATATGGCAGAAAGCTAGATCATTACTCAGAAAGTGTGCTCTTAGTGATTTGGCGTATAGTTGTTCAGCCATTTTTGAGAAATTAAGGTTCATGATTTTGTGAGAGCTTAACGGTTAGCCCAGCAGAAGCAAATTAAAAAAACAGAGTGATCTGATTGGCCGAGAAGACACTTTCTCCCATCTGCCACTTCAGTACCATGGGCCCAGTACCTGTCCTGCAGTATTGAGCAATCGGATTGGCTAGCTGGAACATCAATAGAAATGTTGCGACTGCCATTACAGGGCATGGAGTCTCAGTCCTGACTGTTATGTGCCCAGGTTAGGCCCATGTAGCGAAGAGGCTCATTTCTTACACTGTCCTATTTTTCACAATAACATTTCTGATGTGACCTTTTGCACATATTTGCGTGCACAACAATGTTGGATTAGTTTCTCTAAAACTACTTTGTTTACACATCCAGCTTTGCACAACATTATCACGATGCCTCGAACATCATGTACAAGGCCCTTCTACGCACTGTGTACAAATGTCTTTCTATCTTCATCCACAGGGCGACAGGGCTATCTACATATTCATAACATCACTTTTCTATACGCACATCGCAAGGCTGCTTTCTATTATAAATAAAGAAGCATCCCTGCATATATACTGTTTTAGCACCATGGTAGAACTGTATCTACTATTTACTCTTTTGGTGCTTTTAATCACTTTCATCTGCTTCTGTCTACTGATTATCGCAGCACATGTATTCTATACAGGAATAACGTTGGTTCAATAAATATATTGAAAACGTCCCACTGTGTATTCTCTGTACATTTCTCTGAGCACAAGAAAGCACGAATGACTGAGCGAAAGGTTCTGATCTGTTTCCACGATCCCTGAGGGGTCAGGGTTGTCATGTTCAGTGGTTGCCAGAAACCATTCGCCCCCTGGTAAGGTTAGGGGGGCTTATGGTGGCACTGTGAGCTAGCTGGTCTCTAGGACAACATATCCTGCGAGGGTGCTTGGAATCAGTCTCTGCACCTCACGCCCAAAGTTTATGTTGTCCAACAAACGCTCAGGTCCTATTGATTAGTGGGAACTACACAACACCATGTCCTGACAGTGAAATGAAATTAAAGTATAAGGGGGGCAGGGTAGGAGTACCCTAACCCTCTGGACCCTGTAGGAGAGTCCCATAGGGACCAACCCTGTGGCCAAATTACATTATTTTTTGCATGCAACAGGTCCAACTGTACTCTGCGGGACCCATCGAGGCCCAGTACAGTCCCGCAGTACTCTTGCGGGACCCAACATGGCCCTCCTTTGGGGCCCTACAGGAGTAATGCAGGAGTAATGCAGTTCAGCAAAAACTAATGTGAGGTAACTTTACATGGGGGGGTTGTGTCACCGTGGAGGGTTCGCCAGCAAACGGGGTGTTGGCTGCCTGCAGGGATTGTGGGCAGGGCCTGACCATAGACCAGGCCCTGTGGGCAACCCCCTACTGTGCACGCCTGAAGATTGTGCAGAGCAGGGGTTGGCCACCCCCTGGTGCAGATCCTGGCTGCAGGCCAAGCCCTGTGTCCAACCACATTCTGCACATGGCCAAAGGTTTGGTCATAGGACCTGGTGGTAGGCCAGCCCCTGATGGCAATTCCTCGCCACACACGGCCAAATGTCGTGTGAGCAGTGGTTGGCCACTGAATTATTATAATAAGATATCACTTTACATCAAAACAACATAGAAATTCATTGAAAAAACAAATGTTAAATGGTGCTATAAGTATGTCTTCTTAAAATAAAAAAACCTACTGTTTGAAAACCAAAACAACACGAAAATTCACCAGTTATGCAATTGACATGAGTTCAACCACTATGTATACGGCTCATACCTTCAAACATTACATCACTGATGATGGCATCTCAAATCGATGGTGGAGGGGTTTCTTTTTGTCATATAAATTATGGTCAGTGTTCTAGAAAGCTTAAATGAGGAAACATTTTTATGAGTTCTCAAATATCTTCTTCATCCATTTCAGCATATCATTCTGGCATACAGAGTGAAACCTGTACTTCCAACACCAGCAGCATTCTGTCAGTTAACTTCCTATTAGAACATTGGCATGTTGAGCACTCCATTGAAAACAATGGAGTGCTCCGGGCCTTTGTTTTATAACTTTGAACAACTTGCCCTCTAGGGGCGGAATGTTTAAATAGCCTTAGAGTCCTCCGTAGCTGACTCTACTGGCCATTAAAGGCCCGCTCCCTTGTTAAAGGCCTTCGCTTTCGGATCGGGCCTTTAAATCTGAAGGGGGCCTTTAATGCCTGGTAGAGTACACTACATCGGGCTTTAAGGCTATAGTAGTCAAGTGCAGAGTCACCATAGAGTTCTAATGAATAACTACAGCGCTAATATTTTGAATACAAGGCAAAAGTGAGGCAATCCTGAGCACCATTTTGTTGGAATAGGAGATGTTGAATGCAAAGCCTTTCCCCAGGAGCAGGCTGAAGTAAATTAGTATTTAGATGTTAATGCAGGCATGAAACCAACAGGTTAAAATGTGAGGGAAGGTATAGATTTTTAATAATTTGAAGCCTAATGCATTTTTAAAGGGCTAAAATCGCTAAAGAGAGAGATGTATGAAAAACAACAGCATCCCCTTCCACATAGGTTTACTCAGACTACCCATCTTCCCAGTCACTTGACAACTCCATATATTTTAAATAACAACATTATACATTATAGTTAGGCTAGGTATGAAAACATTAACTTATGTTAAGAAAAAACAGAAATTCACTAAATAAATAACAGTTAAAGTGACGTCATAGTTAGGTGCTGAAATGAGACACAAATTAATGTTAAAAAACCCAAGAAACACTGATTTGCACAGATTATAGTATAATGAACTAAGAATATCATGCACCCCATTATGCCCTGCTTATGACCTCACATTTTACATCACTCATGACATGTTAAAGGACATCATTGAAGGCATCACTCAGGACATCTCAGTCACAGACTTCAGCCAAACCCTGCATCCAATCTGCATCAGGACTTTCGACTCAATGCTTAGGCTCCGGCAAGGCCTTGTACCTAACCATCTACAAGCATCAAAACTTCACTGAACATTATCTTCTGCCATACTTAGGACAAGTTTAGACAGGGCTTATCTGTAGCCAGGGTAAATGCATCCACCACACTACAAGCATCCAATCCCTACTATGCACAGACTTTGGAAAAACACAGTGGAGGTTGTCTGCAAGATCTGGTGTCACATCAGGCACTGCAGCCAGCATGTAATAGGGGTTGCATGATGGTCTTGCCTGTTAGGTTTGAAAACCCCATTCCCTTTTTGCACTCGTTCCATTTCGCATTAGGTTAGCAGTGTGCAGCTAAATTAGGCACCATTCGTATTTGCGTTATGCAACCCACTGAGTTATCCCTGCCATGTGCAAGCTTCAGTTAGCAAGTGCGACTCCATTTTGTATTTCGTAATCCCTATTAGGTTGTGTCTGAACTAGGCCTCATTATTCCTATTGCTTGCTTCAGCAGAATATTGTATTTAGTTATTATTTTCTCTCCTGCTCAAGGTTGCCTTCCGACTTACTAATGAATATGCCATTCTGCCCTCGCATACCTATCCGTATGTGTAGCTCTGCTCCCACGTTAAAAGACGCTGAGACCCAGCACGGCAACCTTGAAACTGTGATAGTGTGTACCCATCTGGCAGGTGGTAGCCCATCCTTCTGTGCCTCCTTTGTTCATGTCCGGCCTAAGCCGGTAACTTTCCACTGTGGGCGTGGTTGGAGGTTCTTGGGAGGAATGGTTATGCGTTGCAGACTGTTGGGGGATCAGTCCTTCGGCAGACATCTTAGGGTGCAGGTCAGATTGGACTCCTCTGCAGAGTATTGCTAATAAATAACTGTTTGTATTCTCTACTGTCTGACCGACTCTTCATTTTTGTAGAAGGCGAGTAGGTGGTTGTAGATAACCCGAGTGGCACTTTCGGGTCACTTCCTTCAGTTGGCGCCCGAACAGGGACCCCCGCAAGGTGACCAGACTCACCCGTAACTGGGTTGCAGGGTCGGGGTTGCATCCGATGGTCGGGCGGATCGGGGATCCCCACATGATAAGAGCCCGGTTCTCTTGGCTGCCCCGCCTGTCTGATTGGGCGACTCCTCGTCTAGTGGTCACCAGCTGGGGTCCTGAGAAGGCGAAACCTTGGATCTGACCGTTTGGTCCAAAGTGTCGACAGTGGAGAATAATCTTGCTCGACCTGAGTGCACCAGGTGAGTGATTTGACTTCTTGGAAAATGTGGCGCCATGGTTGAACGGCATGAGCTTATGGGCTGTGTCTGGTACAGTCTCCGGACTGTCTCGTCTTGATCTTGGTGGGTTTGCGGACCCTTAAAGACATAAAGGGGGATATTCTCAAGAACGTGCGATAAACATCTCCAAAATAGGTTAACGCAAGTTTCCATATCGCCGTCTATCGGGGGAAAATAACTCCGGTATAACGTCGTATTCTCAACGCGGCGGTAACATGCGATAGTCTCCCGATAACGCCTCAAATGTCAGCGATAACACTACCGGGACGGCGATGAAAATCCAAACCTGAGCGCGAAAAAAGTTGCGATGGGCCCAACCGCGATAAAAAATCCAGCGAGAAGCAGCGCCAGGCCTGCAAGTCCCACAAGTCAGGCTGCAAAAAGCACAATAAAAGCGGCAACACAAAACACAAACAAAACACAAACAACTGCGAAGCACCATGGCGGTAGCCGTAGCAAGCACAGAGGACAACCAGAACCCCACAAGCCCCACGGAGGACCAGTCTGGGACCTCGGGGTCAGGGAAGGGCAAAGAGAAGAAGAAGAGGAAGACGCGGTTCAGTCCGCAGGAAAACAGGGTCCTGATCACGGAGGTGATAGAACACCATCAACAACTGTACGTCACCTCCACTGTGTCATTGGCAACAAAAAATACAATATGGCAGTCCATCCTGGACAAGGCGAATGTAGTCGTAGCGCTGAGGAGGACAATGGACGAGCTCAAAAGGCGCTGGAATGATGTGAAGCGCAAGACCAAGCAGAAACTCGCAGACAACCAGAAGGCAGCAATGCAGACTTGAGGTGGGAGACCAGCGCCACAGGAGGAGCTGGATGAGATGGAGGAAATGGTGTCCACAGTCATCAGTGTGGAGACGGTGGCAGGAGTTGGGGGACCGGACACTGCTCAACATGACCCGACACAACAGCAACAGGGTGAGTTACTACCAGGGACTGGGGGGACGGGGGAGATGGGCACAATGGCACACATGCACAATTAAGTAGAGCACATCTGCGGACAAACCATGCCCAAGAGTCACAACACCAACCAAGAGCCCAATTCACCCAAGTCTGCAACATCACAGCACTGCATAAGCACAGAAGTGAAAGCCACACCGCCTGAAAGGAATAAGGGCCAGCAAAATCAGAGCTGAAGGGGCAACTCACCTACAATGCAGCACACACACATAAGATCCAGAGCACCTCAATATTTACAACAATGTTGAACAAACAGTAACACCAGCACAATAGAACAGAGGACACAACTGCTGCCGCTCGTGTGCGGAAAATGGCCATTCGCATGTGGAACAACAGGATACTGTGAGATGATAATGTACTAGTACAACTCCACATCCCTGATGGTGCAGTAATGCTTGTATGGCCGTGACCCAGATAGGCAGTGAGACACACATTGTCATGCAAATCAACACTCATCACAGTTGAATACAAGTGAAGGTGCGTAGACTTTATTCGCATATGCGTGTCAGTACGGCCAAGATAAGTGCCACAACATGCAGACCAATGCAGCAGTATGTCAGAACATGGAACGTTGCCAAGTGCCGCTGTCCACTCCGGGGGAGTGCCTCACCTTTCACAGGTGTGTGTTAACCCGCGTTGTTGTCCGCTCATGTATTCGGAGTCCAGGCGAATGCAGACATGTCCACTGTTGCCGTGGGAGATGAGACCAGAACCCCAAGTTCCAACAAGTTGTCGGGACATGTGCAATGTGTTCCAAACTGTTGTGTCTGCAGGTACGTAGTTACACGTCCATGAAAGCTAGTGCAGCCTCGTAGGCAATAATTTCCAACATGAGGTCGTCGTCGACTTCATCGAACAGGACGGCGAGGCTAACCATTAGCAGGTCCGGACAGATGTGCTGCTTCCACCGTTTCACCAATTAGCACTACAGCCCAATAGGGGAGTGGCTCAATTTGCTCACTGCACACGAGGAGTTCTGCAATCTCCCAGGTCCAGCTGCCAGCATGTATGCCAAGTATCCGGGCATCCCATAGACGGGTGTCACGGTGACACTCATGGTCGTGGGCCAATAGGGGGCGCACACACATGTCGAAATCCAGTTCGGCTACCGTCCTGTTGGATAGGCAGACATCCATGGGCCACTCGATTATGCACGAGCGACAATTAAACACACGCTGCACGCAGGTGACGTTGGCAAGGCGGAAGCTCAGCCGGTAACTGATCCGCAGCACTAACAATGGCAGTGCCCCCAGTAAATGCAGCATACGTGCACGGTACAGTTCCACCTGACAGGGGTTGTGCAAGTGTCCGTGATGGTCTGCCATTGCTTTAGTGGCTCTGGTTGAAGCGGCACTGTTCTGACCTGCGCCAGTTCTGTGGATGAAATGCCACCGCTCGGATCAATGAGTTATTTTTAGTGTGCAACGGTTGTACGCCTGGGTTAATGTGGGAGTAAGTGTGAAGGCCATTCCATGCAAGATAACTTCGAGCAAGGACTTCTGTGTGTGGGGTATGTATACGTTGGTCTCTCGTCGGGCTGTGCGTAGTGTGGGAGTCGTCATCAGCCGCTATAGTATCAGGGGGTGCTGGGCACATGTAATTCCGAGCTCGGACGTGCAGATGTGCTTCCGCACAGACAAAGGAGCATTCATCCCTAATGTTAGTTTCTCATCTGTTTGCATTCAGGTACTGTGAAGTGGCTTGTTGTGGGTGTGGTGGGATGTGTGCGACTTTGGGATTCATGTTCGACATGTCTTGCATGTGGCAAATGAGTGGCATCACTGTGTGTAACGTTGCCTCATAGCTGCTCCTCCCTCCCCCCGAGCCTAATTACTTGTGTGCGCTGCGCGGTTGCATCACTGGCACTCCTACGGCACACCTTTGTCATGCCTGTCTGCGCATGTCCACAAGCCTGGCAACGACACTGCGATGTTGGCCGTTGGAGGTGGGCGGCCACGTGAGTGTAGGCCTGTGGGAAGGATAGGGCGGACACAGATGTAGAGTTCATGCCTGTCTGAACTCGCGCTGCGGTTAAGGCTAGGCATTTGGCTCATGCTGCGGCAATACAGATACACACAACACTTGGCATGTATGAGCCAAGACCCCGAGCGGTCTTGCGCTACCTCATTTCCCCGTTCGTGCGAGCCCACCCTCCGGGTGCATGCTACATTGCAACATTGTTGATTGCGGACTGGGTGGCGCCGACACTACAACAGAGAAACACGCATTAGTTACTTCCTTGTCCAGGCCAGAACTGAACCACGCCCAGAGCCCCGGGCAAATCCTTCACACCCCTACGCTGGCTTGGTGTACACCGGCCCAGCCCACTCCGCTTACGCTTACAGGGGGGGGGACAAAGCTACGTGCCCAAGGTCGTACCCACTGCCTGAGGTGACATGGTTGCGTCCGCTGTCCACAGCACAATGTAATGTGGTAGGGCCCTGGCCCATCATGCATCCATAATGACCACACGGACACACTTAGTTAGACAGTTGAACTGGCTACGGGCACGTGCGCCCGGCCACCTTTTATTACCAGGGTCACATGTCCAGTGACGCCTGTGCTGGATGGGTGTGGGGTGGGTGTAATCCAGCCCTCAGGGAGTGGTTGGTAACAACTAGAACAGTGATCATCGGATCACACACACAGATTCAATCATAAAGGGTCCATGACTTGCAGTGCACTGAGGTAGGGGCACCAGAGCTGAGCGTGCTCATGTGAAGGAATTGTTAATGATTTGGTCCCTTCGGGACCTGCTGCAGCTGCAGTGGGGTGTGGTACACCTGCCTCATCTTCATCATCATCGTCCCAGGTCTTCCCCACTGCCTGAGGTGACATTGTTGCGTCCGCTGTCCACAGCACAAAACTCAATCATGAAGGGTCCACGTGTTGTGGTGCACTGAGTTAGTGGCACCTAAGAGCTGAGCAGGGGATCAAGCTGATGATGGCATCCAAGACAGGTGTGAGCGACTTAGATGGGCTGGCTGTGACACTCCTCTGACTCTGGCAGTTGTTGGTTGGAGGTGGTCCTGGCGGTGGTGGCGGGTGTGCAGCCAGCAATGATGGCGTGTCCTTGCATGTCAGGATTGGATTTGGTTTGCGAGCCCTGCTGACCGCAGTGTAGGCCGGAGGCAGCGGTCAGCAAGGGCCCACATCCACGTGTCATCGGCTTGTGTTGCACATGGTCAGTGGCACCTGGAACGCTCAGCAGGTGCACAGCCAATGACGATGTGCCGTCCGTGCGGGCCGCACTGGGTGCAATGTTTTTCACCTACTGAATTCTGCCTCAATATTGCCACGTGTCATCGGCTTGTGTTGCACAGGGTCAGTGGCACCTGGAGCGCTCAGCAGGTGCACAGCCAACGATGATGCTCCGTCCGTGCGGGCCGCACTGGGTGCAATGTTTTTCACCTACTGAATTCTGCCTCAATATTGCCACGTGTCGTCGGCTTGTGTTGCACAGGGTCAGTGGCACCTGGAGCGCTCAGCAGGTGCACAGCCAACGACGATGCGCCGTCCGTGCGGGCCACACTGGGTGCAATGTTTTTCGCCTACTGAATTCTGCCTCAATATTGCCACGTGTCGTCGGCTTGTGTTGCACAGGGTCAGTGGCACCTGGAGCGCTCAGCAGGTGCACAGCCAACGACGATGCGCCGTCCGTGCGGGCCGCACTGGGTGCAATGTTTTTCACCTACTGAATTCTGCCTCAATATTGCCACGTGTCGTCGGCTTGTGTTGCACAGGGTCAGTGGCACCTGGAGCGCTCAGCAGGTGCACAGCCAACGACGATGCGCCGTCCATGCGGGCCGCACTGGGTGCAATGTTTTTCGTCTACTGAATTCTGCCTCAATATTGCCAAGTGTCGTCGGCTTGTGTTGCACAGGGTCAGTGGCACCTGGAGCGCTCAGCAGGTGCACAGCCTACGGTGATGCGTTGTTTGACTTAGGGGACCCGCTGACCGCAGTGTATGCCGGAGGCAGCGGTCAGCGAGGGCCCACATCCACGTGGCGATGACTTGTGGTGCACTGAGTTAGTGGCACCTGGAGCGCTCAGCGGGTGTGCAGCCGACGATGATGCGTCATCCGGGCGGGCCGCACTGGGGGCAATGTCTGTTGACTGGTGGTTTCCTCCATTAACAGAAATGTGGCACGATTTGAATTGTGGGACCTGCTGTCCGCAGTGTGCGACTAAGGCAGTGTCCGGCACACACATGACTCCGTGTTGCTGTGCCGCTGGATGTGCTGGGGCTGTGTCGCGGAGCCTGGAGGTCACGGCGGTGGACTCATGGCAGGGTGAGGTGCGCCGCCCTGGCAGACGCGTTGCCCATCACGGAAGAGAACCAAGCCCAGGGCCCCGGCCTTTTTATCAGCACTCCTACGCTGGAATGGCGTACTCCGGCCGAGCCCACTGCGCTTACGCTTACAGGGGGGACGGCACAGCTACATGTCCAGGGTCTTCCCCACTGCCTGAGGTGGCATGGTTGCGTCCACTGTCCACAAAACTACACACACGAGCAGTATATGTCCACATGGATATGTCTGTGGTCTGTCCAGCACATCACCGCCACACTTTGCATTGTGTACATTCTTCTTCATGGGTGAGTTGCCTCCTTCACACATACTTGGTTTCCACCTCTCCCCACATTCTGCAATTGTGTGGCTGAGGGGCCATGCCGTTTTCGGACGGTCCGCTGTCTTGTCCTACGCTGCCTTGGTGGTAGTCCGGGGGGGGGTGGTCCTGGGGTTGGTGGCGGTGGGTGTTGTGGCCCTCTTGGGTCTCTGGGTTGCATGTTCATTGTCTCCATGGCATCTGTGGGTCTTCAGATGTGGCTCTGGGCTGGGCTCCCTTTCATACTGCAGGTAGTCGTCCTGCTTAGCACCAGCAGAAGGCAGGTGTTAATTCCCTGCTGCTAACGCGCCTTATCACCTGTTTTTGGGTTGCATCGCAGATCTGGCTGGTCGTTGAGAATATCGCGAAGTGGAGTTTTCGTATGTTTTTGCACGGGAAAGCCTACTCTGCATATCATTAGCGTTAGTTGTCTCTCTCATCCGTGGCGATGTTTTTTGCGGCAGCTATCGCTGGGAAACTGGCGATATGGGCAGTTTGCACCAGCTTTTGAATAGGGCGAAAAGTCTATCGCCACTTTTGCGGCGCTAATGTGCCGATAAATCGGCGATAAGTCCTTGAGAATATGCCCCAGAGTGTTTGTGAGCAGTCTACCAGGCCAATTGGAAATTCGGCCTATTCTTGAAAAGGTCTGGGACTGTTTGCAAGCCATCTGCCAGGCCAACTGGAAATTCGGTCTATTCTTGAAAAGGTCTGGGGCTGAAGCCTGTCTTCTTGTTTTGAAACAGTCTTTGGACTGTCGTGTCTTGGTGCAGTCTGTGGGCTGTGGAGTGAGGTTTCTGGACTGTTTTTTATTTGGTTGGTGGATCGTTTTGTTGGTCGATGTTGTATTTGACCATTGGGGACAGTGCATGCGTCTTATATTAAGATGCCTTGTTTAAGTACGTTAGGGTGTTTTGGATGTCGGTGTTGTTTCACCGAGGCTCGATTGGAAGAGAGGCAGCCTGCGCCTCCGGAGGGTACCCCAAATTTTGATGTATACGTCAAGCACGGCATTGGCCCTATTATGTTTAGCACGTTGTGGAATAAATATACGAGGGACAATGCTGACTTACAGTGGCCGCTTACCGGCACATTTGATGAGCAAAATTGGAATTACTTGCAAGACAAAAGAGCAGGCAGTCGATGTTCGATTCTCTGAGGGTATGGCAGAAGGAAGCCAAGCAGCGACGAATGAGGGCAGAGAAGCAAGCTCTGAGGGGGCAGACGCAAACTATAACGCAGAAAGCAATGGCCTATGACAGAGAAAAGGTCGAGAAAGGCATAGAGTGTGCAGATAGGAAGTTTCGATTACACAGCGATAAATGTTATTTTGCTCGAGAGGAAGGTGACGAGTTCGTTGAAGAGTTACTGGATTCTCGACCCCCACCTCCTTATGCCCCCGTACGGATATACCCCATGATCCCAACATCTCAGCAGTCGGCCTCTGGTTCTGCTATTCCTAGTCTTTCTGTCTCCAGTTCTGCTGCTTCGGACCCAGCCCCGCCTGCTTCTTCCTCACCTTAGCCAGTTACAGGAGCGGGTGCCGTTAGCTGTCCTATTCTGTCTCCTAGCTCTGTATCTGTGGCTACGCCTTCTCTTACTCGTACAACACAGTCTTTGTTTGCGATGGTGCCCGTTTCCTCGTCTGCTCCGTCTCCCTTGAGTGTGGTGCCTCAGGCGTTGCAAGATGCCGAGACGCCTGTGCGTGGAGTGCATGGAGTGAATTGGGCAGCGGCACATGACCGCATGGAGAAAGTGTTGGTGCGCTCTGCTGTGGGTGATGAGGAAAAGAGAATGGTGGCTGACCAGGCTGCACAGAGGGCTCGGAATCCGATTTATAGTGTGGAAGATGTGTGGAGCGTGATGAAAGATTATGAGCCGTTTATACAGCAACATGCTCTTAAGCATATGTCGGCTACGTTGATAGGATTGTGGGTACAGTGTTTCAAGGGTATTGCACCACAGATCATTTATGACATGCGGGACAGGGTATATATGACAGATATGGCCCCCAATGAGGTTTTCAGTAATGTGACGACATTAGTGGGTTATCGGGGTAGATTACTTAAGAAGGTCCCGACGACAGTAACGCAGTTTCCCATGAGGGAAGTTCATCCCATTTCCCACCCTGAAATACGAGTTGCGAGACGATCATGACATTGTTACTCGCGCGCGGGAGGCAGCCCATTTTCAGGAACAGTGGGTCTACACTCCATGGAAGAGGAGTGAGGTATTATCCTTAAAGGGTCAATTGCCGGACCCTCGGAAAACCCCCACTGCGTATTATAAGGAATTGACGGAGGCGGCCTCCTCCGCGGTGATGACTTTAGTTGATGTAGAGTTGTTTTTCGGCCTGTTGGTACCCGTAGATATATGGAGACAGGTGCATACGCAGGATCATGTAGTGGAATTGGGTGGAACATGGGACGAGAACAGAGCGTGGGATAGGGACCGCAAGCCCGGCGAGAAGCCGAAGGCGGAGCTATTGGCTTTGCCGAGGCGTATTATCACTTACATGCATTCCCTTATCCCGCCGAGACGAGTGGACTGGGACAAGTTGACTGCTTGTCGTCAGAAGAAGGATGAAAGTGTATCTGATTTCTTTACTAGGTTTGAAGGGGTGTTTTGGGATTTTAGCGGCCAAGATCTATCACAGGAGGGTGGTGTTAGTTTGTTCGTTAACAGATTTGTCACTAATTTGCTTCCCGAGGTTGCGACTAGGTTGCAGGCTTCAGAGAGTACTTGGACCACATCCTCCCCTTCAGTAATTTTGAGTATGGCGCAGTATTACGAGCATAGAGAGAATGAGGACAAAGAGAAGATAGAGAAGAAGTCCAAGGAGTTGAAGACGAAGGTGTTGATGCAGCAAGTGACGAGGGGAAATGGCAGAGGTAGAGGTTCGGGCCCGGCTCAGCGACGGTCCCGGCCGGACAAAAACAGTACTCATGGTGTGCCCGTAGGGTACAACCAATGTGCGTATTGTAAAAAGGAGGGGCATTGGCAAAGTGAGTGTCCGGAATTGTTGCAGAAAGTTGAGGCCCCGAGAGGAAGGGGTTTTAGAGGGCGTGGTAGAGGAGGAGGAGGCCGAGGAGAGGTGCAGTCAGAAAACACATCGTATGATCATCACAAAAAGAACTATTTTGACGACAATAGAGGACGGCAGTACTACAATGACGACTATGACATGGACGAAGTGACGGGGTTGTCCCATAGCTAGGACAGCCAGGGACAGGGTGAGGGACCAGTTCCGGTGCCTGTAGATCAGCGCGGACCCTATGTCACTGCAGATTTGCAAGGCACGGCCAAGAAACTTTTAGTTGATGCAGGGGCTATGAATAGCTCTGTTTCCCATTCACTGGTAACGGGGGCAGCTCTGTCTGGCCAAAACAACGTTTCGGTAGGTTTTTCGGGCATGCCGGTTGTTAGCCCCATTTCCAAGCCTCTTGCTCTGACTATTGGTCCCTTTACGGTAGATTCGCCATTTCTGTTAACGACAAATTGTGGAGAGGATTTGATGGGTTTGGATTTGTTGAAAAGATTACATGCAACTATCTTTTGTTCTCCTGATGGTGTTTACATGACCATAGGGCCAAAGGTGGCCCGTGCAACACAGTGCTTTGCGAAAGATGCGCCCCTCCCTCCTGAGTTCTAAGAGGTGCCACGTACTTTGTGGGCAACAGGAGATCCGGACGTTGGGTTACTGCAGATCCCGCCGGTCTCTATTCAGATCAAAGATAATGCTTTTTTGCCACATGTTCCCCAGTATAAGATTTCCCAAGCAGGAGAATAGGCCTTGTTGTGAATAATACAGGATTTGGTTGAGTCTGGTGTGGTTGAAGAGACAACGGCGAACGTGTGTAATAGCCCTATCCTCCCGATTCTCAAGAAGGCACCCTTGGACTCTTCTGATGCTCATCCTGATGTCTATCATTTTGTAATTGACCTCAGAGAGGTTAATAAAGTTGTAGTGCCTCAATATCCTGTAGTCCCAGACATTACCACGATATTGACAATGATTCCCTCCTCAGCCAAATTCTTTTCCGTGATTGATTTAAAGAATGCTTTCTTTAGTATTTCGATCCATGCAGATAGCAGATATCTGTTTGGATTTGCCCTAGCCGGCAGGAGCTTTAGATTCTGTCGTGCTCCTCAAGGCTATACAGAAAGTCCTAGTATTTATAGTCAAGTTTAAAAACTCAATTGGATTCTTTGGTACTTCCTCCTGGTAATACGCTATTGCAGTATGTTGACGACCTCCTTGTGGCCTCTGATACTGAAGATGGCTGTAAGGACGCCACTGTTAAACTGCTGTTGCATTTAGCGCACCATGGCCATAAGGTGTCCCTTTCCAAGTTTCAATATTGTCGACAGGAGGTCACCTACTTAGGTCACCTACTGTCGAAGGAGGGTCGCAGACTAACACCTGAATGCATAGCTGCTATCACTAACATGCCTGTTCCCAAGACCCAGCGTGAAGTACGTGCATTTATTGGTATTACCTCGTATTGTCGGCATTGGATCCCCAACTATTCCCTACTAACGAAACCCATCCTCTACCTGACCACCAAAGATGTGCATGAACCCCTGCCTTGGACATCTGCATGCCAGCAAGCTTTTGAGCAATTAAAGGTTGCGCTTTGCTCTGCTCCGGTGCTTGGCACTCCTGATTACCAGAAGCCTTTTGTGCTTTATGTACATGAGGTGGATGGTTGCGCGCTCTCCGTTTTAAAACAGGGTTTTGGTGGTAAGCAAAGACCCTGCGCTTATTTTTCTGCCATCTTGGATAATGTCGCCAGAGCACTCCCGAGCTGCCTAAGAGCTGCCGCGGCGGTGGCGGTTTCTATCAGGCAATCGGCAGGGCTCGTTCTTGACACTGACCTCACAGTAATGGTACCTCATGCTGTGGATACGCTTTTGAACAAGAGAAAGACACAGCACCTTACCAGTGCGCGTCTGACTGGATATGAACTAACATTGTTTGCTCCGCACATTACCATCAAACGATGTGCCACTCTGAACCCAGCCACGTTACCACCCCTCCCTTTGGCGAGTAATGACACAGATGCACATGATTGTGTGTATAGAATGGAAGAGGAGACGAAAGGATGGGTAGACCTGACTGATGTTCCCCTATCTGACCCCAAGGGGAACCATATGTCGATGGCTCTTGTTTCAAATTACCAGATGGCACCACCACTGCAGCATATGCAATTACAACGTTGCGCACTGTAGTTGAGACATCCTGTGTCCCGTATCAATCAGCCCAGGCTGCAGAGTTGGTTGCCCTTCTTCGGGCTTGCGAGTTGAGCGAGGGACTGACTGTCAACATTTACACTGACAGCCAGTACGCCTTTGGGGTTGCCCATAATTTTGGGCGCCTCTGGGCGGAGAGAGGGTTCTTGACGTCACATGGATTGCAAATACAGAACGGCCCACTGATACATAGACTTTTGTCAGCCATAATAC
Source organism: Calotriton arnoldi (assembly GCA_963921515.1). Taxonomy (NCBI): domain Eukaryota; kingdom Metazoa; phylum Chordata; class Amphibia; order Caudata; family Salamandridae; genus Calotriton; species Calotriton arnoldi. Next base: position 540,340 of record CAWUFW010010403.1, read on the forward strand.
TTCCCGACAAATTAGCGATAATAAAATGTAGTGCACCCAAGGCAATAGTAGATGATGTTGGAAGAGGAAACCCATTCGCAGACCAAACAGCTAAAGAGACAGCTAGATCAAAGATGAAAAAGATGTTTGTGGCAGGACCTGCTAGGTGGGTCCCAGACAATGGAATGTTTGAAGACACGTTAGAAAATGTTAGAGATCCAGAGTGAGGCAACATTAGATGAATTGGCAATGTGGCAGGAGAGTACAGGGCATCTAGTTGAGGATGGGTGTTGGACAGATAAGTCGGAGAAACAGAGATGGATGTTACCCAATGCTTATGTGCTCCTAGTGGTTACCATGGCTCACGGCCCAGCCCACATTAGTGCCAAAGGAATCTGTAAGGTGTTGGACCCAGTATGGCAGAATGACAATTTCCCCAAGGTAGCCACCAATTTAGTGAAGCATTGTATGATTTGCATGACACATAATCCTGGAAAAGGTACTCCTACACCCTCAGGTAATTTTGCACCGCCTTCCTTCCCTTTCGAGGTCCTCCAGATGGATTTCATCGAAATGGAATGAGTTAACAATCTAAAGTATGTGCTGGTAGTGATTTGTGCATTCAGTAAATGGATTGAGGCTTACCCCACGAAGGAAAATACGGCCATGGCAACGGCGAAGGCACTCCTAAAGGAGTACTTCCCACGCTATGGATTGCCACGTGTGATCTAGAGTGATAACGGAAGTCACTTCAATTCGAAAGTCATCGAATTGGTGTGTGAAGTTTTGCATATAAAGCAGAAGTTTCATGCAGCGAACCATCCCCAGTCAGCAGGTCTGGTTGAGAAGTACAATGGTACTCTCAAACTGAAGCCAGCAAAAATTTAAGAAAGTACAGGATTGCGATGGCCAGATGTGTTACCTTTGGCTTTGTTATCTACCAGGGCGACCGCACACTCTAGGACAGGGTTGTCACCTTATGAAGTGGTCTTTGGCCGCCTTGCTAATATCTGGGGCATCCCAAGACCCAAGCGCTTTTCCGAGATAGAGTACCCTCTACTTGTGGACTACTTGTATGAGTTGACTAAAGATCTTCGTTCTCTTCATCAGCAGATCCAGGAGACACTGCGACCAGTACCAGAGGGGCCCGGACATCAGTTGCAGCCCGGGGACTACGTGCTGGTGAAACATTTTCAGAGGAAGAACTGCCTGGAGCCTCGTTGGAAAGGGCCCCTGTTGGTCCTTCTTGCCACTCGCACCACAGTGAAGCTCGACGGCCGGAAGCACTGGGTGCATGGGACCCACTGCAAGAGGGTTCCTCTCCCATTGCCCTACAACAAGTGGGTGCTTGAAGGCATTGCTGACCAGGAAGGGGAACGGGTGTCCCGGTTCGTTACTTTCTCTGATGCCCGGCTGAGGTGGGCGCAGACAGACGAGGAGAGTGATGCTGCCCTGCTCGAGGCAGCTTCCCCGCAGATAAGGGCCACCCCAGTCTCTCCCGCTTCTGATCCACAGGAGCCTGAGTCTCAGTCCCCATCTAATCCTGAGTTTCACCCCCTTTTTGTTGACGAAACAGTGCTTGGAGTCACCAGGTATAATCTACGCCCCCGGAAGAAGGACAGTGCACCGGAGGGACAGTCTAGCAGTTAAGGAAGGACTTGAGATCAGGCTGTGGGTACTGTGTCTAGGGTGCCTGTGATAGAGTAGGGTGAGCTGAACAGGTGAACTGCCTTGGACACTGGACAGGATCGTTGAGGGTACTTGCCCTGGAGGGAGGGTGCCCTATCCTGAAAGAAGAAGGATTTGTTTTCAGCAAGGGTTGCGATTGCGCAGCCCCATCGAGGTAGTGCTGTTTAGCAAAATCTTTGATGAACGATAGGAGACTACCAGCGAGGCTCTAAACGGACACTGGGTGACTTGTGCCCCTCTGGTTGGTTGTGTCTCGTGGCTCCAATTCCTCAAGTGTTTTCTATGTACCCATTTGGCCGTGCAGTTATGACGGAGGAACAGCCCCTAGTGGCCTCTACACTACAGCAGAATGGTCCTGGTTGATCTAGCTGGTCTATCAGGAGTAAGATAGTAGTGGTGCTCTTCCTTCTCATTGTCACAATAATACTGTTTGGGGTGGTGTTGTATTTAGAAGAACAACATCCAGTTCACACTCTGATAGGGACTACCCCGGTTCCACCCGAGCACCTGTTTGTCACATTGCCCCCGCATAAGGAAAGACATAGGCAGACATATGTTGACAATGCTTTTGTGCAGATGCTTTATCAGGTTCATAATACGACTAATACAACGAATTGCTGGGTGTGTGGGTTACTTCCCTCTGTTATGCACAAGAATGATCTACTAGTGTCCTTATCCCTGTCATACTTGGGTAGCTGTGAGGCGTGGTTCCAGCTGCTTTCCATGGTGTACATTCATTATCATGCTGATGCTATGAATATGACGGAGTCTGACTTTGAGACAGTTCTGGAATATATAGTAGTACACCAGGGTTACACTGCGGGACCAGATGGAAAGGAGGGTACCTTACATCCCGATGCTTGCATGAATGTATACGACAACCACAAAAATGTCACATGGTTGCAAGATGAAATGTTGGATTTTCAGGGATTCAATGTCTCTGACTATTTCCACTGTTTTCATGCACGAAATATCACTAGAGAGACAGTTATGCCCGTACCTGTGATTGATACTGCAGCTAGGTTTTGTGTCAAAGGCTTTGGGAATATTCTGGTGGGACAGAGTGGCTGTAATTACACATATCGATTAAACACTACTAGTAGTCCGCCTTTGCTCACGCCTCCTAACATATACTTTGTTTGTGGAGCACATGCTTATACATGGCTCCCTAGGGGATGGTCTGGCCGGTGTTATGTCTCTTTTCTTTTACCTCCTGTTTATATTGTGCCCTCCAATTATCACAAGGACCACAGACTGCTGCGGAGAAGTATATACTTGTCCCGGGCGAGGAGAGTTATTGACACAGCAGATATTGATCAGACAGATACCTCTTTACAGCAATTCACGGATGCCATGAAGGGTATAGTGCCCTTTTGGGGACCTATATATAACAGTCTTAGCATTCGCCGCCTCACCAGGGATGTAGAAGGGGTCATTAATACTACAGCAGGCATACTCACTAACATTACTGCTGAGCTCCAGGCGACCAGGCTTGTTGCTCTTCAAAATCGGATGGTTTTAGACGTCATCCTCGCAGATAGGGGCGGAGCTTGCCGCGTCATCGGCAGCAGCTGCTGTGTCTACATCCCAGACCATGCCCCTAATGTATATTCCGCTATCCAGAAGCTGCATAGGCTTGCATCTGATATCCATCAGGACAATGGTTCATGGTCCTTGACAGGGTGGTTCTGGGGTCTGATATCATCCTCTGGTTGGAAGATACTTCTTTTCCTGGTAGCTATTGCAGGAGTCATCTTCACGTGCTGTCTATGTATCAATTGCCTTCCAGCGTGTTGCACCTATTGCGTGAGCAAGCTCACACCTACCCCTACTTTGCCAGGGCATGATAATAAAGTTTCTGCTATGATGATGCAAGATATACAAGATATAATGCTGATTGATGAGGGTATTTTTGAATACTAAAGTGATTTTGATACATATGTACTGCTTTGTTTTCCCCTGCCTAGAATTGTAAAGACCCTACCGGACAGCCAATAAAGCATTTAGCCTCCACTGCTAAAAGGAGGGTCTGTTAGGTTTGAAAACCCCATTCCCTTTATGCACTCGTTCCATTTCGCATTAGGTTAGCAGTGTGCGGCTAAATTAGGCACCATTTGTATTTGCGTTATGCAACCCACTGAGTTATCCCTGCCATGTGCAAGCTTCAGTTAGCAAGTGCGACTCCATTTTGTATTTTGTAATCCCTATTAGGTTGTGTCTGAACTAGGCCTCATTATTCGTATTGCTTGCTTCAGCAGAATATTGTATTTAGTTATTATTTTCTCTCCTGCTCAAGGTTGCCTTCCGACTTACTAATGAATAGGCCATTCTGCCCTCGCGTACCTATCCGTATGTGTAGCTCTGCTCCCACGTTAGGAGATGCTGAGACCCAGCACGGCAACCTTGAAACTGTGATAGTGTGTACCCATCTGGCAGGTGGTAGCCCATCCTTCTGTGCCTCCTTTGTTCATGTCCGGTAAAGCCGGTAACTTTCCACTGTGGGCGTGGTTGGAGGTTCTTGGGAGGAATGGTTATGTGTTGCAGACTGTTGGGGGATCAGTCCCTCAGCAGGCATCTTAGGGTGCAGGTCAGATTGGACTCCTCTGCAGAGTATTGCTAATAAATAACTGTTTGTATTCTCTACTGCCTGACCGACTCTTCATTTTTGTAGAAGGCGAGTAGGTGGTTGTAGATAACCCGGGTGGCACTTTCGGGTCACTTCCTTCATGCCCTATGGCCACACCATGTGTCCAACCTTCTGCATCTGACCAAGCCCTGCTGTGCATGGCCTTTGGGTCCTGTGCCCACCCCTCTATGACTACCTAGCACCATACTTGCTCAACCTTTGACCCTTCAAAGCAAACATTCACCAAAGTGTCTATTGTTCAATGCTGCTCAGTGGCCAGCTCTCTGCAAGTGATCTAACATCATTGCACCCATACTTTGCATGAATACAAGCAAATATGGTAAAAGACAATGACATCCCCAAAACTGCTTTGCTTTTGATGTACACAATTTTCTTTGCATCTTTTGAAAGCTTACAGACAAGTTTATAAGAGTCTAACCATCAATTTAGGTTGTTGTACTACTACTCGTTCACAAAGACTATAGCATATTGCCAGAATCACTAGTTGGTCTCACAAGTAATTTCAACAGTGGTCTCATCAATTAAGTCACCTAGCATATAATGAGTGATGTAATATGTGAGTTCATAAGCAGTGCATGATTAGGGTTCAGGTTATAGTCAGTTCACTAAACTATTACTGGAGTATTTCAGTTTTTTTTTAACATTAACTTATGTCTCATTCCAACACCTAACTATAACATCACATTGACTGTTGGATGTTTTCAGTGAATATAAAGCTAAAGTGCCATTACAGCTATCCATGGTAATAATATCTTAGTTTATGTTAGAAAAACCTCAGAAATGCACTCAAAATAGGTCAAAGTGACATTATGGTTAGGTATTTGAACAACACAAGAACTAACGTATAAAAACCACAAAAAATACTGAAATTTGCCAGTTATAATTCACTGAGCTAATTACTCGGGCCCTGCCATGCACTGCTTATGACCTCACATATCACATCAGATATGACATATTAAATGGCATCATTTACAACATCACTTACGACATCACAAATTACATCAACAATGACATCAATGGTAACATGACTGATAACGCAATAGTCATTAAAACCATAGAATTACTGAGTATACATGTGGGGATCCATAGAATGGTAGTAGCTCGGAGGCAATTAAAATTGTGCATGTTGACATTTATATGGTGCACTATTTAGAAATCACTAAAGTTTGGGGTGGAAGTAGTGCTCCAAATTAAGCATAGTAAAGGCTGAGTGCACCTGATGTGGATTGTGATTAAAAGTAAGTAAAGCAAAGGCCAGTTCCAAAACATCTGTGAGAAAGACTACAGCTGTTGTTGACAATGATTATCCAGCAGTTGATATCTTGCCACTTGCGCATGTTATATAATTGCAATGCAGTGATAGACACAAATTCTATGTAACAGGGACATTTATAATGTATGGATGTGTATTTCCATAACTTTGCTGAAGATTATGATTTTCTCACACTGATTTTGTAAGTATGGTTCTAAGATTATATGTCACTGGGCCCATCACTGGAATGTAAGTAGTGAATTTTACAAAAAAAGAGGGTTGTCCATAGAGTATTATAGAAAGTGTCTTTTCAGTGGTAAATGTATACTTGTCAACCTCTTGACTTAAAACTGTGGGTCATGTAAAGTTTTTAAGTGGGTAATCCCATTAAGGTTAACAGAAAATTGTCCACAAGCTTTGCGTGTTGATTTACCTCAAGTCCACAAACCCTATAGGATGCTGTTACAATGATGGTATGATGTCATCAATGATGTAATTTGAGATGTCATCAGGGTCATCAATAATGTAATTTAACAAGTCATTAGGAATATAATATGTGAGGTCATAAGGAGTGCATGGCAGAGGCTCAAGCTATAGTTAGCTCAGTGAATTATTCATGGTCAATTTCAGTGTATTTCAGATTTTAAACTTGAGTTTTTGTGTTTTGTCAACACATAACTATAATGTCACTTTAACCTTTGTTTTTTAAGTGAATTTCAGAGGTTTTATTTAATGTAAGGTTGTTGGAATATAAAAAATGTTTTCACGGTGTTGTTACATGTTGTTCTGCATAAGTTAGCATTTGCGGCACCATTTTATGTTTCATCCGCCATTTTGTCCCATGGGCGAAACTGATCTCTCTGTGTCTCTGCGAGAAGCAGCTTTGGTAATTTTCCTATCTTCCAAGGTTGGGCCCTGCTGTACTAATGAATACACTGTTCTTATCAGCGCATACCTTTCCCACTAGATAGAGGCCTGCTCCCACTAGTCTAGCAATGGGCGCAGGCAGAACGACCTTGGCACGAAGATAGTGTGTGCCCGGTCTCAGGATTGAAACTTATCCTTCTGTACTTCCTTTGTGTAGCTGCCTCCATCTGGAAATTTCCAGTGTGGGCGTGTCTTCTGGGGTTCTGAATTGTACATAATGTATCACCATGTTTTCTGATGACAGTCCTCTCTGCAGCACCCGTAAGCTATTGGGCAGACGGGGCTCCGCTCAAGTGTACCTGAATAAACATATACTTGGTTTGTATTCTCTACTGTCTGACCGACTCTTCATTTGTATGGAAGGCTGAGAGGTGGTCGCGAGTGACCCGGGTGGCCCTAATCGGGTCACTTCCTTCTGTTGGTGCCCGAACAGGGACCCCATCGGGTGACCCATCTCCTCCCGCGGACGGGTGGGGAGGTCAGGGCCATCGTCGGGTCGGACGGGCGGACCAGGGATCCCTGCACGAGAGAGTTCCTGAACTTGCAGCTGCCCCGTTTGTCTGACCGGTCGGTGCTTCGCCCAGCGGTCATCCCGACTGGGGTCCTGAACGACAAAACCCTTGGATCTGACCGTTTGGTCCGAAGAGTCGGCAGTGGAGAATAAACTCGTTTGACCTGTGTGCACTAGGTGAGTTTGTTTTGGTTCTTTGTGGATATGGTACCATTTTGGTTTGTATTTGGTACGGTCTGAGGACCGATTTTGGTATGAGGTGTTTGTGAACACTTCGCAGGGCAGCATAACTAATTTGGCCAGCTCTTGAAAATGCCTGGGATAAGCAGGTTTTTGGTTTCTTGTTGCTGTTGTTGCTCTGCAGATGCTCGATTGGAAGAAAGTCAGCCGGCGCCTCCAGAAGGCACTCCGAACTTTGATATGTATGTGAAGCATGGCCTTGGCCCTATTATGTTTAGTACGCTATGGCACAAATATACGAGGGACAATGCCGAGTTGCAGTGGCCGTTGACAGGCACTTATGATGAACAAAAAATTGGGTTTTTGCAGGAGAAGTTGTTTGCAAGAAGAAGTAGGCAGTCTATGTTTGATTCTCTTCGAACGTGGCAAAAGGAGGCTAAACAGAGGCGAATGAAAGCAGAGAAAGAGGCGCGAAAGATGAGAATGCAAACATTGACTTGGAAGGCTAAAGCATATGATAGAGAGAAACAAGAGATAGGGATTGAACATGAAGATAGGAGATTTCGATTGAACATTGATAAGTTTTATGTGGCTCGAGAGGAAAATGATACTTTTGTGGAGGAACTGTTAGATACTAGACCCCCATCCCCATATGTCCCGTAGAAGATATGTCCTGCTCTGCCCTCACAGGCCCAGCTACCCAGCTCTTCTGTCTCTGCTGTTTCTGCTTCTGTTGCTGTTGATCAGACTGCCGTGGCCACGGCACCTCCTGCCCTTTCCTTGTCCTCGCCGTCTGTGCCAACTGTGACTGTTAGTACTCCTGCCACACCTATTGCTTCGGCGTCTCTTTCGCCAGCTCTTACACCCACGACGCAGCCGACAGTGACGTTAGTGCCGGTGTAGAGACTAAATATCGAATTTTTAATATCGAAAGGACAAAATATCGAGTAGAAAATATCGAGAGGACAGAATATAGAAAACACATAATATAGTTGGAAAAAATATCGACATATAGGTAAGTAATATCGAATGTCATTATATCGAATTTTATTTTACCGAATTCTTTTTTATTGTTTTATATGTTACTATATGTGTTAAAAATATATATTTTTTTTTAATGTATGTTACAATTTTTTTAAGGTAATGGATTTTATGTGAATTAATTTTTGCATATATTAGTTCCGTAGCAGGTTGTGGGTTTATAGGGGAATAGGGTGGGAAGTAATTTAATTTACATTATAAAAATTAATAATTAATTAATTAATAATGTAGTGTTTTATAATAACTATTGTTTAATAATTTCTGCGTATATTAGTTCCGTAGCGGGTTGTGGGTTTATAGGGGAATAGGGTGGGAAGTAATTTAATTTAAATTATAAAAATTTGAGGGGGCGTGGTCTCGCTGTCAATGGCGTGAGACTCACTTCGAGGAGCTTCGGCTGACCGCCACACTTTAGAGCTATTATCGCGGAGCTGGGGCTCAATCGGCGCCACTTTTTGGGGCGCACTGGTCGCGGAGGGTGAGGAGCCCCTACCGACGAGCTGACAACAGCGGGGGCTCGCTGGTAGCGGTGGGACTGTGGCCTAGCGCTGGTCTCCTGGCTCTGCGGCAGCCATCTTGCGGCCTTCTGATCCGGGCCTCTCCTGCGGCCCGCAAACAATCCCCAGGACCCCCCTGGTGCCGCGCCCCATCAGCAGAGGCGCCGGACTGCGCCGGAGATGGCCTGCAGCGGCCATCAGCGTCTCCTGATCTCGCAGGGGGCTCCTCTCTGTTGCTCCGGCTGCCCGCCATTTTGAGGACAGGTGCGGGCCCGGTGGCGGCCGGGATCACATGGGGGGGGGCCGCAGCCGAGGAGCGCCCCTGAGGACCGGACCCGGTGGCGGTGAGTGGAGCTGTTGTGTGGCTGGCGGAGGGCGGAGGACAGTCCCCGACCTGACCCTGCTGTGAGGCGCATCGGACTTGCCGCACTGGGGCCCTGCTGAAGGCAGAGGGGTGGCACCGGCACGAGTTTGAACCCCCGCAGAGACCACGCACCCTGCCCGAATTGCCCTGGCCTGAGCGTTAGGCCTCACTCTGGACTTGCTGCTGGGGGGGACTCACCCGCGGCCTTCCAGGCCTGCCCCAGTCCACTGGTCACTGACGCACTCGGCCATTCAGCTGAGGCCTATGGGGGGACCGGCTTGGCGTGGATGCGCCCGTCCCTCAGAACGGACTGACCCTGACACCGCCTGGACCTTTGTGGCCTATTGGGACCGGGACGCTGCACCAGCATCTCTACACCGCTTTCACCCCTGCGGTCCTGGGTCCCTGTGCTCTCTTTCGGCGGCCCCTGGGCCCTGCAACGATCCGGCCCCGGGACAGGGGATACAGCGCCTAGGGGTGCGTGGACACCAGGCGTTGGGCCGGGACCCTGCTGCACGCCCCCCCTGCAGTCTGGGCGCACTTGCCCTGCGGGGTTGCCTCGCCTCTGCATTGGAGCGCTGGGGATTTCTTGGTGCCCTGCTGGCTGGGGCCTCTGGAGGACATTCTCGGTGTGGCTGCGCCTTGGTGGGCTCGGCCCCCCCTGGCCGCCGGCGGGGCCCCGCGCTGCCTTGCCGCGGGGATACGTTCAAGCTACCGGCCCTGCTCCGGGCGCCTGCTCTGGGGAATACTTTGGCCTGCACTGTTTGACTGGGGGACCCTGCCTGCGATGGCGGCGGCACTCTAGCCCTCCCCTCCGCCCACTCACACTCACTGGGAGGCCTCTCTTACCGTGTCCCGTGCCCTGCTGCCTAGGATTGGGGTAGATATGGCTGTACCCCTTAATTGCCCGCCTACGGCTCTACACCCTCCTCTCACCATCTAGCCCGGCTTTGGGAAGTGCTGGACTCTGCCGGGAGATGACGCGCACCAAGGCGGTGAAGGACACAGCGGCACCCCCAAAGGATAATCCTGTAGCTGCGCTCTGGGGCAAGACGGGCGCTGCTGCCCCTGAAGCAATGGCTTCGCAAAATGGAGGGGATTCGCCACCGGTCACCCAGTCCTTCATGGCCGGCTTCATGGCAGAACTTAAGACGGAAATCGGCTCCCTGCGCACGGAGGTTCACTCCTGTGTCCGGGAACTCCGGAGGGAGGTTACTGAACTTGGGGACCGAGTGGACGGTCTCGAGCGAACGGTGGATGCGCGTACGGAGGACCAAGAGCAACTCTGGCAGCGCCTGGCTACCCTCGAGGAACAACACATTGACTTACAATTAAAGCAGGAGGACTTGAAAAACCGGAGCCGCCGCAACAACCTCCGCATCCGGGGGGTGCCAACTGGGGCAGAGGGGTCGGACATCATGACCTACGTGGCACAACTCCTCCACGAGGTCTGGGGTGACGACGATGCCTCACCACCGGCGCTGGATCGTGCACACCGGGTCTCTGGCCCCCCTGGTCGACCGGGCCTCCTCCCTGACATCCGACCCGGGTCCATTTCTTTACGGAAAAGGAGGCCATCCTGAAGGCGGCGCGTTCCAAGCAGGAACTTACCTACAAGGGTGCCAACATCCAGATCTTTCAGGACCTCGCGCCCACGACGCTTCGGAGACGCCGCGATTTCAGGCTGGTGACCGACAAACTGCGCAGCCTGAACATCCAATACCAGTGGGGTCACCCCTTCGCGCTAATCTTCCAGTGGGAATCCAAGCGTCGGATGGTACGATCCCTTCAGGAGGCGGCAAATCTTCTCCATCTCTCTCTCACGCCACCCTCAAGTCCTGCACGCCTGCAGGCCCGTACCAGGGCTCCCGCCAAACCCTCCTGGTCCCAGGTTAACCGCAACCGGCGCTCTCTGCATCCCGGGGAGCACTCGTCCTCACAAGCCAAAGATGACATCATCCAACACATTCGCTCCATGGAGGGGGATCGCCCCTCGCCCAGCCCTCCGTCCTTAACTACCTAGTTGGCAAGGCTCTCACTCACGCTGATGGAGGATCACTCCGGACTATGTACTTTCTTCCTGTGCCTGAAGTGGTGGCGCACAGCTTCATGACTCGACAGCATCCCAGCTCCCTGTAAGCAGTGTTGGCGGCGTCGGATCACCTGCCCAGATGACATCTCCTGTGTCCGGCGACTCCCCCCCCATCTGTTCCTGGGAGAGTGACTTCTCCGGGACCGCCTGTGCCCCTGGGCCTCGGCTGTCCCTGGACTGGAACAGGACACTGTGGCCCTGTTGGCCAATGTTGATCGTTTTCGTTTTGAACGTCTGTCCCTCTTCTCTCTCTTTCTCCCTCTCGCATCTTCCCTCTGTCCCTTTCTCCCTCCTTGGTGGGCGGGGGCGCCTCTTGTGGTTCTCTTTCTACTTTCCGGAAGACACCCGCTCTCCTCCTTCTCCACGCCATTGCCCCGCCTTGCCCCCCTGTGGGATGCTTAGGCCAGACCGCACTCCCCACGGGCCATTGCCACTATCCCCTGCTTGAAAATCCTCTCCTTTAATGTCAAGGGGCTCAACTCTCCCAATAAGCGGCATCAGATATGGCGATACCTCCTTCAGCAGCATCCTGATATAATCCTTTTACAGGAGACTCACCTGTTGAAAGTTGATGTCCCTCGCATGGCTCACCCCCGGTACCCCCTCCAATTCTGGGCTTCGGCCTCCTCCAAAACAGCTGGTGTGGCAATACTCTGTGGCCCTGGCATCCGGCAGGGGAAATCTAAAACCTTCCGCAGCCCAGATGGCCGCTTCCTTAGAGCTGAGGTCTTGATCGGACATCGGTCCTTCACATTGTGCAGTATTTATGCGCCTAACCAGGCGCAGGACTCTTACCTCCGCGCCCTCTTGAGGGAACAAGTACCGCAAGATGACCCTTCGCTTATTATTATAGGGGGCAACTTCAATCTGGTTTGGGACTCCGCCCTGGATCATAGCGACGGCTCCTTTCAGGGCACTGGGGCTATGTCCTCCACCTTAAAGAAGCAACTGACAGATCTCACGCTACTTGACTCTTGGCGGTATCACTTCCCCGAAGCTCGCGACTACTCATATTACTCGCACGTGCATCGTTCATACTCACGTATTGACCACATCCTTATCTCGCATGCCCTTATCGGCGAGACGGTTTCCGCTTCCATGTCCGACATCTCGGTCTCTGACCACGCTCATGTGGAACTTCTTGTATGCCATAGTTCTGCACGCACCCCACTCCCGCCTCGTTGGCGCCTCCCGCCACGCGTCCTCCGGGACCCTGTGGATGTGGCGGAATTGCGAACTGCCATTGACTCCTACTTTGAGCTTAACGATATCACCGAAACCCCCTTCCCTGTTGTGTGGGACGCATTCAAGGCCACCATCCGCGGCCATATCACTTCCATCGCGATTGCGCGAGCACGGGAAGCGCGTCTCTTTGAAGCCAATCTTACTAGGGACCTGAAGGCCCTCGAGAAGCTCGACCAGGAACGCCCTTCACTTGCTCATAAGCGGAGCCTGGCTACCCTCCGTGGTCAGCTGCGGGCCCATCGAACTAACAAGGCTGAGGGTGCTCTGTTAGCACTGAAACAGCGCTATTACGAGGGGGGCGACAAGGTGGGCACGGTCTTGGCTCGGCGCCTGCGGAAACGCGCAGCTAAGGCCCACATCGCTAATATTCAACTTGGAGACGGCACCCGCGTGATCACGGAAGCCTCCAAATGTGCCGCATTCCAAACATACTACTCCTCTCTATATGCCCCAGCCACGCCCTCCCCAGACCTGATACGGACTCTGCTTGATGCCTGCCCCTGGATCCCACTCAGTAGCTACCATGCCCAGCAACTGGAAGACCCAATTACTTGCGAAGAGCTCGCTGGGGCCCTGAAGGACCTCCCCATTGGAAAATCTCCGGGGCCGGACGGTCTTCCCCTATCTTTTTACCGCATGCTCCTGCCGCAGCTTCGGAAGCACCTCGTCCGTCTCTTTAACTCTTTTGCCACCGACGCTGGTCCTTCCCAGTCTATGGGGCTGGCGGAAATTGCCCTCATTCCTAAGCCGGGCAAGGACCCTGCACTTTGCTCGTCCTACCGTCCCATAGCATTGCTCAACACGGACCTGAAGATCTACACGAAAATCTTAGCCAAATGACTCGATCCGCTTCTCCCCAGCCTCATAGAACCGGACCAAGTCGGCTTCATCCACCATCGCCAAGGTGCGGACAACGTGTGGCGCACTGCACACCTGGTAAGCAAGGCCCACCACTGGAGCATCCCGGCTTGCCTTCTGTCGTTAGACGCGGAGAAGGCGTTCGACCGGGTGGACTGGACCTTCCTTCGGGCAGTTCTACATAAAATCGGGCTCGGCCCATTAATGATAGCTCGGATGATGGCTCCTTATTCGTCCCCGACGGCCCAGGTGCAGGTCAATGGCCAGCTATCCTCCCCTATCTCGATAGGCAGAGGTACCCGGCAGGGGTGTCCCTTGTCGCCCTTATTATTTGCTCTTGTAGTGGAACCCCTTGCCATTTTAATCCGCCAGGCCCCCGACATCCACGGCATTCCCCTTGGAGGCCAACAGCATAAAGTGGCCCTTTTTGCGGACGATCTCCTGCTTACACTCTCTCAGCCCCACGTCTCCCTCCCGGCCCTCCTGGCTCTTCTTCGATCATTCGAGTTGGCGTCTGGTCTTAAAATTAATCACAAGAAATCCTGGGCCCTCAACCTTACGATCCCTTGGGACGAGATCCCTGTGCTCCAGGCCTTTGTTCCCTATCAATGGGCCTCCCACTCCATACGATACCTTGGCCTACAGCTCACCCCCACTCTCGCTTCATGGTCCCAAATTAACTGGCAGGAATGCCGGAAGTCGGTTCTTGGAGACCTTCGAACATGGCAATCACTCTCTCTCTCCTGGCTGGGGTGGCTCCACGCAATCAAAATGTCGGTGCTCCCCAAAATCCTGTATCTTTTTCAATCCCTTCCGACTCCCATCCCGCTCCACCAGATCAGCAGCCTCCAACGAGACATCACCAGGTTTGTCTGGGGAGGACGCAGGCCGCATTTCTCCAACAAAATCCTCATGTCCCCTCGCGACAGGGGCGGGCTGGCTTGCCCCAAGCTCTTGGAGTACTATTGGGCCTCTCACCTCCGCTTTATATCGGAGTGGATGGCGTGGCAAAGCGAAAAGGTGTGGTTCCACATGGATAGGGCGGTGACTGGGAGATCCATCTGGGACCTCCCGTGGCAGCACCGGGCTTCGCGATCGCGTAGTGCCTACTTGGCCCCCCCCCACTTGGACGGTACTAGATATCTGGGATAAAATTGCAATCCTTAAGAGCCTCACCACATTCCCGTCCCCCTTCACCCCTATTGCCGGGAACCTCCAATTTCCACCGGCAGTGCGTCCTCTAGCGTTCTCTGACTGGCTTGATGGTGGGTGTCGGACCATTAGGGACCTCTTCCTGGGCGACGCCTTTAAAACTTTTGATCAGTGTAAGGCAGACTTCCACCTCTCGGAGGGAGCTCGATTGCAATATATCCAACTGCGACATTGGATACATACCTCCTCCTGGGCGCCGGCAGCTACTCGACCACTTACGCCTTTTGAGCGCCTAGTGCGCGCCTTTGATGACTCTAAAGGGCTCATATCCCGCACTTATCACGTATTGCAACATCCTCCACTCACTACTCCCCACCTCTATCAGTGCAAATGGCAAACGAACATTGCCTTGGATGTAGCCCCCGCCCAGTGGAATCGCCTATGGCTTGATATCCCAAAGGTCTACCGCTGTATCTCCCAGCGGGAGACCGCCTATAAGACCATGACCCAATGGTACTATACGCCTCTCAGACTGCACAAGATGTTCCCTGCGACATCCCCTTTATGTTGGAGGTGCTCGAGCGCCACGGGCGACTTCCTCCATATTTGGTGGTCCTGTTCTTTCCTGACCTCTTACTGGAAAGAGATCCTTAGCCATATCAAAGAGGTGCTTGGCTTTCCCCTGCCTGCCATTCCTGCCACAGCTGTTCTAGGCCTTAAACCTGATAATCTGCGCGCCCTCACACGCAAAGACTGGCACATTTCCCTCCACAGAATTGCTCACTGCTCGCCTACAGTCCCGTGATTCCCATTTCACGAAACTGTGGCAACCACTTGTCACCCATCTCTGAAAACTGGAGCACGCCCGCTTTCAGCCCCCGAAACTCCGAGCCCTACACCTCTTTGAGGACGCAGTCTACCCCCCGGATACAGAATAGACCCCTACCTGCATGCTATTCGTTCCCCCTCAGGGCTTAGCGCTCCCCCCCTTCCCCCCTCGCCCACCTCCCCCTCTTTGTCTCCCCTACTTTTTTCTCTCCTTCTCCATCTCTTCCTTCTTCTCTCGACTTGCCATCTGCTCTTTCCATATGTATGACACGTATTGGCACCTGCTCTCTGACGCGGCCGGCCCACATTGGGTTGTAGGCGACTTGCTGTGTACTCCACATGCCATATTGTTTAGTTGTGCTTCATACTACTACTTATCGACTGCCTATCTATCCTACGCGGCCGGCCCTATACATAGGGTTGTAGGCGAAACGCTGTGTCAACGAGCAGTCCCCCTACTGTCTCTTTGCAAAATAAATAGTTTGAACAGAAATTATGAAAATTAATAATTAATTAATTAATAATGTATTGTTTAATAATTACTATTGTTAATTAAGTTAATTAATTTATTATTAAATATAAAAAAAGTGAATAATAATCATTGTTAATTAATTGATAATTATGTAAATTGTTTAATTTTTTTATTAATTAGTAATTAATTACATATTAATTATTAAAAATGAATTTATTAATATGTTAATTATGTACATTTTTTTAGTAGTGTGTTCAGTGTTGATAGGGGAGTAGGGTGGGAATTAAGTTAAATTTAATTCACATTTTAATAATTTTAAATATTATTTATTCAAAGTTATTTTATAGTGTTAATTAATTTAGATATGATGGTTATTAATTTCATTGTTAATTGTAATTAGCTAATTAATTAAATGTTAATTAATTATGTTGATTCATTAATATTTTACACTATTGGAGGTGACGTTTATAGGGGAAAATGTTGGAAGGTAAATATATTTTTATTAATTAATTATTTGTTAATTAATTTTAATTATATTGTAGGAGTGGGTCTACTCAATTATTCCCCTACGCTACCCAACACTTTCCCTACTGTTGCACTCACTGGAGTGGGAATAGTTATTTTTACACTCCCGCTATCCAACACTTTCCCTACTGTTCCACTCGCTGGAGTGGGAATAGTAATTTTTAAACTCCCGCTATCCAACACTTTCCCTACTGTTCCACTCGCTGGAGTGGGAATAGTAATTTTTACCCTCCCGCTATCCAACACTTTCCCTACTGTTCCACTCGCTGGAGTGGAAATAGTAATTTTTACCCTCCCGCTATCCAACACTTTCCGTACTGTTCCACTCGCTGGAGTGGGAATAGTAATTTTTACCCTCCCGCTATCCAACACTTTTCCTACTGTTCCACTCGCTGGAGTGGGAATAGTAATTTTTACCCTCCCACTATCCAACACTTTCCCTACTTTTCCACTCGCTGGAGTAGGAATAGTAATTTTTACCCACCCGCTATCCAACACTTTCCCTACTGTTCCACTCGCTGGAGTAGGAATAGTAATTTTTACCCACCCGCTATCCAACACTTTCCCTACTGTTCCACTCACTTGAGTGGGAATAGTAATTTGTACCCACCCGCTATCCAACAAATTCCCTACTTTTGCAGTTGTTGGAGTGTGAATACTAATTTTATTCCCTTAGCTATGCAACGTTTTTAATTTTGTTATATTTAATGTAGTGTAAATGATTAATTAACATAAAAAATGTTACTTTCATTATTTAAATTATTATATATTATTTATTTTTATATTTATATAATATGTTTATTTATATATATATATGTAAATATATTTTTAATAATGTTTTAAATATGTTATAATTAAGATTAATAATTATTTTATAATATTATTAAGTAAATATATATATTAAAAAATAATTAATATGTTTTTTTTTACATTACATTTATTATTTTTACATTTTAAGCTTTTTTACATTATTTTAACTGTTTTATTTAATTGTGTTTATTATTTAATTACTTTTATATTATTTTTAATACATTTAAAAAATTCGATATTTTAGTTAACTATATTTTAAACATCGATATTTTGTACTCGATATTTTAGTACTTGCCTGTTTGTAGATAGGGACTCGATATTCTGTCCCTCGATATTTTGGCATCGATATTCTGGACAGTCGATATTCTGTCCCTCGATATTTAGTCACTGAACCGTTAGTTAAGTAAAAGAAAAGAGAGAGACCCCTTGAGCCAAACCAGGGGAATAGGGTACTACTTAAAGGTAGAAAAAGTTTTCCCTTGGTAGAGAATTATGTCAGATCACGGTGCAATAGTTGGGCACACAGAGAAAATAATGCCACCCCTACGTTGCACCATCAAACCACAACTGATGCAGCCCATATGGTAGAGCCTAACAATTATATATACAACAGTTATATATCGTTAAAATTTTATTTTAAATTAAAACATCACATAAATCACAATATCATAAAACCCTATAAAAATCACAATAATCCAAATATCAAGTTCATATACAAATAACATACATTCCACCAACCCCAAATTCATACATTAGAGAGAAACACTAAGACAATACACTTTGTCATAAAAAGCATATCCGAAAGGAACACTTCTCTAGCTACTCCTGGATACACTATATTGTCTTTTGTCTGCAGGATAAGCTTGTTCCACAGATTATGCAACACAAGCGTCGACGCGTTTCGATGGTTCTATTACTTTTCCATCTTTTTCAAGACAAACTTATAGCTCTCTCTTGATGGCACTATATGGTTACCAATCGTACCAACTCCGAGATAAAGCTGTACACTTATTAGGGCGGAGAGTAATCCAAGAAGTGAAAATAGCCGAGGAAACGGTATACTTCCGTCAGCTTTTCTATTTTATAGAATAGGCAAAATGGCTCTTCACATCTATTGAGCGAAGGAAATGATTCAAATAATCAAACAGAATGGAACCCTTAATGATATCATGTTGGTAGAAGGCTTCAAATTGTGTCGCCTTATGTTTAGTCAGCACCTTGTCTATTAATTTATATAATCATTCCATGGTGAAATAATCCATGGTCCAAAAGTGCGTGAGGGGGAACCACAGTGGTGACGAACGGACGTAAGGAGCCCGCAAACCGACTGATCCTGGCCGGTCGTGGCAATTGTGCCAACCACTGTGGTTCCCCCTCACGCATTCCATGGTGAAATAATCTATGGTCCAAAAGTGCGTGAGGGGGAACCACAGTGGTTGGCACAATTGCCACGACCGGCCAGGATCAGTCGGTTTGCGGGCTCCTTACGTCCGTTCGTCACCACTGTGGTTCCCCCTCACGCACTTTTGGACCATGGATTATTTCACCATGGAATGATTATATAAATTAATAGACAAGGTGCTGACTAAACATAAGGCGACACAATTTGAAGCCTTCTACCAACATGATATCATTAAGGGTTCCATTCTGTTTGATTATTTGAATCATTTCCTTCGCTCAATAGATGTGAAGAGCCATTTTGCCTATTCTATAAAATAGAAAAGCTGACGGAAGTATACCGTTTCCTCGGCTATTTTCACTTCTTGGATTACTCTCCGCCCTAATAAGTGTACAGCTTTATCTCGGAGTTGGTACGATTGGTAACCATATAGTGCCATCAAGAGAGAGCTATAAGTTTGTCTTGAAAAAGATGGAAAAGTAATAGAACCATCGAAACGCGTCGACGCTTGTGTTGCATAATCTGTGGAACAAGCTTATCCTGCAGACAAAAGACAATATAGTGTATCCAGGAGTAGCTAGAGAAGTGTTCCTTTCGGATATGCTTTTAATGACAAAGTGTATTGTCTTAGTGTTTCTCTCTAATGTATGAATTTGGGGTTGGTGGAATGTATGTTATTTGTATATGAACTTGATATTTGGATTATTGTGATTTTTATAGGGTTTTTATGATATTGTGATTTATGTGATGTTTTAATTTAAAATAAAATTTTAACGATATATAACTGTTGTATATATAATTGTTAGGCTCTACCATATGGGCTGCATCAGTTGTGGTTTGATGGTGCAACGTAGGGGTGGCATTATTTTCTCCGTGTGCCCAACTATTGCACCGAGTGATCTGACATAATTCTCTACCAAGGGAAAACTTTTTCTACACTGAACCGTTAGTGCCTGCTACTTCTGTTGCTACCCCCACTGTGTTCCTCCATTCCCCGACATTACTGAGTAGTGGGACACCGGTGCGTGGCCCTGAGGATAGAGATTAGACAAAATTTAAGGGACGTGTGTGGCGGACGTTAGACCGATCTGATATGGGAGATGAGGAGGAAAGGGTGGTGGCTAATCAGGCTGCGCAGTGGGCCCGTAAGCCCATTTATAGTGTGGAAGATGTGTGGAGTGTGATGAAGGATTGTGAGCCCTTTGTACAACAGCATGCCCTTAAGCATATGTCTGCTACTTTGATCGGTCTTTGAGAGCAGTGTTTCAATGATGCAGCACCGCAGATTATAGATGATATTAGGGATCATGTATACACTACTGATATGGAGCCCGCTCATGTCTTTGGTAACATTGCGACGTTGGTTGCTTACCGGGGTAGACTGCTTGGGAAGAGTCCCACCCCGGTATCCCAGTTTCCGATGCGGGAGGTTCATCCTATCTGTCATCCTGAAATACCAGAGCTAAGGGATCAGCATAATGCTGTTACTAGGGCAGGGGTAGCGGCCCGTTTTCAAGAACAATGGGTTTATACTCCATGGAAAAGGAGTGAGGTTTTGTCCCTTAAGACTCAGTTACCCGACCCTAGGAAAAATCTGACTGCTTGTTATAAAGAATTGACTGAGGCTGCCTCTTCAACAATAATGACGCTTGCAGATATTGAGATGTTTTTTGGTTTACTAGTTCCGGTTGATATTTGGAGACAAGTACACACACAGGATCATGTTGCGGAATTGGGAGGGTACCTGGGATCAAATTAAAGTATGGGATCAGGAGAGGAAGCCTGGTGAGAAGCCTAAAGCAGAGATACTTGCTTTGCCAGGCCGTATCATTACATATATGCATTCTCTTATCCCTCAGAGAAAAGTTGATTGGGACAAGTTATCAGCTTGCCGTCAAAAGAAAGATGAGAGTGTGTCTGATTTTTTCACTCGGTTTGAAGGTGTGTTTCTAGATTATAGTGGACAGGATTTGTCGATCGAAGGTGGTGTGCGACTGTTTGTTAATAGATTTGTCTCCAATTTGCTTCCTGAGATTGCGACTCAATTACAGGCTTCCGAGTGCACCTGGTCCACCTCTTCCCCTTCTGTTATTTTGAATATGGCATAATATTATGAGCACAGGGAAAATGAGGATAAGGAGAAGACGGAGAAAAAGCACAAGGATTTGAAGTCGAAGGTGTTGTTGCAGCAGGCTTCTAGAGGTGGTTTGGCCCGGCAGCTTCCACGTACTAGCAGGAATACTACACCTATAGGGCTGAATCAGTGTGCATTCTGTAAAGAGGAGGGACACTGGCATAGCGAGTGTCCTGTGCTTTTGCAGAAGGTGGCGGTCCCGAGAGGACGAGGTTCTCATGGACGAGGTCATGGAGCTGGTGGCCAGGACAGGGCTCAGAATGCTGTGGCCCCACAGGGTCGTACTGATCAAAATTATTTTGATGACTCTCGGGGAGGACAGTATTATCATGATGATTACAACACAGATGAGGTGACAGGAATGTCTTACAGCTAGGACAGCCAGGGACAGAGTGAGGGACCAGTTTTGATACCTGTAGATCAAGGTGGTGCGTACGTTAGTGCAGATGTGCATGGTTCAGCCAAGGAGTTTTTGGTGGATACAGGTGCGACGAACAGTTCTATTTCTCGTTCCTTGGTCCCTGGGGCGGCTCTGTCTGGCCATAATAATGTTTTGGTAGGCTTTTCCGGTGTACCGGTTGTGAGCCCCATTTCGAAACCCCTCGCATTGACTATTGGTCCTTTCACTGTGGATTCGCCGTTCTTGTTGATGTCTAATTGTGGCAAAAATATGATGGGTATGGACTTCTTGAAGAAATTGCATGCTACGATTTATTGCTCCCCAGCGGGTGTTTACATGACAGTGGGTCCGGATGTGGTGCATGCTACGCAGTGCCTGTCCAAAGATGCGCCTCTTCCTGCGGAGTTTAAAGACATGCCGCCAACTCTTTGGGCGACAGGTGACACTGATGTGGGACTGTTACAGATACCGCCAGTTTCCATCCGAGTTAAAGACAATGCTATTTTACCTCGCATCCCTCAGTATAAAATACCGCCGGCAGGTGAGCGAGCTCTATCGCAAATTGTACAGGATTTGATTGAAAAAGGCGTGGTTGAGGAAACGACTGCTAATGTTAGCAATAGCCCTATTCTTCCCATCCTCAAAAGGGCACCCTCAGGTTCCTCTGATGATCATGCAGATGTTTATCGCTTTGTGATTGACTTGCGGGAAGTTAATAAAATAGTGATTCCCCAGTTTCCGGTGGTCCCTGACATTACGACTCTTTTGACAATGATTCCTTCTTCTGCTACATACTTTTCTGTCATTGACCTGAAAAACGCGTTCTTCACTATTCCCATTCATTCTGACAGCAGGTATCTGTTTGGGTTCACCCTAGCTGGTAGCAGTTTTAGATTCTGTCGCACTCCTCAAGGCTATACAGAGAGTCCAAGTATCTATAGTCAGGCACTGAAAGGTCAGTTGGATTCCTTGTCGCTCCCTACATGTAATGTATTGCTTCAGTATGTTGATGATTTGCTCATCGCCTCGGATACAGAACAAGGTTGCAAAGACAGTACAGTTAAATTGTTGTTACATTTAGCTCAACATGGCCATAAAGTATCCCTTTCCAAATTCCAGTGTTGTCGACAGGAGGTCACCTACTTAGGTCACCTACTGTCGAAGGAGGGTAGGAGTTTGACCCCTGAGTGCATCAGTACCATTGTTAGAATGCCCATACCTCAAACTCAAAAAGATGTGTGCGCTTTTATTGGAATTATTTCCTACTGTCGCCAATGGATCCCAAATTATTCCCTATTAACCAAACCCCTGCTCACTTTGACTACTAAAGATGTGCATGAACCCCTACCTTGGACGCCTGAATGTCAGAAGTCTTTTGAGCAACTAAAAATTGCGCTTTGTTCGGCTCCAGTGCTCGGCACACCTAACTACAACAAGCCATTTGTATTATATGTCCATGAGACGGCTGGTTGTGCGCTTTCTGTTTTAACACAAACATTTGGAGATAAGCAATGGCTGTGTGCTTA
Organism: Calotriton arnoldi; assembly: GCA_963921515.1. NCBI lineage: Eukaryota > Metazoa > Chordata > Amphibia > Caudata > Salamandridae > Calotriton > Calotriton arnoldi. Next base: position 562,868 of record CAWUFW010010403.1, read on the forward strand.
TTTCTCTGCTGTGCTTGACCCTGTCGCACAAGCCCTCCTGAGCTGTCTAAGAGCGGTCGCGGCCGTGGCTGTCTTGATAAGACAATCGGCTGGACTTGTCCTTGATACTGATCTCACAGTCATGGTACCCCATGCTGTGGATACACTTTTGAACAAGACAAAGACGCAGCACCTCACCAGTGCACGTCTGACAGGTTATGAGCTCACGTTGTTTGCTCAGCACATTACGATCAAACGATGTGCCACTCTGAACCCAGCCACGTTACTACCCCTCCCTTCTGAGAATGAAGAGATTGACATACATGATTGTATCTTACGGACGGAAGAAGAGACGAAAGGACGGGTAAACCTGACTGATGTTCCCTTATTTGACCTCCAAGGAGAACTATATCTCGATGGCTCTTGCTTTAAATTACCAGATGGCACTACAACTGCCGCGTATGCAATCACTACGCTGCGTACGGTAGTTGAGACATCACGAGTTCCATATCAGTCGGCCCAAGCAGCAGAGCTCGTTGCCCTAATATGAGCCTGAGAATTGACTGAGGGAGTGGTTGTTAATATTTATACTGACAGCCAGTACGCCTTTGGAGTCGCCCATACTTTCGGACGACTCTGGGCAGAGAGAGGGTTCCTTACTTCCCATGGGACCAAGATTCAGCATGGTCATCTTATCTACAGGCTTTTGTCTGCTTTGACACTCCCTAAGAAATTGGCAATAATGAAGTGCAGCACCCATAGGAAAGTTACTGACGATGTGGGTAAAGGGAACGCTTTTGTAGATCAGACAGCTAAGGAAACAGCCCGAACGAAGATGAAAAGAATGTTCGTAGCAGGTCCCGCTAGGTGGGTGCCCGAGGCTAAAATGTTTGAGGATACACTTGGGAATGTGAAGGAGATTCAGAGTGAGGCCACAGTGGCGGAATTAGCAGTGTGGCAAGAAAGTACAGCACAACTGAATGACGAGGGATTTTGGATTGACAAGTCAGGGAAGCAGAAATGGATGTTGCCAGATGCATATGTTCTTCCTGTAGTCACGATGGCTCATGGCCCAGCCCATATCAGTGCTAAAGGAATTTGAAAGTTGTTAGACCCCGTATGGCAAAATGACAACATTTCAAAGACAGCTGCACATTTAGTGAAGTACTGCATGGTGTGCATGATGCACAATCCTGGGAAGGGTACCCCCACACCACCCCTGTAATTTTGCACCACCAACTTTCCCTTTTGAGGTCCTCCAACTAGATTACTTAGAGTTAGAAAGGGTCAATAATCTGAAGTATGTGTTGGTGTGTGTATTCAGTAAGTGGGTTGAGGCTTACCCCACCAAAGAAAATACAGCCATTGCGACTGCAAAGGTACTCCTGAAGGAGTTCTTTCCTCGCTTCAGCTTGCCCCGTTTGATCTGGAGTGATAACGGAAGTCATTTCAATGCCAAGGTTATCCAGCTAATCTGCGATGGTTTGCACATAAAACAGAAGTTTCATGCGGCAAATCACCCCCAGTCAGCAGGTTTGGTTGAGAAGTACAATGGTACTCTCAAACTGAAATTGGCATAGATTCAGGAGACGACAGGGTTACAGTGGCCAGATGCTTCACCATTAGCTCTTTTGTCGACAAGAACAACAGCACATTCTAGGACAGGATCGTCACCGTACTAGGTCGTGTTTGGACGCCCGGCAAATGTCTGGGGCATCCAGCGTCCCCGATGGTTTTCTGAGATTGAGTACCCTTTATTGACAGACTACCTGTGTCAGTTAACTGAAAATTTGCGTTCAATTCACCAACAGGTCCTGGAGTCCCTTCCGCCCATCCCAGAGGGGCCCAGACATGAAATTCGGCCTGGAGATTTCATCTTAATAAAGAATTTCCAGCGGAAGAAGAGCTTGGATCCCCGGTGGAAGGGGCCCGAGCAAGTCCTCCTGGCCACCCAGACCGCTGTGAAATTCGCCGGCTGAAAGAATTGGATTCATTCCAGCCATTGCCGCACGATCCCCTTACCCTTACCCCACGACCAGTGGGTGAGGGATGGCATTGGGGACGCTGAGGGTGAGAAGGTACCTCAGTTCGTCCCTTTTGCAGATGCAAAGCTTACATGGACCCAAACGGATGCAGAGAACGATGACGTGCTGAATGGAGCGGTCCCTCCGGAAATTCAAACCATTATTTGTTGACCCCTCTGTGCCTGGAGTTACGAGGTACAATTTGCGCCCTCGGCTGAGGAACAGTGCACCAAAGGAGAAGTCAGATTAGTTAGGGATGGACTGTGCAAGTTAGAGTGTACTTTTGCTATAGTACCAACGGTGTTAGTTTAGGGTATGTTGAGATTGGTGCACTGTTCAGACATTGGACAGGATAAATCGAATGTGCTCCCTAGGTGGGGTGCATTATCCTGCGCGACGTGGGATTCGTCGTGAGCTTAGGACTGAGCAAGCTCCACCGCTGGTGCTCAATAGCGCCAACGTTGATGAACAATAGGAGCCTGTACCAGTGAGGCTCTGACGGACACTGGGAACACTTGCCTTTGCTATTAGTTTTATTGCATTCCTTTTCTTGCTTCATAATGCATCCACTTGGTCAACCTATTGAGGAGGAGGAACAGCTGTTTGCAGCACCGCGTTTAGCATTTAGCGTTTAGCGCGGGGTTGGTCAAGAAAGAGTAAAATGGTTTTCATATCAATTGTTGTGATCTCACTAATGATAATACTTGGAATATCCTGGTTTCTAAAGGAGAAGTATCCTGTACACTCTTTGATTGGTATGATGCCCACTCCCCCTGAGCATGTTTTTGTCACTTTGGCTCCACACAAAGCAGCGCATAGGTTGTCCTATACCAATAATGTTTTTATAAAAATGATGCATCAAGCTCATAATGTGTCCAATACGACTAATTGTTGGGTTTGTGGATTGCTCCCCTCAGTTACTCATAAGTGCGACAATTTGTTGTCCCTGCCATTTTCATATGTTGGTAGCTGTGAAGTTTGGTTTGAATTGTTCGTAATGGTGCACTATCATTTCCAACTCTCTACTCTGCTTATGACACCTGCTGATTCCCGCACTGTGTTAGAGTACATACGTTTTCACCACAGGTTTATTCCCGTAAGGCTGCCAGGACAAGAGACTTTCGGTACATTGTCCCCAAATTCCCGTATGAGTACATATGAAAAAGTGAGGAACGAAAGTTGGCTCCAAATGGAAATGGCTGATTTCCAAAAGTTCAACACCTCTGAGTATTTCCAATCTTTCCAAGCTCTCAATGTTACTACGGACAAACTGATGCCAGTGTCTGTGGTCAACACAACAGCTAGTTTTTGTGTCCAGGGGACTGGGGAGGTGAAGGTGGGAGTGAGTAACTGCAATTTCACCTACAGACTGAGCACGATTAATAGTCCGCCTTTTTTCCTACCCCCTAATGTTTATTTTGTCTGTGGCTCCCAAGCTCATGTCTGGCTTCCGAGGGGATGGTCAGGCAAATGTTGCCTCTCTTTCCTCCTTCCCCCTGTGTACGTCGCCCCGCCCAATTATCATAAAGATCATCAGTTGCAGCTTAGGAGTACACACTTGCCCTGAGTCAGAAGGGTTGCTGACACAGAGGATATAGATCAGACAGACACCACCGCACAACAGTTTGAGGATGCCATAAAGGGTCTTCTACCCTTTTGGGGCCCCGTGGATAATAGTTTTCAAATTTGTCGACTAACAAGAGTAGTGGAGGGGGTTATCAATACAACCGCTGGGATAATGACAAATGTCACAGCTGAGCTCCAGGCTACGAGATTAGTCACCTTACAGAACAGGATGGTGTTAGACGTCATCCTTGCTGATCGGGGAGGGGCTGGTCACATCATTGGCAGCAGCTGTTGCGTTTACATACGCGACCACGCCCCCAATGTGTACGCAGCTGTACAGAAATTGCATAGACTTTCGTCTGACATACACCAAGAGACAGGTACCTGGACCCTATCAGGGTGGTTCTGGAACATATTCACATCCTGGGGTTGGAAGATCCTCACCTTTCGAGCTGTGGTTACCAGCATTCTCTTCACATGTTGCCTCTGTATACACTGCCTCCCGACTTGCTGCACCTATTGTGTAAATGTTCTCACCCCTAAACCAAAAATATCAGCTCATGATACTAATGCTGCGATCATGTTACAGAAGAGCATTGAGGACATGATGCAAATTGACGAAGGCATTTTTGCTTCTACATCATCCCTTGCAGCTTCTATTCCTGATAATGAGTATATGGATTGTTCTGAGTATTGATGTCCTTTTGCTTATGTGAATGCTATGTCTTTACCGCCCACCATGTAAAATTGTTAGCGAATGCTATAAGGAGGGTCTGTTGGAATATAAAAAATGTCTTCACTGTGTTGTTACATGTTGCTCTGCATAAGTTAGCATTCGCAGCACCATTTTATGTTTCAGCTGCCATTTTGACCCATGGGCGAAACTGATCTCTCTGTGTCTCTGGGAGAAGCAGCTTTGGTAATTTTCCTATCCTCCAAGGTTGGGCCCTGCTGTACTAATGAATACACTGTTCTTATTAGCGTGTACCTTTCCCACTAGATAGAGGCCTGCTCCCACTAGTCTAGCGATGGGCGCAGACAGAACGACCTTGGCACGAAGATGGTGTGTGCCCGGTCTCAGGATCGAAACTTATCCTTCTGTACCTCCTTTGTGTAGCTACCTCCATCTGGAAATTTCCAGTGTGGGCGTGTCTTCTGGGGCTCTGAATCGTACATAATGTATCACCATGCTTTCTGAAGTCAGTCCTCTCTGCAGCACCCCTAAGTGTCTGGGCAGACGGGGCTCCGCTCGGGTGTACCTGAGTAAACATATACTTGGTTTGTATTCTCTACTGTCTGACCGACTCTTCATTTGTATGGTAGGCTGAGAGGTGGTCGTGAGTGACCCAGGTGGCCCTAATCGGGTCACTTCCTTCATGGTAATATAATAAGATTATATTACCATACCTAACTGTAACGTCACTTTAACCTTTGTTTTTCCTTTGAATTTCTAGGGTTTCTTATTATATTCACCCAACTCTCCCACTGACCACAGCTTTTGACTGTGCACAGCAGTGTGTTTCTTTGACCAGGGCCTGATCCCAAACCCCATGGGCACCAAACCCCTCCTGTGCATGGCCTTTGGCAATGCGTGAAATGGGGTTACCCACAGGGCTTGGTTTCTGGAATCCAGCAGTCAACAAGGGCATCAGACCTTTCACTAGATGTCTCAGGACCTTACTCCACAAACAAAGCCTTCTATCATTTACATGCACAGTGCAAGGTGTCACCTACCATACTGGGGGCCTCCTGGATACAGCTAGTCTTATGGCCAAAGAGGACACCAGCAGACTGGGAACCAAAACCGGCCCTGGCAAACTGCTCGGCCGGCCCCCCTGTAGGGGAGGAGGGGAGTGCAAGCGAGCTGTTTGTTAGGGCCGGTTTCGGCCGATTTTGTTACAGGGGGCCGAAATTGCCGGCCCCGGTAACAAAAATGGCCCCCAGGTGCCCAAAACCGGCCCCCACCATGGCAGCCCACCGGGGAAACGCCCGGTGCCTGCTACGGCCAGTCCGGCCCTGACCAGCAGTGACATCAACAACACAAGCAGTGACTGCAACAACTTGAAGTAGAATGTACTCCTGAAAACCACAAGCCAGGTGGCAACTGGCAAGATGCCAGACTACATTTAAACCAAATAGTTACCTTGATATTCGGTGTGGTGACTTCATATTTGTACTAAAGTAACAGCCTATGTGTGGTGTTCCATGTGACTCCATTTGGCAAACTGTCAAGGGTTCAAAATCACAGTGCCTGACTTGTATTTGGATTGAATCACAAAGGCCATTTTAAATCTGCCTCCATTTGGCTCCACTGACTTCCGGTAAATGGTATATTGCAATTTGAGAGTTTGCGCACAGTCAACAAGTCTCTCCACATGTACACCCCTGATTACCTAACTAAAGTCTTCCAGTTCTTCCTTCTTACCAGATGCCTAAAATGTTCTACTTTGAAGGAATTAAGCACCCAATTGCCATGGCTCAAAAGATTTGACAGCAGATTTCTCCTCTTTCAGGGTCCAACTCTATGGAAAGCTCCTCCCCTCTTGAAGAGGGTTAAGGATGATTTCCTAATTTTTGTGCATTCAAAAGAATTGCCTCATTGGCCTACAACCAGGTAGCATCCAGTGGCGACCCACACAAATAAAAGTGATGAGGCGGGTGGAGCGCGTGGGTGGTTAAAAATAAATAAATAAAACTTACCTGATGCTGCCGGGCGCCTCGCGCCTCAGAGCTCCTTTGCTTTCTGCTCCCAGCAGTCCCTGGGACAGCATCAGAGACTCCCCATCGAATCCTCACACTGCTCTCATGCTATTACCAAACATGAGAGCAGCGCGGGATTGGCCTGAGCGGGCTGTTTTAACGGTCGCTCAGGCAAAGGGAGTCTGTGCTGTTTCTCCAACCCGGCTGTGTAATACAGCTGGTTTGGAGAAACCTACCTGCACATTTCTGTTTAGCTGGCCTAAGACGGCCGGTCAAACCGACATGTCCACATAGCAGTGCACATCACTCTGCCCCATCTGCCATAACCCGGCCCGCCTCTCCTTACATATGCTGGCTCGGCCAGCAGATGGAAAATAAAACGATAATAAAATATTGATTAATTTTTAAGGTGCTGGCTCTGAGCTATTGCGGAGAAGCCATCGCTGGTTGCATTTGTTCAGGCCCTTCAGCTTCCAACACTAAAACCAAGATAGTACCTATCTGCCACCATTACCTGCCCAGCCGTCAGTAAAATACCCATGAATGACCTCTTTAACTTGGATCTCTTGCATCATATATGCAGCTATATTTCCAGCCAAAAGCAGCACACACCTTGAATATTCCCATGGCAGGCAACAATTTACCACAGTCAAAGGTGGTAACTTAGCCCTGTTTTAGCTCTTCGACTATTTGAGACACTAGTCAGCCCAAAATTGTGGCAGAGAGTGGGTCTTAACTTAGCACTCCTAGTGCTCACTTTCGCCCCCACCCCCATCTCATTTTTGAAGGTTGTTCTTTTTCTTCCATGGTTTCTCACTTTTGTCACTGTTTTGCTATTTTCTCTTCCTTCTTTCTTCATTTTCTGCCTTTCTCTACTTTTGGTCAGTCTAATGAAAAATAACCCACGGTAGGCAGAAATGAGTGTCGATGCCCATCACCTGCACCCATGAGCACATATTTAGCAAAGGGAAATTAGATAATAATAGTGTCTTAACAGAAAAACTATGAAGACAGATGGAGATGTTGACACCAGGTTGGAATAGATAGGCTTTATGCACTCTGCAAGAGCAAGTTGCAGCCGAAGCTGAAAGGCACGATGAGTTAAGACTTGTTTTGTGGTTACTGCCGGAAATATGCTTCTGTTAATTCTGTAATACCAACTCAATGAGGGACTTATCCACCAGTCTGGAAAACAAATCCTTATACAATCTGACTACATCACCCGATAAGTAAAAGCATTTAAGGATTAGGTAGACAGGCTACAATTAAATTCAGTTTGTAAAATGATCTCAAGTCAGATGTTCAAAATTCATTTCACGCATTGTACAACGTGTGCCTGTTTGTTTCACTGAAACATAGAGCAAAGCAGTTCAACCCCTCGCCTGAACGCAGTGGCATCAATGTGTCAGATTTCAGCACACAGCATATCGAAAGCAGTGGACCTGTCCCTGCGGGCAAAAAACAAAGACAGGAGACGGAACTTCCTGGATACTAAGTCCCGTTTCCGCCCTCCAGTGAAAACACTTCAAAGAGGGACGCAGTGGACCCGGCGTCCTGGAAATGAGCACGTGGAGAGCTGCAGGGCTGCCGGAGGGGAGATTCGAGAAAATGATTAATAGAATGCAGCTGTCTTGTGGTACACAAAAATAGAGAGAAACAAAGCACATTTTTACTGTAAGTCTTTGAAAAAGAAGTCCAGTAAATGAGCGTGAAAAGATAACAAGCAAGAGGTCAAAACCATCAATTGGAAAACCTGGTCAATCGGGGAGGGATTTCGTCGGAGAGAGCCAAAAAAATGATAAAATAAGATAAAAAGACTCAGCCCACCTACCAAAACACGCAAAGAAAGTAGGACGTTTTATTAATAAATGAGGCAAGCTGTAGGATCGGATTGCCCTGCAGCTGTAGTCCATTCTGACGTGCCCCTTGTTTCTACATTTCTAACAGACTTGGCATGTCTTCCTGCCGAGACACTTTATATTGCAAGTCCTCCGGGGGTGCCCCACATTTTTTTTTTAAACAATTCGTTCTCCACCAGAATACTCAACCTGCTTGAGAAGCGGTTCTCCCAAATTGCACCACCTTTCAACATACATCACTACAAGTGGGTAGACGTCGTCTACTCACTTTTTTCACGGGGTGGAAGCTGTCTACCTGCCAAGAGGTTGAGCCGCCCCACAGAAACATGGTAAACTTGTCCCAGTGTAATTTTCAGACAGCGGGACACATTCGGCTGCGCCTGCATGTTGTCTGCTTTCGTTTGGTGTAGCAACGTGCAAGCGTGAAAGGGGTTTATCAGGTTACAGCTGGGCCCATAACAAAAGCCGAAGTTAACGGGCCATCTGGCCTCCTTCTGTTTGAGTATCCTGACTGAGAGCTATGGAACCTTACATAAAAAAGGCAATGGAGAGGAAACAAAGGCACACAGCCTATCACATCACATCACATGTACACATTATACATTGACAATAAATTATGGGGCATATTCTCAAGGAGCCATCGCCGATTCATCGGCACCTTAGCGCCGCTAAAGTGGCGATAGACTTATCGCCCCATTCACAAGCTGGTGCAAACTGCCGACATCGCCAGTTTTCCCGCGATAGCTGCCGCAAAAAACATCGCCACGGATGAGAGCGACAACTAACGCTAATGATATGCAGAGTAGGCGTTCCCGTGCAAAAACACATGAAAACACCACTTCGCGATATTCACAACGAGCAGCCAGATCAGCGATGCGATCCGAAAACAGGTGATAAGGCGCGTTAGCAGCAGGGATTCAACACCTGCCTCTTACTGGTGTAAAGCAGGACGACAACCTGCAGTATGAAAGGGAGCCCAGCCAAAGCCACATCTGAAGACCAACAGATGCAATGGAGACAATGATCATGCAGCCTGGAGACCCAAGAGGGCCACAACACCCACCGCAACCACCCCCGGACCCTCCCCCCCAGGTCATGAAGTCCAGCAGTCAACGGTAGTGGAAAAACAGAACTTTATTACAAAAACGTACATAAACAACAAGACGAAAAGCACAGCCAACGCGTTCCATTCCCAACGGGGAACTTCACCAGGGCAACTTGTGGATCCAATAAACTGCAAATGCTGCGGGAACTCCCCAATACCATTCCATATCCCGAAATCAGTAGTCAGAAACCTGTTGGAGAAATGGTGACAATGGTCAAGCGTCCTCATAGTCACAAACGTAATCTGGTACAGTGTATAGCACTTGGACAAACCGGAATGCATACAGGTATGATGAATCCAGTCCAAACATACTGTAACAGAAGTCCGTGTGCTCGTAACCTCTGCAGGAAAGAAAAGGAAGGTTACGACCCCACAAACATCTGTTACGGTCTCATCATGCAGGATTCATCATACCTGTAAACATCACGGTTTGTATCATCTTGATACCCCTGCACCTTCACTTCCCCCACGCTGTGCATGAACAGCTGGGGACCATGCAAGGGAATTACGCCATAGCTGCCTTACCGCACGTGTCGGGGGCAATTGACTGTACACATGTACCACTTGTGCCCCCTGCCGACCCTGCACACAATTACCGCTACAGAAAGCACACGCATTCCATCAATGTGCAGGCGATAGTGGACCACCGGGGACAGTTCACCAATGTCATCGCCAACTTCACAGGCAGTGTGCATGATACATACATCTTCTGACAGTCCATCATCAACCAGCGGTTCCAGGATGGCACCCATGGCAATGCACTGCTCATTGGTAAGTACTAACTGAACACACCACACACCTCAACTCCACAATCACACAACTCACAACTGTGGGAGAGCACACGTAACAAAATCACATACAACATGCCAACCAACATGCCCAACTACCGGACACGACAACACAAGTAACCGTGGTAACAGGGGCCAGACATGTAGACAAACCATCCACAAAGGCAGAGCCCCTCTGCCATACAATTGCAGAATGTGGGGAGAGGTGGGAACCAAGAATGTGCGAAGGAGGTAAGTGACCCAGCAAAAAGAAAGGACACAATGCCAAGTGTGGCGGAGATGTGCTGGACAGACTGCAGTATGCAGAGCACAGACATGTCCATGTGGACAGCTACTGCTGGTGTTTGCAGTGTAGTGGACAGTGGACGCAAACAGGTGACCCCAGGCAGTGTGGAAGACCTTGGACCTGTAGCCATGTGGTCCCCCCCTGTAAGCCTGAGCGGAGCGGCCTTGCCCTGCGTATGTCACGAATGAATAGCCCGGGGCCCTGGGCGTGGTCCACTTCCGGGATGGCCACCACAGTAACTACTGCGTGTGTCCCTGTGTCCGCCATATCGTGACCATGGGCCTATACACACGTGCCCGACCACATTCAACGTCCGCATTCACACTGGAGACGAGGTGACTACGTCCCAAGCCAACCCGCGCACATCTCGTCATTGCATGCAGGGTCGTGTCTGCCAGGGCGGCACCCCCCACCCAGCCACGAGGCCACCGCCGTGACCGGTGGTGCCTGCGCAATCCTCTGCACCTACTGCACCCCAGCCCTGGTCCCCAGACCGGTCCGCCGCCCAGCGATGCCTGCCCGCCCCTGCGCACCCAGGCCTCAATGCTCACCTGCCGCCACTGGCGTGTCTCCAAGAGGGCCCTCCACGTGCCGGTGCAACCTACTCAGCCGATAGCTGGATTCCGCACCACAGGCCCCCAGCGCACCCTGCGGCAAGGAACCGCTGAGTCATGTGTGTGCTGACTGCTGCCTGCGCATACACTGCGGTCCAGCATGGCTCACAATTCAATTTGAGTCTTGATTTGCTGGACGCCGTATCAAGGCCAACACATCATCGCAGGCTGCACACCCGCTCAGCTCTTCAGGTGGGCCTAACTCAGTGCAACGCAAGTCATCACCACGTGGCGGTAGGCCCGTGCCAGACGCAGGCCATCGGGGGCCACTAACTCAGTGCAATGCAAGCCATCGCCACGTGGCGGTAGGCCCGTGCCGGACGCAGGCCATCGGGTGCCACTAACTCTGTGCAACGCAAGTCATCGCCACGTGGCGGTAGGCCCGTGCCGGACACAGGCCATTGGGTGCCACTAACTCGATGCAACGCAAGTCACGGACACCTCATGATTGAGTTCCGTGGATGCGGACGCCATCATGTCACCTCCGGCAGTGGGGGATGTGCTGTGGTGGGCCCCTTTTATTGGCAGGGTCACATGTCCCGTGACGCCTGTGCTGGATGGGTGTGGTGTGGGTGTAAACCAGCCCTCAGGGAGTGGCTGTGGCATGCTGACAACTAGACCAGTGACCAGCAGTTCACTACAGGGAAGACCTGGGACATGTAGCTGTGTCGTCACCCCCTGTGAGCGTAAGCGGAGTGGGCTGGGCTGGCGTATGCCAGTTCAGTGTAGGGGTGTGAACAATGAGCCTGGGGCTCTGGGTGTGGTTCAGTTCTGGCCTGGACAAGGAAGTAACCAATGCGTGTGTCTCCGTTGTAGTGTCTGTGCCACCCGGACCGCAATCAGCAATGTTGCACCCTGTGACCCAAGCCCCACAACATGTGCAAAATGGACATGAGGGGGAATCAGTGACCCTACATTCATCCATACTGTCATACTTGAAGGATCATAGACATGACACATCTGTGTAAATTGGAATGTTTTATTCATATCCAGTGGAGTGTTGCAGCTGGAGCAGTACAGGGCCATGCACACCCCACTTGACATTGTTGCCCCGTGGAGGGCCAGCCAGATTCCATTAGGGAAGGACAAGTTCATCGGAAGAGGAAGAGTTCAGTCCGCAGTCTGATTGCTGTGTCATTGGTAACCAAACAGAATATGGCAGTCCATGTCGAGGTCCAAGGTGAGTGCCGCAGAGTGTATCGGGGGACAGTGGAAGGTGATGATGCAGAGGGCAGAACCAAGCAGAAACAGGCCATATGGCGGAGATGAATGCTACCGCCTCCTCCTTACCACTAAGGCAGATTCATCCACATCTTCGTCCTCTGATGTGTCATGTGCCTCACCTGTGGGTGTTGGTGTTTCAGCTGCAGCACTGTGTGGCACTGACACATCAGGGGCCGGAGGTGGATTGCCGGCCACACTGTGTGGCAGTGACACATCAGGTGCCGGAGGTGAAATGTCTGCCGCACTGTGGGGCACTGACACATCAGGGGGCGGAGATGTGGATGGTGTAGGAGCAGCAGCATTCATCTGCGCCAGGCCTTGTGGCAGCAATGCCATGATGAGGATCTGCAGGGCATGGAAGATCCTAGCCACATCTCGCTGATGTGCAGCCGTGGCAGCCATCCTTTCCGCCTCCATCCGCACCGAGTCCTCCATGAGCCTCCGCATGTGTCCCAACTCATGGCTGAGATCGCTGGAGCCACTCTGACTAGACAGGTGTTCTTGTCTCCGAGTCATGACTCCAGCGATGTCAGCCATGGCTCGTTGGAGACCATGGAGTGGACTGTGGGTGTCCGTTAGGGACTGTAAGTGGTCCCTGATGGGACGTAGACACCCATGGATGGCATCAAGGGTGGCTGCCATGAGGTCGAACCCCACCCGCACCTGTTCAGCCATCTCCTTCTGGCCCTCCAACACACGGCGTTGAAATGCCATGTGTTGGTCGTGGGGATGCTGGGAGACAACCGGGGTGGTGGGTGCTTCCTGCTGTGTGGTCTGTGCAGGGGGTGGGGTCTCCTCGATGCAGCTGGGCTGCCCTGCTCCTGGAGGTGGGGTGCCGAAGCTGTCCATGAGCTCTTGGAGGGCGTCGGTGTCAAAGGTGGGGAGGTCCTCCTCGGCATCAGTGAGGAGGTGTTAAGGTCTGCTCTGCAGGAGGTGATGATTCTCCCTCTGCAATGTAAAAGGGGAGATGCAGTTTAACAGTGTGTTCCATGTATGTTCACGCATTGGCCAAGTTTCCAAACAGACTGCATGACAATGTACATTGTGACTATTTAGAAGGAGCTGCCTATTTGAAGCGGGACAGTGGACATTTGTGAACCATCAGGGATGTGGCGTTGTACTTGTCCATTATCATGTCACATTTCCCTGCTATGCCAAATGTGATTAGCCAGTTTCTACACACAAGCGGCAGCAGTTGTGCCCTCTGTTCTGTTGTGAAAGTGTTGCAGTTTGTACCACATTGTTGTCAATGTTGATGTGCACTGATTCTTGTGTGTGTGCTGTGGGAGAGTCACCCCTGCAGCTCAGACTTTGCTTGGCCTTCTCCCTTTCAGGCGGTGTGCCTTTGACTTCTGTGCTTATGCAGTGCTGAGATGTTCCATACTTGGGTAAATTGGGCTCTTGTTGGGAGTTGGGACTCTTGGGCATGGTTTGTCCGCAGATGTCTTGTTGCCATCAGGGGTTGTTTGTGCACGTTAATGTGTCAGTGTGTGACCTGCTCCTTTCCGGATGTGGACCACACTCAGCCACCTCGGTGTCGTGGCGTGCAACATGTCATGATGAGTGGCCTGCAGACATGCTCATCGTCATGCAGTGTCAATTGCATTGTCAGTGGGGCTCACGGATCCGCAGCTTTGCTGGGTTCAGCACATGTGCATGTGTTTGTTGTGAGATTGGTGATGTGTGGGAAGGGCCCCTCTGGGCACATTGTGGACGGGGGACTACTTGCTGTTTCTATGTGTGCTGCAGTATGGCATGGTGATCAGGGACATGATCCAGAGTCATTGTGGTTGTGCAGTGTGCTATACTTCATTGTGCATGTGTGCCGTTGTCCCTGGTGGTTACTCACCCTCCTGCTGTTGTGTCAGGTCATGTTGAGCAGTGTCCGGTCCCCTGAATCCTGCCACCGTCTCCACACTGATGACTGTGGACACCATTTCCTCCATCTCATCCAGCTCCTCCTGAGGCACAGGGCTCCCACCCCCAGTCTGCATTGCTGCTTTGCGGTTGTTTGCGAGTTTCTGCTTGGTTTTGCGTTTCACATCATTCCAGCACCTCTTGACCTCGTCCATTGACCTCCTCAGCAATCCGACTGCATTCACCTTGTCCACGATGGACTGCCATGTTCCATTTTTTGTTGCCAATGACACAGTGGAGGTGACGAACAGTTGTTGATGGTGTTCTATTACCTCCGTAATCAGGATCCTGTTTTCCTACGGACTGAACCGCGTCTTCCTCTTCTTCTTCTTGCCCTTCCCTAACCCCGAGGTCCCAGGCTGGTCCTCCGTGGGGCTTGTGGGGTTCGGGTTGTCCTCTGTACTTGCTCCGGCTTCCTCCATTGTGCTTCGCAGTTGTTATGTTTTTTTTTTTTTGCTGCTTTTATGGTGATTTTTCCCGCCTGACGTGGGAATTGCAAGCCTTGCGCTGCTTGTCTCCGATTTTTCTATCGCGGTTGGGCCCATCGCAACTTTTTTCGCGTTCGGGTTTCCTTTTTTATCGCCATCTCGGTAGTTGTATTGCGGAAATTTGAGGCGTTCTCAGGAAACTATTGCATGTTACCGCTGTGTTGGGAATACGACGTTGACACGGAGTTATTTTCCCGCGATAGGCGGCGATATGAAAAATTGCGTTAGCCTATTTTGCGATGTTTATCGCACGTTCTTGAGAATATCCCCCTATATGTGTGTAAATAAATGGACAGGATGTGTTACATAAGACAGAGAGGGATGCAAGGTGTAGGAGTTACATGTCCTTCATAGCTCACTGTGCTATATTACAAGGATTGCAATTTATGAACTTCAAGTAACAAAAGGATCTCTGTGTTAAAAGCAGCAACCCACATACCATTTACATAAAATACAAATGTTCCATCTGCATGTTACATAATGTGCTTTGCAGGAGACATATTTACCCTCTATTCTACTTTGATTCAAAACTGGGACTAGACAAAACACAGATCTCTCCAGCAAACACATTAACCTCCAGAGCTATCCTACCATTATTATTATTCTGTGATATAGTTGGCACACAAAGATCTCTGCAGCAGGTGGCTTAACCTCATGAGATATTTTTAAATGCTGACTTTGCAACCAATTAAGCAGAACAGATTTACTGCCATGGTTATCCTTGTTGCCAATTTCTTTGTGGCAGAGTTAAAAAAAAAAATGTATAAGTTGAGGCCCAGTGTTATAACTGGCATACTTGGCATGGTTTCCCCTGACTTTTTTTGCCTTCTGACCTCCTGTTTTGCTAACTTCATTTTTTTTCTGGCCTTAGTATTCTGGGCACTTTACCACTGCTAACCAGGGCTAAAGGGCATGTGCTCTTTTCCTAAAACATGGTAACATTGGCATACCCACAATTGGCATATTTAATTTACTTAAAATCCCTAGTACAGTGCTATCCATGTGCCCAGGGCCTGTAAATTAAATGATACTGGTGGGCCTGCAGCACTAATTCTGCCACCCACTCAAGTAACCCTATACACGTGTCGCAGGCCTGCCATGCAGAGCCTGCGTGTGCCGATTTTAACTGCCATTTCAACTTGGCAAGTTAACCCTCTTGCCAGGCAGAAACCATCTTTTTAATACATATAAGTCACCCCTAAGGTAGGCCCTGGACGTCCCCAAGGGTAGGGTGCAGTGTATTTAAAAAGTTGGACATGTACTTTTACATACATGTCCAGGTACTGAAAAACTCTTACATTCATTTTTCACTACTGCAAGGCTTGTTTCTCCCATAGGTTAAAATTGGGATTACCTTATTACATTTTATAAGAGGAATTTTCAATTGGGTAAAGAAATATATTTTGAGTTAGGTGTCTCTGGACTCACAATTTAAAATCACAACTTATGGTAAAGTTGGATTTTAAGTTGCAAGTCTGAAAATGGCACTCTGTCTGACTTTCTGTGCCTCTGCCTGTCTTTGAATACACGTCTGGGGTGGGTGACAGCTAGGCTTTGTGCATTCCCTCTGGACAGCCACACATAAAGAGAGCTTAGGTGTGCCTGAGGGGCCATTCACATTCTGATGGGCCATCATCAGGCTGATGGGCCATCCTGGGTAGGATGGGAGGGAGGAGCTGACACTTGCACCTGAATAGGACTGTGCCTATCCTCACACAAAGCACTGCATACCCCTCTGTAGTGAGTCTGGTGCCAGTGCAGGAAAAGCAGGGGCCTTGTGCACTTTAAAGGCCTCTCTTTGAAGTCTCCCCCACTTCAAAGGCACAACTGAGTATAAGTACTGGACCCTTGACCCAACCAACTCAGCACAT
The DNA here is from genome assembly GCA_963921515.1 of Calotriton arnoldi. Lineage (NCBI taxonomy): Eukaryota > Metazoa > Chordata > Amphibia > Caudata > Salamandridae > Calotriton > Calotriton arnoldi. Next base: position 579,289 of record CAWUFW010010403.1, read on the forward strand.
TTCTGGACCTGAGGACACGCTGCCAAGAAGAAGGACTGCTGTCCTGCTGAAAGGACTTTCACTCTGCTGGACTCTACAGGACTCCTGCTCTGCTGTGCCTCCCCTGCTGCCTGCTGCTCTCCTTGCCTGGTAGTGAGAAGGACTGGACCTGCATCTCTACATCCCCAGAACATAATGATTCCAAGGGCTTGCTGGCTTGACTCTTGTTGTCAAGTCTCAGGGACATCAAAGACTTCATTTACCCATGCTACACCCTCTGGACTCTGCCAACTTTGAAGCGTGCCCTGCCAAGTGGTGCCAATCCAGTTGGGGGGCCCTTGGCAGTGGGTGTTCTGACTGTCTCTGCTAAAATCCACACATTGTCGACTTTGCGCCGGTAGGTACTGATGCATTTCACTTCAACGCCGATGCATCACCGCTTCAAGGACATCACAGCACCGGCAGCGTGGCTTGACAACAATGCATCTCCTGCCTCACAAGGGGTTCGACGACGATGCATCTCCCAACTATGCGACCCAGAACCAATGCATCGCCTACAATCCTAAGGATTGACGCTGACGAATCGCCTCTTACTGCTCCTCGCATCTTGCTCCTCTCCACCGACGCTTCCTTCATAAAGGTACTGTTTGCAGCGGGCCCTGCAAGGCTCCTGCATTTGACCTGCACTCCATCGCATTCAGCCTAACTTTTCAGATTTGATCCGGTCCAGCACAACCAGATGTCCCCAGTTGGCGCTTTATGCTTTTGAGCACTATATTTCACTTTAATATTTAAAAATTCATAACTCCAGTTCTACTTATTGGATTTTTGTCATTTTAGTCTTGTTTTGTTAATTAAATTAAGGTCTATTTTCCTAACCTGGTGTGCATTATTGTTGTGTGGTGTATTAGCTGTTTTACTGTATTAAGTGTTGCACAAATACTTTACACATTGCCTCTTAAGTTAAGCCGGACTGCTCTGTGCCAAGTTACCAGAGGGTGAGCACAGGTTAATTTTGGGTGTGTATCTGACCTACCCTGACTAGGATTGTGGTCCCTACTTGGACAGGGTGCATACCTCTGCCAACTAGAGACCCAATTTCTAACACCCAGACTTTCAGTCGGGGTTGCGTCACTTTTTTGGCACAACCCCGATGCAAAATCGAATTTGTTAAATATTGTAATGCGCTAATATGTACTCATGATAGACCTGCTAAACATATGTGTGAGGTCTTAAGATTTGAAATCACTTCTTGTGAGGTAATGAGCTGTGATGCCACTTCCTGTGAAGCTATTTGTGATGTCACGCGCCGTGATGTCACGCACTGTGAGGTCATGTTCCATGATGTCACTTGCATACTGCCTAAATTGGTTAGTTCCCACAATTCTTTTTTTAGGACTTGTGCCATGACGACTATCGTTTTTGCCAGGTGATTCCATCCAAATTGTGGAGGCTGCCTACTGTCTGTCACAGGTTACCCCTTAAATCCCAGGACATAGCTTCCATTAGTGTTGCAGGTGAAGTGGCCCAGGGCTCTGAGGCCTGAGGGGCAAATTGAACCCTGATTATTGCTGTAATTTATGATTCAGACAGCAGACAGCTAGGGCATTTCTTTTCTTGCGCTAGGGCCTATGACACATTGACTGTGCTACTGCTTAAATCCCCTTAGAGCACAAGTTGGGTGTATGTTTGTGCATGTAGTATGAGGACCTTGTGTGCCGCAGGCTCAGACAGAGGGAAAAGAGAGAGAGGACATGTGGATTGCCCCATTAAACAAGTGGTTTTCTTACATCTGTCCGTGACGTTGAGGATGATGATGATGAAAGCAACTTGTAACATGCACAACTACTCCAAGGAGAGCCCCAGCACTGAGCAGAAGGTCACAATTTAGTGAAAGATCATATCATCTATTCCTGCATAAAAAGCCAGGTTTTTAACCTTTTTTGAACACTGCTGTATTGTCCAGAGCGCCGAGCTCGAAAGTTAACTCATTCCATCCCGCTGGTCTTAGGTAGGCAAGCGACCATCCCCCAGCTCTGAAATGGCGAATTCTGGGAGTCTCAGCAAGCAGCTAATTAGCAGACCGCAGGTTTCTTAAAGGGGCGTAGAAAATGAACCTTGTTCTGAGGTAAACCGCGCATGTCTGCTAAAGTGCCACATGGACCAGCACTAGTGCCTTGAACATGATTCTTTTCCTGATAGGGAACCAGTGGAGGTCATGTAGAAGTGGGGACATATGCGTTCCAACTGGCAGATTCAAAAGAAAGCGAGCTGCCGCATTCTGGACCACCTGTAGACGGTCCAGCAGGTATTCAGGAAGATCTGATCCGATATAACTTTATTTCGGCAATAAAATACAGCCATAAAAGCACAGTACAGATATTAAAAACGTCATAAAAACATTTCAAGCAATTAATTACATAATACATTACATTACAGTCAGGATAAAAACATTCAAAAGTCCCAACAGCCAAAGGAAGCCAGGATTAGGAAATTATGTCCTGAGAACCTGCACCCCAGGTGGGCCCATCGGGCAAGTGCCCTACTGGCAGCATTTAGACAACAATGAGCTTACAGCTTCAGTCTGTTAAAAAAACAGTTGTTTTCTCTTGGCATTAGCACACTATAAAAATGTGCAAACGCTCCTACAAAGTGTTGGCTTAATTTACTAATTGCAGATACAACAGAGAATCAACACATCTTCTAATACACACAAGCTCTAATCAGTGAGACTAGGAACCTTTTGGAATAACCCATGTAGTATTTGCAAAAGAAGGTGAAATGGAACAGGCTCTGAGGTGAAGACTCATCACAGGGACAGAGTAACACATTACTAGGGTCAAATTGACCCAGAGGAAAGCTTAAGTGCCACCTCACAATGCCAAACCTAAATCTGATTAGCAGGACTCTGTCCCGGTGGTATCCACCCATGACAGGTATGGCTTCATACTGAAAGTAGTTTGCAGGTTAACATAATCCCTAATAGAGATTTTGGCGAGTTCACCTTCCTCTCTAAGCTGCCTTTTCCTGGTTTGGAATGATTTCCTGACACAGGTTATGTCAGCCTTAGACATAATGGAGGGGGAGGAAAAGAGTTCAGGCCTCCCCAGGTCAGACATTTCACGCTTGATGTATTGCAACAGGGAATGGCCAAGTCTCTATCACATGCAAGGCAATCCAAGATCACCTTCCTAGTCAGAGCTCCATGTGGATTTGCCCAGGTAGCACATCATAGTGTCAAGGGGGGGGGGGGCAGTTTAATAAAGTCTTCAACGAACTCAACACCAAGCTCCTGATGAACTATATAGGTGACGCAGGCCGGGGAAGCACTCAGGAGATGACGCAGAACCCTGCTCTCTCAGTCTGCAGAGCAGAGGTGTTGAAATAACCCCAAATGCCGGCCCCATCATTAAGAATGGGAAGGCATTTGCTCCTAAATACCTCCAACAGGGGGGCCATAGGCTTTCTGCCAATATGTGAGGCTAAACTAGAGATGTAACCGGGGTCACTAGCAAACCTTTGGGAGGCTTTTTGCTTACAAGAACCACAATTTTCATTGGCATCAAGAACCACATCCTGGGTGGCGGCTGTTATATTCCATATAGGTACCCTATATAGGCGAAGGTAACATTGCAACCTTTCACCTATATTCTTCCCTACATTACATACATAACAGTTCTTAGGGACTGACCTTTTACCTAGATACGGCACTGCATTCAGAACGCGGGTTTCCCCCTAGTTCGAATCTCATACATTATGCATGAGGCTTCTTGGAAGCACAGCAGGACTAACAGCAGGACGAACATCTCCTGTATAATATCTCTGTATAAAGTTCAGGCCCGACGTCATCCTTTAGGCTGACACAGTAACACAGCAATGTAGGACCTGGGAGACCTATGGGCATATATACATCACATCTTGCTTAGAAAGATAGAGGAGACCGAGACTTCCCGGCTGACACACTGACCAGAGACGCTGAGGTTCCTGCATGCAGACACTCCAGCTCGCAGTGGTCTAACATCCCTCGCGGGGTGTCCAACTCGAGACCAGGACGGGGTCCCGTATTCTCTCATTCTCAGGTAATGGGGTTGACTAGATCCTAGAGGGATTCTTGGCATAACACCTACACAGATGCTAGGTACATTTAGGTACAGCTAGTTAGGGAGGCATCATAGGAGTACGCACTTTTTATCATGTGTTTTATGTACTTGTATATATTCATGATTTCTGCAAGATGGTAGAACTATACCATCCCTTTACTTTCATAGTAGTGCTAACCATATATCTCTGCTACTGTCTAATGGTTGTTGCAGCTCATCTATTTTACACTAGATTAACAACTGTTCAATAAATACTTATTGAAAACGCCCAGACTGTTTATTCTGTGTATCTCTCTGAGACAAACTAAGAGGGTCATTATGATGTCTGGTGGATCGCCGCCGCCCGTATGGCGGTGGCGATCCACCCGCCATTCCCGTCCGCCCGCACAACATTTCCCACCCGCCATATTACGATGGCGGTGGGGACCCAGGCGGACGGAAAGACCGTCCGCCGCTTTTCCGCCGGTCGACTTGTCGACCGGGCAGAAAAGGGCTCTAACATGGTGGCGGTGTCTGCAAGACACCGCCATCCATATTAGGATGCTGGCGGAAAGCAGCCTTTCCATGGCGGTGTTGCCGCCATGGAAAGGCATGTGGTCTTTGCTTCTGGGGGCCCGTTGCGGGCCCCCAGGATTTGGGGGGGGTGGGGGGTGCACATGGGGGGTACCTATGGTACCCCCCTACATTTGAATGCACAAGGTGGCAGGCACCGCGCGGTGCCTGTCACGTTGTGCATTCAAATGCACAACATGCGTTTTTCGCATTGCGGCGGGTGCTGGTGACAGCACCGCCCGCCGCAATGCGAACAATACGGGATGCCACCGCCACCGTGGCGGTGGCATCCTAATACCCATGGCGGGACCGCCGCACCCCTTGCGGACAGTCCCGCATTCCGCTGCGGTGGCGGGCAGACTTTGTCCGCCCGCCATCGTAATGATGCCCTAAGTGAGCACGAGTGACTGAGCGAAAGGTAGTATATTGTTTCCACGATTCTGAGGGATCAGGGTTGTCATGTTCTGAGGTTGCCAGAATCTATTCTCTCCTTGGTAAGAGGAGATTATAGTGGCACTGTGAGCTAGCTAATACAGATAGGCTAACGTATCCGGTGGGGGTGCACGGAATCAGTCTGCCACCAATACCACAGTATATGTTATCCAAATGCGCAGATCCTGTATAGGTTATATAGGAACTACACGACATGGCGCCCAACATTGGTTGGGTACTTATTTAACAGTAGAATCTGAGTAGTTCAGTCGTGCTTTTCTCAGAGACCCCTACTCACAAAACACCAGAGATGTCTGGAGTGGGCACAAACTCCGCCACAGCTGAGTAGGCTAAAAAATCCTATTTATTGGCTGTTGGTTAATCAAGCTTGAAGGACACAGGGTTCCTAAAAATTGTGCAAAAACACCTTATCTTAGTTCCCTTGAGATACTTCTTCCTCTGAAAAAATGACTGAAGACGTGGAAGTCGCAGGAGGAGTTGTGCATAGTTTACACCTCTCAGATGAAGAAGAAAATGCAGATGCAATTCCGATTGCAGAAATTTTGAGAAACACGATCACCCTGAAACTACTTGTGCATGGTGTAACAGCCAGGGGTGGCATAGTAGCTTTCGTGATTGAGGCAAACAAATCATATAGAACAGAGGTATTTTATTTGTGGGTTACATTCCCAGCAGCAAATGCAAGAACGAAAACATTTCACTCCTACATAGAAGAAGATGCACCAGCGGAATATTGTCTGTTTGAGGACATTGAGGTTCCGCTCACATACCAGGTATACTTATACTGGTTTAAAGGCGCCCTACCCCATATAAGAAGAAGAGTGAGACTCGGCCCGCTCGGAAGAGAAGGGGCAACATGGCCAATATTAGCGGCCTACACACCACATCCTGACATTGAAACAATGCCACCAGGAGACTTACTCACACAACACAAAACATTAATAAAAATATACAGAAACTTGACGCAATTCGTCATGAGGACACTTACAATCCAACCAGCAATAGTTGCAACAAATGGAACTCAAGTTCAGGGTACAGCAACTAAAATCACACCACAAACATTACACGCGGTGATGGGTAAAATGCCCACAAAACGTGAACTAACGCCATTCTGGGTAGCTCAGAAAATAACACAGCTAGAGTCAGTATTCCCGAATACTACCCGTATGAAAAACACAGAATGCTAACAACCTGGTTGCCCATGGGGATAACACCACAAATAGAGGATTGTACCACTTGGGGTACAGTCTTTGCTGCCATTTATACCAGAACTCATGGTATACCGTCATCCACAGTAGTACCATATGTTTTGAGACAAATACAAAACGAGTATGGAGCAGAGTCTGCTCTGAACTTAGGGATGAAGTTACTAGGTAACTACGCCCAGGTATCAGCCATAAAACTAGCTAACATTAAGGGGGAAGCAGCTTCAGTGGCTATCCGCCAACGCCTAAGGGAGTTCAATCCTTTAGAACAACAACACGAACTACCGAAAATAATTGAAACTGCGTATGCAGAATTAGGCAGAGACAGTTTGGATGGGAAAGCTTTAAAACCACAACTGTTGGTCAGTCCTGAAAAGGACACTTCTAAGCAGACACCTGCTTCGACAAAGAAGAAGTGAGACAATAAAGAAACAACAAAACTTTAAAGGAAACAGATCTCAATCCAGAGGTAGATCTCCTCTACAGGAGCCCTCCGAAAAGAGGTATAACCTTAGGAATAGGGATAATATTAGGAAACCTGACAGGTATCAGGATACTGATACATGTTCCTCTCGTTCCTTTCAGGGTTCATCGAAAAACTCCGAGAGGGAAGGACGGTCAGACAGACAAGAAGAGCATACAAAGTCCAGAGACAATCAGAACGCTCAAGAATACACTTCTAAAAAAGAAGAGAAACCAAAGCAAAAGCCACAGTTCAAAAAGAAGAAGGTTGCAGGTCTAAAGATCAGACATGCCCAGAATTCTGAGGACTTGACTACTGAACGGGTAATGGGCTCTGACGATGCTAGACAGCGCAGCAGAAGTAACAATAGCTCGCCAGAACCTGATGGAATTTCTGGTGACAGCGGACTTGAATGATTACATCACGGTAGAGACACCCGATACTAGGGTAAGTGTCCCACATAAGTTATATGAAATAACACTCCAAATGGAGGGGGACAAATGTAGGACAGTTAGAGGTCTCTTTTGGGAGAATCTGTCATCTGGCTATGGCATCTTGTTAGCTGAACAAGATTAGCCTCCAGCATTCGTCATGGATTGCCCTAAAGGAGAAACGTAATTTTACCGGCATTCTCAGACCATATTCCCAGGCACCTAAAACACACATATGTGCAGGAGTGGGCGGTAGCCCAGGCTCCGGCATTATATAAAAACCATGTTGGATGGGATGAGGATTCAACCCATCACATAATTCCGTTACAAAATACTCCAACTGCACAGAGGCAGTATCCAATAAAGCAAAAAGCTAAAAAACAGGTGCACCTCATCAATGAACAATCCTTTGTTACCGGTCATGAAACCTGACAATTCATATCGTTTAGTTTTAGATTACAGACATTTAAACACTTGCACTAAGACATTTGCAGTCCAAAATGCACACAGCGCCGCATTAATGAATAATATTGTGAAGAAAAAATATAAAACGACACTTGATATCTCAAATGGATTTTTCTGCCAAAATATAGCGCCTGAAAGCAGGCATCTAACAGCGTTCTCAGTGCTAGGGTCCCAGCGTCAATTTTGTCGACTCCCCCAAGGGTATAAGAACAGCCCGGGGTTGTTTTCGGCCAGAGTAACTGAGTTACTTCAAAATTTGAATGAAGAGGCATTGTCCTTTGTGGATGATATTTATCTAACGGACGATGACCTAGAGGAGCACTTGAACAGAGTGAATACCATAATTTTGAGATTTGCATCTGAGGGCTACAAATTCAACTTTAAAAAATCAAAAATTGCCCACCTCAGTGTCCTGTTTTTAGGATGTGAGCTTTCAAGTGAAAGGAAAAGCCTGGCAGCCAATTTTTTAGAGAAATGCGCGCTGCTCCAACCTCCAAAATCATAAGAAAAATGTACAATCAATCCTGGGATTCCTAAATTTTGGTCGAACTTACAATTTGGATTATGCAGAAAGAGTAAAACCTTTCTACGATTTAATAAAACCTGATTTTTCAGTAAAACAATGGACACAGGAGCACACAGATACACTTCGTTCCTTACAAGCTGACATGTAAGCTTCCAAACATTTACAGACACGCGTAAACGTACGCAACCTGGTGATCCATATAGTTGCTGGTCAATCTGGGTACACCTATCTAACATATAATGAAGGTGAAACAGTACCAATTGCATACAAATCACATTGGTACACAAATGCTGAGATGCGCTTTGCATCTACAGAAATGATTCTAACAGCAGTACAGACTGCTGAAGTGAGAGAGAGAGCACTGGCTCAGGGGAAACGAATAAAAGTAGTGACTCCGGTTCCAGCCTTAGAGGCTGCAACAAAGGCGAGCATTCCTAACGCTAAAGCCTTATATCCAAGATGGATACAATGGGCTAATTCTCTCACTGCAACAGATGTAGAATACAGGTAGGACCCAAATTTAAAGACACAAGCATTTCTGCAATACGAACAAGAATATCCTCTACCAAACGAAATAATGCCTCAAGATCAGTATGAATATATAATTTACACTGACGGATCTGCTCAACCGGCCATAGGAAGTAAGCAACAATATAGCGCAGCATGCGCAATCGTTAAAAGTCGCATGCGGGACGGAAGGTTCCACCCAAGTTGCACAAAAACGCAATCTTTAGGAGACTGCATGGCACAGCTGGCAGAGTTAAAAGCCTTGATACTGGCACTGGTGAACACAGATCGAGAATTCCCCACACTAATTGTGTGCGATTCCTTTTACTGTGTGCAGTCATATAATGAATATTTGAAGCACTGGATTCAAAATGGGTTCAAAGATGCAAAAGGTGACACAATTAAGCATAAAATGCTATGGGAACAGGTAGTGGAGTTGAAAACTGAACTACCAAGGGCTCACGTGATACATACACTGAGTCATCAGCGTGATGCCGTTCACGTTGAAGGGAATTCATTGGCTGATGAAGCCGCAAAGGGGGCTGTACGCACGGCTTCCGTAGCTGCAATCACTTGTTCTAAAACAAGAATAGACGGTGAGATTATGGTAGCTATCAATGCTTGTCGCAAAAACAGCGGAGCAGCACCAGAAAGGTTTCCACTCAAGTACTACTACAAGTTAGATGCCAATAACATTCCATTTGCTCAGATTCCTGGAGTGGGGGATAGAGTAATTCCAAACATGGATCGTAGGTTAGGTTTAATTCTAGCAGCACACGAAGGGATAGGTTCTGCACATGCAGGAGTTACGGCGACTGTTTCCTTCTTGAAACAACGCTATTGGTGGCCTGGATTAACAAAGCAGACTAAACACTGAGGGGCCGATTCTGATGCGGGTTGGAAAAGCTTCCCGACCGAGGGCCTGATTCTGATGCGGTTAGGAAGGCCTCCTAACAGCATTTGCTCCTTCCAAATCGGATCGGGAACGTGTCTTCCCGACCGAGGGCCCAATTCTGATGCGGTTAGGAACAAATGTTCCCATTGAAGTAAATGGGAGTTCAACCAAATCGTATCTGGAAGCATCCGGATGCATCCTACTCCGCCGGTCGGACTTTCCCGATCCGAGTGGGTCGGAAACCATTTCCCAACCGATTCGGTCGGGAAGCTTTTCCAACCCGCATCAGAATCGACCCCTATGTCTTGAAATGCGACATCTGCCAGCAGATGAAAGGTTCCACCGTAACACGTCCAGCACAGACACCTTTATTAATATCTGATAAACCACTAGCGTGTGTTTACTTGGACCACTGCGGCCCCTTACAAAGAGATGGGGCTTACAGGTATATCATGGTTGCAGTGGATTCCTGCTCAAGATTCCTATGGGTGTGGCCCCAACGCTCGGCTGACGCTCGAACTGTTATAAAAGATTTGCGAGTCTTTATAGGGACATACGCAATTGGCACATTACATTCAGACCAGGGCCCTCCGTTTAGCTCTCGGGCTTACAAGGAGGCCATGCGAGGATTGGGTGTAGCATTGCGATACTCCTCTCCGTACCATCCCGAGGGAAATTTGGTCGTGGAGAGGAAAAACCGAGACTTAAAGCAGTCGTTAACAGCTAGAGTATTAGGCACGGGTGAAAGTTGGGTGAAGCATTTGTATGGAGTTCAGAGAGCAATGAACAACATGCCAAGAAGTTCTCTGGGGGGGTCACTCCATATGAGCTCCTATTTGGGACAAGAATGTGGGTACCTGATCTTGATTGTGAAGGCGCAGTGGCGGATGAAAAACATTTTGACATCCATGATCGTTTGGCTGTTTTACAGGATCTAAGTGAATCCAGGACACAACAAAGTAATGTCCACCTGAAGCAGACCGCCACTGGGGAAGTCAAATCAGTCACGGCAAGACCTGTCTGGATCCCAAAAGTCAGGGATCTGGTCAGAGAGAAAATAGCGGACAAAAAAGAATTTGAGCCATCGTACAGAAAGCCTCTATAGGTCCTAGCAGTCGAAGGAACAAGAACTGTACTTCTGCCGCCTCTTGCTGGAAAAAAGGAGAACATTTTTGTCTCAATCGACCTAATCAAATCACACTATGTGGCCGATACTGAGTAGTAGGCCACGTGGACTCCAAAGTAGCAGACGCCCTCCTCTCGCTACAATTCAAGAAGTTCAAACGGAAAGACTCATCACGTTCGAAGAGTCCCCGACACGGAATGATGGACTAAGCAACAATGCTATGGAACTCGTTCCCCTTGAACCTGAAGTTAAAATTCAGAGTCAAAATGACAGAAAAATATCAATTCGACCAAATACAGATGTTTACATCAACATGCCTCAACGAGAGCAAACTACGATTTCCACAAATCCTGATGCAATACCAACAATTGATCGAACTGCTTTTGGCTACTTCATAAACTTTGATACATTTTCTTTGGATCCAAGCGAACCAGAAAAAATCACGCAAGCAGCAAGTAAAAGACTTTCTGAACTTTCTTAAAAAGACTTACCTGGTGTCACCTTGGGTAGAACTATGGGTAATCACCGGGATACTTTGCTTTCTTTTCTGGGGAGGCTTAGTAATAGTTTTTAGCATGCTTGTTAATGGAAGATACCTTCGACAAAGCTCTGCAGCCCAAAAGGTGAACTTACTTTTAAAACCACACCAATCATCTCATCGAGAACAAAGAGACTTGTAATAAGTGAACATTACAGCAGTTCCTATACCCGATGGTATAGTTTGGGACAAGGTTGATTTCGATATATTTGGTCCGACCGAAATTTTAAGAATTCTTCATTTATTTAAAATATCGTTGAGTGATATCATTACCTCAAGTACATTTTCCGATGATTGGGATTTTGAGACTGTAAATAACATGTTGTCTGATTTGGAAAAATCTGATGCATTTTCTAATAGTGAAACATTGGAAAGGACATCAAATTTCGAAACTATGTATTGTTATCAACACTATGGTCATCACTTTTTGCATAAATCTGCTAATCCTAGAAATGTGTTCACTTACCACCAGTGGGAACATTGTCCAACACCACCGAAAGGCAGTTTAAAAACATTTACACAAAAGTTTCCATATTTTTCAGGGTTTAATATGTCTGACCCAGCCTCATATTATTATAAGGTTGCACCAACATCCGCACAGAAAAATATGTTAACAAACACCAAACAGATTTACTCTGCTTCCTTTATTGCCCAGTTGTCTGAACAAGGTTTCGACTTATGGAAAGACACAATAGACTTAAAATCAGTCTGGGGTACTAGAGAATGGCAAGTTCAGGGAACAGAAGCTTTGTTTAGAGCATGCCTTATCCCTCAACAAATCATGTTTTTGAACGAGACAGTGCAACAGACGTCTTGCCTTGGACTAGCCAAGAACAAAGACTTGAACACACCTCGGCTGCCAACTCCATCACTCACCTAGGGTAACATAACATCACAGAAAGAGATTATGTTGAATGACATTATACAATACAACAGATCAGACCCCGATTGGAAGAAATGGTTGATTTGGCCCACAGACACGAATAGTTGTCAGGCGAGATTCATGGGTAAAACTGAAGGGTTTGCTATCCATAGGCCAGATCCACATTATGTACAGAGAGAACATCCAGGGGTAGTGACATCCTACAGTGTTGGGAAGTTGTGCCTTGATTGACTAAAAACCTCAACACTCACAAAGGTGAAACAACACTTATCCTTACTGTCACAGGATGTGGATCTTAGGGATTTTTTACTAGGTCCCAGGAAGCCACGTCAGAAACGTTTCTATTATGCTGTCTACAATGAAATATGGAAAATATCCCAACAAGAGGCCGCAGAGAGGTTACGTGAGATAGACCATATAAATCTAGAAAAATCTCTAGCAGTGGTAGACAATGGGTTAACTACATTGACCTCCAGGATATATTCCTTAGGCAACATTGTATCTTCTTCGATAGACATACTAGAACAAGATTTGGCCATATTACAACACGGGCAATCTCAATTACGTTCTATTATGTTATTAAGCTGAACGCTGCAATCTTTGCGTGCAGGCTACGTGCCTTGGCGTTATATCAACAGTACGTCTCTGTTTTCTGAATCCAATCTAACAGATAAACAGATAGAAATGGCACAAAGGGGAGCAAAATATACAATGCTGCGTATCGAAAAACTGGATAGATTAGCATTCACAGTGGCAGAATCACCGTCCACAGAATGGCTAATCCATGGCCACATAACTCTACCGGTCACTACTTTTCAGTTTCAGTATTGCCTTGAACAAAAGCAGGTAGGCAGATATGAAAAAATGGGTAAGGAATACATTAAGGAATCATGGGTATTACCATACAGATTTCGATGCCGGAGTGGGGATCGAGAAGTGTTTCTAAGCGGTACAAACTGTGAGAACGCTTCAAGTGGATCACTCATATGCCAGGATATAATGCTGCACGGGGCTTGTAATGGTTCTGTAGCGAACTTTTCCTGCCATTTGAGGGGTGCACCAGCTGCAGTGATTACTCCAGCATTCAGGCTACTTTCAAATGGGAGTTACTTGATGCTGAACAATCAAGGCTGCTGCGGAATGCTCCCGGGCATCGCATATCTGGTAACCGTGAGCTCCAGGGTTACTTGTTGTATGCAAGTATTGTTTCCACTGGCACATACAGTCAGGCAGGTGCCGCTATGGCCTTCACTGAATGTTTCTTTAATAATGTTTGATACTCTAAGCAGAATGAAAGCCATGCTTCTACAGAAGTCTGTGCCCTTAACCTCCACTCGAGAGACTTTTGATCTCCAGATCGCAAGGTCTTCGGCAGAGATACAGGCGCTTATTCATACAAACTGCCCTTTCCATTTCCCAGAAATGGTAAATCGTATCTTTAACATGTCTGATACGACAGGCATTGTCCACCTATTTAAGACCATAGGTTCTGGACTTCTGAGCACCTTTCAGACGGTACTTGGAGTTATACCAGACTTCATACACTCCGTATTCGGAAGCATCTTTGGAGGACTTCCGCTAATCCTGTTTCTAATAGCAGGTATCCTGATTGTTTTCTATCTACTACGCAATGGACGTCCCAGTCACCAAGGAGATGGAAAAAGCTCTCCTGGAGCGCAAATACCGTGACCGCATGGTACAACATCTAGGCACGCCTCGCCTAAGAGAACTGAGTGCATTTTGGTTCTTGTCATTTCGACCAGTCTGGATGGACTGCATCTTACCTGTCCTCCGATGCCTGTTTTGCAGAGAAGAATACGTGTTAGACCTTTGTTTGACACTCCCTTAATGTGCGCAACCGGACGTGAATGCTTTACTGGACCCGATAACGGCCCATGTTCTGCAGTGTCCTCAGCGTATTCCAATGCTGATGGGGGCATTCCTTGAGCCACCGCAGGTAGTAACTGCACCTGTTGGTATGGACACCGGCTCCTCCACTGGCACTCAGGCTTTGGACGGCACACAGGCTGCCCCAGCACCAGCTGCTGACATCGTGGAACATCATCTGTGCTCAATTGACGTACTCTGCGAGGTGCTACAGGGGCCGTCTACTGTGAAAGCAAGCAACGAGAATGTTGCGTCTACCAGCCAGGACACATAAACAATTGACTCATTTGGCTCGTAGTGTGCTGGAAGAAATTCGCCCCTTTTTTAAACAAACTCAAATTTGGAACTATGGAACTAAATTGACAATCCTTTCATTTATTGGGCAAACATGGCTTTCTAATGCTTATAGTGATTCGGACTATAACTATGGACACTTTAGAGCTATGGCCTGCAGAAACTTTTTTAAGACAGTTTTTAAGTTTTTTAGAATTTTTTTAGAAGTTTTTAAACATTTTAGCTAAACAGATGTTTTTAAGCTTTGTGCGTACCAATATCTAGTTAGGCTAGTAGTACGGTAGTAACTTACATATGTCGTCCAGTCGGAAGAGGAGTGGGTGTTATATTCCATATAGGTACCCTATATAGGCGAAGGTAACATTGCAACCTTTCACCTATATTCTTCTCTACATTACATACATAACGGTTCTTAGGGACTGACCTTTTACCTAGATACGACACTGCATTCAGAATGCGGGTTTCCCCCTAGTTCGAATCTCATACATTATGCATGAGGCTTCTTGGAAGCACAGCAGGACTAACAGCAGGATGAACATTTCCTGTATAATATCTCTGTATAAAGTTCAGGCCCGACGTCATCCTTTAGGCCGACACAGTAACACAGCACGGTAGGACCCCTGGGGAGACCTATGGGTATATACATCACATCTTGCTTAGAAAGATAAAGGAGACTGAGACTTCCCGGCTGACACACTGACCAGAGACGCTGAGGTTCCTGCATGCAGACACTCCAGCTCGCAGTGGTCTAACATTCCCTCGAGGGGTGTCCAACTCGAGACCAGGACGAGGTCCCGTATTCTCTCATTCTCAGGTAATGGGGTTGACTAGATCCTAGAGGGATTCTTGGCATAACACCTACACAGATGCTAGGTACATTTAGGTACAGCTAGTTAGGGAGGCATTGTAGGAGTACGCACTTTTTATCATGTGTTTTATGTACTTGTATATATTCATGATTTCTGCAAGATGGTCGAACTATACCATCCCTTTACTTTCATAGTAGTGCTAATCATATATCTCTGCTACTGTCTAATGGTTGTTGCAGCTCATCTATTTTACACTAGAACAACAACTGTTTAATAAATACTTATTGAAAACGCCCAGACTGTTTATTCTCTGTATCTCTCTGAGACAAACTAAGTGAGCACGAGTGACTGAGCGAAAGGTAGTATATTGTTTCCACGATTCTGAGGGATCAGGGTTGTCATGTTCTGAGGTTGCCAGAATCTATTCTCTCCTTGGTAAGAGGAGATTATAGTGGCACTGTGAGCTAGCTAATACAGATAGGCTAACGTATCCGGTGGGGGTGCACGGAATCAGTCTGCCACCAATCCCACAGTTTATGTTATCCAAACGCGCAGATCCTGTATAGGTTATATAGGAACTACACGACAAGGCAACCTGATGGCCTTGGAGATATACGCTCCTTGGTTTACTGGTTTAGGCCCACAAAATATGGTGTACGTTTTCAAGAGGTTTGTGGTTAAACCCAGGAACCCCATGAAGCTGAAAAACGTCTGAAAAAGAGTGTTGAGGCTCTTGCACGTTCTCCCCATTAAAACAGCATCATCCACGTAAAGTAATGTGGGGACCTTTTTCTTGCCCACCATCAGGACATCCGCAGCAGCACAGACAGACAGAGCTACACTGAGGTTGTTAGATACAACAGGAAGAGAATTGGGGCCAGTACACAACTCTGGAGTATGTCCTTCCCCAGCGGGATGCTGGAGGTGCGCTCTCCAGAAACCATACCTGATGGACGCTGATAGATCAAAGTTCAGGGCTCACAAAAATTGGACATGCCCTGGATCCACCCCAAATCACTCAACAAAGCCCACAGCTTAACTAACCACACTTTTGAAGGTGCTAGACAGGTCCATGAAGGCTAGGCAGATGGAGCCCCGCTTCGCGATGGTATACTTACTAATAAGCAGGGGGTAAGTTAAGACATTGCTCCGCCATGTCCAGCCCTTCCCAGAAACCATAATGGACCTCCAACAGTGTGTTCGACTCCATGACCCAAGACAACAAGCGCTCCAATTCAACCCTCCCTGCGATTTTTACCACGGAATCCAACAGGGAGATTAGGCGATATCAACTTGGGGACTGCGGTTTGCTATTTTTAAAGATGGGTATGATAGTGCCAGTATACCAAGTGTCAGGGAGGCTGATACAAGTAAAGGCATTAAATCAATTACATAGTAATGGGGTTCACAATTCTGGGGCAGATTTTTACATGTTCATAGGGACCCCATCAGATCCTGGAGCCTTATTCGATGGGGACTTAATGATGGCTTCCCAGATCTCTTCCAGGGTAAATTTCACTGGAATTTGGAAGACCATCTTGGCTCCATGATTTCCTGGGGCATATCAGAGCAATAAGGAATACTAAAGTGACTCAACCAGGCCTCTGGACTAATAGTAGCGATTACTGAGTTGTCACTGGACCCCAAAGTACTGATACCTTTAACCACCTTCTGGAAGGTCGTGGAGTCCTTCTGCCTGCAAGACTGAACTAGCCTACCCCAATACTCCATTTTAATCTCCTTGCCCCTTACTGCGCAAGGCCCCTTTACACACGGCTCTACATTCTTTGATCTTCTGGCCGTCTCTAGGTTCCTCCTTTAGGGTCCCATGCAAGTTTGCAGAGGCCTTTCTGCAGGAAGGCTCAAACCACTTTGCCCCTGTGGTAGCTGGCCTGGTTGTTTCATAAGGAAGTTACTAATAGCTAGTCCAAATTGGACAAAACAATTGGCATTGGTCCGTGAGTCATCCTGGGGGGTTAAGCAGTCAAGCAACATATCAAGATGGTCAGTGCACACATCTTTCAACACAGCTCCCAGATCAGCATTCCTCCATGCTAGGTGGAGCCCCTTAGACTTAACAGTCAGAGATGAGGGAGAGATGCCACTAGCCCTACGTTCCCCCTCATGAATACTAAGGTCCAGCCACAGGGGGTTGTGGTCACTCAAAGCTGTAACAATGGTGCCCCCCCAGTGACCCACCTCATAAGGGCCCTGGATTCAAAAATACAATCAATAATTAACCCGTATTTCCCCTGACATAGGTAGCATTCATATGATAGGCTGAGTCAATGGGGTCGCAGGCATTAATAAGATAAAACATGTCAACTACACTTAAAAGGGCCCTAGTTTTCAGATCCCCCTGCTGGTTCAGTGCCGAGCTCCAGTATAAAGTTTGACAATTGATAATATTAGTGCATGCCTCCGCACCAAAATGCCCATTATAAAAATTAATTACGACAAGATGTATACTATTGGGCCAAGTCAACAAAAGTTCTTGGATTGCAGGACTCTCGCAACATAATGGGCAAATTTTACACCCCAGGGTTACTCAAAGGTATTCTATTAGTCCTCCCTTAGCTCGTCCGGCAGGGGACAAGATTGCCGGAACCATACAGGCAACGTACCCATTCACACTTACAAGTTCTGTAGACCAAGTTTCTTGCAAGAAAATCAGATCATGTCTTGAGGTAAGTGCGGCCCAGTTATCATTGTCCTCTTTACTAAGTAATCCAGTAACATTTCCAAAGAGAATTTTTACCTGATAGGTTGTATCAACTGGGCTGGTCGAGCAACCATCAACATTACAACCACGGGGTGGGGGTGCAAGGAGCTTACAAGGCCTTCACTCAGGAGGGATACACCAGTAACCACAGAAGACGAAGGGGCGGACATTAGACTGGTATGGTCTTCCTATGTGTCATGACCTTTGGAATGCCTGTCTGGGCCTTGGTCGACCTCCTGAACTATACACATGGTTTGTTGGGACTGTTCCTGAGTCAGTCCACATCGGTCAGGCTCCCCAATGGTCCAAAATGATTCAGCACATGAATGTTGTAGGACTGAGAGTGGGCTTGCTCGGCGCCTCAAGCGCAATCCAGGTTGACTGGGTTAGCAGAGTGAGTTGCCAAGGACCTATAAGAATAACCAAGGGGTAAGATTTTGGTTTTGCTCAGCTTAAACCGGCCTTTGGAGAAAGCTCCAATCAAATTCCTTGCTACTCTTGAGTTTCGGAAAGAAATGATGGCACAGTCACTCAAGAGTGCCTTTTGCAACTTCCTAACCCAGCCCACCCTTCTGGCTGTTAGCACTTCATTGAATAATGAGTTTCTACTCCACATGCTGATCAAAAGAAAGGGACAGTGGGCTTTTTAAGGAGGTCCAGCATAAGGGCCCAGAGACACGGTTTAAACAAAAGAGTTATGCTGTTCCTACAAGATGTGAGCCAAAACCAGGGAAAGGAGAATAACTGGATCCTAAGGTTCACAGTTGGGAATCCATTTGATTGGATTATATTGCCCTCACACACACCTTCTCAGGCGTCATGCTTCATCATCGGGCTGCTGCTGCCGGGTCGGCAGGTGCAATACCCGACGGGCTCCCTAGTAGTAGGGGCACTTTCTCAGAGACCTTTTCCAATTGCCGATGGGTGAGGTGGGAGTGAGGGCGCTAGTATGTGTAGATGAGGGTGTGAGTAAGTGAATCTAAAATAGGGTTTGGAGTACTACCGACAACAATTTTAATCAAGGAGTCTCCTACCCTAACTAAAAACAAAAACTATAAGGCGCTGTGCTGAGTATTATGTCTCAGATCGTGGTGCTCTTATAGATGGTAGGTCAACATGTTTCACGCCTCTTGGATATTCTGTGGGCGATTCGTCCAGGATCGGGGTGAAATTCTATCTACAACTTAAAACCTGTGAGCGTGGTTACACACTCACATCACCATATGTCACAATAGTCAGATACCTGGTAGTACTGGAACTACCTATAGACAGAGAGAACAAAGTGCATCAATTTGACATCATTGAATAGCTGTCATCTCACATCTTCCCTGTGAATAGTGGCCCTCAATACTTGTGGTGAGCATAAACCACGATCTGAGACATAATACTCAGCAAAGCGCCTTATAGTTTTTGTTTTTAGTTAGGGTAGGAGACTCCTTGATTAAAATTGTTGTCGGTAGTACTCCAAACCCTATTCTACACATACTAGCGCCCTCACTCCCACCTCACCCATCGGCAATTGGAAAAAGATCTCCGAGAAAGTGCCCCTACTATAGGGAGCCCGTCGGGTATTGCACCTGCCGACCCGACGAGGAGCAGCCCGATGATGAAGCATGACACCTGAGAAGGTGTGTGAGGGCAATATAATCCAATCAAATGGATTCCCAACTGTGAACCTTTAGGGTCCAGTTATTCTCCTTTTCCTTGGTTTTGGCTAACATCTTGTAGGAACAGCATAACTCTTTTGTTTAAACCGTTTCTACTCCACATGTCATGAATCTAGTGGGTGGACTTGGAAATTTGGTCTTCAGTAGACTCCATTACACCAGGTCAGAGGGTCGACACACTCGCAAGCATAATGACATAGGGGCAGGCTGCAGGTGTGAGTTCACATCTAGAAGGAGAACCCACAGCCAAACATGGAAGGCTACTGGTAGTAGAAATGTTATTGTGATCGGGGGGGCTCTCGAAGTCCATGTACCTGGCAGGCTGAAATAACATGGGCCCATGATCTTACATGGGTTCACAACCTTCAGCTGGAAGCTATCTTGCTGTACTGTAGGTGTAACACTGTTGGTAATTGTGTGGGCAGAGCAGGAGCACCCTGGTACTTGCTTTTGGGTGAGGTTAGTTAGTTTTGCATCGATAGACTGCAGGAGGTCAAATAATACTTTCAGTTTGGCATCCAGGAACGTTTCAATCATTTTGCCCAAACAATGCTACTTGACCTCAGTACTGTCCGCAGGAGGTCCACCACCACACCCCTTGGGACCCGGGTGGGATGCAGAATGGCTTGATTTCCGAGTTTTGCCTTTTGTATGCTTTGAACTTGGAGGTTTAACTGGCTTGACAAAAGACTTAGATGGGGGAAAGGGCACATAAGGGGGACAAAGCAACAGGCGAGTGGGCATGTGTACTTGGTTGAGCCCCAGTATTAATGACCTCCCAGGCAGCTTCTTCTGGCTGCCGTATAGGGGCAGGGAGAGAGTCAGGTATAGCGACTGCTTGGTCACTAGTGGCAGTGGGAGCACAAGAAAGCCTTCTTTCTACATTCAAGATATCTTAATTGATTTATCCCACTACCTTTTCAGTGTACCTGTCGAGCGTGCTAGCCTTTCTTTTGGCCGAAGAGCCCCCCGTTCTGGATTCTAGCTTCCGTTTGGACATCTTTCCAGTGCAGAATTGCATGCTACATAAGAGCAAAGAGTGCTTACTTGGCTAATAGCAAACCCTGCTATCAGGACAGCAACAACCTGGGGGATGGCTCCTACTCACTGGGCAAGCAACTACTGGGCAGCTAAGGAGAAGGAATGTAAAAAAGGGAGAGTTTGCTTACCCCAGAGGGCTGAAGTTAGAGGGGTGGCCCAGCCCAGCCTTGTCCAGCCGCATCCCATGCAGTGGGGTGGTGATGTGCTTAGCATCGCTGGAGCTGGCGGGAGGAGGGAAGCCGCGTTGGTGCCACCTGGCACTATGCTATATGGGGGATGGAGTCCCTTTGACAGACCATGCCCTGGCAAAGTTCCCTCCTGCACAGCAGGCTGGTGACACGCTTTTCAGCGCTTGAGCTGGCCTGAGGTGGGAAGTCGGTGTTGCCGCTTCCTGGCGATATGCAATATGGCGAGGAAGTCCCTTTGACAGCCTGTGTCCAGGCAAAGTGGCTCTCCGCACAGGGAGCTGGAGAAGCGCTTATCAGCGCTGGAGCTGGCAGGAGGCGGGACGTTGTCGTTGCAGACTCCTGGCGCTATGCAATCTGGGGGATGGAGTCCCCTTGACTGCCCGTGTGCTGGCAAAGTGGAAGGTCAATATAGAGGGCATTACCATAATCCAATCTCGAGGTTATCAATGCTCGAATAACCTTTTCCTTGCTGTGAATGAGAGGTACTTCAAGAACTTTTTTAGTGAGCACACTATTCCAAAAGAAATGCCTACCACTAACTTAATTTGTGGCGTAAAGGACAGCCTGTTATCAAATGTAACCCCTAAGTTCCTAACTGTGCCTCCCTGTGGTCCTAGAGGGGGGCATCTTTGGGCTAGAAATTGTGCCTTGTTTCTGGGGGCTTATTAACGGAAAATAAATCAGTTGTATCTGCGTTACACTTGAGTTGGTGTACGGCCATCCAATGGAAAACCGCAGTCAGGCATGCTTTAATAGAAACTCCAGAGATATCTTCTCTCTTGCTACATGAGAACAGCAGCTGAATATCATCAGTTCATTGCCATCCCTGCACAGGGTGTACTAGCCAGATTGCTGTTTCTGAACAATGAATCCTGCAATCAGACAGGAGACTCTAAGGGCCTCATTTACAAGAGGCCTGTGCCGCTGGAGCATCACTTTTTTTGACACTCAGGTGGCGTAGGCCTCTGAATCATATCTATGAGGTGACGTAAAGCCACCCTGTGTGGCTTTGCATGGCCTCATAGATATGGAGTAAGGCAAGTCAACACAAAGAACTGCGTTACCTTACGCTGCCTCAAGGAGGCATTCCATGGGTGTTGATGTGTGTGTTCCCATGCAACACCCATGGATTTTGATGCTACACAGATATGCAAACTCTCGTAAACCTGGGGCAGCACCAAAACCTTACGCCTCCCCAGAGCATACGTAAAGAGGAGTAATGTTTTCATTTCTCCTTGTTTTTTCCTCTTTTCACGTGTGCTGCATTCTGCAGCACACATAGAACGGGGAAAATGCCTCTCGTGATTGTTTTTATGCCAGAAGGTGCCCCTTCCTGCACAAAACCAATCATGTCTACAACACAGACACCCTTGCACCATGGTGTAAGGGTGCCTGCGTTGGCTGCAAAATGTGCCCCGGCACTGGGCGAAAGGACAGGACTGCACCATATCTTGTAAATATAGTGCATTCCTGCCCTTTTGAATTGGAGTAGGGCAACGCAGCAAAAAGACTTGCGGTGCTGCCCTATGCCAATTCTTTGTAAATGAGGCCCTTTGTGGCCAACGTACTCGATCAAGTTAGTTATGATAGGTAAATCGAGGGCCTGCAAGACTTTAACAAAGACCTGGCCAAGGGTAAGCCACTGTTATCTCTGATAGAAGAGAACTAAAGTCAGGGGAGAGTCCTTGATAGGCTTGAAGACTGACTGAGAAAAATACAAATTCCCAGCTAGTATTAGAGAATGTCTTCTCTCTGTATCATCAGTGGTACTCCGAACGTTACAAGATGTTTGTTGCCAGGAGACTGGATTGTTCCTAAGAAAGATGCACTTAAACTTGATTAGTTCCTTCCAAGAGTTATAATGCGGCACCTTTTCTGCCTGTCTGATTGATTTGATCCCTGTTGCTACTGCTTGTGATTACAAACTGGCTATGTGAGACGGGTTTAAAATAAGGGAAGCATAAGGAAAAAGAGTGGAACAGAGGCAACACGATTAGCTGTCTCCCTTTAGGCGTCAGGCCGGACACCAGCACAGAGGAGGGAAGCCTATAGTTGCATCTACATGAGAAAAAGTAGGTAGGTGGCCCTACAAGCCAAGGACATGGTTTTATCCACACCCACAGTCATTGGGGTTGTCATGGCCTCTCTCAAGCATCAGGAGGACCACCTGCAGAGAAAGACAGAGCAATAGCTTGGACTGCCGCTTTCGGCTTCCTGGCTGTCCTCTCTCCAGCGCATATGCTAACTCACAGATTTGGTGTATGGGGCTTGAGAGAGCACTTTTTAGGTGATTTGGGTACATTGACATGGTTTGCACTAGTTGCACACACTGTCAGTGCATTCAGGTGCACACTGACTCAGTAGGTCCCATTGGTCATTTGTGTGCCGAGCCATAAAAGTAATTCCATTAATTATGACACAGTGCTTCTAGTCTCTCCGTCTCCAATAACACACATTTTGTGGTTTGGACGTTCTGTCCATCTTTGATGAATAATCTTTTTGGATTGTTGGCATTTCTCAGGGGTTGTTTGACAGCTATCAATTGATGGAGGGAACTTCATTAGGAATTGCCTTTCTCTTCCGAGTTCCTTTAAGTGACTCCTATTCATCCACCCAGGTGACTGAGGTTTTCCTTTTCATTCTGGTGGTAATAGGTTGCGGGCTTACCTTTTCTACATTGAGTTTGTACGTTGGTTGGACAATGCATGCATTACACAGCACGTAATATAAAATAAAAAAGATTTCTGCTAAACTTGAAATGTCTGTCTGAAGATGCAAAGATGCAATAAGTAATTAGGTGCCCGATTTAGACCTTGGCAGCCAGGTTAAGCAGTCACAAAAACGAGGGCTATCCTCTCTGACTTATGCAAGTGTCATTGGATATAATGCACCTGTAATAAGGCAGTCAGACTAGGCCTCGTGTTTGTGATGGAATAACCCACCTGCCAAGCCCTAAATCAGACCCTAACCCACTTCTAAATCACAAATAGCAATTCAGACGTCAATAGCAGACAGTTGCATTCTGGAACATCTACGTTAGGGGGTGGAGCTTGAAAGAGAAGTGAAGTGGCCGCTTGCCACCTCACTCAAGTAACAAAGGCCTCTCAGTTCGAAGTAGGATGACCTCAGTCACTCCAGGTCATTGTGGACACTGTCTCCAGTGTAGGCCTTTCCACGTACAAATCATTGTTTTCAGGTGTGTTAGTCTAATTAGATCAAAGGGAGTACAACAAGACTACCACACCCAGACTGCATTGGGTTATCAAACTAAAGTCTAGGCCTGTAAAGGTGTTTAGAGCGAACTGGAGGGTAGTGGCTGAAAGGAAGAGATCACTTGGCTCTACTAAGGTGCATGCACAAAGGTGTGTATTGACACTTTCATTTGTCATCAGAGAGAAAGGGGGTGAGATGTCACTATGCCACTGTTTGACTTCATCTACCAATCCCACGACAAGCCAGTAATGTGTGATGGTTGCCCATCAACCAATACCAGAAGATCATAGTGTTTGGATTTTTCACCGAGGTAAGTGCTCTAGAAAACATCTAAACATGAACGTAAATGCTTGTCTAGAAGATTTAAAAAGTGTTAATATTTCAAGAGAGAGGGTGGACATTATTAGACCATTGGGGTTTTGAAATATGATTGAAGGGGCAACACAGACATTCACAAAAAAAGAGAAGGTAAAATGGAAATGGTGAAAGGCAAAATGCTGGAAGTGGTTGAGGAATAAACCGGAGAAGCAGCATCCCTCCTCCCATCTCTGGTGCTCGAATGAAAAATGCATGCCGACCTGTCAAAGATTTGCAAAATCTCAGCTGGTGTAGACAAGTGGCCCCGGTAGATGGAAGAAGCACCGCCACTTTGGCAATTAACAAGGACACAGACTGTGCTAAGCTTTTAAGCCCAAGGTTGCAATTTAAACCGATGATTAAAACCTGAAAAGCACGAGCCACTGATGCAGGAAGCACAAAGACCATTTTAATGTCACTTAAAAACAACTGATTGGCAGAACGAGGAAAGAAGGATGTTCTCGGCATTGTTAAATTGCACATAGCATTTGCGTTTTACACACCTAAGCCCTGATGTACGAAATCATTTTGCGTTTGCAAACCTTGTGATTCGCAAAATCTCAGAGTTTCTGAATGCACAATGTTTTTTTCAATGTGCTAAACATAATTTGTGAGTCACAACTGCTTTTCCGACTCGCAAAATAGGTTTAGTGATCCATACCATTTCTCATTTAGGAGGGGAGTAAAAGGGGCATTCCTTCCTAACTGAGAATCAGTATGGTATCGTACAGGAGTGGCCGGTGCAGGTAAGAGCGATGTGGAGGTGGGGCGGGGTGGGGGGGACTCGACAGACAATGACGAGGGAAAATTATTTATTTATTTAATTTTCGCTCGTCATTGTCTGCCGAGTTCCCCCACCCCGCCTGACCGCCCCATCGCTTGGTTTGCAATTGCAATTATGGTCTCAAACCGTTGATCAGTTACCATATCCGCAAAGGAGGTGGTAACTGATTCACAAAGGGAAGTTGCATCGGGCAACTTCGGGGGGAGAAGGCCGCTGGGAAGCGGACATCAAGTGAAGCACTGTTCACTCCCCCCTCTCAAACGGTAAACTATTTTTTAAAGCAGCTCCAGTTCCTTTAAAGAACATGGGCTGCTTAAAAAAAAAAGTTTCCCATTTGGGAAAAGAAACACGTGGACAGACTGGTGTTTCTTGCAGACCACCATTTCTGTGTTTGTAGCCAAAAACAAGGGGCCATATTATCAAGAACGGGCGATAACATTATCGCCGCTTTGGGGGCTTGATAATATGCCCTATAGAATTCCAATAGAAGCCCAGGTTCTGGTGTGAAGGACATCAAACCTGGGCTTCTATTGGAATTCTATAGGGCATATTATCAAGCCCCTTATCACCGCTTTAGCGGCAGTTTCCTGCCGCCAAAGCGGCGATAATGTTATCGCCCGTTCTTGATAATATGGCCCAAGGTGTCACAAATAGTGACTTTCCTAATTCATATTTATTAGGCAGGTAGTTTTGCGACCTTGTCTGACTGGAGATTTTGTAATGTGATCAATTACATTGGCAGCATCTCAAAATCAGAAACAGGTCATAATAACTCGGGCCATGGATGCAAGGGGAACAGCAGCAGGCAGTATGCCCTTGCTTGATCAGCAAGTGAAATGCAGGCAATAGGATTGTCTCATTCAGATATGAAGTGTCCTTGCAAGTGCAAGTCATCACGCTGTTTCTGTCAATCTGGAAGTTGGGAAATAAAGACGCCCTAGTGGCAGTTTAATTGGCAAACACATTACTTTTTGGGCAATTTGTCCGGAGTGGATTTTTGTGCAGTACTTTCAACAGTGACAACTTTAGAATGGGCTTTGGGGGGCAGCCAACCGTAAGGAGGTGGTCTCCCTGTGGAGTTTGGGACAATGGTGCAGCACAGGCTACATGTGGGCTCTTTGGGCTACATTTGAGCTTGGCACCGTTGGGCTTCTTGCCCATTATATATTCGGCCATTTTATATGGCCAATCACCATATTGGTTGGAGACACAGTGAACGTCAACATAAATTAGGAGCTATTTTTTGTTGTGTAGGCAGTGTGGTTTATGGCGATGGATGACTTACATGTGCAAGAAGCCATGCGCCAGCATGTGGAGGCAGGCAGCATTGATCTTCTCACCCAAGGCGCGCGTGTCATGGTGCGACCTGCGAGGCGTGCAGCGAGCCGTGTGGCAGCAGCGATTCTGTCTTGCTCGCCCCCATGTCATAGCCGGATGGTGAAGAGTAGAGTGCAGGAAAGGGGGCGGGCCGCTCGGTAGTCAGGAGAGCAGCCCTGAGAGGTGCACATTCCTCTGTGCTGGAAAAAGGCCCAGTGTGTCAGCCCGCACTAGAATTTGTGGACGGGAGAGGGGGTGGGGCCAAGTCTCGGCCGACAGGAAAGGGGAAGGCTGCGTGCACAGTAAATGACATCGAAGCCCCAGAGGCAGGGTCTCTCTCCGCGGAGGAGCTTTTGGAAGTGGGGGGATGGGAATAAGAGGCATTTGCAGGTACAATGGAGGAGGGAGGGAAAAGGGAATGGCATGAGTTGCTTGCCACAGAGCAGCAGACTGGGGAGGGAAATCCAGTAAAAAGCAGGAGCATGCCCCTCCCCAGCAGTCACAAGGGGTTAGAGGGGTGGGGCATAGGGGTGGGTGGAACAAAGAGGGCAAAAGGGAGGCAACAAGGTGGCCCCCGGTGTCGCTATCTGCAGGGGGGTGGTTGGAGATGGCCCCCATAGCACTGCATGGAGTTTGAGATGAAAAGGAGGTGTGGGGGCATCAGAGCACAATGGATACCAGTAAAAGGCATGGAGAGAGTCTTGCAGATATCCCAGAGAGAGGGGTCTAGCAGTATATTAAAGGACCTGATTCAGTGTTTGTTGTTAGAGGGGAGTGATGAGGAAGGCCAGAGGGATGAGGAGGGGGATCTAGAGGAGGGGGAAGGGCAGGATTTTGGGGTACGGCCCCCGGCTCAGACGCAGTATGGGTGAAGATGCAGCATCATCAAGGAGGGGAGGGCACTCTGCGGGAAGGGTGGGGGCTCAGGAAGCATATGGGACAGGGCAGCAATGACAAAATAGCTAGCAAGGTGGGGGGTCTAGATGGGCTGGACCTAGGGAGGACCTGGCGTTGGGTACCAAACCAGGTGGAAGAGCAGGGAGAGAGAGACCTTAGCGACAGTACGCCGGACCTACCTTTTCTTTTGCAGGAACAGCGTTGAGGCAGACATGCGGACTCAGGAGTCTTATGTGGCTCACAGACCCTGAGGGGAAGAGATGGCTGGGTCTCGGGCGGCCAGCCAGATAGCGAGGTGAGATGGTGACAACACTGCCACACTAAGGTTTGGGGTGGCATTGGTAGTGTAACAACCGGGACGGGTGAATGCCACCCCCCCAGGCGGGGAACAGCGGCATCAAGCGGCGTCAAGTTGGGGTCGAAACAGAAGGGCGTAGCACGGCACCCGGCCGCCCTCAGATAGAGATGTCAGTTTGGAACAAAAGGTTTGATATGGGCGGCATGGTGCCCACAGAGCAGTGGGAGTTAGGCGGGGTAAAGAAATAAAGATAAAAATACTGCTCTATATGGGGGTTACCAAGCAGCTGAGAGCGCATTTAATGCTAGTGACCAAAGAAAGAATCTGGAAAGGGGAGTATGTGGAGATTCTGAAGCTCCTCCACAGGGAGTTGAGGGCCAAGGAGGGGATCAAAAAAAGGAGAAGTTGAATTGTCTAAATGTCCTAGGGTGCCTACAACAATAGAAAACTGGCTCACAGACCCCGAGGGGAAGAGATGGCAGGGTCTCGGGCGGCCAGCCAGATAGCGACATGAGACGGCAACAACACTGCCACACTAAGGTTTGCGGTGGCATTGGTAGTGTAACAACCGGGATGGGTGAATGCCACCCCCCCAGGCGAGGAACATCGTCATCAAACGGTGTCAAGTCGGGGTCGAGACAGGAGGGCGTAGCACGGTACCCGGCCGCCCTCAGATAGAGATGTCAGTTTGGAACAAAAGGTTTGATATGGGGGGCATGGTGCCCACAGAGCAGTGGGACTTAGGCGGGGTAAAGAAATAAAGCTTAAAAAACTGCCGTATATGGGGGTTACCAAGCAGCTAAGAGCGCATTTAATGCTAGTGACCAAAGCAAGAATCTGGAAAGGGGAGTACGTGGAGATTCTGAAGCTCCTCCACAGGGAGTTGAGGGCCAAGGAGGGGTCAAAAAAAGGAGAAGTTGAATTGTCTAAATGTCCTAGGGTGCCAACGACAATAGAAAACTGGACGGCAGCATTTCCGACTTTTGCAGGCGTATATTGTGAAAAATATCCAGAACGGTGTATCTCCCTCTTCAAATATATGGATGTGATACATAGGGCACACATAACGTACGGAGGGCATGCCTGGGCACACTACCACAAGGAATTCAGGGTGTGGATTCCATGGGATCCAGTCGCAAAGTGTGGGGAAATCGACACTGATTTATATCAGCAGACGATGGCGTCAATCAAGTTCAGGACGACGACATAAACAGCGAGTGGGTTACAGTTGGAGTATCGGCTCTTTTAGCCCCACCCCACCCAAGGGGGGGTGGGGACTGCCGTCAAGACACAGGGAGGGACAATGGGGACGTGTTGGGACTTCAATAACAGGTTGTGTACAAGAGACTACTGTAAGTTCCGGCACAAGTTCATACAGTGCTATGGGGCGGGAGGAAATGTACAGGGTGCACAGGCAGGACAGTGGAATCACTATAAAGGGGCCTACAATGGACAACAGGACAATCAAGCAGCTGGAAACAGGACAGGACGGGGGCACATGGGAATATGGGCAAAAGCTCATACGTCAATTAAGGGCGACTGGCTTGACGATTGGTTGATGCCATTTCATGACAGATAGGAGGTGAAGTTGTTGAGTGACTTTTTTTGGGAAGGACTTTGTTTGGGTACAGGGTCCCCAGAATCACGCGATGGACAAAACAAATTGACATCTGTGGCGGCACATAAGCAAGTGGTGGGGGAGAAGTTGGCGAAATAATTGCAGGAGGGCAGAAAGGTGGGACCGTTTGGGCAATGGCCCAAGCCCAATTTGATTGTATCACTGATCGGGGTGGTGTCAAAAAAGAAAGAGGTCAATTTCGGCTCATACAGCACTTGTCATCGCCGGAAGGGAGCTCGGTTAATGTTTTTATTCCAGGTGAGGATAATTCGGTTTCATATTCCTCGGTGGATGTGCCTACGGCACTGGTGGAACAGATCATAAGGGGGGCACTCATGGTGAAGTGTGACATTAAGTCAGCCTTCTGACTGTTGCCAGTTCATACGGAGGATTTACAGTTGTTAGACATACAGTTTGAAGGCCATTGGTACATTGACAAGGCTTTACCCATGGGCTGTGCGATATCTTGTGAGCTGTTTGAGCGGTTCATCTCCTTTCTACAATGGGTTTTCATGTCTCACACAGGGAAAAGCAGTGTAACACATTATCTGGACAATTTCATTTTTGTGGGTTGCCCGGTTCTGTGGACTGTCAACAGCAGTTGACAAGTTTTTAAGAGCTCATGGGTGACTTCGGGGTACGGCTGGCTCTGGAAAAAACTATGGGGCCAGCAACGGTGCTCTCATTCTTGGATATTAAACTGGATTCTATATCCATGGTAGCGTGCCTCCCGGTGGACAAGAAGGTGCAAATGTTATTAGGAGCAATGCTAGACAAGCCAAAAGTGATGGTCAAGGAAGTACAGGTCTTGCTGGGCCATTTGAACTTTGTGTGTAGAGTAGTCAGGACGGGTAGGACTTCCTGTAGGTGCTTGGGCATGTCCTTAGCAGGGCTATCATTACCTCATCATCACATGCATCTGTCTGCAGGCACAAGAGAGGACCTGAACATGTGGTGCAGGTTTTTGAGGTGATTTCAATGGCATCCCAATGATCACTCCAAAGGAATGCGAGTGGGACGTACAGATATACCCAGATGCATCTGGGAGGATCGGTTTTGGGCTTTAATGGCAGGGCAGGTGGTGTGCAGAAGAATGTCTGGCAGCATGGAAGCAAGGGGGTAGGAGCATTGCTTTTCTTGAATTCTTCCCATCAGTCGTGGCAGTGACTCTATGGGGAAGGAGCTTGCTCACAAAAAGGTATTATTCAGAGCAGATAAAATATCTGTTGCACAAGTAGTGAACAGGCAGTCGGCGAGAAATGACAGGTTCTTGAGCTTCTGCAACTTTTCGTGATGTGTTGTTTGAAGCATGATGTTGCCTTCAGGGCAAAGCATGTGCCAGGGGTGGACAAAGACATTACGGACGCTTTATCTAGTTTACAGTGGGAGAGGTTCCATGTGCTGGCCATGGAGGCAAACAAAGACAGGAACCTGGTGCCATCAAACATGTGGTGCATAGGAGAGAGAGGATGCTGCAGTTGGTGGTAGGGTCATTAGCTGTATCCACCATAAAAGCATATGCACTGGCCTGGAAGTAGTTTCAAATGTGGGGGGGGGGCAAATTGCAGGTCAGAGCAGTGGGGCAGGGAAAAAGATGTAGTACAGTACATTAAACAGCAGAATGAAAAAGGACTGTCAGGGGGTTACAATAGTGGTAAAGCTGTGGCAGGGGTGCATTCATGGGCAAGCTGTTATGGGGCTATTCGCCTTCGGTGGGGGAGCTAGGTAGGAGAATGTTAGAGGGATGGTCTAGGAAAAGGGGTTGCCAGCCTTGGCTGAGGAGGTCTTTTTATCAGCAGTTGCCAGGTAAAATGATATCAGCGCTGCCGGAGGTATGCAAGAAAATTAAGATGTGGTTCTTTTTTCGGCTCTCATGTCCTGATTGTTTTTGGGGGCTTTTAGGGTTTCGGAACTTCTAGGTAAAATAGGGATTCCGGGATGGGAGTGGGCAGATGTAGAAAGAGAGGAAGGTGGAATGGAATTGTGCATTCGTCAATCAAAGACAGATCAGAGAGCACTGGGCAAGAAAGTGCGCTTTCACGTTTCCCCAGACAAGGACGTGTGTCCGGTGGTTCACTGATAGAATATCGATGTTAAAAAAATTGATGTTCAAAATATCGAAAAAAAATATAGACTACAGCAATATCAGCTCCCATACCTACATAGGTAAGTAAAAAATATCGAATCAAAAATATCGATATCAAAAATATAGATGTAAAAATATTGATTTAAATATATATATATATATATATATAAAATATAAAATAATATATATTAAATATATTTAATATTAATATTAATTTTAACAACCTAAATTACATTTAATATACATTTTTACAAAATATTACAATTAAACTTAATTTAAAAAAAATAAACACACAAACATAATAAATTATATATATATATATATTTACTTTAAAATAATTAATAAACTATTATCTTTAATTTATTTTAAAACTTTAAAATTGTATAAAAAATATATATACAAATAATTTAAAATATAAAAATTCTAGAATAAATTAAAACATTAAACTATGAAAAAATATTTAAACTTAAATTGCCCAATACAATCAGTGCAACAGTAGGAAAAGTGTTGAATAGCAAAATAATTAAATTTACTATTCTAACTCCAGTGATTGCAACAGTAGGGAAAGTGTTGGATAGCTAAGGGGTAAAAATTACTATTCCCACTCCAAACAGTGCAACAGTAGGGAAAGTGTCAGATAGCGGAGGGGTAAAAATTACTATTACCACTCCAATGAGAGCAACAGTAGGGAAAGTGTTGGATAGCGGAGGGGAAACAATTACTATTCCCACTCCAGTGAGTGCAACAGTAGGGAAAGTGTTGGATAGCAGAGGGGCAAAAATTACTATTCCCACTCCAAAGAGTGCAACAGTAGGGAAGATGTTGGATAGCGGAGGGATAAAAATTAGTATTCCCACTCTACTGAATGCAACAGTAGGATAAGTGTTGGATAGCGGAGGGGTAAAAAAATGTATTCGCACTCTAGTGAGTGCAACAGTAGGGAAAGTGTTGGATAGCAGAGGGGTAAAAATTACTATTCCCACTCCAGAGAGTGCAACAGTAGGGAAAGTGTTGGATAGCAGAGAGGTAAAAATTACTATTCCAACTCCAGTGAGTGCAACAGTAGGGAAAGTGCAGGATAGCGGAGAGATAAAAATTACTATTCCCACTCCGGTGAGTGCAACAGCAGGGAAAGTGCTGGATAGCGGAGGGGTAAAAATTACTATTCCAACTCCAGTGAGTGCCACTGTAGGGAAAGTGTTGGATAGCGGAGGGGTAAAAATTACTATTCCCACTCCAGAGAGTACAACAGTAGGGAAAGTGTTGGATAGCGGAGAGGTAAAAATTACTATTCCAACTCCAGTGAGTGCAACAGTAGGGAAAGTGCAGGATAGCGGAGAGATAAAAATGACTATTCCCACTCAGGTGAGTGCAACAGTAGGGAAAGTTCTGGATAGCAGAGGGGTAAAAATTACTATTCCAACTCCAATGGGTGCAACAGCAGGGAAAGTGCTGGATAGCAGAGGGGTGAAAATGACTATTTCCACTCCAGTAAATGCAACAGTATGGAAAGTGTTGGATTCCGAATAATTTTTTTTACTATTCGCACTCAAACACTTAAAAATTAAAAAATAAAATAAACAATATTTGAAAAAATATATCTATATAAAACTTATAAAAAGAACACATATTATAATATTAATTACATATAACAAAAACCTATAAATATCATATAAAATAAAATAATAAATACATTTACAATAAAATAATTCTTTTAAACTAGGAAATATTTACAAACAAAAAAATTAATTAAAACATAAATGTATTTATTTTATTTCCCTACCCTATAACACCACACCAATAACAAAACACTTCAACATTTTTAATTGAATTTATTTACATAATTAACATAACTAATAATGAATTAAAAAAAATATTATTAATAAAAAAATACTAAGAAACATTAATTGAGTACACACACTTTAAAACTATAATATCCACAACACACACCTAAATTAAACTATAAAATAATAAAACACAATAAAAACTTCTTTTAAAATTAAAAACTATTACTATTAACAACTAATAATTAAATAATTAAAATGTATTTAATACCCACCCTTTACCCCTTTAAAAGTAAAAATAAGGGGGGCGTGGCCAAGATGGCGAGCGGGCAAGACGTGTCTTGATCGTCTCCCCGCTCCCGTCCGCCCACCGCATCGCTTCCCGGCACTCCCGATACACTACGGACTCCTGAAAGGGAAGGGGAAGACAGCGGGAGCCTGGAAGGGTAATCCAAAGCCAGGTCCGGTGCGTGAAACACCCCGAATGGAGAAGCGACGACCGCCGAGCAGCGAATTCCAAAATGGCGGTGCCGCTTGTGTTCCGGAGCTAAGGGGCTGCACTAGGACGGACTTCGCCGCCGGCGCGAGTGAAACGGTGGACTACGAGGAGCCCCTAACAATCAGAGGGGCTTAATTTGCTACACCTGACAAGCGGCACCTCCCGCGACTGGCACCTGACGAGGTGAGATCGGTGCACGGAGCGAAGTGGGCGAGTGATTAGAGCGGGCGCCCACGTGACTGCGAGCGGAGCCCGCTGGCATCTTAGCGCACCAGGAGATAGTGAGCCGGCAGAGATCTCGGCCGGGTGACCCCTGGGCAAGATCCAGCATTGCTTACGCCCTAACAATGCCTGCCAGCCCCCAGTAGGTGCAACACTGCAAGGAGCCCCCTGGATCGGCCTCACTGAAGAGGGGCAGGGGCGCCGGACAGCTCAGCCTATTGAGTGTAAGGGGTCTGCATCGGAGAAGAGCCTGGGAGCAGCGGTCTCTGCCCCTTTGCGTAATACCTCCAGCACACACAGCCCAGAAACTGGAACAGCCACGCAGCTCCTGATTGTTGAGAGGGAACGACGGACGCAAGGAGCTTAGTCTGAGCAGCTCTTCCGAGTGCGGCGCTGGAGGCAACGACCAAGAGGTTAGTGGCGCGCACGGCCCAGCCACACTACATAGGGCAGGAGACTGCATGGAGTGTCTTCCCTTTATGGATGTGCTGATTCGGCGCCATCTGCAAAAGGACGGGAAAGTATAGTGCGAGCTGGGCCATAGCTTGTGGGGGCGCTGCAGGTGGAAGTGAAGCAGTTCGAACTTGCCGGCGTTGACCACACTGCACAGGGGTAGTGTGAAGTAGTGGCTGACCGAGTGCACACCAGGGACGGTTTGCTCGGTGGTTTAGACCTCCCACCCGTACAGGACGGTTGGCTCAGTGTCTTAGACCTCCCACCCATCCGAGGGGAGCGGGCCCCATCACCACAGAGCGGCCCCCAGTACACTGCCATACTCCAGCAATGTCTACGACACGTGGGAAGAAAGACAGGACAGTGAAGGACATGTTCACTAAAATGGCTGGGGCGAGTGGAGGCGACGGCCGAGAATCGCCAACTGTGTCAGGAGGGCAAAAGATTGAGAATACAGAGGAGCCAGTCACGCACACTTTCCTGGCGCAACTGTTCTCTGCCCTACGTGAGGATCTACAGGCCCTCAGAAAGGACTTTCCTAAGGAAATAAAGGATGTGCGCCACGATGTAGATGCGATAGGGGAGAGAGTCACTACCATGGAGGAGCATGATCAGGCCCGGGACGAAGAGGTGGCGCACTTGCAACAAGAGGTGCTCCGCCTCCAGGCGCAACAGATAGATATCCAAGCCCACGCGGAAGATTTAGAAAACCGTTCCCGCAGGAATAATATTCGTATTAAGGGCATGCCGCCTAAAGAAGAGGGAGCAGATCTCACTTACTACCTCCAGGGCCTCTTTAGACATATATTGCAAGAATCCCAAGACTTTGATATCAAAATCGACAGAGCTCATAGAGTTGGCCTGCAGAGGAAAGCACCGGCACCTCCCCCAGATATCTTGGCATTCCTACCGGATTTTCAACTTAAAGAACTTATTCTGAAGAAAGCAAGGGACGCTCAACCACTGACCTATCAGGGACACGCAATTGCTCTCTACCACGACTTGGCGGCGATCACTTTGCAGAAGCGTTGAGACTTCCGTCCGATTACAACACACCTCCGTAATCAAGGCATCACATACTCATGGGGTCACCCCTTTCGTATAATCTTCAGATGGGACGGTAAATTGCAGCAACTTTGGTCCTTACAGGAAGCTTGCAGCGTACTTGGCATCGAGAACCCTCAGCAGGAAGAATTAGGGAGAGGAGAGAAAAAAGGACAGAGGGAAAGGTGGCGCCGAGTACGCGGAGGTAGAATTTCGGAGGTGGCATCGAAACCGAACTCAGAGACCATCGCGCAAGAGAGACAGGCCATGCTGAACTCTTTGTCCAATGAATCCGGCTCCAGAGACAGCAATTGATCTGACACAGGGGTCAGATAAGTGGTAAAATGCTGTGTCGGGGGGCGGTGGGCGGAATTTAAGGGAGCGGGGGGATTCTACTAGCCACACGATGCGCGCTACAAACTGGTTCACCAAGGGTGCGCGGATGAGAACTGCGGACCCTGGACAATTTTGGGGTATACTTACTGTTTTTTCCATTGGGGTTAGGTAGGGGGGGGAGGAGATTCCGGTGTCCAAAGAGTAAGTGCTTAATGGATTTCAAACAGATGGTTACAGCTCAGATCGGAGGGGGAGGAACGCGGGGAAGGCGGGAGAGTTGGATTTGCCTTGTGGCCCAGCTGACCACCGAACGCCAACACCTGACATGGCCGGGGAGGTAGTAAAAGTAATCACGCTTAATGTCAAGGGGCTTAATAACCCCATTAAAAGACGAGCAATTCTCTCCTATCTAGAAAACGCGGAGGCAGATGTGTGTCTCCTACAAGAGACGCACCTTTTATCCAAAGACTGGCATCGTATGCGCTCTATGGCGTTCCCTCAGCAGTTCTTCTCTTCCACGGGGGAGAAGAAAGCGGGGGTTGCCATCTTAATAGCTAAACGATGCAGGGGGGAGGTGAAAGAGAAAGTGGGCGAAATAAGAGGACGGTTGCTAGCATACACTATTCAGTTTGGGGCCCAAACTATGGTTCTGGGATCCGTATACGCCCCTAATACGGGACAGGAGGGATTCCTTAAAAGAGCTTTAGCGGAAGCTATGGTCTTGCAAATTCGCATGACAACGATAGGGGGGGACCTGAACATGGTTATGGACACGGACAAAGATAGATCTAAAGCTACTTTCCATCCAAAAGGGGAGATATCAAGGGAGGGGAAGAAATGGCTGTGAGAACTGGGGCTGGAGGACATCTGGAGGGAGGCTCACCCCAATGTGACACAATACTCATTCTTTTCACACGCACACAGATCATATGCGTGCCTGGACTACTTCTTAGGTACGACAGAGGTCAATAGCGTGGTAAAAGACGTAGACATAGAACCCGTGGCCCTCTCTGACCATGACGCAGTGACCATGCAGCTACAGGTAGCAACAGCCCAAAGTAAGACGGGGTTAGATGCTTAAGGAATTCATGCTACATAAGAAGGCAGTGGAGCAGCAGCTCACCAAATGTATCACCGAGTATTTAGAGTTTAATGACTCCCCTGACGTAACCATTACAACACTGTGGGAAGCGATGAAAGCAGTAGTCAGGGGTGAGCTAATAGCTTTATTGGCGGCTGACAACAGAGAACGTAAGGAGCTGCGCGTGCACTTGACTGCGCAGGTTTGAGAGTTGGAGGGGGTGCATAGTTGGATGGGGGCACCTAGGGTGTGGAGACAGCTAAAAGCAGCGAGAGCAGTTAGCGGGGGTAGACTTAGACAAAGCGGAATATGCAGCGTTCAGACTAAAACACTCCTATTATATTGGAGGAGATCGGACGGGACGCTTGCTTGCAAATAGGTTACAGGCCCAACGCCATCATGCAAAGGTTTTCTCGCTAAAGAGGAGTGGACTGGGGGAGGCCACTGGCGAACAGGGTATTGCCCTCACTTTCCGGGAATTTTATGAAACGCTCTACACGACGGACACCCCAAATGACAGTGACACAACAGCATACTTACAATCGGTTCATATGTCCACGCTAACACCAGACCAAGCTAAATCCCTAGACGCCCCAATTAGGATCGAAGAAGTGATCACAGCGATTTCGCGACTCAAGTTACTCAAAGCACCGGGCCCGGATGGCTTTCCCGAACTCTTCTATAAAAAATGTTGACACATACTCACCCCGATAATGACGAGACTATTTAACTCCTTCGGAGGTGAAAGACCGATCCCAGCGAATATGCTATCGGCGGCGATAGCAGTATTGCCCAAACCAATAAAGGATAAACAGGAATGCGGATCGTACCGACCAATATCCCTACTCAATGTTGATTTTAAAATATTCACGTGCATATTGGCCACCAGGTTGGGTCTGATTATGCCGAATTTAATAGAACCAGACCAGGCGGGGTTCATTCAGACTTGGCAATGCGGGGATAACACGAAGAGAATCCTCCACCTCATAGATAAAGCCCACCAAGCGCATATGGATGCACTCCTACTGATGGTTGATGCCGAAAAGGCATTCCACCGGGTAGATTGGAGATTTCTGGAACAGACTATGGCACATTTTGGACTTGGAGACAGATTTCGGGAATGGGTGGGATGTTGCTGCGGAGCGCCTACAGCCTCAATCAGGGTTAATGGCATTTCCTCGCGCCCCTTCGTTACTCAAAGGGGCACCAGGCAGGGCTGCCCGCTGTCGCCTCTGTTGTTCGCCCTCTATATTGAACCCTTAGCACAGAAAATCCGAGATAATCCCAACATTAAGGGGATCCCGTTTGGAGGGGAAACACACCCTATTAGTCTATACACGGATGATATTATAATGGCACTAACGGAACCAAGGAGTTCACTGCCCGCATTTCTAGAGGAACTAGAGGCCTTCGGCAGGGTCTCGGGTTTCCGGGTCAACGTGGGCAAATCGCTTATTCTTAACCTGAATCCAACGAGTCAGGTACAGCGGTCTGCGGGGGGTGGGCTCTCGGGTATACGGGTGGTTGAATCGGTTCCATATCTGGGTCTGGAATTGGCGGCAACTATCCTGAAAACGGTCAATATCAATTACGACAGACAAGCGCGGCAGTTTAAAAAGGACTTAGGTAACTGGGGAAAGCATCATTTGTCATTGCTAGGGAGAATAGCTGCGGTTAAAATGACCCTCTTGCCTAAGGCACTATACCTGTTCCAGATTCTACCGGCGTCTCCACCGGAGGGAGCGATCACCTCACTACAGCGGGACATTAACCATTTTATTTGGGCAGGGGCTCGACCACACATGAGCAGAGATTTAAGCTACAGGCAACCCGAGCACGGGGGTCTTGGGATACCGAACTTAAAGGATTATTACAAAGCAGCCCAATTGCGTTACTTGGTGGAATGGAATAGGCCCGAGTCCGAAAAGAGGTGGCTCTTCCAAGATAGAGCACTCGCGGGAATTCCCTTATGGAAGGTCCCCTTCCTGAAAAAAGCGCATAGACCCCCAAGGCTTACTGGGTTCGCCGATCACAAAATCGGTAATGAAAGTTTGGGATGGGGTAGCGACCGCAAGGAAGCTCACGACATTTCCTTCACCCGAGGGTGTTACGCTTAACAGATCTAGGAAAAGAGAGCCAGCCTCCTGCGAATGCCTGATATGTGAAACCATTGATCCATAAATAGCTGCACCTCGTTTAACACAAGGACCACCGGAAGAGGAGGGGGGGGGGAGTTCAAGTTATTGGTTTACTGTATAGACATAGCTTTCAGAGGTAACGTTGAGTCAAATCTAACAATGGCAAGGCTTGTTAGAACTCTGTATTCTGAATGTACCACAAGCATGAACATATATAACTAGTTGTTGAATGTAAAGCACGTAGATGTACTGTTCGAAACAATGTATTGCTTTCCAATAATGAAAACACTAATAAACAGATTTAAACATAAAAGTAAAAACAACACACAATAAAATAAACAATTACCCAAAATAAATATCAAATAATTAACATTAATTAACAACTATATATTAATTAATTAAACACAAATTACTTCCCACCCTTTTCACCTATAAACACCACAACACACACCTAAAATTAATTACAAAATTACCAAAATTAATAACCGATTAATTAATTAAAATTAATTAACAACCAATTATTAATTCATAAATTAAAAATAAATTACTTCCCATCCTTTACACCTATAAACACCACAACACACCTAAAATTAATTGCACAATTACCATAATTAATTACAAATTAATTCATTAAAATGAATTAACAACCAATTATTAATTAATTAATACAAAAATTACTTTACAAATTTAACATTATAACATCTCAATTAAACAAATATTAATAAATACAAATTAATCAATAATACTAAAAATGAACCATATATATTAAAAATACAAACAATTCTTATAAAAAAACATACATCACATACATATAAAATATATACTAAAATACATAATAATAAAAAACGATATTTTTAACAACTATATTTTTGCAAACGATATTAAACACTTCGATATTTTTAAAATCGATATTACTTACCTTAAGTCGATATTCTTGACCATGATATTCTTGCTGTCGGTATTTCTGACCCACAATATTAATGACTTGATATTTGTGCAACTCGATATTTTGTACTCGATATTCTGTCTCTGCACCGTGTCCGGTACAGTGGGGAGCGAAGGGGCGGGCAGTTAGTGGCTCACCAAGTTAGGAGGTTTTCCGTCACAAGGGCTGTGCTTGGGTGTCTGCTCATCAGCTGCTTTGGGTCATGCAAAAAACATTGGGAAGCATTGGGGAAGCCCCGGGGGACTTCAGAATGCTTTCTTTTAGAATTGGTGCAGCAACAGGAGGCAGCCCAGAGGGGCTGGAGCTGGGGCTGGGGCTTGGGCATGGATAGGATTATGAAGTTGGGGTGTTGGTCATCAGAGTGCTTCCAGCGATATGTTTGCATGGAACATGAAGGGGGTTTATGAACAGCGTTAATTTGGTTGTACCTCACAATTTACCGGTGCAGTAGCTAGGTTGTAAGCAGTTGACTTGTCGATATGGATCGTGGGACATTAATTTATTAAGTGGGCTGAAAGGTATGAACTCCAGAAGGGACATGGCAGTAACCTCGAGCTGAACAAGAAGCTTTTTGAAGGAACGTGGCTTGGGAAAGGTGGTATGAGATGGTGAGAACTGTTGCAGTGCTTGACTAAGCTACTGAGGTGGCAGAGATGTCCCTACATAATTGTGTTACAACTGGTTGAAAACGATTTAGTGGTTTGTAAAGGCCTTGCCCTGCTAAAAGAGATAAAGAGGGACATGATGGAGATTAGGAGGCAGTGGTCTGGGACATTAGTCATCTGGATGGAATTTATTCCACAGCAAAACACCGGAGAGGGGCAGCCAAGCCGACCGCAATTGACACGGCCCGGTGAGAGATCAATAGGGTTATGAGGGTTTTATGCAGGGAGAAAAGGTCCGGTAGAGTAGAACATCCAGAGGTGAGGTTCGATTTACCAGGGTTTTTTAGAGAGGATGGGGTCCATTTATCAAGGTACAGGATAGAGCTATATTTGATGCAGATAAAGGAGGCGCTTGATAAAGCTTTGACAGGGAGCAGAAAGTGAGGCAGTTCCTAAAGGGGGGGGGGTCAGAAAAGGGGGGCTAGGCCTTTTTTGAATGACCGGGGGGCAGTTTCAGTTGCCATGGTTATACATTAAAATAATGGCTAAAACATAGGGGAAGCAGGACAATGGGGGGTGGTAATAAAGATAAACCTGGAGGAAGAAAAGGAAGAGTTAAGAGTTAGGATACTTAGATAGTTAGATGCTAGTAGATGCAATTAAAGTGTTTATCGTTTAATGCCAAGGTAGGAGTTACAGTTGCAGGATAACGATGCTAAGGGTGGGCGGGAGATTTAGGGGTTGAGAGTGGATGGAATTAGGTGGAATACTGTATAGTGAGGTCTTATTTTTTAGGGCTAAGGCATAGGGGGACTTTATGTGATGTGCACCTGTCTTCAGTAAAGTGGCCTTTTTCACACAAAAAGTGAGTATGTGGTCTGTGCTGCCCTTTTGGCCCAATGGGCTTTGGGGGGCAGCTGACCATAGGGAGGTGTGCCCCCACTGTGAGTTTGGGATAATGGTGCTGCCCAGGCTACATTTGTGCTTTTTGGACTACATTTGGACTTGGCACCATTGGGCTACTTGCCCAATATATATACGGCCATTTTATATGGGCAGTCACCATTTTGGTTTGTGAGACGGTGACCGTCAAAATTAATTAGGAGCTATTTTTCCCTCCCTTCCTCCCCTAAAAAAATCAAGTTCTTTGTCAGTACCCTGCAAACAAGTAGGAGCTGTTCCTGGGCTCTTGCTTCTTGGACAGATCAGGATGAAAGCATGCTAGCGATGGGCAGACATCCCCTCTCCATGTAGGTGTGCTGCAGGCACCTTTCCCTAAGCTATAGTCATTAGTTTTAGGTGTTTCACTTCTCAGCTAACAGGCTGACCCTCTAAAAAATGCCTCATTGAGGGATGATGAAGGCAAAGAATCCTTCCTACACCATTGACAGTTACATGAAGCCAAATCAGGCACATATCCTTGGCTTCACATTTGCTGCATCAGGAAGGAGGGAAGAGAGCAGCACAGGGGGGCGTGTAGGGAATAGGTCAGAGCAGACTTGCAACTATCACTAAATTATGGTGCACAACTATAGACGCTACATTCAAGCCTAGGCTCCACTTACTGGAGTACCACTCTTCTTAAGTATGAAAGCACTGGTTCTTATTCAGCACTTACACTTAGGATGAATGGGAGGTAGTCGCATCATGAAAGACTAAATGGAGTTACACAGGAACACACAGGAGGCAGTCTCCCAACCAGGGTAGGGGTTAAAAGGCTTGTACCCTTGGGTAATAGATCATCTGGCACAATAATCAGCAATAATTAGCCATGTCAGCGCTGGATCATGGGGACACTACTCACTCATGATAAAACTTTTTGCATACCCCTGTTGCTCAACTGGGTCTAGTACTCTACTGGTAAACAACATCTAAAAAAAATGTAAAACACCTATCTTGCACAAGAACACATACTGGGTCCTTCAGAATGATAAAATAAGAGGATACCACATGACTACATTGGCATGGTATTTTTTATGCCAACAAGGGCATAGTGGATAATATAAGTACCCTAAGCATCCCAATTATGTATACCCTTTACAACTCAACCAGGGTGCAGAGGACCAAATGTATGTGCCGATGACCCATCTTCATTCAAGCATTAAGGGCCCTGGTACCCTTGCTACATCACTGGCAAAAAACATAAAGAAATTACATCAAACTGTGTCAGGGCATTTCTCTTACAGTGCTTCTGCTTACACTCATTCTGAACAGTGTCATAACCCATACTGAAATATTGTCCTTCAAACACTGAGACCCACTAATGTAGACTACAATCTTATAAACTCACTTATTCCTTCTAATTAAATGACCCCGGTTTAACAGTACTAACTTGTTTCTTTATGTATTTGTGAAAGCAGTGAATAACATGTTACTTTTGTCCAATTTACCGATACCAATTGTGAGCAACAAGAGTTTACCTCATTAAGACATTATGCCACTTCTACCATTCTGGACCCTCAAGACAAATTTTGCAGAAGTACTTAAACTAATGTGATTCTTTAAACTTTAAACTCACCTGCTGTTGAAGAGTGACAGGATGTGAGCTCAGCTCACAACGCACACCACCAAATGAACACCAAGCCAAACAAGGAAAGACAAATGAT
Organism: Calotriton arnoldi; assembly: GCA_963921515.1. Taxonomy (NCBI): domain Eukaryota; kingdom Metazoa; phylum Chordata; class Amphibia; order Caudata; family Salamandridae; genus Calotriton; species Calotriton arnoldi. The sequence continues at coordinate 622,304 of CAWUFW010010403.1, forward strand.
GTATTGAATGAAACCATTGTATCCAAGTACACTTAGCACAAAATATTGCTATTTGTGGAAGAATGGTCAAAGTCTGATATAAATGTCGAATGACTCAAGCCAGCATGGGCAACCACCATGTTAGCATTGACCATGCACCAGAGAAAACAAAATTGTGTCCAATGAGAGATATTCATATGACCACTTGATGGCTTTACCTGGACATCGAAGTAGCATTTTAGGGACAAATGAATAACATTAGTAAAACCACAGAAAACTGCAGTGTTCACCCCTTGTAGGATTCCTAGTAGCTAGATGCATCTTCGAACTGGCATGCCAGGCACACAAACTCATCCTCTCAGAGTCCTATTCATATTGCCTCAGTCAAAATATGAAATTCTTGGGTGGCTGTAGGAAATTTTAATTTTAATCGCTTAACTTGGTTTTAAAATTGAAACTTTTACTATTGCTTATTTGTACTGTGTCATATACTTGTATAACAGTACCTGATCAGCTGGTAGCAGCACGCTGATTTTACTAGCCCGCCCCGGTCCAGCCCGGCTGTGTGCCGTTTGTGTGGAGGGCACGGCCAAGCAATACACTTCCGGGGGAAAGGCTGAGGAGGAGTTTCCCGCCCGGTACCTATTTAGATCGGATGTGCAGGCGACCGCGCAGCGGACGCGCGTAGCGGGCGTGCCGCTGGCGCGCCTAAGGCAAGCCCGTCTGCGCCCGTCTGCGCCCGTCTGCGCCCGTCTGCGCCTGTACGTCGCCTCTCGCCAGGAATGCTGGCCAGAGCACTTTGGGACGACATATTTATTCCAGGGCAGAGCTATTGGCTGCTAACTCTCTGGGTAAAGGTTGCAGCGGGACTCGGTTGGGCCCCTTGGAAGGGCCTTTTTGTTGTCCCGGATGCAGGTATGTCTCCTTTATGCCGCTGCTTCCTTCATCTCCTCCTCCTCAGACTAGACCGCCAGTGAGAATTCTCCAGCTGAACGTGCGGTCTTTGGCCAAACACTACCTTGAAGTCCATGATTTGGTCAAGGAGGAAGCTCCGGATGTGTTTTTTATTACGGACACCTGGCTCAATGTAGACACGGTAGCCGAACCCAACCTAGCACTGCCTCCTGGCTACTCCATCCTTACTGTCAATCGTGAGTCTCGAGGGGGTGGGATTGCGGTAATTTTCAAATCGTGTTATTCTTGCAGCTTTGTCAAAGAAGCAATGGAGGGCTGCGAATGTGCACGATTCAGTATCACTCTCAGTGCCCATCTGACCATCTCTGGGCTACTAGTATATCGCCCTCCGGGGCTAGCTACGCATTTCAAATCTGCCCTCCTAGAATCTACCTATGCACTTGCAATGGGTACAGCCAATTTCACCATCCTAGGGGATCTCAACCTGCATTTCGAACAGACGCAGGACGCCACATTTATCAGCGTGCTGGCGGACCTGGCAGCCTGCCAACTCCACCAACTGGTCCCTGGCCCCACTCATTCAGCGGGTCACCTGCTGGACCCTATTTTTTCTAATATTCCATATGCCACGGTAGAGACCCCTAAACCTGTAGGTTGGTCCGACCATTCTTTGATAACCATGTCTTTTCCGGCACCGAACCCCTTGTCAGGGACACGCATCCCCCGTCTTCAGGCGCCCTTGGCGTAAACTGAGACTGGAGGATTTTCATGCGCTTCTCACTGCGAATTTTCCAGCACCACAGAACGATGCCGATGGGGCTTACAGTGATTTCTGTAACTGGATTGTCCAAACCCTGGACTCCCTCATCCCAGCTAAATGGATGAAAGGCCGCTCTGCGGACCCTAGCCCATGGTACAATGACACACTGGCCGCTCTGTGGAAAGCATGTAAGAAACTAGAGCGCTTGTGGAGGAAAGACTATGACCCTATAACAAAATAAATAAATTTGGCTGCGATTAAAAACTATCATAGAAATGTCTGTACCGCCCGGGCTGCCTACTATGCTAACAAAATACAATTAAGTCCTAACCCGGCTAAATGTATTTTTAAAATTTTGAAGGATCTGAGAGTAAGAAACAAATCCCAGGCCTCTGCGATCATTTCTGAGCAACAATGTGAAGACCTGGCGCTGTTTTTCGTTAACAAGGTGGACACCATCTATCGGTCCTTTCCACAAAAGCCGTCTTCTATGGCCACTCTTTGCGGACCCTCCCCCTTGCACTCTCTGACAGCTATCTCCAGTATCTCAGAGGAAGAGCTTACTCTCCTGAGTAAGAAAGTCAAATCTGGCTCTCCGGCCGACCCTCTAAAACCTGCCCAGTTTAGGGACTCACTGTCTCTTTTTTTGGCTCCTCTGTGCCAGATCATTAACACTTCATTTACCACTGCTGTGGTCCCTGTGCTCTGGAAACAGGCTAGGGTTTCCCCCATTCTTAAAAAACCCTCGTTGGACCCAGCAAAGCTGGAAAACTTCCGGCCAATCTCCCTCCTGCCGTGGGTAGCTAAGATTGCTGAGGCCCATGTCAACAACATCCTTACAAAATTTCTCAATACCAATAACATTCTGGACCCTTTGCAAAATGGTTTCCGTGCTGTCACAGCACAGAGACAGCTCTTCTGGCAATGACTGAACACCTACGGACCATTCTGGACTCCGGTCATACTGCGGCACTGATTCTACTTGATCTCAGTGCCGCATTTGACACAGTTTCACACGCGACTCTGCTACAACGTCTGGAGGCTGCCGGGGTGGTGGGCCTTGCACTCGAATGGTTTAGGTCATTCTTGAGTGAAAGATCCTTTCGCGTGTCAGCCCCCCCGTTCCTCTCCCAGTCCCATTCCATTGGGCAAGGGGTACCCCAGGGCTCTGCTCTGAGCCCCGTATTGTTCAACTTATATGTCCAGCCTCTTGCTACGGTGGCCAGGAAGATGGGCCTCACTATGGTCTCATATGCTGACGATACGCAGCTAGTGGTGGCCCTATCCGATGGTTCCCCTCTGGACGCCCTCAGGTTTAGGACCGGCCTGGCCGCCGTGGCAGAGTGGATGACCTCTAATTGCCTTCAGTTGAACGCCACTAAAACGGAGGTACTGTTGGTAGGGAAGGACAGGAACCTCTGGAATTAGCAATGGTGGCCAAGTGTGCTTGGAGACACCCCCACCCCTAAGATGGCGGTCAAGAACTTAGGGGTTTGGATGGATTCCACCCTCAGCTTCCAAGAACATACAAAAAAAGTCGCGGGCACTTGTTTTGGCCTCCTGCGGGGTCTCAAGCCGTTGCTGAGGTTTTTCAACCCGCCTACACGCCAGCTGATTGTCCAGTCTGCTATTCTATCCAGACTGGACTACGCTAACTTGCTCCTCTTAGGAGCCAATCAGGCTGAGGTAATGCGATTACAGCGTGTGCAGAATGCGGCTGCCAGAGCCCTCCTAGGGCTCCCACGTCACTGTTCCGCCACTGACGCCGTTCGGCGGCTTCACTGGCTTCCGGTGGCCAAACGGATCCAATTCAAGGCACTTTGCCTATCTTTTAAGGTCTTGAAACTGGCCTCACCCAGCCTCTTTGCCAACATGTTAACCCCCTACGAATCCACTCGTGAGCTGCGATCCTCGGGGCAGTACTTAGTCACTGTCCCCCGTGTGAAGCGCGTCCGGGCTGGTGGTCGATCGTTCCACTACATGGCCGCTAAGCTATGGAATTCTCTGCCCCCTCAGATTCGCTGCTTAAATCACTTGTTGGCTTTCAGGAAAGCAATCAAAACCTTCCTCTTTCCACCAGCTTAGGCCGCCTGCTCTTTTTTCCTGTTGCTTACCAGTTTCTCCTTTACCCTGCTACTCTCTGTGGCTGGCAGCGCCGGGACGCCTCTTCGCTGGGGCAGCTGTGCGCTATATAAATCTGGTTAACATAACATAACATAACAAATTGGATTTTTGATTGAGGGGGGGGGTGAAAACCCTTCTCAAGCAACAACCACAATCCCTGTCAGGGTAAACCACAAAAGCCACTAAATTAAACTGTGCTTAACCCTGTGGTAGCTTGGCACAAAAGCAATTAGTCGTAGCTTAGAGGCAATGTTTTAAGTATTTATGCAGAACACAAACAGTAGTAAAGTTTATAGGGCTACTTAAGTGGGTGGCAAAAATAAGTGCGGCAGGCCCAACAGCAGCATTTAATTTACAGGCCCTGGATAGATGTAGTACCATGTTACTAGGGCCTTAGAAGTTAATTAAAAGTGCCAATCATGTGCAAGCCAATGTTATCATGCTTAAAGGAGTGAGTACAAGCACATTAGCACTGGTTAGCAGTGGCAAAGCATACAGGGCCAGATGTACGACCATTAAGTTTAGCGAGTCGCAAATTGCGCAAAATTGCAACTCGCAATTTGCGACTCGCTAAACTTAATGTACAACAGTGTCTCGGGCGTGGCTTGAGCACGGCTGAGATGGCCGCACTCTGAGTGAGCTCCGATAACCATGTGCTATATCCCCATTAAATCCGGCATTTTCCGTCCGAAAATAGAGCACCAAAAGGCAGGACCGATTGAAGAAAGACCGGCCTGGCCGAAATTATGGCGTTGTTGCCAGAAGAGGCGAGGGCAGCGGCCGCGACCACAACTTAATATGGCGCTGGCCGGAATCCCACACCCGAGGTGCGTTTGAGGAACTGGATCCCCAGAGAGGCGGTACAGCGGAGCCTCAGCGGGCACAGGGAATGGCAACTGCGATACTGTGTCAGCCCAGGCAGGTGCGTGCTGACATTTGTGCAACGGCGGTGTGACGGCGGCGGGCACAACGGCCCGGAATGGTATAAAGACCGGCCTGGCTGAAATTATGGCGCTGTTGACAGAAAAGAGGCGAGGGCAGCGGCTGCGACCGCAACTCAACATGGCGTCGGCCGGAAACCCACACCCGAGGTGCACTTGAAGACCTGGATCCCCCGAGAGGCGGTACAGCGGAGCCTCAGCGGGCGCAGGGAACGGCGAATCCGACACTGTGGCGGCCCAGGCAAGTGCGCGCTGGCATTTTTGTGACGACGTTGTGACAGCGGCAGGCACAACGGCCCAAACAGGCCCCCCGGATACGCCGCAACGCGAGTGGCCGTGATCGGAGGGTGGAATGGCCTCCAGCCAGCGACCACAGACGGAGCCAGGAGCAGACTTTGCAGGGAGCGTGGCAACTGACACCCGCAAAGGCACATTCACCCTTGCACCGCGGCGCAGATATGAACTAATAAATACGACTAAAGATATGCACGCATGAGGCCTAAAAAGCTGTGCTGAGTCAGAGAGACACTGAGATCTGCACCCAATAAAGTACCGCAAGGGCGCATTAAAAGCTCAAAAGGCTGTGCCGACCTAGTTTACAGGAAACGGCCCGCGAGCCGTGTGAGCGCTGCAACCTGGGCCGGCTGCTGAGCAGGGAGACGGGGGTACCCTGCTGACGGTCCTGCGGCTGAAGTCGACAATACGCTCCCAGGGGAGGCGCGCAGAATAGTGAGAAGACATCAACGACATGTCTAAAAGATTCTTCCTCGGGAGTGACTTCCTCAATCCATACAAGGGGGCCCCCTGACTGGATGATACGGCCCGCGGCGAGACACACAGAGTGACCGTCAGCCAAGCTACAAATCCTGACGCATGAAGCCGGGACCGCAGTGAGACTGACTACACGGATATAATGCCCCCTGAGCTCAGGGTGGTTTGTCACTACGATGGGGCGCAATAAAGGCCCGGGACAAACCAATCAAATTGACAAGTATACAGTCGCAATGAGCCGCGACGGAGTGACGAAGGGGGCGGCTCCCCCGCAGGAGGAGCAGGATCCAGATCCATCCCTCAAAGATATTATGCGGGCGATTGCAGGCCTGAAGGGCACCCTCGAGCCAAAATTAGACTCAGTCACCGAAGAGGTAAATCTGCTCAGGGCCGACATACGAAAACTGGGTGAAAAAGCAACCGCAGCTGAAACAAATATCGGAAATCTGCAAAGCAAGACTAAACGCCTTGAAGAACAGGTCGCAATCCTTACTAAACAAAACGTGGATATTATGGCCGGCCTGGAAGATCAGGAAGGCAGGGCACGGCGCAACAACATCCGTGACGTGGGAGTGCCTGAAGGGGCGGAGGGACCGTCCGTGGACCTCTTCTTGGAGCACCTGATCACCTATGTCCTCAAGCCAACAAGACTCTCAAACTACTTTACGGTGGATCAAGCGCATCGCGCGCTGGGCCCACGCCCCGGGGCACCTCCGCGCACTATAGTGGCCCGTATCTTCAACTACCGGGATAGGGACGCTATTCTGCATGCTGCCCGGACTTGGGGAGATATTCAGTTTGAAAATATCACAATCCGATTTTTTCCAGACTTCACGCTACAGGTACAGCGCCAGAGGAGGGCATTTGACTCAGTTAAAAGGACCCTCAGAGAACGAAACTTGAAGTATATATGATGCTGTTCCCCGCAAAACTTAAAGTGCTTGCTGATGGGAAGTCGCACTTTTTCACTTCTCCTGAGGCGGCGTGGGACTGGGTGGAGGGATGACGGATCGCTGGGCGGAAAAAGAATCAAGCACAATCGCCGGTGCGAAATGACCAGCAGCAGAAGAGTCAGGGACTTCCCACCTAATCAGACAAAGCCAACCAACGTGGTGCAGATAAGTGACATTGGAGATCCAGGGGACATTTGAGAGGGGCTTGAAGTGCTGGATCCCTGAGCTCTGAGTAGCCATGAGAGGGAGAATGAGAGTAAAGCCCGGGTTAACTAGATAATACACCTTTGCGCGAGGCTGGGGGGATGGTCTGTTTGATGTGCCTTCTCCCTGATGCAAATCCATAGCAGGTGCTCGAACATGTTAAAGAGGGGACATTAATGGATCCGAACTGAGCTCCGGCATTTCCAAGCAGTTGGTGCTCGCTAACCCCCTCATTGTTACGTTGACATGAAGTTAATATTTGGGTGACAGGCACTCTGCATGTTGGGGTGGTTTATAACTCACCTAGCAGGGATGCAGGGAGGGGGGAGTTAAGGGGTGTATGTTGTAAGTTTGTTTTATTGTTTTTTGAGGCTCATAGCTCCAATAATCGACAGCGTGCACATGAATGGTTCAGGGTCAGCACACGACGAACCAGAGGTCCACAGTGCTATAAGATATGCTTGAAACGAATGAAGCCCGTATTTGGTCCTGGAACGTAAACGGTCTTGGAAACAAGATCAAACGGACTCTGGTACTCCAGCACATTAAACGACATGCCCTAGAAGTAGTCATGCTTCAAGAGACACAAATAAAGATAAGTCACTATAAAGCCTTGGATCGCTTTGGCTACAAGCTAGTGGCCCACTCTGGGTACTCGGGTGGTTCTAGAGGGGTAGGGATTCTAGTGCGCAACTCCTTTCCCCTAACGATTCATAAGATACTAAGGGACGGTGCGGGCTGCGGGGTGGCCCTTGCAGGCAGTTGGGAGGGGCGTCCCTTGACACTTTGCTCTGTACATGTGCCGCCCAGGTTACACTCGACCATGCTTCCAAAATTAGGCGCGTTGCTGCTTGAGCTTCTACTGGGAGTCCTCCTGATGGGGATAGACGCGAATGCAGTGATAGATCAAGAGTTGGATCGGTTAAGTAATGCAGGGGAACACCCCGGGGGATGGGTGCTGCCCGACTTCCTTCTTGCTATGGGGCTTGCGGACATATGGAGGGCACACAACCCACAAGCCAAACAGTTCACATACTATTTGGCTCGCCACATGTCTTTCTCTAGAATAGACTACATACTCACAGAGCACGGCCAAGTGGGGAGTTTTGAACGACCACCCCTTCTGGCGAGAGGTATTTCTGATCATTCCCCTACCTGCGTCACCCTCAGGGGTCCAAAGACTAATAGGACAGGATTCCCGAAGATAGACATTTGGTACCTCCGCGACCCTGAGCTGAGGAGGAAACTTGAGGAGGAAATGAAACTGCACTTTACAGAAAAAGAGGGAACTGTAGACTCCCAGGTAACACTTTGGGAAGCATTCAAGACAGTACTGCGGGGACAGGCGCAGGAACTAATCGGGGGAAAAAGAAAGGAGAGGCCGCCGAGTTCCATAGGTTAGAGCAAGAAATAATAAAAATAGAGCAAGAAGCGATTGAGGGTGGTAGCTCGGACCTAAGACAAAGATTAATGCTACGTCAACGTGAGTTACGATCGATGGCTGAGAACGAGGCACGGGCACATGCATTGGCAACACAAAGGAGGATCTATGATGTGGGGGATAAAGCCTCCAAGCTTCTAGCGTGGCTAGACAAACGAGATAAAGAAAGGTCCTGGGTAGCGGTAATCGAAGATTGTAGATGGCGCAGTTCATACCACAAATGCCCAAATAGCGGAAGCTTGCGCATCCTACTATGAGGCACTGTATGCTCCCGTGAGTCTGAGATCTGCCCAAGATTGCATCGAGTTTTGGGCGACTTCCCACTCCCGATGCTCACCAAAGAAATGAGTGACACTCTGGAGGCCGACCTATCCAAAGAGGAACTGGCCTTGGCGTTGGGATCCCTCCGATCCAGAAAAGCTGTGGGTCCTAACGGCCTCCCTGTCGAGTTGTTTAAAGGTATGGCTTCTAAAATCATTCGCCCCTTATTAGCCATGCTTGAGGAAGCTAGCGAATTAGGTACAGTGCCTATAGACCAACGCTTAGCCACGATAGTGGTGATACCGAAAGCGGGGAAACCCCCAGAAAGTTGTAGTTCGTACCGACCAATCTCCCTCTTAAACGTCGAGGCGAAGGTACTAGCAAGACGCTGGCCAACAGATTGATGGCAGTCCTAAAGACTCTTATTCATGTAGATCAGTCGGGCTTCATGCCACGCAGGAGTACCCGCCATAACCTACGGAGACTCTATGGAGTCCTGCATATGACAGCCGCCCCTACATCCCCACAATCGGCATTGATGGCATTAGATGCTTCAATGGCTTTTGATAGTATAAGTGGGAGTATCTATTCGCAGTCCTAGCTAAACTGGGCTTCGGCCCACAGTTTTGTAAATGGGTAAGACTGTTATATCGTGACCCACTCGCACAAGTGAGTATTAATGGGACAATATCCCGTCGGTTTGCGCTGGGGAGGGGAACTAGGCAGGGCTGTCCCCTATCACCGCTACTATTTGCAATGGCGTTAGAGCCACTTGCACACTGGATTAGAAGAGACCCGATGATATGGGGTATTCAGGCACCAGGAGGGTGGGAAGAGCGCATATCTCTTTATGCCGATGATATACTTCTATATTTATCGAGACCCTATTTTTCCATCTCCCAGGTGCTGCACATCTTTGAACTGTTTGGCAGTTACTCAGGCTCTGTTATAAATTGGACTAAATCTATTGTTATGCCCCTCTCTGGACTCCCTCCGAGGCTGCCGTCCGGCTTTGGGGCCCCGGTGGTAGAAGAAGGGTTTAAGTATCTTGGTCTGTACATATTTCGAGACCCTCAGTCATTTTTACAAGAAAATCTTTATCCAGTACTGCTGAGATTTCGGGCAGACGTGGGGCACTGGCGCACGCTCCCCCTGACATTGATGGGAAGAGCAGCGATATACCAAATGATGACCCTACCGCACCTTCTTTATGTGTTGCAGAACACACCCTACCCAGTTCCAGCCGTCTTCTTCAAGCAGATAGCTCAGGAACTCCGCAACTTAATCTGGCAGGGGGGGACACCTAGGATAGCGTTGAACAAGCTACAGAGAGGAGTCTACGACGGCGGTCTCGCGGTCCCCGATGCCAGGCTATACTACTGGGCCTCACAGCTGATGGTTATCAATGAATGGATATATACTGGAAGAGAGGAACCAGACTATAGAATGGATAGGGATGCTATGCCCAATGGGAACCATGAGGCCCTGCTTTATGCCCGGAGGATCACACAAGCTCTTCCGGCCCATACAGCGATGGTAATACAGTGCTGGTTTGCAGCTAACAAATCTTTAGGGTGGCATCGCCGTCTGACAGCGATGACGCCACTGTGAGTGGGTGACCTGCTGAGGGAGGTGGCCGGCTTGGCGGGCTTTGCGGGATGGAGAGCCATAGGTATCGATCATCTGGGCGACATATGGAGGGGAACAGCAGCACTACCTTTTGAGGACATACAAATCGAATTTCAGCTTATGCCGGCCGAGGCCTTTCCCTATGTGCGGCTTACGCACGCACTACACAGACATATAAAAGTAGGAGAGACCATCCCTGAATACTCCCCCCTAGAGGACCGTTCGCTAGCGGGTCCCATACTGGACAAGGCGATTTCGACAATAGATCAAAAAATTAATTTATAATACGCCAGATCCCCTGACTTTCCTGCGCGCAGCTTGGGAGACTGACTTGGGCACTCTTGAAGATAAAGAGTGGACCGATGTGTTGCAGGGGCCTAGAGAAATAGCGATCAGGTCTAAATTTAGGCTGATACAACTTAGAATTCTGCACCGCTCATACTACCCCTGCACATTACTATACAAATGGGGCAAAGTACAATCAGCACACTGCATAAGAGGATGCCAAGCTGAGGGATCATTCTTCCATATACTTTGGGAGTGCCCAGTGGTCGCTCGCTATTGGCAGGGAGTGGTGGCGACAATGTCCAGGGTATCGGGAGTATAGATACCTCTGGAGGCCAAGGATCTCCTACTGATGATCGAGGGAGAGGAAGATTGGCCTAGGCATATGAGAACCTGGCTTGCCCTCGCCGCCGGAGTGGCAAAGCGTAACATAGCTCGTAGATTGGGGTCAGGCATCTCCCAAACTGTGACTCAATGGGAGACTGATCTTGACTGGTGCCACCAAGCGGAAAAGGTTATATATGATAGCAGGGAATGTAAGAAGAAATGTGACAAAATATGGTCCCCCTGGGAGACATATAGAAACATAGGGGAGATATCGCCAGTATGCGAGTCAGGGGGAACAGGCGAGACTTATGAATAAAGGCGAGCCAGAGTCTTAGACTGTTTGATTAGACCAATGTTAATGATGCGATCACCTGACAGACCTGGGTTGTACTTTCAATGTTGTGCTGGCTAGGATGACACATTATAGATACCAACGTATCAAAACGGTCAATTGTGTGTGCTTGTAATTCAATGTATGAGATATCATGAGCCTGTTTAATAAAAAGATGTTTTTTAAAAAAAGGGAAAAAAAAACAGTGTCTCAGACACTGTTTGCAATTCCCAATGGGGTCGCAAATTGCATGCCTCATGAATATTAATGAGGCTGTCGCAATTTACGACCCCATTGGGAATGGCTAGCACTCCCAGAGATATTGGCCTGCTGGGGTCAGCAGACCACCATGTCTGTGACTGCTTTTTTAATAAAACAGTTTTTTTCCAAATGCGGCCCGTTTTCCTTAAAGGAAAACAGGATGCATTTAAAAAATAAAAATGAAACTTTTCAGTTTCATTTTTTAAGGGCAGGCAGTGGTCCCTGGTACCAATGCCTGTTCTTAAAAATATTTGCAAACGCATTCACAAAAGGGTGGTAAACTGTGAGTGTTTTGCGACCACAAATGCGGTCGCAAAACAATCATACATAGGTTTGAGATTCGCTATTAAGAAGGGACGACCTTGGCACACCCCTTCCTAATAGCAAGTCGCAAACCATATTTTGCGAGTCACTAATAGGTTAGCAACTCGCAAAATATGGTTGCTACATTGGGCAGACCTATTCTGCAGTCGCAAACGGGCAGAATGCCCATTTGCGACTTCAAAAAACGGTCGTACATCTGGCCCACAAAGTCCTAAGGCCAACATAAACAAATTTCAGCAAACTGGAGGGGAGAAGGCAAAACGTTTGAGGGAAGCCCACACCAAAGGTGGTCAGGTCTAACAGTGGACTTTGCTCACTCAGAAACTCTGGGATTCTCCTTCTAGAACCCCACTTTCAAACACTTTGAACCATGGCCAAGTACTTTTCTGTTTGAGTTTCCCGAATCTCGAAGTAAAGCCCTTTATCCATACAAATTCTTCCTCCCCATTATTGAAAAAAATGTAAAACGTTTCTTTTGGAACAAGATTTTCACATACTTTCATCTTCAATAACCTCTGAATACTGCCCTTCCCTGTGCAGCTACGATTCCTCTACTAGCAAGGCCACCTCTGAAGCAAATATTCCTACTTTTGAGGTACTATATTTGTAAAAAAAAAAAAGTAAATACATGGACCCAAAGTTTTTCTGATGATTCCGTTGCTGGTGCTGCTGAATGCCACGGTTGCCGAATACCAAGGCTGCCCAGCCTTGGTTCCACCTCATACCTCTTTGTTGAAATACCGCACTCTTGTCTCTTTATCTCACTCTTGAAGGTTCTTTTTCATCTCTGCTTTCTTACTATGTTATTGTTTCCTCCTCCTTTCCAAATTTTCTGCATTTCTGTTTCTTGCAGTGTGCCAAAAGTTTGCGAGTCAAAAAAAAAATCAAGGTTCCGGTGCTCACTACCTGCATCCACCAGCACAAATTAAGCACTGAAAAAATGTCAATATTGTAATCAATTATTATAGTACTTTTTACTTTTATTTTATGCCCCATAACCAATTGATGTTGATTTGATTGTTGATTTGTTTGTGTTACTTCTTTTAGCTCGTTGTCCTGACGCCCTTTTGGGTCTTGTCTTAGCTACATATTAAGAGGGTGTCTTTGCCACAGAAAACAATAACCCTGCTCTCAATAACTCAAAACTATGGGAGTTCAAAAGATGTTGTTGGAGCAACTAGAAATATCTTTGGGTGATAAACTGGATTAACAGGAAAAAAAATAACACGGTTTAAACGGAAGCTTAGTTATTTCTGTTGCACATAAGTGCATTTTTGGCCAAATGTATTTTAATTTGGGGGAACATTACTAAAATTACATTAAGTAAAATTTGCAGTAAACTATTTGATGTCATTCAAGTCTATAAAGCCAACACGGGCATTTGGGAACTATACAAAAAAAGGTACCCTCATCCTCATTTGATAAAGGCGGCAAAACGTCACCTCAAGATTATACTGTGTCAAGATTCCCATGAGCTTTTACTGCATGAGGTCAAGGAATTAATTTCTGCTTTACCCCGTTTAAAATGCGTGTGATTTTTATATGAACATCATTATATGTTGATCAGATTTCTTCCTGGAATCAAAACATGGGCTTACTTTGTATGCAACCAAGAGCCCGGTCAGTAGTGAATTTATTTTCCAATTTTTGTAAAGGCCCTTAAGCAAAGAGCTGTGCATAATTCAGCTGACATTTTAGCATCTTAAAACCCTCTTACAGCAATGGCATAAAATGCAGGCAATGATGAAACTAGAAAGCCAGAAGAAGAAACTAGGGAACATTTAAAGAAGGTAAGAGCCTGGCAGTAGTTATCTGCAATGTGGAAAAATGAGGGCTATGTGGTCCAACTATAGAAATGTTCAAGCTTAGGAACCTATTGTTGGCCTACAGAACTGGCACAATGGTTACCTCAGCAGCCAGGAGGTGATCGTTTGATTGGAGGAGAAACCTGCCAGCTTAAAAATAATATTTCACTGTGGGAGTAGGTGGTGTGACCTAGGAGGGGGCGGAGCATCTTGTTGAGAACTGCCCAAGAGGCCCTTCTGCCCTTTTCCCTGTAAATTACGCCCCCCCACCCCATAAAAAAAGGCTTACTGTGGTTGCTGCGATGTCCAAGGGTGGTTTCTAGCCCCTTGACAGACAGCAGCTGTTCTAAGCCTTTAAAGACATGCTGGGAACACACTCTTTGCAGTGGTTTCCAGCTCGTCTTCCCTGTCACTGTGTCATATTGGCTCCTCATCAGGTGCGAAGGGAGACGATATTATGCGGCAGTCCAGTGCTTAATTTGAGTCGGTGGTTTCCGGTGCTCGGCACCCGCACTTAATTGTCAACACCACACTTAGGACAGTCTGCCAAATGGTGGTGCTGCCCATCTAATTTAGAGATGAGCAGAACCACGGTTGTTTATGAATACAATATACATTAACATTGCTAATACCTGCCTTCCCAGCCATTCAATTAGCTTTGGGGTCCTGGAATAATCTGAACTGTAGCACTTGCTGGTGAGAGAGATGGTTAGTAGTTGTTTTAGCAGTGATGACAAGGGCGATGGGTGGTGCAAGCTGCAGTGGCCTCCTGGTCAGGGCCCTGGCACTTATTATTTTACAAATTAAGCACTGTACAGTGGCAGGTCTGGGCGGGTCCTTTAATATTTTTTTAATGGAATACAGAATGGAATGCATGACAAATATGATAATGTCGGTCCAACACTCAAAGGGTCTTGAATGTGCAAAAAAAAAAATTTCAGTCATTCTGGAATAATTGAGGTCACCTTCCCGAATAATCAGGTTGATCGTTAAATTTTTGTTAGGGGCCTGGGTTTAACCTATTGTCAATGGAACAGTTGGAGAGAGGATTCTGATTATCCGTGCTCCCAGGCAGGTGTGTCTTTTCTCGCCGATGCTTCTCACCCTGTTCAATTATTCATAGAAGTCTCACAGGGTTGAAAAACATTTTAATGGTGATTCTCAGTAGCATACAGGAGCCTCTCAAATTCACCTCTCTACAGCTGATCTTCTCCTCAGGATTACAACTGTCATCTCATGGAATGCACCAATGCAACGGAAAACAGGGGTGTTACATGGTAGGAGAAATCAATGGAAATAAGACAATAAAGGACATAATAAATATATATAATAGAGGAGGAAATATCGGCTAAAAACCTTTTATCGGCTCAAATAGCCTTAAAATCACACACGACAAATGTAAATTACATAGGGTTAAATCAATAAAAACAGAACTACACCCCCAGGCACTCCTAAAAGTAATACCTAATCAAAGTGCAGTGTTACCATAAAATTCAATGGCAAGTAACATTTAAAGCGTGATTAAAATAACTATCATGATTGGTAAGCGATTGCGAAACCATGAGGGCATATTATCAAGAACGGCGTTAAAATTATCGCCGCTTTAGCGGCAGAAAACTGCAGCTAAAGCGGCGATAATGGGCTTGATAATAAGCCCTTGAGAATTCCAATAGAAGTCCATGTTCTGGTGTGAACATGGGCTTCTATTGGAATTCTCCAGGGCATATTATCAAGACCATTATCGCCGATTTAGCGGCAGTTTTCTGCCGCTAAAGCGGCGATAATTTTAACGCCGTTTCTTGATAATATGCCCCCATATCTTTTCCTAACTGCTAAGGCACTCCTAACGTAATTAAGCACAGCATAACCGATTTCCGGCAAACCGAGCTGTTGTAAATAGGCTAAAGCAGTCTGGTAGTGTCTAACATTCGCATCTCGTAGGATTGGGGAAAAATCTAGATTGTAGAAGTTTGTATAACGGACAAAATAGCATGAAGTGAACTGTACTTTGACAAGAAAAGTTGATGCAAGGACATCTGGGAAGTGAAATAAACCAAGGGGCCTGTACAGGAAATGCTAACAAAAAGTGCACAGTATTTAATCATAGCAGTTGAGGTATAATCAGCAGACAAATAAAGGGGCATATTAACAAGGGACGGCGATAAATAACGCAAAGCGCGCTTAGCGCTTCTTTATTTATCGCCGTCTATCTCTGGAAATTATCACCCTGGTAGCGCGTTATTAACAACGCGTTTCTCCAGGGCGACAAAAATTCCAGCGATAGCGGGGAAATCGCCGTTTTGCAGGGAACATTGCTGGTTTTCCAGCGATGCTCCCTGCAAAACGGCGATAACCTTGCTGATACGACCCTGTGGTCGTATCAGCATAATCCACCCCCAATGTTAGGGATAGGTAAGTCTGCATGTTAGCAGACGTTAGTTTTTGGCGAAAACAGCGGTTTTCTCCAAAAACTAACGTCTGCTTAAATGCTGGTGCAGCCTTGTAAATATCGCGATGTGCACATCAGCGATATTTGCAAGGTTGTACTGCCCAGTGACGCCCACTTTGCATTTCATTAGAGATGCAAAGGGAGGCGTCGGGTAAAAGGGTGCTAACGTGGAGAAGTGTGGCTCAATGGTTAGAGCGGCAGACCCTGATGCAGAGATCTGGCCCGGGACCAGGGTTCAATTCCTGCCTCGGCGGGTCTTGGGCTCAATTTCCTCGGACCTGATAATTCTCGCCTCGGTGCCTATTCTAATCATGGGTCCCACTCTGCAACTCTGGGCAATAGCTTGCTTAATCTCCACAACGGCCCCAACAGCGCTGGGATGCCTGGCTTCACCCTGGGGGTGCCCAGGAGTGGACATTTCACAGGGAAAAGCCAGGAAGGGTTCCACAGCGGTATGCGTACAGCGCCTGGACACCCCTTTGGGGGTATGGGTGCGCTTTACAAGTACAAATTTCATTTCAACATGCGCTAATGCATGTTAGCATCCACTTGTTAATAGGGCGAAAAGATTATCTCCGCTTTTTTGGCTTTTAAAGCCATAAAAGCGGAGATAATGCCCTTGTTAATATGCCCCAGTTTTACCCTAATTTGGAGACTTTCTACCTTGGAGTAGCGCCAAACACCAGCACCATTAAACCCCACTGGGATTCATTTGCTCTTGTATATTTGGGTTAACTGCTTTACTGGTTTAGAGCCCATCCTAGAAGAAATACAAAAAAAACTGCTATGGCTCTCTGAAATTGTTGGGCTCTAATTTTAAGTAAATGGCTCCAGTCATAACCGGAATCGAAGGGTAACCCCAAACATATAAAGTAAGGACGTTCGTGAGTTGTGCATCCCCAATCAGGTAACACTTGGCCTAATTATTTTTTTCGGTCATAGACCATAATAAATGATTTGGAGTAATGAAGTCTTAAATCTAAACCGAGCATAAAAGAAATAAATGCCTTCAACACTAAGTACAGCCCATTAGCCGTCCTAGCCGCCAAAGCAGCATCGTCCGCAAATCGGAGACAAGGGATTGGACGTCTCCCGACCTGCGGCATGTCTTTCCCTTTGATCCCCAAATATTTATCCACTCTGTTAATATAAATAAAACAAAAATTGAAGCCAAAATACAACTCTGGAGCACCCCTCTACTAGAACTGATTGGCAGTGTACACTCCCCATTTGGGCTATCGCGTATATTAACTGAAGTGTTACAATGTAATCGTCTGAGCAGTGTTCCAGGAGCTCCTTCCACATCCATCGACTCCATCATGGGCCAAAGTGTGGGGCAATTTACATTGTCAAATGCACAGGACAGGTCCATAAATGCCAAATGTAACGCACTTCTCCTGGCTCTCTCATACCTCTAATTAGGAGTGATAAATTAAAACATTGCTCGACAGTGCCAGTACCAGTCGAAACCCAAATTGGAAAGGCGATAGAATATTTTTGGATTTTGCCCAGGCCGGTAACCGAGAAAGTTGGACCTTACCCAAAATCTTAGTGGTGGAGTCCAATAGGGAAATGGGCTGATAACAACTCGGTTGAGTCCTCTGCCCTTTCTTAACAGTGGGTACTATTAGTGTTATTAATGCCTCGTCCAAGACCGTGAAATAGGACCAACTATTGCTGCTCGCAAAATATTGGTAATTAAAAGGCGCCCACAAGTCTATATTTCTCTAAAAAAACATCCATCGTTACTCTGTCTAGACCTTTGGCCTTGACTAACAGACTATTTCTGATTGCTGTTTTAACTTCGTTAACATCTATTGTGATGCTCAGGGCTAAGGCTGCTAGGTTTCATACAAACATTATCTGAGCCAAAGTCTTTGGAAAAGTGGGTTAGCCATGTCTCAGCCGAAAATAAACAATCTATCTTGGGGCAATATAATTGGTAAAAAAAGAGCAGTTCATCACTTACCAGAATCTTCTCATTTAATCTGCCAGCAACTTCTAAATCATCCCATGCCTCCTGCCTAATTTGATCTTTCCTGAGGTAAAGGTCTTCTAGCAAGTTTAACTTGTTCCTTATCTCTAGGAGTGGATATAAGCGCCATTTTGAGGGGGCTGTGGGCAGCAGAAGATGCGGTATCAAACCATCTACAGACTGTTGCACTCTCCTTGGGGTTTCTAGCTATTATAATCTGTGACACAAGCATAAGGCAGCATATCCATTAATGACTATACTTGGATCAGCTACAGGTGATAGATGGGCAGGAAAACATCCTCATTATTCTTAATTAACTCTCAAATATGGTTCTCAGGGTTAATACTATTCTATTTGATTATCAGACCTTTGTTAGCTGAATAATTTAAATCCCCTACCTGTGGAGAGGTGTGGTGCAGCGGCCAGGGCAGCTGACTTCAGAGCACATGGTTCATGGTTCGATCCCCGGCGGCAGCTCAGCTCAGCACCATGTGACTCTGGGCAATAGCTTACTTAATTTCCAAGACGGCCCCCAGCGCCTTGAGACCCGTAAGTGTGAGTAGCTGCGCTATATAAAAACAGACTTACATTTTTTACCTCATTTGATTTTTGCCTCTCTTGTACATTCATTTAGAGAACCAGGGTAAGGGTAAGGGGATTATGATCACTTGCACAGTTAACATTAACTGAAAATCTGAACTAAATGCAGAGAAATCTTCTGAGATCAGAATAAAATCAATAGCACTGCCTTTACCATTTCCAGTATAGGTTGGAAATAGTGAACTAAAAGGGAGCCCCAGGTCTCCCACAAATATCTGATGTTTTTTAATTAAAACCCTGTTTAACACTTTTCCGTAAAGAGTATGCCTGAATGAGAGACCTTTTCACATTTCACATTCACTAGACACACACTGACTGTCCACTGAATTTACAGATATTAGTATTAAAATCCCCAGCCCACAAAATTGATACCTGTCGACGGATTTTCACAATAAAAGCCATTATAGAGTTATCAAGAATATCAATGGCCTCAGTAACTCTTTAGTCGAAAATGTTATAACATTAATTAACAAGCATCCAGTCCAGAGAATCTGGTAGGGTTATGTGAGATTTGTAACAGGAGGGCCCCTTTCCTCTGTTGGACCAGACACAGTAGTGGCATTCGACTGCAAAATCAGTGTGTTTGGCTTGTAGGACTAAGGGGCGGGCCTGGCTGCTGCCATCTTGATTAATTTGGTGACTTAAGCAATACAGCAAACTTCCCACTAACCTGGGATTTCTAGAGTTTATTATTACACAGTCACCATTCACAAGCTCAGGTCCTGGCCAACCCATTTAACTATCCTAACTAAAATAATTTCATCAAACATGTCATTGGGCCATTATAAGTTCTTTCTCAGCGAGTAGACTTTCTTTGCTTTTAGATCAAAATCCTGTTCTTTGTCATCAGAGGCCAGGAGAGGAACATTTGGTAAAACCAGAACATAGGGGTGCAATCTTGTGGTAAATGAAGATGAACATTGTTGCCTATGTCTTGTGAACCTCTCCAATTTGGCTTGGAAAAAGAAGTTGGGAAGTTGCACAATTGTTTCTTCTAGCGGATATAACGGGATGCCTGATGTGGTTAGTCAACTCAAGGGTCTCATCTGTTGGTAGTTGCATCTCTTTGGAGTTACTAACATTAGAGCTTTTTGTCATTATTCGTTACAGGATTGTCTGTGCTAATAATGGGGGAATTGCCACAATGGCACCGATTGTTCAGAATTTGAGTTTGTAATTTTTCCTCTATAATATTAAAATGATCCTGTATTTCCAGGCGGAAGCCCTGGAGCATACCCTCCAGCCACCTGAAAAAGGATGTACAGTGCTCTAATAAGGTAGCTTGTAGCTGTGCAAGAATCTGTAGGAGCGCCAGCTCTGCCAGTTTCTATAGATGGCTGACAGTCATTCACTAGGTTGACAAGCATAGTCTTTCCCCCTTTTTGTGTCTCCCCCCGAATTTTCTCGTAGTTTTAGCAGGCTCCTACTTCCTTTTTCTTTTAGGTAGTGGTGAATTGTTGATGAGTGTGTCAGACTCTATAATATCTGTAACGTGCAGGAAAGTATCGCCATACACCAATCGTGGGTAAAGTAAGTAATACTTTATATGAGCACCTCATCCATCAAGTACTAGTGGCAACTGACCTACTGGCACTTAAGTTACATTCCATATTCCTTGCCCTATGTGATATCACATAGGAACCAGCTGCAACAAGTTACCTCTTAAAATAACGAATAAAACATTACATTGTTGACCTTTACAGGGTACAAACATGCAAAACATTTATACATATGCAATACTCTTTTCCTTTCTAGTGGATACAATACTTTATTTAACATCATCCTTTAAATAACATGGACTAGTACTTTTGCGTTTGCTTCACCTTCTGCACTCACACAACTGATTCTCAATAAGATCAAGTCCAACCTTTTCACCACATACTCAGTTGTCATCCTCCACTGAATTCTCATTGTTATTCAAGCGTGATTTTAAAACAACTGCTCAGATTTTATTCCAGTTCCTTCCATATTTCACCTTAATTGCATTCTTAAAACATTTATCCACTTGCATGGGTTTCGTATATTTAGACCAAGACATAAAAACCACTGTAGCCCTCCCTCTTACCCAATCATCTACATTCACCTCTCCATGCTTTGCTCTTTTCCTTTCATCAAAATGTTTATTATTGTTTTCCTGCAACTTCATCTCATGATCTCTCCACACCCCAATTCCATTGTACTTAATATCCTTCTCCCAATTCATCCAACCTGGTCATAACAGGGTGCTAGGTGACCTTCCCTTAAAAAACTCAAATAGTGATTTGCAAGTACTAGAATGGAGTGTCATACGGTGTACATTCTTGCAACTCATCCTTCCAACCTAAAGAATTCACTCTAGACAATTGAATGTTTTGTTTTATGAGCCTGTTAAACCTTTCAACGGCTTAATTCATCTCAGGATGATAAATAGAACAATTTTTGTGCTCTATGCCACATGACTCTAAAAAATTCTCCATTTGTTTGGAATAAAGTTGAGGACCGTAGTCAGAAAGTAGAGATTTAGGAAAACTTTCTATTTTAAAGATTCCCTGCATAAATTTGAATATACTGCCCATAGTTACCTCTCTTACACAAGAGATCTCCATTCGTCTGTCGTATACATCCAACAGCACCATCAAGTATGGTGCATACTGTTCTCCTCTTAACAGTCCATCAATATCAATAGCAAACTCTTGCCAAGGACTATCTGGTAGTTTACAACAACCCATCGGCATTGAACATGGTTTTACAATTTTATCACTGTTCCTGCATTGCCCACAGTCTCTGACCACTCGTTCAATACCTATATCCATAGCTGGCCACCAAAAACATGCTCTCAATCTTTCCTTGTTTTGAGAATTCCCATGTGACCCTGATGAGCCTCATCTATTAACTTACTTCTCAACGTAGTAGTAGGAATTATTTTCGTCCCTCTCAACAACATGCCTCTATCAACTGTAAGTTCATTAGAAATGACCATCCATGGCTTTGACAAATGTTCTTCTGAACCTGCCCAGACTGTATCTTATGCATAATTTCCCACAATTCACCATCCTTCAATGTTTCTTCTTTCCATTCCTCTTCTGTTAGAATTCCTAGTGTAACTTCACACACATCTATACTTTCCTCTTGGACTTCTTCAACTAGCTCATTTTCTTCCTCACCTGAAACTACTCTAGATGAACAATCTGCTAATGAATTTGTCACTCCTGGTACATGTTCCACCACAAATTTAGAATCCTGTAAGGGAACAACCCATTTCCTGATTCTAGTAGAAATAAAAGCCAGTCAGTTTGTGATCTGCCATAAAACAAGTTCCCCAGATGAAGTTATGAAATGTATTCAATGCCCATTAAATCACCAAGGCATCTCTCTCCACTACTGAATAATTCAACACAGCCCTTCGTAAACTCCAAGATGCACAAGCAATAAGTTGCCGTTCACCATCCTTTTTATGTTTTAATATCACCCCAAACCTTTGGAACTAGCATCAGTGACTATAATATTATCATCACCCGTAATGAATGCCTGCAAATTAGGTGCATTTGGCAGCTCATGTGTTAATGCCTCAAATTCTTGTTGACACTCTACGGACCATTTAAACTTCTTGTTCTTTCCTAAGAAAAGTCTCATGCTGTTTGACTTTTTAGCCACATTTTCTATAAATTTGCCAATATATTCCAATATTCCAAGAAATGAACCTACCTTCTCTTTTGTGCATGGTGTGGCCAATTTTGAAATGGTGTCTACAAACTCTTACTTTGGTGCAAACCCCTTCCTAAGATCAAATGCCCCAAATAATTAATTTCCTGTACTGTAAATTCACATTTTTCTTTCTTTAGCAATCCAGTATACATCAACTTCTTTAAGACCATCCTTACTCTTGAGTTATGCTGACAAAGAGTAGTACTAAATATCAAGAGATCATCTTGATAGCATTTGACTCCTTTCACCCATTTGAGAACCGATGCCATAACTCTCTGAAAAACAGAGGCTACTGATACAAGTCCAAAAGGCATCCTTTTGACCTTGAAAGTACCCAAGTGAGTTATGAATGCTGTAAGCTCTTGCAAACTCTCAACTAAATGCACCTGATGATACGCCTGCATAAAATCAAGTGTTGTGCAGAATTTTGCTCCTGCTAAAGACAAGACTATTTCATTTATATTGGTGTCAAGATTCCCAGCTATCCTATCGTGATTCCCAGCTAGCTTCGTAGCTGTTCTCATTCTGTAAAAAAGCCCATCCTCCAACCCGTGCACCAGCACCTGTAAAAGTATATGTATGCTTGTGATTGGTGATTTGTGCAAACGTATCTGGTAACTGTATCTGCTATTCTTATGTCACTTGGGCACTTGTTTGAACATGATAACAACTGCGTTCTGTGGGCCCCGGCACTGTGTGCCATAGAGCGTATCCACATTGGTATGCTTGTTACACTTTACACCATCTACAAGCCACAGAGAGAGTTGCAGAGATCTCGTCGTACTGTGACAACTCTTGTCAATCACTTTGCCTCGAGAATCTTCCTTAGACAACTTCTTTCTACCAGAAAAGAGCACCAAAAGCCTGAATCTCACACGTACTGAAAACAAAGATCCCCACGAGCATGAACTCTCCTGTGCTGAAACCACTCGGCCGTTGCCACCTACTGCCATTTGTCAAGGTTGGATCCTGCGCCGCTCAGGCTCCCTGAAGCATCTATAAGTCCCACCTGTAAGAAGCAAGAAGAAAGAATTTATCAAAGACAAGGTACCCTAAGCAAGCAAGCACCCGCCGCAAGTTTGAAATCCACATAAGTGATTTCATATTAGGTGAGGGCGAAGAATTCCACTCCGCTGGCAGAGTTCGCAGAGTTTTGCCCACTCTGCGCTCCATGCCGAGTTCCACAAAACTCTTCCAAATGATGCAGAGGAGAGTTTTTTCTCTTGAGCGGCTAAACAACGGTAGATTGCGTGCTAGACCTCCTCCCGGCGAGATTTCTCAATGCGGAAGGTCGCAGCAGGTAGCAACCACTTGCACTGAGAAATCTGCGATTTGCGTTGAAGAAGCTGGCAGTTTAGTAGAATGTCTACTCGAGCGGCAGAAAGCAGCAGCACCCTCTGGAGTGGCATCTAGTGCCTCTCGCAGTGATTTTAGAGTGTGGGACAAACTCTGGCACTAAAAATCAGTGCGAGCAGTGGAACTCTGGGGAGTGCAGCGCAGTTTTTCCGGCACAGAGTAGAACTCTGCGAACTCCGCCCAGGCCTATTTCATATAAACATTGCATAGCATACATTGCATGCCCTGGGTCCACTGAGCAAAAAAAACTAATTACGGACTGGGCTCTCTTGGCACAGTGATCGTGAACATCATAGTTAGATTCCATAATGTGAATTGTGTACCTTGGTTTTCAGACTTGGGACATTTCATAGTACTGTGTGTGGTGTGTGTGAACAGTAGATTATATGAGACAACGTGAACTTGTCAAGAATCCAAAGTATCCTGAGAAGTATCAGACCACATGTGCAGTCTGGCAACCATCTACACAGTACGTGCAATGGCAGAATTGTACAGTGCTTTATTACCTGGATGCAGAGGGGGTTATGCGAGAAATAGCCCTGGTTGTTAAACATACGTTTCATTTAATTTATCAGATGTAAAAGTACACAATACACAATCAGTGTCCCATCAAGAGATGAATCTGACTGGGCAGTATGGAACCGTATCCAGATAACAGTCACCACTACTTACCAATGGGCAGCACGACTGACATCGTTGATCTCAGGTAGGTGGGCGATTAACCACACTATGGCACACCACATCAAGGGTGGGCGCACCTGACTCTAGCAGACAAACTCATGATCCTCGCCATGTTTTTAATGGTTTGACAACTATTGCCCCGGACTGAAGACAAGATCCAATTAAGCTAGCCCTTCTCCTAGACTCTACCCTGTTCCCCTTGTGGAAATTCATATCACAGGCAGAAAGGTAGGGCGCACAGAGAGGCCATAACGTCTCTGTGATGCGGGCAGGCTGGGCTGTCAGGTAAGTGCTGCATTGCTGTAATATGACAATTGGGTAGAGGAAATGTATTCACAACTACTTCCCTGTTAAATGCCTTGAGGTCCACACACAGCCTATTGTCCCCAATTGGCCTTCCTAGCCAAAGCAATCAGAGCCTACCACTCAGTGGCTTCCAAAGGTGTTAGTATCTTCAGACTAATTACTTTCTCCAACTCTTGCTCCACTTTGTTCTGTAACACAACCAGAACACTCCTTACTTTGGATGCTGTAGGTAATGCCACTTTTTTTTTTAACTTTATACAGTGTTTATAGCCTTTCAAACATCCCAACTCCTCTTTAAAAAGTAAGGGAAATTCAGGCACAAATTCACTAGAATTTGACTTACCTCTTGTACTTGTACCTGAGGTTCTGCATTGGGATTCAGAGTGACACCCAACAGGCATTGATGCTGCCAACCAAACAAATCATCACCTTTCTTTGATACATAGATCTTGCCAATCATATATTTCATACCCGATTCAATGCACATAATGAAATAACCTAACACACTTATCGGCTGTCCCCTATAACCACAAGGCTGGACATCCATGGCATGCAATGTATTTTTCCTTTGAAACCAAAGAGCATATGTGTCCCTGGAGATAATAGCTAGGTGTGAACATGAGTCAAATTTCCTCTTCAACTTAATACCATCAATTTTTACAAAACCACTAGGATGCTCTTGACGGTGTCCTTCAATTTGAAATACAATATCCTGAGTGATCTCTTTTATCTACTTTTTCTGTTCTTTTCTTTGTTTATTCCTGCAACATTTTTGAAAATGCCCTTTCTTTCCAGAACCATGACAAGTCACACATAGAGTCGGACATGTTCTTGCATTTGCTCTGTGATCACTCTTCTCACAACTATAGCATTCCCCTGTAAACTTCATGCAAGCTTCTTTCATTGCCTCCGTTGGCACATCTTTATTATTTTTTATGATGTATACAGTTTCCTCACTTTTTTCAGACCCTGAGTTTGATTTACTTTTTGCACCTTTCAACTCTGATACACATTTAATCATGTGTTCCACCCTTTATGCTACCAAGACCACTTCTTCCAATGGTGGCTCATCTTTAAGCCATAATTTTGCCTTAATCTTTTTTGTCTCTGCACCTTAAACCAAACTGATCCCTTATCTGTTTCTCAGGTGACCCCCCCCAAATTTGCTATTGGACGCTAGTTTCCTAAGACTTGTAATATAGTCTTCAACTGTTTCGTCTCTACCATGTTCTCGGAGACCAAAATGACACCGTTCCATGATGGTGCCGACAATGGTTAAGTAATGACGGTCAAGTTTTAAAATGCATGTTTCTAACTCATTGAACGTGCTCTGTTCGTCACCACTCATATCCGGTAGATTTTCTAGTACTTCCTGGCCCTCCCCACAAAGACAGTGCATCAATAATGAATATTTCCGCTCAGAACTTATATTAGTTCCACACACTCTTGCATAATGCCCTAATATAGTTTCCACTTGCTTCTTTTTATGGCCAGTTCTCCAGGGCTGTTCAAGAAAAACGGCAGTGGAGTCAGATTCTGCATTATGCGTAATATATATATTTGAAAACATATATGTGTATATAAACAGACTAAGAGTACTCACAGTACTTTGTGGCCCACCCAGAACTAGTCTTATTATCACTGGGCACCACTTCTAACCTCACCTTCTACAATCCATAACTATCCTCACTGAAGAACAGACCAGTAAAACTTTTTTAGTTGTTCCAAAAGCCCTGCAGCACCCTGTCCAATTTTCTCACCCTCCTTCAGTGTAACAAAGGTATGCCTGTCACCCTCACAGGTTTCAAATACTCCTGCAGCACACTGATGTCCTCCACACAGACTACTCTGCTGTTTGTTAAGTGTTTAGAGGTATGCCAAATATCAGAGGTGTGCCTATCACCACATGAGGCATAGATGTTCCTATTACCGCTGATGCGACAGGTGCTGACAGAACTTAATACTGCTATAATGAACACCGACTTCCACTCATTGCACTGATGCATACCGCACTACTGGGAGTCAAAGAAACACTCCCTTTAACTGCTGGAGCGCTGTCGTCAAATCTCCAGTGCTACTTTATTATGCGAGCAGAGATCACACTGAACTCTGCGTTAAACAACCAAACCAATACTAAAGGCCATCAATGGAGCCCAACCTGCTGAAATGGCCGCCTGGAGTCACTCCATAGCTCAAAACGAGCTCATCCTTTTACCTAATATGGCTGCATGCATAGGACAGTACTTGTGTCAGCACAATGTCACTCTTCTCCTACCAGATCAATGCT
Organism: Calotriton arnoldi; assembly: GCA_963921515.1. Lineage (NCBI taxonomy): Eukaryota > Metazoa > Chordata > Amphibia > Caudata > Salamandridae > Calotriton > Calotriton arnoldi. Next base: position 648,953 of record CAWUFW010010403.1, read on the forward strand.
GTTGGACAATACGCTCGCCCAATGACCAAAAATGGCCGTATGCATGTTGATGTGCGTGCTTTCGCCAGGAAACCGCCTCCTCCTGTCTCTCGGCCCCAACTTCCGCAATGCACAGTTCCTTAATTACACGCGACTCAACAGTACTGCAAAGTGCATTTCCTCACTGCAACTCCTGTAAACACCGGAACAGCCACAGTGCCATGTCAGGAATCGCCTCCTCACTTCAAATCTCTTCAGATTTGAATTCCTCACCGCACCAACTTCCCGATGTCACTCTGCCTCTCAACTTGTACTTCTCCTTCTTTCTGATGTGATGTTGAGGTGCTCCTATCACCAAACCCACCATTGCTGCCAGTGTAACATGTAGGAAAGCACCACCATACACCAATAGTAGGTAAAGTAAGTAATTCTTTATTTGATCACCTCATCCATCAAGTACCAGTGGCAACTGACCAACTGCCAATTAAGTTACATTCCATATTCCATGTTCTATGTGACATCACATAGGGACCAGCTGCAGAAGCATCTGCAGCTAGATATCACAATATCCACCCAAGAATCGCTTATAACACAGGGATTTTTCAAGAAACTAGGTGCGGACTGTTGTATCACATTTAGTTTTATCATTAAGAGGGGTATCTTCATTATGTGGGGGCTAGACACTCTGTAGGGCACGTGTCGGACCTTGAGGTGGAGGACAAGTCCTTAGATTGACGCTGCACTAAATCAATCCCCTCCTCCACCAAACTCAAGTACAACGTTAATTGCCCCCATAACTGACAAAAGGTAGTTGATGATAGAAAGAGTAGCAAGATCTTTGAATTACTTTCACCTTTGGAGTTACTAGCTTTTTTTTCTCTTGCCCATTATGGCTATACAAGGGAAGACAAGCCTGCTTCATGAAGAATCTCTGGTTATTCTTAATAATCTGCCTTGAGCTGGGGGGGCCTACCCCAGCCTCATCCGAGCTCAGGCAGGTGCAGACGGGCCCGAGTGCATCCCAGGCACGTCCGACACAGTGCGATCAATGTCAGCACTAAATAGCACTCTGAGGCTCTGACTCACCTCCTCTCAGGTCACTTCTGCAGAGCAGTATGGGCGGTGGAATCCTCTGCCAAAGTCTCGTCCCATGCAGCAGGATAACTGTCGGCACTAAATAGTGCTCTGAGGATCTGCCCCGCATCCTCCCAGGTCACAGCTGCAGGGCATTAAGGGCGGTGGAGTCCTCTTCCAAAGTCACATCCCGTGAAGCGGAATAACTGTCGGCACTAAATAGTGCTCTGAGGCTCTGCACCAAATCCTCCCAGGGTACAGTTGCAGGGCAGTATGGGCAGTAAAGTTCTGTGCCAAGGTCATGTCCCATGCAGCAGGATAACTGTTGGCGCTAAATAGAGCTCTGAGGCTCTGCCCCACTTCTACCCAGGTCACAGCTGCAGAGCAGTACGGGCGGCGGAGTCCTCTGCCAAGGTCGCGTTCCCTAGAGGAGGAAATATTATAAGCATAAAACCTAAAGTACAACAAATCTCCTTCCCATAGTTAAAAAAAATCACATAGTCAAACTTCAATGTCAATTGGCAGGATTTGTGTGAACAATAGAGAAAAATGTTGGTAGACATTATGACATTACATAATCTTTATGGCATTTGGGTGTATGAGGATTTCTTTGAGCATATCTCTTCAATCCCTTTTTCTCCTTAGGATCTCCATTGCAATCTTGTGCAATTCTTATGCTTGGAATAGTAGCACATTTAGCCAGCCTATCTATGCTCCATGTCCTCCTATCTTCCAACATCACTACATTTCTTTGAACCTTCTCTTTCATAACCAAACGAGCTTGATAAAATATGAACTTATCTGAGCTGTGAGCAGCAACAAAGAATGAAAATGGCTGCCAGGCAGGGAATGATATAGAGAATAGAATGTTAATGGATTCTTGTTCTAAGTTCTTCTTATTGTTGTTGTTGGTGTTGTGAGTTTGCCTTTAGCCAACAAAACTTAGATAATCAGAGTTGAGCTGATACAATGATAAAAGCAAAACTACAAGTCCCAGAATGCAACCAGCAGTTTGCCAAACAATCAGGAATGGGTGATGGTACCACCCACAACATGGTGCCAATTTGCAGCTATATACACATTGGGTATATCGCTTACTACCCCTTTGCGACAGAGGCAGTATTCTACGGTGGCCCAAAAAAGATGTCAGAGCTACTTTTTCCTACAAGGTGCATTCTAATGTGTAGCTTTTAGATCTAGCTTGACGGCGTAGCTATTTGCAAGACATATTTTAACCAATACTTTAAAATATACATATAGGAGGCTTTGGTTCCACCCAGAGGAGTATTGCTCTCTCATCCTAAGCAATTGGCTGATTGGTGTAGCATTTTAGCTCTTTTAGAGTGCTTGTATTGTATTGCCCAAGGAAGTATTTTATATTTCAAATGAACTCTGACTCATGACATTAAATTTTTTACCTCAATGCAGAAAGTAATAGGTTCTTGTTTTCTTTTCTTTTTCGCTGCGGTTAATGGTTTTGTCAGCACTCAAAATGTGAGTTAAGCCTTTTGGTTTTGCCGGTGCTTGTTCAATGAGAAAAATCTGAGATCTCTTTCTATTCATTCTACAGAAGTGGTGAGATCCACCTTCAGTCTTTTATTTTGAGGTTTACCTTTTGTACAGCTGTGGCTACCCAGTTTCCTATTTCCATGTGTGACTAATTGCTTCATTGAAGATGTTTTTCTTATCTTTCAAGGACTTGTGGTCCTGGTTTCAAAACTGGATATAAAAAGACTACAAGTCTCAGATTGCAATGAAAAAACAATGACTAGGGAAGCTAATCAACAGTGGACCTGGGGCACTTGGGAAGGGCTGTGCAGCCCATCTCTACCCACGTACATCCCCATGCCATGGTTCTGAGTCCTTTGCCATTCTGCCCTCTATGCAATAGCAGGAAGGAAACTTAGCACTAAGCCTCACCCCTTCCCTGGGCCAGCTTTATGAGACCCTCTGCAAGCTGTCCCTCTAATCCATGATAAACATAATTAAGCTCAGGTACCTCTCTATGAGGACACCCACATGCAGTCCCCTCATAAACAAATGAGCTGCACCTCACCATCCACTACTATTGGCCATTAGTTAAATCCCTGAGTTGGTTTTCATGTGAGTGCTAGCCTGGTTTTGTGGTCCGTCAACCGCCTCTCATTCCCTCTCAACCCTCATCTTGTACAACTTTCCAGTGTTACCAAAGGTAGCCAGGTGCTTCCAGGTGGTTTTTATTTTCAAAGTTTTATTTTCAAAGTGTTCCACCTTACTGTCAATTCAATAATATCATTGGTAAAGGATTTTATGGGACATAATAACATAATATAAAAGGTAAGAATAAAGCTTTTTTTAGCTTGTAGAAAATACTGATGTGGATAACAACACTTTCTTCAATATCGTTGGGTATAATATCTATTTATTATTAGTATAATCTTTGAATTTATTTTTATAATTTTTGTTTTTTTAAGTTTTTTATGAGTTGCTTTATTTTGTAATATATATTTATAGTGTTTCATTTAAAAATTGTGAGAATTAACATTATTTTGGCAGATTGTTGGGTTTGTAGGTGAGAGGGGTGGGAAGTGTGTTACAGCATATATGTTTTGTAACTTGTTAATGTTTTTTAATTGTTAAATAGTTTATCAATTATGTAATTCATGATTTAATGAATAGGTTGATTTTTTAATGTTTTTAATTTGTATTTATTATTTTTGTATTAAGCAATATTTTATAGGTGCTGCGTGAATATGTATTTAATGTTTATTTTATTATGATAATTATATTTATTTTGCTTTTTATTTCTTTGTGGTTTTTTTGTTGAGCTGTTGGGTTCAGAGAGATATAGGTAAGAATTGTTTTTAAATATATCTATATTTATTTCTTTTACATAGTTTTGATGTGGTAAATAGTTTTTTTAAATTATATGAAATATGTATTTCATAAATTAATGGTACATTTATTGTTCATTTTTAAATGCATTCAAATTCAAATATTGTGTTATTTCTTAATTAATTTGGAATATTTTGTGTATTTTTCATTTTTATGTTTTTTTTATTTGTAATGATTATATTTATATCATATATTCATTATTTTATTGATATTAAATCGGACCACTCCAGAGTCCAACATTTCTACCAGTGTTGTTTAAGCTGGAGTGCAAATAGTAAACATGAACCCTCCAGAGCTCAACTCATACCCCAATATTGCTTAGTATGGAGTGTGTATAGTAAATATGACCCCTCCAAAAGCTGACACTTTTCTCAATTTTGCTTAGGTTGGACTGGGAATAGTAAATCTGAGGCCTGCAGTGTCAAACACTTTCCCCAATGTTGCTTAGGCTGGAGAGAGTATCGTAAATATGACCCCTTCAGAGTCCAACATTTTCCTCAGAGTTATTTAGGGTGAAGCGGAAGACCAAATCTGACCTCTCCAGAGTCCAATTTTTTCCAGAATGTTACTTAGGTTGGTGTTGTCATAGTAAATGTAAGCCCTCCCAAAATGTAATAATTGTTAATAAAGTTCAAAGATATACTTTTAATTTTAATATGTTGTAATCATTTTGTAATAAATATTACTAATCAATGTTACGTTTCATAAATTATAAATAGAGAGAAATCCTGGATTTTTAAATATATTTTATTATTTATTATATATTTTTTGATGATTTAAAATACATATTTAAAAAAATAAATTATATGAATAACATAATTTGCATTTTCTTTTACAATGTTGCCCAACAAAAGCACATTTTTGTGGAACATATCTTGAATTAAAATGGTATTTCTTACAGTAAACTTTGCAGTATAAATGACATTTAAATATTAAAAGTACTGTAAATAATCTTATTACAATTTATTTGGCAATATTTAATAATATATTTGTATTTAAATGTTTATACTTTTTTATACATTAAAAGTATTTTGAATATGTGTGTCACATTATAATATTTTTTTATTACATTAATTTTACATATTTTAAAATTTTACCACATTATCTTTTTTAATTTCTTTTTTTCAGATGAGTTTATTCTGTAGTCTTCTTTTACCTTTAGTCTTTGGCACAGCACTGATAATATTTTATACATATGTTTTAACTCAGATTATAGTAGTATATTGTATGATTTAATTATTTTTGTGCATTAATTTATCGATATTTTAAAAGCCTGCAAAAAGTCTCCCACGCATCCCACAACAGGCACATTTTATAGTTTCAGAAAAGTGAAAAGCCGCACACTCATGAAGTGTGATCACAGAGGTGTAATAACAAAGATACATGATCTGAATCAATCAATATTGTATAAAATAATGCTACTTAAAATAAGATACTCTAGTAAACACATACATCATTAATAATCATTGGACACCCTTTACCCTAAAAACAAGGAAAATGTCAATGCCCTATTGAAGCAAACCAAACAATAAGCCATTTAGAAATAAATGAAGTACAGTTGTGACCTGGGCAGCAGATAGCCTCGAAAATAATGTTACTTGTGCAGCACATCTCCTGGTACATGACTTCCTTTTTGAGGAACACAATTTGATACATTTCATTCAGTACAAGAAAACAGCACCATTAAATGAATCCTAGTTATCTAATTTACGGAAAGGAAAAACACAGAAGAGAATCCCACAGTAGGAAACTTATTCATGCAATTTTAAAAGCCACAAATTGTCTTCAGCAACTTTAAAATGGATGTCAATGCAAGCAGAGTGAAGGTTAATAGATTAAATTTGTGGCCTAGTCATGCAAACTTAAACATGCATATATAAACCTTATTTTCTAATTAACCCGTTTGGTGCTTGTATCGGCCAATGGCCGACGCAAGCATTACCTCCCTGGTGCGGCACACATCCATTGGCCGACACCAGGGAGGCCCCCGTTTAATAGGTTTCTTTTTTTTTTCCCCGGGGGAGACGCAGAAGGCTTTCCGCATCCCTATCCGCATTCCTCCCAAGAGGCGCACTGACATCACAGTTTTCCCCACCGGAGCCAAGGAAGCAGCAGGTAAGGCCGCGCTCGACTCCGATGGCGAAAACAGGCCGAAAACGGCCACCCAGCTTTCAGGGAGGCCTTGTTTGAAAGGGGAGAGTCTCCCCTTTCAAACGTGGCCTTCCTGAAAGGGATTCCTGGCCGTGAATCACGGCATCGCTGCGATCCACGGCCAGGAAACTCCACTAGACACCAGGGATCTCTTAGGGTGGGGGTCGGCCCTCATGGGAATGGGCCACCCCCCCCAGGGGCATATTTTTAAAAAAAAAACAAGTTTGGTTTTCCTGGGTTCCTGGGGGGGGGCGCGATCGGCCCCCCTGAAGTACAAAAAAATGTTTAAAAAAATGGCGAAATTGGCAGGGGTCGCCCTCCTGCTCACTGGCCAACACCCTGTGGGGGCAATTATTTTTATAGATGTGTGGTTTTCGGCCCCCAGGAAACCACACCTATAAAAATCTGCACAAGAGAGAGAGATTGCCCTCTGTATCTATAAATATATATATATATATATATATATATATATATATATATATATATATATATATATATATATATATATTCACTGAAAAAACCATAGGTTTCAGGCACGTTATAGTTAGAAATTAGCATTTAAAAAACCTTTGAAATTCACTGAAAAAACCATAGGTTTCAGGCACGTTATAGTTAGAAATTAGCATTTAAAAAACCTTACAAATTCACTGAAAAAACCGTAGGTTTTAGGGAAAGTTATAGTTAGTTGGACATTTCACTCGTACAAAACCAGAGAAATTCCCCGTTATAGTTAGTTCAGCTAACTATAACTCGCCCCCGCAATGCACTGCTGATGACGTCACATATGACATCACTCATGACATGGTCAGTGACATCACTGATGACATCACTGATGACATCTCAAATGACATCACTGATGACATCACTGATGACATCATCCATGTGATAATTTGATGCATCTTCTCACACCCTAATGTATCCTTTGATACACCAACTCTAAATAACAGACTGCCATTCTCAAAACCATAGACACTCCATCAGCAATAACTACATACCCACTCACTGATTCTTAGGTCTAAACACATATCCACTCACTCACCCGTACAGTCACTCATACTTACAATCACTCAGTACAGGACTATCATATGCACTCATACGCCTATATAGACACTCACACACCACCACTCATCCATAGAGGTACTCACACACCTAGTCAGTCATGCAAATAATTAATCACACTCCCATTTACTCACCTATACAGTTATACACACACAAGCTCACTTACTCATACAAATACTAGGACATTCTTACGCTCTTATACAATCACTGATACAAGCACACACTCATCCATACAGTCACTCTCATAATCACACACTCTCACTTATAGCTATTTATATATTCCAACACACATATATACTGCCTTTCACATATGTAGTTACTCACACATGTACCACTGAGATATACATTCACTCACTAACACACCCATACACACACTCACACACCCATACAGTCCATCACAGATGCACTCTTGAAACCATGCACCCAGTGAATCACCCACTCACACATCTATGCACAGAGTCACAGACACCCCACCCATACAAACACTCAGGCATCCATACAGATACTCAGACAACCAATCAATAACCCATATAGACACTCATGTAGCTATTCACAAACCCATGCAGCCGCTTACACACCAACAGACAGACGGATACAGACATTCACACAGTTTAGTCACTAATCTGTGCATTCAGTAAGATACATTTAATCACTCACTTATAGAGTCAGTCACACACCTACTAAATCATCCATTCAGACACTTATACACCCACTCATTCTTCAATACGCTTTTCCCTATATATATTAAACATATTTAAACTTTACAGAAACACACAGTCACTAGATGATGTCATCAGAGATGTCATCAGTGATGTCATTTGAGATGTCATCAGTGATGTCACTGACCATGTCATGAGTGATGTCATATGTGACATCATCAGCAGTGCATTGCGTGGGCGCGAGTTATAGTTAGCTGAACTAACTATAACGGGGAATTTCTCTGGTTTTGTCACGAGTGAAATGTCCAACTAACTATAACTTTCCCTAAAACCTATGGTTTTTTCAGTGAATTTCTAAGGTTTTTAAATGCTAATTTCTAACTATAACGTGCCTGAAACCTATGGTTTTTTCAGTGAATTTCAAAGGTTTTTAAATGCTAATTTCTAACTATAACATGCCTGAAACCTATGGTTTTTAAGTGAATTTCAAAGGTTTTTAAATGCTAGTTTCTAACTATGCCTACAGAGGTAGGACATGTGAAGAAAGAAGAAGAAAAGCGCAGAAAGAAGGAAACAAATGCAGAAAGAGGCAATAGAAGTCCAGAAAGACGAAGAAAAGTGCAAGAAGAAGGAAGAGATGTGCAGAAAGAACCAACAGAGGAGTAGAAAGTACTCCTGTGCCCCCAACTTTTTGCTGATGGGTACTGGTGGTAACTGACTCTGTCTCTGGTGGTAAAACACACTTAGAATACAGTGAAAACACCTACATACACTAGGGAACACTATGCATTGGGGTACCCCTGTGATTAGCATGACCTCCTCTGTATTTGCAATGAGTTAGTGCCTGGGTCATTGGATGAGTACATGGGTACTGACTGGATGATTAGAGTACTGCAAGGAGAGTGGATGGTGAATTTATAAGTGCTTGTGTTTTGGCGGAGTGATTGGATAAGTACATGGTGCTCGCTGGTTGATTGGAGGAGTGCATGGGTAGTGACAGGGCGATGGCTGGACTGCATCAGTAGTGCTCAGGGTAAGTTGGAGGATTAATTCCCCTTGAATCCTGAGGGTCCCTATTTGATAAAAGCCCTGGCGGTGGCAGTCCCCGGGGTTGCGGGGGCCCCGCGAGCCCTGCATATATTTGTTGGCAATGCCCCCGGGACCTGGCCCACCCGGGGTCTCAATTAAATGAGGCGCGGTATCCCGCGCTTCATTTCTTTTACATTTCGGCGGGATGCGTGACCCCAGCGCTAATTTCGCCAATTTTTCTAAAAAATGCTTTTTGTCCCTGGGGTCCGTGTGGGACCCCCTGAGCAGGCCTAGGGGGTCAGGGTGTTTCTACCCTGCCCCCTTTTCTTCTTTTTCACCTTTGTTTCCCTGTTTTCTTGTGACTCCTGGTTTGGAGTGTTGGCAGCCAATTAAAATGAAGCTCGTGGTCGGGAGGGTTCGCGGATCCACCGCATCTCTAGATATCGATATTTGTTTTTTTACAATTTCTCAGCAACTACCGAACGGATTTACACCATTTTTAAAAAGGTCGCTTTCTGAGCCAAGCAGTTCTCAAATAGCGACAAAGCACTTTGAATTATTTGTTATCTCTATGTTTTTTATCCAGTTGACCACTTGATTAAATGTTACACTTAGGGGAGAAAATGTGGTGTTACCAAGTTGGAGTTTCTGCTTCAGCTCGTCATTCTGTGATTCTGGTCAAATCACTTAGGGGTCGAATCCGATTCGGGCCGGAAAAAGCACCGACCGACTCGGAGCCGGAAAAATTACCGACCGACACGCACCCGGAACAAATCCGACCGAATCGTACCCGCCAACTCCAAACCGCAAAGTACGATGCAAGGCGCGAAAAACACGACCGAGTCGGACGGAGGACAAGCCGTACGACCGACACGCATACAAAACCGAGCCGAAGCAACACAATACACCGCGACCGCCGCGTACGCAGCATTCAAAACTGCACAAACACAGCGTGAACGAAGCGGAAAACACCGTACGAGACCATTGCAGGGTCCGACTCGGTCACAAGAACGTTTCCAACATACACAAACAGCACAAAGGAAAAATCACCCAAAAAAAGGCCAAACAAGCAATTACCAAGCCAATAAATACTGGGGGGTGGGGACAGAGAACAAAGACACACCCACAACTCCACCTATATAAAGGACACAAATCACTACCATGAGCCTTTGCAAATGCCATTCCACTGCCAGCACCCAAGAGAAAGCAACCACACACCCACAGCTCATCCCTCACACAAGCCACACACCATCAGCACACCAACAAATACCTACCTCACATACACCCAGCAAAATACACACTCACACACCCTCACCTGCACACCGACACACACATCACTCACCATCACCACCCATCACCATGCCCCCAAGAAGAATCACAAGTTCCTAGATTGTGAATTGGAAGTCCTGGTAGACGAGATCCTCAGGGTAGAGCCACAGCTGTTTGGCACATTGGTCCAACAGACCCCCATGTCGCAGAAAACCAAGATGTGGGAGAGGATCATCAACAGGGTGAACAGCCCAATCACCATTTCGGCGCACAAAGACCGACATCCAGAACAGGTGGTATGACGTGCGCAGGAGGGTACGGAAACTGCTGAAGCAAGACTACATCAACAGCCAACACACCGGCAGTGGCCCTCCTGCCAAGCCAATATACCTCAGGCCCTGGGAGGAGAAGGTGCGGGCCATCCTACCGCCAGTGAGCATATATGGACTAGAGGACATCCCAGAGCCTGGTGAGTACACAACAAATGTACACAATATACTGCCACAAAACACACACACATCACTGTCAAGGGGAGAGTCAAACCATGCACTCATAGCAATCACACAGCAACCAGAACAGAATCATCCCAAAATGTGTATGTCAGTCAGAGAAACACAACACATGCCATCAAAAAAGTCACATCCAACCGTGCCAACACATGTACAAACACAACCACAACTACAGCTAGGCAGTGGCACAAATAGAACTAACAAACACATCCACACATGTAGCCACCACAACAACACCAACACACAGTGAAGACCACTCAAAGGAAGGAATTCTGTGTATGCTGGCCAAGTCAGTGTAGCCAATAGCATCATGGGAGTCGCAGTCACACATATTGCCCCCCACAACTGTCCCATCAACACCACCCTGAACCATGCTCACATCACAGGGAGTGGAGAAGGACTCACAAGATGGCTGACACTGGCTACTGCTGTGGGGAGCACAAGGCCCTGCTGGCAACTGTGCACCAACAAACAGCAGGACACCACTGACTGACATCCTGAGAGACAACTTCCACTCCCTGCAATGCAAGCACGTTCCATGGTGGGATATCTGGCTGGCTGGGTGGGAAGGGGGACTTGCAGCACTGACTATAGTCACCAGCACCTCCCCTCACCCCCCCCAACACAAACTCCACAGTACCCACCTGGTAGAATGCAATGCCCTCCATCCTAACACAAGATCCCACAAAGCACCACCACCCTGGGTTATGTTGTGTGAAGCACAGGGACACTCTTGGGACTCTTAGCCAAACAACTGCCAGGACAACACTCCCAGCCATCCTGTCAGCACAGCCAGCCCACCCCACAGGGAAGCAGAGTCAAAAGGAAGGAAGCATGGGCATGCTGGGAAGGGGGTGGAGGCAATAGCATGATGGGAGTCGTAGTCACAGACATAGCTCACCCCCACAACTGTCCCATCAACACCACCCTGAACCATGCTCACATCACAGGGAGTGGAGAAGGACTCACAAGATGGCTGACACTGGCTACTGCTGTGGGGAGCACAAGGCCCTGCTGCCAACTGTGCACCAACAAACAGCAGGACACCACTGACTGACATCTTGAAAGACAACTTTCACTCCCTGCAATGCAAGCACGTTCCATGGTGGGATATCTGGCTGGCTGGCTGGGTGGGAAGGGGGACTTGCAGCACTGACTATAGTCACCAGCACCTCCCCTCACCCCCCCCAACACAAACTCCACAGTACCCACCTGGTAGAATGCAATGCCCTCCATCCTAACACAAGATCCCACAAAGCACCACCACCCTGGGTTATGTTGTGTGAAGCACAGGGACACTCATGGGACTCTTAGCCAAACAACTGCCAGGACAACACTCCCAGCCATCCTGTCAGCACAGCCAGCCCACCCCACAGGGAAGCAGAGTCAAAAGGAAGGAAGCATGGGCATGCTGGGAAGGGGGTGGAGGCAATAGCATGATGGGAGTCGTAGTCACAGACATAGCTCACCCCCACAACTGTCCCATCAACACCACCCTGAACCATGCTCACATCACAGGGAGTGGAGAAGGACTCACAAGATGGCTGACACTGGCTACTGCTGTGGGGAGCACAAGGCCCTGCTGGCAACTGTGCACCAACAAACAGCAGGACACCACTGACTGACATCCTGAGAGACAACTTCCACTCCCTGCAATGCAAGCACGTTCCATGGTGGGATATCTGGCTGGCTGGCTGGGTGGGAAGGGGGACTTGCAGCACTGACTATAGTCACCAGCACCTCCCCTCACCCCCCCAACACAAACTCCACAGTACCCACCTGGTAGAATGCAATGCCCTCCATCCTAACACAAGATCCCACAAAGCACCACCACCCTGGGTTATGTTGTGTGAAGCACAGGGACACTCATGGGACTCTTAGCCAAACAACTGCCAGGACAACACTCCCAGCCATCCTGTCAGCACAGCCAGCCCACCCCACAGGGAAGCAGAGTCAAAGGAAGGAAGCATGGGCATGCTGGGAAGGGGGTGGAGGCAATAGCATGATGGGAGTCGTAGTCACAGACATAGCTCACCCCCACAACTGTCCCATCAACACCACCCTGAACCATGCTCACATCACAGGGAGTGGAGAAGGACTCACAAGATGGCTGACACTGGCTACTGCTGTGGGGAGCACAAGGCCCTGCTGGCAACTGTGCACCAACAAACAGCAGGACACCACTGACTGACATCCTGAGAGACAACTTCCACTCCCTGCAATGCAAGCACGTTCCATGGTGGGATATCTGGCTGGCTGGCTGGGTGGGAAGGGGGACTTGCAGCACTGACTATAGTCACCAGCACCTCCCCTCACCCCCCAACACAAACTCCACAGTACCCACCTGGTAGAATGCAATGCCCTCCATCCTAACACAAGATCCCACAAAGCACCACCACCCTGGGTTATGTTGTGTGAAGCACAGGGACACTCATGGGACTCTTAGCCAAACAACTGCCAGGACAACACTCCCAGCCATCCTGTCAGCACAGCCAGCCCACCCCACAGGGAAGCAGAGTCAAAGGAAGGAAGCATGGGCATGCTGGGAAGGGGGTGGAGGCAATAGCATGATGGGAGTCGTAGTCACAGACATAGCTCACCCCCACAACTGTCCCATCAACACCACCCTGAACCATGCTCACATCACAGGGAGTGGAGAAGGACTCACAAGATGGCTGACACTGGCTACTGCTGTGGGGAGCACAAGGCCCTGCTGGCAACTGTGCACCAACAAACAGCAGGACACCACTGACTGACATCTTGAAAGACAACTTTCACTCCCTGCAATGCAAGCACGTTCCATGGTGGGATATCTGGCTGGCTGGCTGGGTGGGAAGGGGGACTTGCAGCACTGACTATAGTCACCAGCACCTCCCCTCACCCCCCCAACACAAACTCCACAGTACCCACCTGGTAGAATGCAATGCCCTCCATCCTAACACAAGATCCCACAAAGCACCACCACCCTGGGTTATGTTGTGTGAAGCACAGGGACACTCTTGGGACTCTTAGCCAAACAACTGCCAGGACAACACTCCCAGCCATCCTGTCAGCACAGCCAGCCCACCCCACAGGGAAGCAGAGTCAAAAGGAAGGAAGCATGGGCATGCTGGGAAGGGGGGTGGAGGCAATAGCATGATGGGAGTCGTAGTCACAGACATAGCTCACCCCCACAACTGTCCCATCAACACCACCCTGAACCATGCTCACATCACAGGGAGTGGAGAAGGACTCACAAGATGGCTGACACTGGCTACTGCTGTGGGGAGCACAAGGCCCTGCAGGCAACTGTGCACCAACAAACAGCAGGACACCACTGACTGACATCCTGAGAGACAACTTCCACTCCCTGCAATGCAAGCACGTTCCATGGTGGGATATCTGGCTGGCTGGCTGGGTGGGAAGGGGGACTTGCAGCACTGACTATAGTCACCAGCACCTCCCCTCACCCCCCCCAACACAAACTCCACAGTACCCACCTGGTAGAATGCAATGCCCTCCATCCTAACACAAGATCCCACAAAGCACCACCACCCTGGGTTATGTTGTGTGAAGCACAGGGACACTCATGGGACTCTTAGCCAAACAACTGCCAGGACAACACTCCCAGCCATCCTGTCAGCACAGCCAGCCCACCCCACAGGGAAGCAGAGTCAAAAGGAAGGAAGCATGGGCATGCTGGGAAGGGGGTGGAGGCAATAGCATGATGGGAGTCGTAGTCACAGACATAGCTCACCCCCACAACTGTCCCATCAACACCACCCTGAACCATGCTCACATCACAGGGAGTGGAGAAGGACTCACAAGATGGCTGACACTGGCTACTGCTGTGGGGAGCACAAGGCCCTGCTGGCAACTGTGCACCAACAAACAGCAGGACACCACTGACTGACATCCTGAGAGACAACTTCCACTCCCTGCAATGCAAGCACGTTCCATGGTGGGATATCTGGCTGGCTGGCTGGGTGGGAAGGGGGACTTGCAGCACTGACTATAGTCACCAGCACCTCCCCTCACCCCCCCAACACAAACTCCACAGTACCCACCTGGTAGAATGCAATGCCCTCCATCCTAACACAAGATCCCACAAAGCACCACCACCCTGGGTTATGTTGTGTGAAGCACAGGGACACTCATGGGACTCTTAGCCAAACAACTGCCAGGACAACACTCCCAGCCATCCTGTCAGCACAGCCAGCCCACCCCACAGGGAAGCAGAGTCAAAAGGAAGGAAGCATGGGCATGCTGGGAAGGGGGTGGAGGCAATAGCATGATGGGAGTCGTAGTCACAGACATAGCTCACCCCCACAACTGTCCCATCAACACCACCCTGAACCATGCTCACATCACAGGGAGTGGAGAAGGACTCACAAGATGGCTGACACTGGCTACTGCTGTGGGGAGCACAAGGCCCTGCTGCCAACTGTGCACCAACAAACAGCAGGACACCACTGACTGACATCTTGAAAGACAACTTTCACTCCCTGCAATGCAAGCACGTTCCATGGTGGGATATCTGGCTGGCTGGCTGGGTGGGAAGGGGGACTTGCAGCACTGACTATAGTCACCAGCACCTCCCCTCACCCCCCCAACACAAACTCCACAGTACCCACCTGGTAGAATGCAATGCCCTCCATCCTAACACAAGATCCCACAAAGCACCACCACCCTGGGTTATGTTGTGTGAAGCACAGGGACACTCTTGGGACTCTTAGCCAAACAACTGCCAGGACAACACTCCCAGCCATCCTGTCAGCACAGCCAGCCCACCCCACAGGGAAGCAGAGTCAAAAGGAAGGAAGCATGGGCATGCTGGGAAGGGGGTGGAGGCAATAGCATGATGGGAGTCGTAGTCACAGACATAGCTCACCCCCACAACTGTCCCATCAACACCACCCTGAACCATGCTCACATCACAGGGAGTGGAGAAGGACTCACAAGATGGCTGACACTGGCTACTGCTGTGGGGAGCACAAGGCCCTGCTGCCAACTGTGCACCAACAAACAGCAGGACACCACTGACTGACATCCTGAGAGACAACTTCCACTCCCTGCAATGCAAGCACGTTCCATGGTGGGATATCTGGCTGGCTGGCTGGGTGGGAAGGGGGACTTGCAGCACTGACTATAGTCACCAGCACCTCCCCTCACCCCCCCCAACACAAACTCCACAGTACCCACCTGGTAGAATGCAATGCCCTCCATCCTAACACAAGATCCCACAAAGCACCACCACCCTGGGTTATGTTGTGTGAAGCACAGGGACACTCATGGGACTCTTAGCCAAACAACTGCCAGGACAACACTCCCAGCCATCCTGTCAGCACAGCCAGCCCACCCCACAGGGAAGCAGAGTCAAAAGGAAGGAAGCATGGGCATGCTGGGAAGGGGGTGGAGGCAATAGCATGATGGGAGTAGTAGGCACAGATATTGCTCAGCCTCACAACTGGCCCATCAACACCACCCTGAACCATGCTCACATCACAGGGAGTGGAGAAGGACTCACAAGATGGCTGACACTGGCTACTGCTGTGGGGAGCACAAGGCCCTGCTGCCAACTGTGCACCAACAAACAGCAGGACACCACTGACTGACATCCTGAGAGACAACTTCCACTCCCTGCAATGCAAGCACGTTCCATGGTGGGATAACTGACTGGGTGGGTTGGGTGGGTGGGAAGGAGGTCTGGCTGTCAACCAAACACAATCAATGCAGACCATGTTCACACCCCAGAGAATACATAGAAATGCCCAAATAATGCAGGACAATGTGCCACACCAATATCAACCCCTGACTTTGACGACTTAGGACAATACAATGTACAGGCCCGCACCCCGAGGCACAGTCACAACTGTCAGGTGTGTCAACCACTGATGCCTGCAGAAACATGAAATACATTGTTTGTGTCTCCCAAAAACAGGTGATGATAGGGACACAGCAGCAGACGCTGAGGAGTCCCAGTCCCAGGCTCAAGAGGATGCCGAGCTCACTGGCGTCGTACAGCCTCTGTCCTCCTCGGACGATGAACAACCTGGCACATCCGGTGCAAGTCAACTTGCTGCACCAGCAGGACCACCAGCTGCAGCACCAGCAGGTCCACCAGCTGCACCCTCTGCACCCACCCCTCCAACGACTGTCACCACGAATACCATCCCTGCCGACATGGACAGAATAAGGAACAACACCAGCGCAGTGACCCTGGACCAACCTGGGGCCATGGACACCACCACCACCACCCCCCCAAGGTGGACCAGGGTTATCTGTGCGTGCAACTGCACACACTGCACATGTCAGCAGGGGTGGTGGGAGGGGTGGGAGACAGAGGTCGCTGCTTGCAGACGTTGCTGGTGTGCATGAAGACCCACAACTGGTACGCATAGCTGATGCGTACCAGTCCAGCACCGGAGAGCTCAGCCAGGTAGTGGGGCTCCTCAGAGACATCAAACAGCAGCAGGCTGCCCATCATGCCCGCTTGGACTCCCACATGTCCCACGTGGAGTCACACATGTCACGTGTGGACTCCCACATGTCCCGCGTGGAGTCCAAGTGGGATGTACTACATGAGATGACGGCGGTGCACAGGGACATTTTACAATGCCTCCGCCAGATGAACAGCAACCAGTCCACACCTCCCTGTGTGCCAACAACATCTGGTACCTTACAAACTGCAACTGCCACAGGGAGGGAGGAGGACTCTGGCGGAGAGTCCCCTGCACCGCAGCAGCCTGCACTTGAGGGCCCCCCCCAAGAAGAGGGGTCGTCCGAGGAGGGGAAAGTGAGAGGCTGATGGCCAAGCGCAACTCCCAGGAAGCCTGAACCTGTTCTGGATTTTCGCCTTTGTGCACAGACTGTTCACCCTGTTGATGGCAACACTACTCCCACACATTGCATGGGGAGTACAAGTTGGAACAATGTGTCAGACAACTGTGGCCCCGATACTGGGGATCC
The DNA here is from genome assembly GCA_963921515.1 of Calotriton arnoldi. Taxonomy (NCBI): domain Eukaryota; kingdom Metazoa; phylum Chordata; class Amphibia; order Caudata; family Salamandridae; genus Calotriton; species Calotriton arnoldi. The sequence continues at coordinate 666,504 of CAWUFW010010403.1, forward strand.
TGTCTACCTGGACTTTCAATTCACCTAGGAACTTGGGATTGCAAGATTCATGTACAGCACAATCCATCCTATGCACTATTAACACAGATGTATCACAATAAACACACTAATACACCATACTTGCCTCTGTCGTGATTCCAACGTGGGTGCTGTTATGGGGATGATGAACTGCAAAATTACACTGTGTATGCGAACTGCAACAGCAAGGACAACACAGGCATGTGAGTACAGGCAACGTGACACATATGAGGGAGACACACCACCAGGGCTACACAACACATACACACCTAGGCCATCTGACTCATTGCCTACACTGATGTTGCCAGGGAAGACGGTGCAATGCACAGACACCACACCCATTCCCAGTTGTAGTCAAGTAGCCCACAGGTGCAGTAAGCAAATGGCAGTCAAATGTGTGACCACAGACAACGCACATCACTAAGTGAAGCACAGGTTTATTACACAGTAGCAACATGCCGTAACCACTACAGATGCAAGGTAACCCCACCTGGTAGCGGGCACACAGTCAACAACTGTAGATGGAAGGAAGTCCATGGGTGTGGCGCACATCACCTGTAGGGACACAACAGCTACCAGCCTGGATGTGCAATCACGTCGTCGGTGGACACAGTTGACCAAACGAATCTGAAAGTACCCTGTGAAGGACAGAAATGACACACAGTCAAAAGCAATGCAGTACAGGACAGATCAGCAAAACTCATGCACAATACATGTTACAAGATACCCACCCAGAACCAAGTTAGCATGTCAACACTGTTGGGGAGTACAGCCCACCTGTCACCACACATCGCAACACACATCCTGTCAAGTAGCCCATGGACACACTCCAACAGCACCAGAGCACCACCCACACATCATGCCAACTCACATCATTCACATGACACCTCAGGATACTCACATTCAGCTAAAGAAGTTGGTGATGAGCTGTGTGCGGACATCACCATCACCATCATCATCATCATCATCGTCACTGGCATCGTGGTCCAGGCCAGGATCCTCCACAGGTGGCGGATGTTGGTCATCGTCATCCTGGATGAGAGGCAACTCCTTCCGCACTGCCAGGTTGTGGAGCATGCAGCAGACGATGATAATCTTGCACACTTTCGCAGGGGCATATGGGAGGGACCCTCCGGTCTTGTCCAGGCAGCGGAAGCGGCTCTTCAGGAGACCAAAGGTCCGCTCAATCACTCTCCTGGTCCGACCATGTGCCTCATTGTAGCGCATCTGGGCAGGTGTCACAGGGTTCCTGAGGGGTGTCAGCAACCACGGCATGTTGGGGTATCCCGAGTCACCTACGGACAGACAAGTGCACATCAGCTGACTTGGAAAAGTGGGCGGAATACTACAGATCAGATCACACACAATGGCACAAAGTCAGTACACACCGACAAGCCAGGCACGCTGGTTCTGCATCTGTGCCATCAACCTGGGGATGCGACTACTCCTCATCACAAAGGCATCGTGTGCTGAACCAGGGAAACGGGCACACACGTGTGTGATGGTCATGTCTGCAAGACACACCACCAGTGCATTGACCGAGTGGTAGTGCTTGCGGTTCCTGTAGGCCTGCTCCTGGGCCTGTGGTGGTACCAAAGCCACATGTGTCCCATCAATGGAGCCAATGACATGCGGCATCCTCCCCAGGGCATAAAAGTCACTCTTCACGTCAGTGAGTCGTCGCAGTCTAGGGAAATATATGTACCGGTTCAGGAAGAGCAACATTGCCGCCAAGAAATCGCGGAGCACACGGCTGAACATGGTCTGTGACATCCCACCAGCAGACGCCACAGTATGTTGGAAGGTACCGGTGGCAAAGAAGTGTAGGGCTGCCATCACCTTCACCTTGGGGGTCAGCGCTGTAGGATACGGCCGGCCAGGCTGCAAATGTGGGGACAACTGCACTGCCAAATCCTCAATCAGCTGCCTGGTGAAGCGGTACCGTCGGATGCTGTCCCGTTCCACCATCGTTGCCAGGTCTGGGAATGGCCGATGGACAGCAGGAGCCCTGCAGTGCAGAGGAGAAGTAAGCAAGATCGTCAGTCACCCCACATATGCGGCATTGAACACACTCAAGTTCCCAACATACATCATCATGAGGCACAACTACATGAAGTGTGCAGTACCGGAACGACATGTATGGTACATACATGGCCAACATCTGTCAACACGGTCCTACAGGTGGCATCAATTTGTCCCAGGTTGGCCCATTGGATATCATGATGCTGTGTCAAAGTCACCCCCCAGTGACATGTGAGGACAGATGTGCCCCAGGCACCACAGCTCAACGACAGGCACATTCCCAGGGACCCTGTAATGCCACATGGACACTGGCATCACCTGGAGTATCATGTGTACACCACAGCAAAACAAACATGACCCCCACAGGTAGTGGCCACACTTGCCATGGCAGGAGAGCCATGGACGTCTGTGACACACACGCACAACATCAGAGTCCATGCACACACAACGTGGATGTGGAGACTGTCTCCCATTGTGCACATGAAATCAGAGACATTGTAAACACTACATGCACAAAGACTGTGGAGGGCCATCACTATTGTGCCACTGGGACACCCTGGCTCAAACATACCGTCCCACATGGGACTCACGGGGTATGTGACATGACATACACAAACACCACTGTGAAATGTGACCATGACACATGCACAGATATGAACAGTTGCACATCACAGTGGTCACGTACACGTAACACCCAGGATCCTGTCCCCATGAACACGTGCACAGCCTGGGGGTGGCTGCCCACAGGTGACACCCACAGGACAACATGTACACCAACATACACACAATAGGAAATGCAGCCTTACATGCCTTATGATAAGGTTTGGACAGGCTGTCGTGATGTAGGTGTGCCCCTCACTCCCTGGGAGCTATCTGTGGCTGGCATATGTCCATCTGAGACAGGCATGCTGACCTATGCCAGTCACATATACAGTGATGCGTTGAACAGCAATGGACCGATCGGTGCCTCCGGCCGGCCCATTGCTATCAATGTGTGCGGGTACGCGTTGTACCCCTGTGCGCGTTGAACAGCAATGGACCGATCGGTGCCTCCGGCCGGCCCATTGCTTTCAATGTGTGCGGGTACACGTTGTACCCCTGTGCGCGTTGAACTGCAATGGACCGATCGGTGCCTCCGGCCGGCCCATTGCTTTCAATGTGTGCGGGTACGCGTTGTACCCCTGTGCGCGTTGAACTGCAATGGACCGATCGGTGCCTCCGGCCGGCCCATTGCTTTCAATGTGTGCGGGTGCAGCGTTGTACCCCTGTGCGCGTTGAACAGCAATGGACCGATCGGTGCCTCCGGCCGGCCCATTGCTTTCAATGTGTGCGGGTACGCGTTGTACCCCTGTGCGCGTTGAACTGCAATGGACCGATCGGTGCCTCCGGCCGGCCCATTGCTTTCAATGTGTGCGGGTACGCGTTGTACCCCTGTGCGCGTTGAACTGCAATGGACCGATCGGTGCCTCCGGCCGGCCCATTGCTTTCAATGTGTGCGGGTACGCGTTGTACCCCTGTGCGCGTTGAACAGCAATGGACCGATCGGTGCCTCCGGCCGGCCCATTGCTTTCAATGTGTGCGGGTACGCGTTGTACCCCTGTGCGCGTTGAACAGCAATGGACCGATCGGTGCCTCCGGCCGGCCCATTGCTTTCAATGTGTGCGGGTACGCGTTGTACCCCTGTGCGCGTTGAACAGCAATGGACCGATCGGTGCCTCCGGCCGGCCCATTGCTTTCAATGTGTGCGGGTACGCGTTGTACCCCTGTGCGCGTTGAACTGCAATGGACCGATCGGTGCCTCCGGCCGGCCCATTGCTTTCAATGTGTGCGGGTACGCGTTGTACCCCTGTGCGCGTTGAACTGCAATGGACCGATCGGTGCCTCCGGCCGGCCCATTGCTTTCAATGTGTGCGGGTAAGCGTTGTACCCCTGTGCGCGTTGAACAGCAATGGACCGATCGGTGCCTCCGGCCGGCCCATTGCTTTCAATGTGTGCGGGTACGCGTTGTACCCCTGTGCGCGTTGAACAGCAATGGACCGATCGGTGCCTCCGGCCGGCCCATTGCTTTCAATGTGTGCGGGTACGCGTTGTACCCCTGTGCGCGTTGTACCTCAATGGACCGATCGGTGCGCACCCATTGACAATGGGCTTGCCTGGCAACGGACGCGTTTTCGAATTTCGAACGAGTCGGTTGCTGGAAAATCAGTTGGTCACCCACAACAATGTTGCAAAATCATGTATGTCATGAAGTTGAAGTTTTGAAGGATGCTGTGGGCGTGTTTTGGTGCTGCTATTCCATGGATTGGCCAGATTCAGAAGATGCAAACGACTTGGACCTATCACTTTGGACACAAGGGACAGTATCTGCCTCTCCAGCACATATATATTGCTGCCTGTTCCCCTGAGAGCCCACTTGCCTGCACTACATGCTCCAGGACGACATCTGCCACTGCACTGCTGCTGTCTCTGCCCCTCTGGACCCTGCAATGGCACGTACTGTGGAGAGAGCCCCAGCCTTCAGCCTTGAGGAGAACCAGGCCCTGCTGGACAGCCTACTTCCACAGTACAGCAAGCTGTATGGGACACCAGGGGAGCAGGTGAGTGTTCTGTGCACTGCCTTTCTGAATGTGCATTTTGTCTGACTAGCAAGGCTGAGAGTCAGCACACCACTGGCTAGCAGGCTCACTGAGTAGTTGTCACCCCCCATAGTGTGTAGTGACTTGCACTGGACAGGTATGGTGCAGTGACAGTGCTTCTGAACAGGGTTTTACTCCCCATGCAATGATACCATGTAGTGACTTCTGGAAAACTGTCCATGGGCAGCCGTGCACTGCCTGTGTACACCATGTGCCCCTGTGATTGCGACATGTATATGCAACTGTGTCATGCACGGATATGTTGCATGTGTAGTAATGGCCTTATCACTTTGTCATCCTGACAGGCTTCTGCCCATCGGAAGCATGAGATATGGAAGGACATCGTCCGGGCTGTCCGGTCCGTGGGGGTCTACAAGCGCCGGATCCGCAACTGCCAAAAGAGGTGGCAGGACCTTCGGGGCTGGACCCGGAGGATTGCACGGGTCCAGCTGAAGCTGTCGCCTCCTCGCAGGAGGGGCGGAACACGGACCCTGACCCCCACATGCTCAGGATCCTGGCGGTGGTCTTTCCAGACCTGGATGGGCAGCTGAAGGCCAGAGAGCAGCAAGGAGGGGGTGAGTCAAAGACTGCACTGTGTACTCTGTCTAACATGCTATGTGCCCTCCTCGGGCCTGGTTAAACTGCCACAGTACAGCAGTCATATTGTCCAGGAGCCATGTCCCTCTATTGTGCACTGCCCACTCCTCATCTGATACCCAGGTGTGGCCCTTACATGCAGGGAATTCTGTCACTTAGGACTGTGTCCTTGCAGTTTGCTTGACTCAAGGTGGGAGACAGCATCTGTTTCCCTGACTCTGTGGTGGGCATCATGGGTGGGTCCATTGCTTACACAATGCCTGTATTCTGACATGTATTCAGCGTGTTACTTTGATCTGTGGTCCAATTGCTGAGCTGATCCACCACATGTGGCTGGGGTACCTGGCACACACCCATGCTGCGGGTGGGAACAATGTTTGGGCCCCAGGAGTATGTATATGACGTGTGTCACACATACTTAGCCAGCTGCCTACAGTCCAGGGCTCATCCCTCATTCATGTGGGGCTGGACAGTCATGCCTACTCCAGGCCATACAATACACTCTGTACTCCCACTCCCGTGTATCAGCGGACACATTGTGCACAGTGATTTGACCCCTCAGGTGTCTGCCTCTGTGTCAGTGTGCTGTGGATTAGTCGCCAGGACTGCTGTGGAGTTTCTTGGTAGGGGCTCAGCATGCCACTGGAGATGTGACCATAGGAGACGATACTTGTGTGACACATAGGTGTCTGATCAGCTGCCCATGCAGACTGGGGCATGTTAATGTGAAGTTCAGGCAGCTGTTCCCCATGCACAGCAGAGTGTGAGGGGCTCAGGTTCAGAGGGTAGTGTCACAGGTCTCCCATATGTCCAATAGGTATGACCTGGACAGATGAGGGTTAAGAGGATGTGTTGTGGGGGGATGTACATGTGCACTTGTGCAGCTCCAGGACTTGCATTCCCCATGACCTACTATTGTGACACAGTGCAGAGTGTTGTTGTCTGGCTGCAAAGTCATACATCACTGAGCCAGTGATGTATGACTTTGCAGTCATGCCTCCGCCATGGCATGTGTCTACTGATTGGTGAGCCTGCAGGGGAGTGACATGTGCTACATGCACACCATAGTGGCGCTGGCTATCAGGACATGGGTGCATCATGGTGTCTGTCGCTGGTATGCATCACATGCATTTCCTATTTGACTCTGGGCATCCCTTTCATCCGGAAACCTGTACTGACTCAGTGGCAAGAGCTGTGATGTGTGCATGTCCACATGCCACACCGTGTCCTCTGCACTGTCCAACTACTGTGTACTTGGTGCATGTGTCCACACTGGGGTGTTGCAATCCAACAGACACCAGACAGATGGGTGCAAGGCCATGTGGGATGTGAGTGCCATGCTTGGCATCAGACTGACAATTGGCTTCTCCTGTTCAGTTCGGGCACTTTTACCAATGTTCAACTAATGATGCCAGGGCTTGCTCTGTAATGTGCTGTGCTCACAGTGGTGTGTGCGTTTGGTGCAGGTGACTGATGTCTGTCTGTTTCCCCATTGTTTGCAGATACATCCACGGCCACGGAAGGGGACAGCTCCACGGACCAGGAGGAGCCGGAGAGCCAGACTGGGTCAGCAGCCGAGGAGTGGTCGGAGGGACCCAGTGGCACGGAGGGCGAGGGGAGCCACACCGAGGAGTCCTCAGCACCATCCACCTCAGCTGAGGACCAGAGCAACTCGGAGGATGACTCCCTTATGGAGGCGGGTGTCAGCAGCCACCACACCCCAGCTAGTGTTGCTGTCCCCGCCACCACCAGCACCACCACCGCCCTCCCATCGGCTCCCATTCCCCAGGTCCGTGGAGGCTCCCATGTTCGGGAGCGTGTCTCCTTTGGGCCAGGCACCGCACCCCCTGCCCCTGTGTCCCCTGCTGCCCTGAGTGAGGAGTCTGTGTACCTCCTTCGCCAGCTCCATGTAGGGCAGACAGCCATGCTGAGTGTCCTCCATGCGCACACCGCGCTGTTGACTCAGCTGGTGTCGTTCATGGAGGGCATCTCATCGGGCATGTCTGACCTACAGAGGGGCAATAGGTCCATGGACTCCTCCCTGACGGCAGCAGTGTCCCTCCTCAAACGGTCCCTCACCCCTCCTGCCTCTGCTCCATCCACACTCCCCAGCACCTTACCCATCCCAGGCACACACACACCGGCACAGGCACACACCAGCACACACACATCCAGCACACTGACACACACGCCAATGACAAAACGCACACGCACGCACATTCAGGGGACTGAAGCCAGACTCACAGGGGATGGGGCCCTGGAACACACACACGCATCCACATGCACTGCGCAGTCCTCAGTTCCCTCTCCCTCCAAAGCACCCTCCCTTGCCTCACCTGCAACCCCAAAGTCACAGCAGCTCTTCCTCTGTGACCTCGGCCTCTTCCCCACCGATGAAGCTGCTCCAGCATCCCGGGGAAGAGGAAGCCCCCACACGGAGCAGAGTGCCCCTCGCCCCCGGACACCCTCCCCCAGGCGCAGACGGACTGAGGCCCCCACCCGCAAGTCCCCCGGAGTGGTAAGAGCAAGACCCCGCCACCGCCCTGCAGCTCAGGCACAAGGTCTCCGTCCTCCATCCCTCAGGCCCCCACTGCACAGGTGCCCCCACCACACCCTGCCCCAGGTTCCCCCACCCACAGATATACCATCCCCAAGATGCTCCGGCCTTCTCCCCCTGCCACTTGCTCTCCCAGCACCACACCCCCGCTGCGCTTGTCTGTGCCACTGATGTGGTGAGGGTGTCCTCCCCCTCTGTCCAACCCACCTTGCCTGTTCCCCATTCTCCTCCCCTGGAGGTAGGCACTGCAGTGGAGTCCACTACCGCCCTGTCTGACTTGGGCACTGCAGTGGCGGACCTGTCCACCCCATCTGCAGGGTCCACTGCAGTTGTGCCGGCACCCACGACATCTGTGTCATGCCCCCAGTTGTGCCGGCACACACCATGTCAGACACCTCCACTGCAGTTGTCAGTGGCTCTCCAGCACCCACCACCCCTTCCCTGACTCCCCCTGGTGAGCCCTGATCCTGTCCCTGCGGTGCCTGGCCTGCCCCCCGGTTGCCCCTCCTAGTGGATTGTCCCTGGTATTGTGCAGGCATGCGTAGGGTGACATCTGCCAGTGTCACCCTGTTTGAACTTTGACAATGGACTGGCCATTGGCCTTTGCTCTAATTTCTTCTGGACGTCGTTATCAAACAACACATATGCTGAATAAAGCAACTTTCTTTTCTCTAGTGCTCATGCTTCAGATGTACATGTTGTTGGTGCAGCTAACCATGCCCTTGCTGCAGTGATGGTGATATCTGGTCTCATGATTATGAAGTGTTACTGTGCAGGAACCCATGTGGTCCAGGGGGAATGTGTCCTATCATGTGGTGTATCCATGTCATCAATAGCAGCATCTGAGGGTGTCATGTGTTCAGTATTTGGCAATGGGTTTCCTACTTACATTGGCAATTTCATATCTGTGGCTTCCACCCCTGCACATCTGTTGTGCCTGCCATCGTTGCATTTGTCTACTTCCCTGACCGTGTTGCCATCTCCAGTGGACATGCAGGTTTGGGCATCAATGGGGAGGGACTCATCCGTGTAGTCAGTGCAACATTGCTATACAAGTGTGTTGGATCTGTGCTGATGATTCCGTTGGCACATCCATGACCAGGCTGATGTGATGGGAGCCCTCATTTGGTGCTAATTGTTGATTGTGTGACCAAGTGCTCAGCTGACATGATGGGGCCCTACTGAGGCAACATATGGCACAGCTTTCCTCACACAGGAGTGGAGTCCCCTCATGGCAGTGTGTACACGTGTGACATTGCCTGCGCCCAAGGTGTGTGTTGTATGTGCATGTCTGTGTGTTCACTTCCATTCATCTGCGCATGCTGTGATCCCTAGTGTTGTACCTGTTTGTGATGCTTGCTGACTTGAGCTATGTTCCCCCAAAGTCTTCTCCCTGTGTTCTCTGTGATGTGGGTGCATGGCACATTACTGGTCATCAGGGTGTCACCCATAGGTGTGTTTGCTGTCAGGGCAGAGTTTGTGTGCAGACGCAGATGGGTCACAGTCAGGTTTCCCTTTGGCACTTGTTGTTTGCCCCTGTCATGTGATTTCCAGTTTGTGTTATCTTTCAGTGATTGTGACACGTTGTGTGTGTGACTGCTGGCACTCCTTAGGGTCCGTGCTGCAATGTTGGTTGTTGTCTATGTGTGTTCTTTGTGGGTGACCTTGGCTTCTTCATTGGTGTGTGACTGTGGCTGGGATCCCATTGGTCGGTGTGGTATTGCCGTCATGTCCATGTACAGCGTAGTGTGCAGTGTGTCAGACATTCAGGAGTCTTGTTGAGTGTCCATGTGTGATGTGTTTCTACACCTTGGTTCCCACCCACCACCCTGGAATAGTCATGGGTGCATGTGCAATGTCACCAGTGCATGTGTACTTCACTGCTGCACATTGTTGGAGGTCGAGGGGTGTGGTCTTGAGTGTGTGCAGATGAGAGTTGTTGCCCGGCTAGTCCCCTGCCTCCATGTTGGCCTTGGCTTACTGGCCATGCTGATTGATTTGTGCTTGTGTAGGTGTGATGGTAGTTTGTTGCTCAGGACACCTGACTGTGGTTCACAGTGTGAACGACATTTAGCTTTGTCATCACAGTGGTATTTTTATTCAGCCCAGGGTCACCACATTGTGGGGGCCCTGGGGGTGGTGCTGTGGTGTGTCTGTGACTTGCTGTGTCAGTTGTTGTTCCTACGTGCCTGTGTGACATGTGTGTTTTGTGCTCCCTCTCACCTGTCAATGCCTGCTTGCCCACATAGGGGATTTGGATCCATGAGTTACCTTAGTGTGGCAGTGTATGCACATCTGTATGATTGGTATTCAGCTCTCCTCATGTGTTGTGTTGTTGCCTGGGGACACTGGCACCCCCACCCCTCACCTGCTGTGTATGATGACAGTGTTGGTCTGCCTGTTTGTGTTTGTGCATCTGCACCACTGCATTGGCATATCTTGGGTGTGCCATTGGCTGTATGTTGTTTGGTGTGTTTCCCCTGCTGTCCCTGGGACTCCTAGGTCATCGGTCAGCACAGTGATCATGGTTTGTGTGTCCCATTGCTGCCATGGTATGGTATCTGTTCACCTCACATCTGCTGTCTCCACAGGGTATCTGCATTTGTGTGCCCATTGGTGCAAATATGTGGTTCTGCATTCTGATGGTCACTTCTGTCATTGTGTCATTGATGACTGTTGACGGTCTCAGCCCCCATGGGTGTTGTTTGTCTGCACATGGCCAAAGGAATGTTTCATTTGCACTGCAGTATTTGGCTCCCCCAATTTATGTTGCAATGGGACACATACACTACTTTGCCACACATGAGTTTTTGGTTCTGTGACCAGGAATGATCCATGCAGTTTGGCAGTTGCAGCTCTTTCTTTGTCAACAATTACCTTTTGGTCACTGTGATGATGGGGGTTTAGACCCCATTGCCACAATGGTCAAAATGTGCTTCAGCTATGGACCCCACACTTCCCTTTTGGTCACTGTGATGATGGGGGTTTAGACCCCATTGCCACAATGGTCAAAATGGGCTTCAGCTATGGACCCCACACTTCCCTTTTGGTCACTGTGATGATGGGGGTTTAGGCCCCATTGCCACAATGGTCAAAATGGGCTTCAGCTATGGACCCCACACTTCCCTTTTGGTCACTGTGATGATGGGGGTTTAGACCCCATTGCCACAATGGTCAAAATGTGCTGCAACTATGGACCCCACACTTACCTTTTGGTCACTGTGATGATGGGGGTTTAGGCCCCATTGCCACAATGGTCATGGGCTGCTTGCATTGTGGGTGCCACACACATATATGTGTGGCACATGTGCTAGGGGGTCACATTGTATGTTCAAAGTCATGTTCGGTGTTGTAGGCATTTGACACAGCCTACACACGCTTGTCATGGTGGTGGGGGGATGTCTTTATCTTGCATTCCCTAGGTTGTGGTGTGCTGGTTGTGTCATGCATTGTCCATCCTATGAGTGGGGGTGGTAGTAGTGGTAGGCATCCTGCCCCCCTGGCTAAGGGTGGTAGTAGTGGTAGGCATCCTGCCCCCTGGCTAAGGGTGGTAGTAGTGGTGGGCATCCTGCCCCCTGGCTAAGGGTGGTAGTAGTGGTAGGCATCCTGCCCCCCTGGCTAAGGGTGGTGGTAGTGGTAGGCATCCTGCCCCCTGGGTGAGGGTGGTAGTAGTGGTGGGCATCCTGCCCCCTGGCTAAGGGTGGTAGTAGTGGTGGGCATCCTGCCCCCTTGGGTGAGGGTGGTAGTAGTGGTGGGCATCCTGCCCCCTGGCTAAGGGTGGTAGTAGTGGTAGGCATCCTGCCCCCCTGGGTGAGGGTGGTAGTAGTGGTAGGCATCCTGCCCCCTGGGTGAGGGTGGTAGTAGTGGTAGGCATCCTGCCCCCCTGGGTGAGGGTGGTAGTAGTGGTGGGCATCCTGCCCCCCTGCCTAAGGGTGGTAGTAGTGGTGGGCATCCTGCCCCCTGGCTAAGGGTGGTAGTAGTGGTAGGCATCCTGCCCCCTGGCTAAGGGTGGTAGTAGTGGTAGGCATCCTGCCCCCTGGCTAAGGGTGGTGGTAGTGGTAGGCATCCTGCCCCCTGGGTGAGGGTGGTAGTAGTGGTGGGCATCCTGCCCCCTGGCTAAGGGTGGTAGTAGTGGTGGGCATCCTGCCCCCTGGCTAAGGGTGGTAGTAGTGGTAGGCATCCTGCCCCCTGGCTAAGGGTGGTAGTAGTGGTAGGCATCCTGCCCCCCTGGGTGAGGGTGGTAGTAGTGGTAGGCATCCTGCCCCCTGGCTAAGGGTGGTAGTAGTGGTAGGCATCCTGCCCCCCTGGGTGAGGGTGGTAGTAGTGGTGGGCATCCTGCCCCCTGGCTAAGGGTGGTAGTAGTGGTAGGCATCCTGCCCCCCTGGGTGAGGGTGGTAGTAGTGGTGGGCATCCTGCCCCCTGCCTAAGGGTGGTAGTGGTGGTGGGCATCCTGCCCCCTGGCTAAGGGTGGTAGTAGTGGTAGGCATCCTGCCCCCTGGCTAAGGGTGGTGGTAGTGGTAGGCATCCTGCCCCCTGGGTGAGGGTGGTAGTAGTGGTGGGCATCCTGCCCCCTGGCTAAGGGTGGTAGTAGTGGTAGGCATCCTGCCCCCTGGCTAAGGGTGGTAGTAGTGGTAGGCATCCTGCCCCCCTGGGTGAGGGTGGTAGTAGTGGTGGGCATCCTGCCCCCTGGCTAAGGGTGGTAGTAGTGGTAGGCATCCTGCCCCCTGGGTGAGGGTGGTAGTAGTGGTAGGCATCCTGCCCCCCTGGGTGAGGGTGGTAGTAGTGGTAGGCATCCTGCCCCCCTGGGTGAGGGTGGTAGTAGTGGTAGGCATCCTGCCCCCTGGCTAAGGGTGGTAGTAGTGGTAGGCATCCTGCCCCCCCTGGGTCAGGGTGGTAGTAGTGGTAGGCATCCAGCCCCCCCTGGGTTGGGGTGGTGGCGCGCATTCAGGCCCCTGTGTGCATATTTGGCATTGGTGATGGGCATCCCGCCCCTATGGTGCTGCTGTTGCTGGTGTAAGTATATTCAGATTCCCAGTGTATGTGTGTGATGTGTCGTGTACGTGTTGTATGTGTTTTGTGGTTGGTGTCTGACTTACCTTCTGCGCCGTACGCATCCGTGCCTGTTCCGGTAGTAGATGTAGAATATTGGTATGATCGGGACGAAGGGATTCATGGTTGGTTCGTGTCGTTCGTCCTTCTCGTTGCTTCGCGTCGTCCTCGTCGCTTCGCTTCGTCCTCGTCGCTTCGCGTCGTCCTCGTCGGTGCCGTGTTCGTCTCGTAGCCGTGGATCGTGTTGTGGCGCGATTCGGAGCTTATGTGCGCCTCTACCGGATGCTTTACATATATATACACGCTGGTGTCAGCGTTTGGGATGTGACCAGTGCCCCCAGGTAATTGTAAAGCAACGAAAAAACGATGCTGCACTCTCATGTGCTTCAGGTACCAGATTCATTTAATTACTGTTCCACCTACGCGTTTCAGCCATTACAGCCTTGATCACAGTGGCAAGTCTGTTTACAATTAGCAGTTGATTACTTCCCCTTTTATATATCCCTGAGTGGGAATTCTGGTACTTGTAGTGTCACTTAAATTTGACCTTGAATATATCTGTTGTAAATAAAACACAGTCCATATTGATTTATACTTTCTGTGCCACCATTTCAATTATTTCCATTTGCAAGTTACCAGTATCTTCTATTGGGCAGTTCCCAATTGTCTTCTTTGGCCAGCCCTGGTTCTCACGAAGCTCACGAAACCTTGTCCATTGGCAGGGTCACATAGGCATCGGAGATATTGTTGCCAAGGATATGCCTTCACCGTCTCCTGTGAGGCTGTCCCTGGCATCTCTTCCATAGCAGAAACAAACACCAAGGCACTCTTTGAAGTTGTTGCCCTCCGGGCTGACGTAGTCTTCAAGTGTTGAGTGCACGGGCAGGGACATAGTGTCCCCTGTTTCCTCTCTGTCACAGACTTTCGCTGTTCCATCGTTTCCTCATACCGGGTGCAGCCGCTAGATAATTTCCACATCAAAAAGTTGTTAAAGCGGCGCACTCTTACGGCTGGTGCCAGCGTTTGGGATGTGATCAGTGCCCCCAAATAACTGTAAAGCAAAGAAAAAACGACGCTGCACTCTTGTGTGCTTCAGGTACCAGATTCATTTAATTACTATTCCACCTACACGTTTCAGCCATTACGGCCTTGATCACGGTGGCAAGTCTGTTTACAATTAGCAGTTGATTACTTCCCCTTTCATTTATCCCTGAGTGTGAATTCTGGTACTTGTAGGGTCACTTACATTTGACCTTGAATATATCTGTTGTAAATAAACACAGTCCATATTGATTTATACTTTCTGTGCCATCATTTCATTTATTTCCATTTACAAGTTACCAGCATCTTCTATTGGGCAGTTCCCAATTGTCTTCTTTGGCCAGCCCTGGTTCTCACAAAGCTCACGAACCCTTGTCCATTGGCAGGGTCACATTGGTATCGGAGATATTGTTGCCAAGGATATGCCTACACCGGCGGGCAACAACTTCAAAGAGTGCCTTGGTGTTAGTCTCTGCTACAGAAGAGATGCCAGGGACAGCATGATTCAGTAAGCCACACAGAACTGGACAGATCATCGTCGAACGCTGCTGCAGAATATCCTGGGATTCAGGATTCAGAGGGGAGCCAGATTTAACAGAAGAGCAGAGAAAGGCCATGTTCGCCAACTCAATAGCATCAGATTTCAAAGATCTAGAGGTTTCATCAGATATGGTAAACCAAAAAATTATGCATGGAGATTTTCTGGCTCTGCCCGAAACAAGGCGTAACTATTGTTTACTTTTTGAGAAAAGAAAAAAGCCAAATCATTGCATCTCTTATCTCAAAGCAGGATGGCTGACAAGCCTGAGCAAAGTGAAGTTAAAGACTTAATTATAAAGAAAATCTCTTTTGATATGGATTTTCACTGCAAAGAAATCTCTACGAGTTGGCTAATTAAATTAAGGTAGGGTTTTAAGGCTGCTAGATAGTTTTGTTTACATGCCGGCTTATGGGATTTTACCATAATCGCTCAAGGTGTTTGCATTTTGTCTTAATGACGAATAGCTTCTTATTAAACCAACAGGCCAAAGGCCTCTGACTAAGAGATGCCCATTTGGTGAGAGGAATTGTTTCATCTAAGGCCAGGGTAATCCAGCTGTCAATTGCTTTATTGGCCTTGTCAAGATTCCCATCTAAGAAAGGTTTACTATTATCTAACGCTTGACAAAAGTGCTCAGGAACAAGATTAGCCCACTGACACGATCATACAAACGGAGGGGCAAAGCCAGTCAGAACCCCTCTGATCCTTATCATAATAGGGATGATGGAATGGTCCAACCAAGTTAGAGGAATAGAATCTTTACCCTCCAGAATATGCTTTATATTATACATATTTGAATTGTAAGATAAATCAAAGTCAGGTTTAACTAGATTACAACTTCCAGACCTATTACTTACTAATGTGATGCTTTGTGTTACTTGCAGTGCAGTTTCCAAAGATACCTAGAAAAGATACTGGAAGTACTACTGATTTTCATATGTCAGGGTTGCAAATACTTGATTATTGATGTGACATGATGTGAGAGGTTAGACTCTTTTAAGTGTTTTGTATGTAAGAGGGTTCATAGGAAGAATAAGCTACATTATATGAGCACATGTTTTTTGTGTCTTTTATTATTTTAAAGGTGTAAGATTTTGTAAGAACATTTTGAACATTACAAAAATATTTACAAAATGTATATCTTTAAATGTGCTGCTACTTTGTTTTGCATTTAGGGTATACATATGAAATAGTAACCTTCACATATGCATGGTGTGTGATTTGCCTTGCCCTAGACGTTTAGCTTGGGTGCAGAGAAATTAAGTTAAAATATGTCAGTATTGCTAGTATGAAAACATGTACGTTTTTGCACCAGTTTTGTTGTGGACTTACCTTAGATTGTGAACAGCAGCTCCATTTGGTCAACAACTTCTCCAAACATATATTCCTAGGGCTCTCAGAAAAAGGGCACTTTGCCTGTGATGATTGCAGAGTGGGTGCTTGCAGGGTTGGGATATTTGTCCCTTTTACCTCCATAACCGCTGTGGAGTATTTTCTTCATTGGATCTCCCCACGTACGATGATTATAAATATGGTGGACCAAGTAATACTTTTTCGACACACCACCTCAATTTTCAGCTACAAAAAACATTAACTCAAGGGTGGTAATTGGAAAGGGTGGAGAACGGACAGTGGATGGTTGTCTGCCATACCTCCAAATCCCGCAGATTGTACTTTATAGTTGAGGTCAGATGAACTGTTGATTTTTAACAGTTATTCTGCATCCATGAAACTCTAAGTCGGGCCCTTAGTGTGTCTTCCACAGATCACCCTTTCAGACTCTGACTAGATGATAAACTCCTTTTAAATCCAACTTACGTTAATATTTTGGCTTTTCTGTCTAATCTAATAAAAGATATATCAATGGTAAGAGTAACAATTCTTAATCGAAAGTCTATTTAGGGTACTCTAATATGTACATATTCTCAATTCAGCCCCGTTTTTGGGAATGAAAAATAATGGTGAAGAAGCTGGAAACTTTGAAGGCCTAAAAAGCCATTGGCCAAATTGTCATCTGGATACTGACTTAGATAATCTGTTTCTGACATTGTGAGAGCATACATTTGACTACAATGAATTATTCACAGTCAAAGACAAGCATCTAGTCAATGAGTGGTGGAAGATGTAGCTAGGGACTGGGAGCAGAAGGATACTGTTACTGCATTGTGATGTGCATCTTCAACTCTTTCTTAAATTGGAGCAGCATTGGAGGGGTCTTGATGGATACAGGGATGTTATTCCAGATCCTGGGTAAATAGATAAAAAAGTTTGTTATCTTGTTTTTTTTTGCACTTCTTAGTATCTGAAGATGGCGAGCTTGTCTGCAAGACAAGTGAGGGTGCTGGCTGTCTTGTCATGGTGACTTTGTAAAGGATACAGCTGGTTTTGAAGATGGTGTGCTGCCGTTAAGGAAAGCCAATAGAGCTCCAGCAGGGTGTGGGGGTGATGTGATCCTATTTCTTCAGGCCCTGGATGAGACATGCTACAGCGTGTAGGATGCACACAATGGTGGGTCAATGTGGAGTCCGAAGCATAGCATTATTACAATCCATACTTGAAAAGCAGTTCTGATGTCACTTTCTAGAAGAAACAGTTTCAAATTCTTTAGAAGAGGGAGTTGCTACCAAGCAGTCTTTCTTTTTTTGGCATTCCCTTGATGGGAAAGGTGGTATCTAGGGTGAATCCAAGTGACTTGGGATTCAGTGAAAGTGAGGGTATGAAGTCATCAAGATTCATGACATTGTATTTCTTGCTTGTTGTTCTTAACAAATAACAGGATTTCTGTCTTGGTGTGATTGAGTTTCAGACAGGTCCTGGACCTCAAACTGTGGATGACATCCAAACAGGGTTTGAGGGATGGGATGTCTGCAACTGAGGATAATTTCAAGTAGAGTTATGTATCATGAGCGTATTGATGGATTTTGATACTGTTATCTGTGAACAAAGCCAAGGAGGGGATCCAAATAGAGGTTGAAAATTACTCAAGAGGGTAAGGAACCCTGGAGTTCTGCAGGTGACAGGAAATGTTTTGGGACCTCTAGATGCTCTTATGAACAAACTGGTGTTTCTTGGAAAGGTAGGAGAGCTAGTGAAAAATATTGCCAGTGAATTTCTTTTGAAATTTCAGGGTTTGGATGAGGGTTGGATGGTCAACTTTACTGGCGGCAGCTGCGGGGTCCAGAAATATCATGAGGCAGTAGTCATCTTCATCTGTGGTCGAGAGCATAATCTACAATGTGTAAGGTACTGTTCTCCATGCTACATCATTATCTGTAGCCAGACTGGTAATTGTGCAGGAGATGGTTACCACTGATGTCATCATGGAGTTGAGTGTAGGCTACTTTTTCAAAGATCTTGCCTTTAAAGGGTAGGAGAGTAATGTGCTGGTTTTTGGCAAGCTCTTCAGGGCCTAGTGTAGATTAGGAGGAACTGGCCTGTCTTGGGAGCTTCTGTAAAGATGCCTTGAAGTTGTTTGCAATGGTGAGTATCGGTGAGAGAATGCCTTCAAAGAGAGCCTTGATTCAGCAAAAGGGTAAGACATCATCTTCATAGGAAGTGGCTTTGAGGGAGTTCTGATTTCTGCAGGAATTGCAAGAGATAGGTCTTTGAAGGTTGACCATTGCAGGATTCTATTAGATGGGGTGAGTGTAAGAGGAGAAATATGTTTAGTATCGTTGATTTGCTGTTTGATCTTTAGTATTTTCTATTAAAGAAGAAGTTGATGAGATTGCACTTATCTGTGGAGTGTGGGATAAGAGGCTCAGGCAGGGGGTTGGTGCTGTACTTGATTGCTTTAAAGACCGTTCTGCTTCTGTTGCTGGTTTCATTGATTGTTGGTATTGTACTTTGCTGTCAGCATATTGCATGGAAGGACTTCAGTATCATGTGGTCATCAAGAGTTTTGGATTACTTTCATTTTCTTTCATGTCTGAGGATGGTATGTCTATTGTCAGTGAGATCTTTAAAGTATCAGCATGTTGAAGGTTTTTGCTTTTACTTTCATGTTTTAGTTGGATCATGAATGTCACATCGTTTTTCAAAAATGAATTGAAACTGTTTAAAAGGGTGTTGGCACTGGATGTGGAGATGGCAATGCAAGAGGTGAGTTTGAGCATTAGGGTGTTGATGAAGAAGTCTTTGAAGGATCTGAAGGTTTGGTCTTCCCCTTTAGGTTGACCACAGTTTGTTGGCAAGATGATGAAAAGTATGATAGGGATAGCAAGGTGGTTGATGCAGTCCAGGAGTATATGTGGTTTGCATGGGATTGTTCGGGATGTTGTGGAGGCAAAGTTGAGAAAGTAGGCTTCGGAGTGTGTTGGTTGGATATATGCTGTTCCATATTGAGTGTTTTAGTTGAGGAGGGTGTCTCTTGTTTTATTTGAGCGTTTGCCTCTTCCAGATCTATTTTGTTATCATAACCTCTGTGTAAATATAATACATTTGCCTTTTTCTTGTCAAAAACATCATTGCACTCTTGGTAACAAGGAGAGAACGAAACAGCACAGCTACCAAAAACCCACTTCTTCAAGAACCTTGGAAGGTCGATTCTCTCTTGATGACACAAAACCAAAAAGCAATTTTGACAATAATCAGAATTCAACTAAACTGTATTGGCATCCCAACTGATTACATAGTTTAAACCTAAAATCCATATATCTCACAGGAGTCCCAGAATCTTAAAGTCCTGACAACACCTTTTCCTGACCTTTAGACAAGATTATTCCCATAGGAATTATCATACACAACACAGCCAAATGCATGGTATTCTTGACCCATCTGAGAACTTATTTGAGTTCTTCACTCAACGCAGCAGTTGATTTCATTACTAAGGATTCTAGTTTTCCATCAGCTGTAACACACTCTGAGGCAGCACTTCAGCCACTTTATTTTTAAAGATAACAAATCTATCTTTGAAGTTTTCTTCAAAGTGTCCTGTCTTGACACAAACCATTTCCATGCCTTCTGTGTCACTGTTCTGTAGATATGGGGCATCTGATTCGTCCCAACTGCTTTGGCCCAAAAGAATATACCACTCTACTCTAGTCTGTCTAATGCCACACTAGTATTAATAGTGTCTTTTTGATTTTCATTCAAACGATGATCCAACTGTGCCTCAACCTCAATGAATTCATCGCATTTATGAGGCAGATTAAACAAAGAAGCCCTTTTTGTTTCTGGACAACCAGTTTCAACTACCAACCGAGTAAGTGTTGTTATAATATTCAAACATTTTTGATGGCCCTTTTTGAGATGTTAACCTTTATCTATCACTGTCTATCAAATAACTTGCAGATCTGGTCACAAAAGGTGAAACAAATATAAACTATAGGACCATTTCTTCCGAGCTGTGGAATACTCCAATTGGCCATGTTCCCACATAGATATGACAGGACACAAGTCACTTTAATTTCATTATCTGGGATTGTTGCAGGTTTACCCAAAAAATGTAGCTGATATTGATGCATATTTCTTTCCTTGTCAGAGAACCTCTCCGAGAAGCTAAGGACATAACTGTAGTCACTGAGGAATAGGAATGTGCAAAAAATTTGGGGGCATATTATCAAGAACGGTGTTAAAAATTATCGCCGGTTTAGCGGCAGAAAACTGCCGCTAAAGCGGCGATAATGGGCTTGATAATATGCCCTTGAGAATTCCAATAGAAGTCCATGTTCTGGTGTGAACATGGGCTTCTATTAGATTCTCCAGGGCATATTATCAAGCCCATTATCGCCGCTTTAGCAGCAGTTTTCTGCCGCTAAACCGGCGATAATTTTAACACCGTTCTTGATAATATGCCCCGTAGTATTCTATAAGGGATGTGGCAATGCCCATCAACCTGAGCCTTTAGTATGTGAAGGCAAGGCAATTAGACTTGCATCTTTTTTCTCTTTGTCATCAACTTGTTTCGTATCTCCTGTTTAATAGTTACTAGTTTTAAATGAAGTGTTTTATCCATGTTTCACAAAACCGACTTCTTGTTGTAATTTGGTTATGACTTTCAGGATCTCAGATCCAAATCGATCACTCAGGTTGGATAATAGCATGGGCTAGACATTCTGTTAGGGTTTGCACTAGACTTGTGTGTAATTAGAGCAATTGGATCAGAGATCCTGATATGAAAGCTCCACACAAGCAGGCCATCGCATATAATGCCTCACGCAGGTATCAACATACGCTTAAGGGGAGAGTATGGTTACATTAGTGGCTAGGGAAAACAGGGAGAAGAAGGATAACAAAACCTATCAGAGACTACGCCGCTAACCTCTGCATGGCAAGAATCCACAACTGGGCTGAGCTATACATTTCTGGGACACTTTTAACATCTACTGCACAAAAGAGCATCTCACCATGTGTTTGCCCGGTAATGTTTTGCAAAGCTGCTCTTGCTACATCTCACTTGGCCTCCAACTCTTGCACATTTTTTATTTTTCTCCTTGTTGATTCCCTTCTTATTTGGGACTTGCCTTCCATATCTCTATTGCTATTTGGAGCATTGACTCCCTCTTTGCTGTGTTTTTACTCCTTCAGTTGCTGAAGTTGCTGCTGGTCTCCCACACTCCAATGGATGTTGGACAAGCTCTTGGTATTTTCAGCATTCTTCAGCTGATCCCATCATTCAGATGCAAAGTTTTGCATTCCACTAAAGTGAAGTACTGCTCTTCATGGGAGAGACACCTGAGAGATTACTATTACCATATGTTGGGCTTGGCCCTTTTTGCAGGGTTATCCCCAAACTTTTTGGTTCTTCCTCCTATTTTTTTCCTGACCTGTGGTTGTTGGTTTTAGGACTCTGGGCACTTTTTTTTTAACACAAACTTTATTGGGTGGTACAGCAAATATAATACGATTGTATATTCATCATACATTTTGTTGTTAATAATAAGTGGTAGGTAGGGCTTAGGTGCTGCACTACCCCTTCATACATTCATAGCTGTTTATTTTAGAAACCTTATACAATTTTCGAACCCAGACATATCAAGAATTTATGCATAATTCCGTTGTGCAATAATAACCCATGTCATGTGTCAGAGGTGTAGAATGCTTAATACCCGGAGTACCACCCCCACCCCAACCCACCACCCAAACCAACCCCACAACAATTGCCGCCACAATAAAACCACATCTAAGCCGGGTTTAAAGTGCCAGGTGAGAATTGCATCCGATATTGCTAGGGAGGACAAGGGAGAGGAGATCAAAGGGGGACAGGGGGCAAGGGAGAAGAAAAAAATAATAAAGGAATGGGGGGAAAGCAACCCTCATAAAAGGCATCAGCTAAAAGCCTTGCCACTGTGTGGGGAAGGATCAAATAGCTACAACACCCTCAGCCCGTATACTCAGAGAGCCCTCCGAGGCCCCATCCATGTCTGTTCTAAAAAGCTCTACTAGCTGCGCCCATTCTAAGGATATTGGATGTTTCCTTAGTCCCCTATATTCCTCCCGTTGCAGCGCCTCCCTCTCTGCCGTGGCCCAGCGGAGGACTTCCTCCTTCCATTTACCCGCACGCTGTGGTGTACAGGATTTCCAGTGTTGTGTAATCAATCTTTTTGCGATCATCAGGGCTAAGCCCGCAAAGCGACGAAGCAATTTGGATTTCTTGGGGAGCGGAAAAAGGCCCAGGAGGCAGGCCTCTGTAGTATCCCAAGGCGCACGTTCTGTCAATGTGGACATACCTAGAGTAACTTCCATCCAAAACCCACGCAACACCGGGCAGGACCACATCATATGGATAAAGTCTGCATCCTGGGTAGGACATCGTGGGCAATTCGAAGAGGCAGTAGTGTACATTCTCTGCAGTGCTTTTGGGGTGAGGTAAGCCTTATGTAAAATAAATAATTGTATTACTTTCAGTCGGCAATTGCGGGAGACTTTCCTCGGATGTTCCACCATTAAGGCCCATTCCCTGTGGTCTAAGTCCCGCGATAATACTACTTCCCATTTTTGTCTGAGGGGCATTAACGGAATATGTAGATGTACCCTCAGTCCTCGATATAGCCAACGAACAAGATGACGGCCATGACCCATTATGTGAATGGACTTTAGCAATTGAAAGGTGGGAGGTTCTTTCTGATCTACCAACCAGTATTTCCCGAATGAAATGCGTGATTGTTGCATGTGTAAGAAAAAGGGTGTCCGGTACTGCATTTGTGCGTACAAACTCATCGTGGGGCATCAGGTTACCATCTAGGAAAAAGTCTCCGACTGTTTCGATCCCTAGCTGTGCCCAACCCCGTATCTGCACCTTTGTTATTATTCCGCGTTTAGTGGGTAAGCCACAGAGTGGGACATTCGGGGCGTATGGGAAAGGTACGTTCACGTATTTGTGAGCTTGCTTCCAATAGTGTAGTGCTATGTGTAGGAGAAAGGGAGGATGCCGCCGCTTGTCAGCTCCCGGACACAGTAATGTTTGTAAAGTACCACGACTTAGGCGGTCTGGAGAGTATGCTATCTCAAATAAATTATGGCCTGCCAGCCAATATGCCAGCCACTGCAATTGCCCAACTATGCAGTATGCTTTAAAATCAGGTGCTCCCATCCCACCCGCTGTGCTAGGAAGTTGCATCTTGGCCAACGCTAATCTGTGTCTGCCTGAACCCCAAAGCAAGGAGGTTAAGAGGGCGTCCAGCATTTTAAAAATCCATGCCTGGAGGTTGACAAAATGATAGAGCAGCCTGGGCAGCATTACCATTTTGGACACTGCGACATGGCTCGCCACTGTCAGCGGCAGAGTATTCCAAAAGGAGATCTGGGAGCGAAGAGAGTTGATAGTCCGGACCACGTTTCCAGCTATTGTGTCAGCAGCCGTTCTATAGATATATATTTCCAAATATTTAAATGTGACGGGTTCTACCCCAAACTGCAACCGGCCAAACGTTAAATTGGGGTTGGTATACGCATTTTTGAACGAATAGGCTATAGACTTTGAAGCATTAAGTCATAACCCGGACAATTCTCCGAACTGTGAAAACACGTCCGCTATCGTATGCATACTTTTATTCAAGTCTTGAAAATACAATAGCATGTCATCTGCATAGAGTGACACAGAATGAATTGTACCATCCATCGGAATGCCATATGGGACCATAGCTTGCCACAGATATTGGGCTAGAGGTTCGAGCGCGAGGACGAACAGTAAAGGCGACAGGGGGCAACCCTGTCGCATTCCGCGATAAATAAAATACGCAGGCTATATAATCGAACCCGTTTTTAGCACGGGCTGTGGGGTTAGTGTAGAGCAATTTGATCCAATTACAGTATGCCAGAGGCAGCCCGAACTTGGACAGGACAGCTAACATATAAGGCCAGCTTAGAGTATCGAAAGCTTGGCGTATATCCATGGATAAATAGCCAGCTCGCGGAGCATTTGCCGCGGCTGCATGTAGTATGGCATGGAACCGGTGAATATTTAGAGAGGTACTGTGTTTGGGTACAAACCCACACTGATATACGTGTATGAGGCGAGGGAGCAAGGATAGTAGCCTAGACGCCAGGAGTTTACTGAGTATCTTATACTCCGTATTGAGGATTGAGAGGGGCCTGTAGGATGTAAGCTCGATAGGAGCCTTGTCAGGCTTCAGCAGGGAAGTAACCAATGCCTCTCTGGTTGTGGGGGGTAGCGTACCTTCAGCTAGGGAAGTAGTGTAAAGCTGCAGCAATTTAGGGATCAGTGTTGTGGCGAAGGTCGAGTAAAATTCAATAGGCACGAGCCTGGAGGGAGTCGATCATTTGTCGCATCTGGTCTATTTGTTCGTCATGAGTGTTTATTTGCGGCACCACTGTTTCAAAGTTTGCTCCGCGGATTTCACTTTATCCACTAATTTTCCATTGTCAGCTTTAAGGAGATTGAGCTCCACAGAGATCGTGCTCAACCGATTTTCAAGTGCCGTTCTGGAATCCCGGATTTCTTTTAATATTACATCCACCTTATCCGCTGGAGGATTGGACAGAGCTCCTTCTTCAGAGTAGCGGGAGCGGCCTGAGGAATGTTCAGAGTGTGGGGTGAGTGATCCAGTCCTCCCGGATCTGGAGGAGGAGGATTTCGGCTTTCCTCTACCCATCATTAGTGGCGTATTGGCTGCAGGTGGGCCACCCCCGTAGTGGAGCCCCAATCCAGGCGACTTGTGATGAACGAGCCAGTTGATATTACACACCGCGATTAAACTGTAAGAGCGGCTGCCCACTCTCCACGGGGCGGTGAGGGAGAGGCCCCAGACTGAGTGCAACCGTTATTAGCCAAAACGGTCTCCGGTGGTAGATCATGTCTGCGGGCTCCGTCAAGAGCAGGGAAGGCCTCCATACAGTACAGGTCTCGTGGCTGTCAGTTTAAGGCCTGCTCTAACGTAGTATCCACACCCCCGTAGCTGAGAATGAGAGAGGGTCGCACTGACCTGTAAGCATAGGCTCGACCAGTGGGGACGGGTAGGGCAGCCAGAGCAGCTGCAGGAGCCTCCACAGGACGGCCCCGGGTAACGTCGTGGGTCTCCGCCAGTCCCAATGTGAGCGGTTCAGGCCGAGCTGGACTCAGTCAGAAGCTGGCAATACCCGGTAACAGTAGTAGGACATCACATTCAGCCCCGATTCTGGGGTCTACGCAGCCGCCGAAAAGTCACTGCAGCCTCACGGAAAGCACTGGTGAACACGGGGGTTTGGGGTGGACAACAGGATCACCAGCACACAGACCCCGTCTGCCATACACGACCCCAGCACCGCCTCAGAAGGTGGAGGTAGCTGATATACCGGCAAGGGCCCGGTCGCTTCTCCTGGACATGTGCAGACACGTTAGCGGTGCGGGGAGATGACAGGGGGCCCCCCAGTGTTTTGTATAAGAAAAGGAGTACAGTCACTTAATGGGGGGCCAGTCGGGGCGGCGTAGCCAGGCAGCGGGTGGGAGGCCTGGATCCGGGGCCAGAGACAGAACACCAGCCGATTTCCGGGCTATGCAGCCCAGCAACAAGCGCAAGCGTGGCCGCCGCCGCGCAGGCCCCTCCTCCCGGCCAGGCGCATCACCGCTCCAGAGTCCGCCGCAAACTCCGCAGTGGGACGCCAAGCCACACGGAGTCCAGGTGCACCAATAGCGCCGATCCTCACAGTTCTTCCCGAGGAGGAGCAACACCGTCAACGTCCAAAGCAGCAACGTGTCAGGCAGAGGGAGTACCCCCACCGGCAAAGGACAGGCCACCTTCATTGGGTGAGTAAAGCCCCCTGGGCAGTGCAGAGCAATGCTGAAGGAGCCGTCAGGGCATCATAGGGTAGGGTAGAGCCAACACCACATTCATCAGGGGCCAAGCTAGCCAGCAAAGTCTAGCGACGGGTGGAGGGCCCAAATCCGGGGTCTCTAGTCAGGCCACCGGCCGGCCACAGGAGTATGCAGCACAGCAGCAAGTATAGGCGAGGCCGTGGCGCGCAGGCCTCACATCGCCACCAGTCCCAGCGGCGCACCGGAGACTCTCATACCCTGTATCTCGGGTCTACAATCCTCTCGGAGACTCGGGAGTGGCCATTGTGCACTGCAATCAGGGACCAGCAGTAGTCTGGGTGTCTTTGAGTCGACGGATTCAGCAGGGAAGGACAGATTGTGAGCGCATCAAGTGCCCCGGCCCGGAGCACGTCGCTTAAGCGACCACCATCTAGGGCTGAAAACCACGCCCCCAGGACTCTGGGCACTTTACCACTGCTGATCAGTGTCAAAGTGCAAGTGCTCCTTGTGTAAATTGTTATTATGATTGGTTCTACCTGATTGGCATATTTGATTTACTGGTCAGTCCCTAGTAAAGTGCACTAAGTGTGCCGGGGCTGGAAAATCAAATACTACTAGTGGGCCTGCAGCACTGAATGTGCTACCCACATGAGTAGTTCTGGAACGGTAACTCAGACCTGCCACCGTAGTGTCTGTGCGCAGTTGTTCACTGCCATGTTGACCTGGCAAGTGCACCCAGATGCCAGCCCCTAACCTTCCATTTTCGTACATATCAGTCACCCCTAAGGTAGGCCCAAGGTACCCCTGTGGGCAGGGTGCAGTGTATGTAAAAGGTAGGACATGCCCTGATGTGTGTGGCATGTCCTGATAGTGAATTACTGCCAATTTTGTTTTTCAGTATTGCAAGGCTACCTGCTCCCATAGGGCAGAATGGGGAGTTTGTTTATAACATCTTATAAACATAACTGCCCCTGGGAACAAGTTAGGAAAATAAAGTTTAGTATGCCTGAGCTCAGAATGTCAGAAGTGCATCTTTTAGCGAGGGTGATTTTTACATTCTGTGTTTGAAAATACCACTTTTAGAAAGTGTCTATTTTCTTGTTCAACCACCCTGTGTGCCTCTGCCTGTTTGTGGATTGACTGTCTGGCTTTGGAGTGACAGGGGCTGGGGAGGTGCAGTGGCTCCAGGAGTCTGGATGAGTCAGCACTATGCTGAATAGGCCTGATCTGCATTTGGAGTGGTGGGAGGAGTAGCACCTGTACCTGAATAGGGCTGTGCCTGCCTTCCATAATGCTGGCTCCGCCCCCCTGTGGTGCGTCTAGAACTATGGCTCACACTGACAATGGAAGTTGTTGTGCACTTGCAGAGTGCCCCCCAGAACTGGTTTGAACTGGGCTCAGAGGCCCTTGCACAAAGAGAACAAAGACATTTTGGGGTATAAGTATCAGACCCAAAACCCCTGAACTTTAGACTACTTCTGGAATCAAGAGGAACCTTTGCTGAGGAGAAGAGCTGGAGAAACTGAGGAGAAGTACTGCCCTTGCTGTGTGTCTGGGGTTGGCCTGCAGTTGCTGTTTCTGCCAAAGAAAGGAGAAGGACTTTGCTGTGTGCTGTGTCCCCTGCTTGAGAAAAGTCTCCAAGGGCTTGAGTAGATCTTGCCTCCTGTTTTGAAGTCTCAGGAACACAAAGACTTCACCCCCAGCTCCCCTGAACTTCCTTGCTGGGAGTTCTGACCTGCCAGGAGTGCCTGTGTGGGGCCTCCGAAGGTTGTTTCTGCTGCTGGGAGCTGGAAAGCAACGCAACAAACAAGGAAGTAGACGCATCGCTCTTCTGGCAACAGTTTTCCGACGCAATGCCGTGGTGCGATAAGAATCTCCCCGCACCGCCGCTGCTGAAACTGATGCTTGAAAAACAACACAATTGCCAATGCTGATGATTACTAGATCGTTCTTTGTTCACAATCACACGTGACACTCATAGTGACTGTAAAAAAATACATTTTTATTTTTATTTACTCAATATTTCTTTGAAATTCACTTTTTTCTTTAGTTCATTTTTTGAAAAAGAATTCAACATGAGTTCATAAGAACCACAAAACAATAACATTACACATTTATATTAATGGTAAATTGATCACATAAATGACATCGCAAAACATCACATTACTTGTGTACTTTAAAAGAGTCAAGGAGTGAACTAGCTCTAGTTCCAAAACATAAATTGTGTTAATGAAAAAAAGAAGAGAAAAAAGAAGAAGAGAAAGCCCAGGCTGGGGAGAGGGCAGATCTAAACTGTTTTTACTGTTGTCAAAAGAACTCTTCCAAAAACAGCATTACCCCACTAAGGGCCCTTGCCAAACATTGTATAACTCAGGTAACCAAAATAACTCAACAGACGTATATACTGCAAGGAAAAGGTTAACCTGGTAAGTTATTTTAGTAAACATTTGTTTGGACAAGAAGTGGTCTACGCGTTTCGAACCCCATATTAAATTTTGGGTGGGGTTCTCCTCAGGACCAGGAACGAGCTGAAAAATGAATAAAAAAGAAAAGAAAGGTGCTCGTGTTACCATCTGTTCATGCATTCAGAAACTCCATTTGTTTTCTTATCTTCGTTTTCATATTTTTACCTTGCGTGTGAAAAGGTGCACCACAAGTTGTCTCCTATTTTGGTTTGGGACTGGTGGCTTCCAAAAACTGCTTTTTGAACTTTAAAAGGAAAGATGAAAGAAGAAAGAAAGATGAAAACAGGGAGGGAATAGGTCGTTTTTTAATTTGAAAAAGGTTGTGTCATTCTTAAAAAAACGGGCTGCCGTGCTATTTACAGTCGAGGAAAAAGACACTTACTTGTTTTTTTTTGTGACTATCGTGGCTCATAAAAAAACTTTCTCAACTCTGCGCAAATCACTGGTGGAATAGAGTTGTTTCTAACTGTGCCTGCTCAGAAGGCAAAGGAGTGGATTCTTCCAGGGCCGGACTGGCTACCGGGCGTTTTGGTGTGCTGCCAAGATGGGGGCTGATTTTGTTGATGGGGACCTGCGTGTGCTTTAAAACATTCGTTTTGCTTTGTTTATTTCGAAGCTTATGCAGGTCCCCATCAACGAAATCAGCCCCCACCGCAGTGAAATCAGCCCCCAGCTCGGCAGCACACCAAAACGCCCGGTAGCCAGTCCGGCACTGGATTCTTCTTTTTTGCACGTAAGTTTCCTTGCAGGTAAACCCGTGCTGGAAAAAGGGAAAGGAATAGTCTTTGAACATCTTAACCCGGGATTGACTTCAACCATAAGCTTGTCACTACCGGGTTCTAATTACCTGGACTTTAAATCGTAATTGCAAGAACAAAAAATCCCGACCGTGCACTGTTTGTCGTCCTATGGCTTCCGGACGGGAGTAGCCTTACAGGTTAACCTGTGCTGAAAAAGATGGAGTGGAGCTTTAAAACATCCTGACTCGAAATTTGCTTTGAACATAAACTTGTAACTGCCGTGTTTTTATTACCTGAAAAAATTTGTTTACGAGTGCGATTTCTTAAACTTCCTGCGCGTGCATCTCCATGCTGTTGTCTTTTGCATATATACTGTTAATAGAAGGAGAACTGAAATATTAACGTTTTTCGGCATGGTTCCTTTATCTTTTCAAGTAAAGTTTGTGGAGATTATTTATGCTGAGTTAAATTGTTTGCGATTTAATGCATGCTTTTTGTCAAATCACGAAATCGCGGCTACGGCTTCTTAAAAATCTCTTTTGTTTAGCTGAGTATATGCTGAATTGCGCTAAGAGTGAGATGACTGCCACCTCGTTTTTCTTTTCTATCAAGCAAAAGACGCAATGCCCCCCATTAGTTCCTCATACCTGAAAGCTTTTAGTAGTGACTCCGTTAGTCTCTTCCGCCCCCAAGGGTTGTTGGGCCCAAGTTCAGGTGACGCTTAAATATGACGGCGGAAAACCGTGCGCTTGACTTTGTTCCACCAGAATAGCGGGTTTTTACTCGCGAGGTTCTAAAAACTCCACTTGAAATTTGGAGACTGTCTTCCTTTTCTTTTTAAGTGTTTTTCTCTTTTCTTTCCTCTTTTACTTATTAACTAAGACTGACCATCGCTCTATCGAGCATGACAGAACAAGACACCTTTGCATATTCAGAGGACCACATTCAAAAGTTATTGAGCACTCCATCTTTGTTTTCTTCGATTTCTCTAAGTTCAACAGCTAAACAACAAAACAAAACAGACAAACTTCTCCGATTAAAGAAGAAACAAATCAGAACTGACTTGCACAGACATTTTCTGCTTGAACACTTGAAAGCAGGGACTATTCCAGTAGGACTACAAATACGTAACATACCGGTCATATTTACAGAAGATCCGATTTATAAAAAGGGTTATAGCTTCATTGAAACCAAATGCAGCAGAGACCTAATGGTACTGACCATTGAGACTGCACAAAGACTATCGCAACAACAATTAGCTGAAATTGGTACTTTGGAGCAAGAAACAAAAGACAGTCAAACGGTCACCGAAGCAAAAAATGTATTGGCGAAAGTTGAAAACGAGATCGCTGAATTTAAGGATTTTTCGATAAACCAAAAAGGGACTAAATTTGAGAAGGACAAAAAGAACTTCTCTTTGGAAACAACCTATCCATATTTACAACAGGATTTTTACACCCGACAAGATTCTAGAAGATTCCTTTCGGACTTCCAAGGGAGGTCAAGAAATAAATGTATATCTTTCTCAGACACATCATCGTCATCAGGAGGCGACTCGGACGCTACAGAAGGTAACCAACAACCTAACCGGAGGCCAAATAATCAACAGCAACAATCTTTTTTAGGCAGAGGCCAACAACGTCCACGTGGAAGAAACAAGTAACAAAACCAGTCATGGGAGATGACAACCAGACGACAGCATTACAAAAGTTAACATCATCTGCAATTTTTAATCTGTCTGGCCGTCCCCTACTAGAATTGCAATTCAACAAAGAGATTCTACTACAAAAACATATAAACGCACGTAAGTGTGTGCTTAATCTTACTTGCGGTGTTTTTAAAAAAACGGTGGTGATTAGAAAAATGGAATACCTTCTCATGCTTGTAGGAAGGACAGTGTTCAAAATTGTAAATACCCCTCACACACTGAAACCTGATTCAGTGTCATGCTTCATCATTGGGGTCTTCCCGCCCCTCTACGGGACGGGGCGTGCTATTACCTACGTGGATGCTGGAGCACTTACTTTAGTGATTAGTGTATATGTGTAGTGCGTGGGATCGTGAAATATAAATATATGTGATGGTTTAAAAATTCCCTGGCTAGTGGAAAAGAATACACTTTATTAGCTTCCCTAGCTTTCTTTCTTCTTCAGGACCGAAACGATCCCTATAACGCCTCACTGGGCTGTATAAATGTACATAGGCCTCCTGATCACAAGTACTCTTCTCTGCGCCCCAATTGCGCATTTGAAAATTATATCATTAGTATATCATTCGTATATTAATGTGTCCTCTACATGAGATGTCACGAGGGGTGTAGGGGCGCCTTCATACAGACAATGCTGCCGGCTGCTAGAACACCTGGGAATACCTTCTCGTGGCTCTAATGATATAATTTTCAAATGCGCAGGGATTGTTTCGGTCCTGAAGAAGAAAGCCTAGGGGATGGCTTCTGAAACATGTCGACCTTGTAGAAAGTGACCCATTATAGTACACCATCTACTTTTTTTCCCCACCTTTTTTACCATTCTCAGCTAGGGAAGCTAATAAAGTGTATTCTTTTCCACTAGCCAGGAATTTTTAAACCATCACATATATTTATATTTCACGATCCCACGCACTACACATATACACTAATCACTAAAGTAAGTGCTCCTGCGTCCACGTAGGTAGTAGCACGCCCGTCCCGTAGAGGGGCGGGAAGACCCCAATGATGAAGCATGACACTGAATCAGGTTTCAGTGTGTGAGGGGTATTTTACAATTTTTTGAACACTGTCCTTCCTACAAGCATGAGAAGGTATTCCTTTTTTCTAATCACCACTGTTTTTTTAAAAACACCGCAAGTAAGATTAAGCACACACTTACGTGCGTTTATATGTTTTTGTAGTAGAATCTCTTTGTTGAATTGCGATACTGAGAGGAGGACGATTCTACCTTTTTCCTCTTCACTCCCCCTCATGATATTTTTGTTCGTCCCCTACTAGAGGCAGAACATTCAATCCTGGAAAAGGGACTCACATTTGTTCCAACTAAACACACCGATTTTGTAAAAATGAAAACAGAGCTCATCGAATTCTTCAGAAAAGTGAGACTGAAGTCCTTCTTTTTGGAAAATGAAGCTCCTTCAAATACTGAAACAACAGGCTTTAGAGAAACATCTACTTTTTGTCCTCCAGCAAACAAAGTTCCAAAAGATATCATCATTTTTGAACGTGCGGTTTTATCCGCTATTTCAACGATAGAAAATAAGAGGGACTTTGTAAAGCATAATATCTCTAAAGACGAAAGAGAAGCTGTATCCTCACTGAAGTCCGATGACTTGATTACAATAAAACCCGCAGATAAGGGTGGCTCTATAGTCATAATGAGCACCGCTAATTACAAAACCGAAGTGTTAAGACAACTGCAAGATCCACACTGCTATAAGAAAATTGCCAAAGACCCCTCATCGGAAATTCAGGGCGAATTGATGTCTCTGCTAAAAGATGCTCTAGATCTAGGTATAATCGGACCAAAAGAGTATGGATATCTGAACAAAAAACATCCAAGAATTCCTCTCCTATATGTCCTCCCCAAAATTCATAAAAATGAAACCCATCCACCAGGCCGCCCGATCGTGTCCGGATGTGGGTCCATATTAGAACCCATATTAACCCCTTTGGTGCTTGCGTCGGCCAATGGCCGACGCAAGCACTACCTCCCTGGTGCGGCGCACGTCCATTGGCCGTCACCAGGGAGGGCCCCCTTAAACCTCCGGTGCATCGCACCGGAGATTGTTTTTTAAATTCTCCCTGGGGAGACGTGGAAGGCTTTCCGCGTCTCCCCGC